>OZ010737.1:172807081-173537081 GCA_963932295.1 Tipula lateralis
GATTCTACGACTAAAAGTACGTATGATTTGAATGAAATATTTGGTTTAGTTCATGATAGATGGCGTTGTAATCGACGAATATTTTCAATTTCTTCTTCTTAGAACACAAGCATTCGATTCTGCAATACGTTTGAAATAAAATTTGTCACCAAAACAATTTATTCAGTTTTGTAAATCACATTTAACGATTGTGTTATTTCTTATTTTCATGTTTTTCGTAATTGCAAAATAAACGTTAAAATACTTTAGAATGGAGTTAGTTTAACTGTTGCAGAGAAAATTGAAATCGTTCTGGTTTATGGAGAAGCTGGCAGAAATCTTGAAAATGCTGTTGCTATTTACGCTCAACGTTTTCCGGATAGGATTCGTTCACATGCTTCATTTGGTCGTACTATCAAACAATTTTTTACTGATGGAAATGTTCAACCGAAAAAGAGGACCCGTAGAGCAACAGTCACTGGAGAAAATAATGAAATTGCTGTATTGGCAGCAGTGGTTCCTCATGTTAGTACACGAGAAATAGTTCACGATTCCGGGTTGTTCGTCATCAGTTATTGGAGAATTTTAAAACAGCACAAGTATCATCCATATCACGTGTCTTTACACCAAGATCTTCATGGCGTTGATTTCCAAAATCTGTTAGCTTTTTGCCTATTGAGGCACGTGAACAAATACAACAAAACCCAATTTTTTCCGTTGCGTAATGTTCTCTGACGAATCGTCTTTTACAAACCATGGAACAGTTAATCGACATAACATGCATTATTAGAGTGTTACAAATCCGCACTGGCTTCGTCAAATTGAACATCAGCGTCCTTGGACTGTCAACGTGTGGTGTGGAATAGTTTGCAACAAACTCCCACATTATTGAAAGCAACAAGAATGGTCAAATATACCGAAAGTTTTTGGAAAATGAACTATATAATGAGTAATATTGGCATACTTGAAAATTTGAGCTTAGAAGTGAGATGGACCATGTGGTTTCAACATGATGGTTATCCTGTACACTATTCGATGGTGGCACGTTAAATACTTGATCGTGATTTCAATGGTCGCTGGATCGGTAGAGCTGGTCCGATAAATTGGCCCGGCAGATCACCAGATCTTACTGCGCCAGATTTTTGTTTGTGGGACTATCTCAAAGACAAAGTTTAAAAACAAGAACCAACAACATGTGAGAACATGATTAATCGAATCAGAAATGCGTGTGCTGAAATTCAACCAACACTCCTCAGTTGGGTACAATCATTTGAAATTCGTATTAATAAGTGCATTGAAGTCGCTGGCCATCATTTTGAACACTTATTTTCAGCTAAAATTATTTTATTCACCTGCCATTTACATAAATAAATTATTTTGATGACGAATTTCGAGTATTTCCAATGAAAACTTGATGTTTTTTATTTCAAACGTTTTGCAGAATCGAATATTGAATTTCGTCATTCAAATCATACGTACTTTTAGTCGTAGAATCCGCATCTGCTCAATAAAAAAATATGTCTTCCTATCTTAGTTTAAAAGTTACCCCCGGGGGGTGGGAGACTATTTTTTTGCACTAATGTATTTCCCCTGCGGTGTGATTAAATTTATTAAGGACATTTTTTCCGTAAAGTGACTATTTTTCGAGATATTTGATCGTCTCAGTTTAAAAGAAACACCCAGTATATATATATATATATATATATATATATATATATATATATATATATATATATATATATATATATATATATATATATATATATATATATATATATATATATATATATATATATATATACATCCTGCAAGGCAGTATTTACTATACTCCCACTATGGAGCAACACTTACTTGGTTAACGATGTTTCCGCAACTGCGTGAATTGGTAGTTCACACATTTCCAATCACCTTGTCGAATGTCGTTCCTACTATATGTATAGATATCAAGCGCGATACCGAAATTAATGAGGGTTTGCAGAGTTCTCTTTTATCATTGGTTTAAATCTTGAATACACCGAGCATAAACTTCTGTTGATACGATTTATTTTTATTGTAAATTACATTTTATAAACATAATGAAATTAGTATAAATTTGGAAGCCGTACACTACACTCATATTGTAAGTAAAACTAAAAGAAATTATTCGATAAAGTCGTTTCTCAGTGAAAAAGAAATTCAATACAACCACTCTAATATCTCTTGGGAAAAATAACACGTCGATTATTTTTTGGTTGAAAATATAACTGTTTAAGTGGATTGCTCCCAACCACTAAACACACAAATATTTGTGAAAATATTTTATTGTTTTGATGATTGTTGATAGAACCTCCCTGGTAGCTCAGTAGTATCTCTCCGTCTTCGAAACACTTCACTGAAGTATGCCAATATGTTCACCCATTTTTCAAACAATTTCGCTCATAGTTAGCATATCGGTGTTCAGAATGAATTAAGTGGTGCCCACTCACTTTTACTCTTGTAATTGCTGTTATATAACAACACTTGATGTTACTCTTGTTGCTATGCTTTTCTTGTTTGGTTCTACAGACTGCGGCTGTTCTTGTCGTATAGATGGTGCTGATCTTATTATTGGTGATATCTGCAATCTTTTGATAGAGTTGGGGTAACAAGTCAATTCACAGAAATCTCTGATTTTGCAAAGGGGTTTAGTTAAAGAGGCAACCAGAATTTTCTTTTGTCAATATTGCATTGTCATTACATAATGACTCCATTCTCGTGTAAAAAAAACCAAATGGATTCAAAAAAATCCTAATCTTAATTAGACGAATGAGCTTATGTATTTATATAAATATTAAGCATTAATTTTTGGATGATACAGCGGCATTACATGCGATATTAATTAACCTTTATGAACTTTTAACAGAATAAAACATTTTTAATTGCTACATAGTAACATGGTTTAGAATCTTATCGCATATGGGCTTTCCCATATTTTACATATGGTAAACGAAATTTACCATATGTCAAAAGATCGCTCATTGAGCAAGATAATTTTTAGCTGTAAAAATAATTTGTATAAAATGTTGGAGTTGTCAGAACTGTTGAACAGATAAGATTTGTAAGTTGTACTTGATATTTAAACAATAGAATGATGGAATTTAACAAAAATTTTAAATTAGTGCTATTGGTAATAGTAGCAAGTGTATGTGTTTCTAATGCAAGTGAAATCGTGTGTAAATGCGAGTCGTTTAGTTATCTAAATAAAAAACCAAGGTGTACCATTTCGAAAGTGAATCTAGATTCAAAAGTTAATTTTAATGATTATTTTACTTTAAACCCCGAGTGTTACGGTATATCTAAATTAAATTTTCGTAACTCTTCTATTGCCTACATACCCCGATCAATTTTTGCCAGATTACCGTATTTACATACATTGAACATAATTGGTTGCAATGTAACCGAAATATCACCATTTGATTTTATCAATGGTACAAGATTAGAAAATTTGGATTTGTCTCATAATGCAATAACTGAGCTGAAATATCTATCTTTTATCGGTGCTGCCAACTTGAGAGAAATTAATTTAGCACATAATAAAATTGAGCGAATTGATAAGGAGGCGTTTGAGCAATTACCAATGTTATCGATTTTGGATTTATCCAACAATAAAATCACTACTATAGATGATAACACATTTAAAACGATCAGAATAGAAAATCTAATTTTAGATTTCAACAAGATCACCGAAATTAATATAAATTATCAAAATATTTCTAGTGTTTCGTTGAATAATAATGCGATTGTCAAGTTAACAATGACGGCTGATACCCATATTTTCTCGCTCTTCGCCGATAATAATAATATACGAAATGAGTTTTTAAAATTAAAGTCCGACCTAAAAAAATTATCACTTGCTAATAATTCATTAAGCAACTTAAACTTTATTCAAGATGTGTCCGAGCTGAAGTACTTGGATGTCTCATTTAATCCGTTTGACATCGATTATCTCAAAAGTGAACCATTTAACCAATCATTAAACCTTCAATTACTGTATTTAGCTGGAACAAATTTATACCATTTGGATATCGAACCATTTATGTTACTTGACTTACGTGTTTTGGATATATCTCACAACAATTTAAGTACACTTGATTTAAATGGTTTTGAAAAGATTTGGGGTTTTCACCAATTATACATAAATGGGAATGATTTGAATAAACTAGATGTGGCTGAGTTAGAAAAATTATTTTTACATTTTACTGAAATCGATATCACGGATAATGATCTACAGTGTAACAATGTAAACGAAATTTTAAAAAAATTAAAACAAATCAAAAAGGCAAATTATGATGACGTTAACTTGACAATAAAGGGATTGTCATGTCGAAATCAAGTACCAGATGCTGGCGTACAAAATAACTCGAATAACTACAACATGGAATTGGAAAAAATTCGGATTGAACTAGACAAATTGAAAAACGAAAATGAAAATTTGAAATTCCACCTTGCGGAAATTATGGCCATCCACAATGCAACTGTTAATACAATGGACAAGTATTAGATGCAGCTATCTGATCAAATTTTAGAATTAACCGAAAAAATTAAAAGCGAACCAAATTTGATTTAAGGAATTTAATTGGTGGAATATCGATTATAATTATACCACCACCATCCGAAATGATGATGTGTAAAGTTGTTAATATTTTAATTGTTTAATTATTAATTTAAATAAATTTTGAGTTAGATATTTTTATTGTGCTAAATTGTAACTGAAATAAATTTTACACATTTTATTATGACGCATAATTGTTTAAATATTATCACATTCATAAAATGTTAATTAAATTATTTGTATAAAATTGCAGACTCTATTTGTCTAAAAGTTAGAGACCGCATGCATTTTTATGCTATATTATAGATGTGATTTTATTAGATGAGCCGAAGGTATGCCTGAAAAGTTTTGCGTTGACTCGAGAAGGGCAATAAACAAAAACCCATCTTCATAATTTAAAAAAATACATATATTGAATATTAATATTGGAAAAATGCAATATAAAACACTCTTATGAAGGCCATTTCATCGGAGGAAAAATTAACCGCTACCTTACTATTTTTAGCAACGGGGGAAAAATTTATTGAATTGGACTATAATTCTACATTCTATAACCAGTTTGTGACTCTGTGATACTTTCCGACATAATTATGTGTATTTTAATTAATTCCTTTCACTTCAACAAACAAATTACAATTAGTGTATGAAAAACAAGGGCAAAATTCAAACAAATTTTATAATGGTTTTTATTTGTGTAATGTGATATTCTTTCCAAAATGAGAGAAAAGAGCAATTTTTTTATCAAAGAATACGAAAATAAGAATTGCCCATTGGTGAAAACAAAATACAAATTATTATACTATATAACCACAAATTTCATAGTACATATTGTTATTAACTTTTTATTTAATTTTGATAATTTCAAACATTTACGACAAAATATATTTAGTTCACAAATGAAATTAAACAAAATTTTGCTTTTTATATTGTTTTGACGTTTAAAAATTTATATGGGTAAATCTACGAAAACATCGAGATTTTTAAAAAGTGCTCGAGATAAAAAAAAGCAATCTCGTTCATTTGCAAAGATCACGTAATGTAAAAACGCACGTGTTTTGAACAAAAAGAGCACTTTTTTTGCTCTCAGATCACTTTTTTTTAACAAAAGAATATCGCATTAGTAAATAACAACTCGTTCATCGCTAAAATTTTTGGTGAAAATTTAACAACATAAATATTTCCCCTTCAACGTAGTTTGTAGGCAAAGAGGTAAGAAACGAGGAATTGATATGATGTAATGCATACTCGTATGGCATTTTGCAAAACTCATTCAAAGAAAATATGCGCAATTTAAACGAAAATCATTAACGATTTTGCTAATATGAAGTCAAGGAGGAAAGATTTCACTATTTAAGATCTGTTAAGTTTTAGTTTAGTTTCTATTTAATATAAAGTTCCGCCGCTGAGTCAACTACACAGTAAATGTATTGAAGATTTACCTCGGATTAACATAATTCTAGCAAAAGTTAAATAAAGGTATGTTGTCATTACGACGAACCCGTAAATTTAGTGTTCTGTAATAAGATTATGTTAACCAACATAAAAATCAACTGTAGAGTCAGATAACGAAAAATTTCTTGCTATTTATTTTACTTTCATAAATCTATTTTGATAACCAATTTATGGTAAATTACAATTAAATTGTATCCTAATTAAAAAGACTACATAACTTGAAAAAGAGTCATGTCCCACACAACCAATCCCACGCGCAGTTAATATGTCGCAATCAGCGGAAAACCTGCACCACATCCTAAGGCATGCAAATTCCAACGAAACATAAAACGTGTAATTTATTTCTAATATAATATTTTATTCTTTTATAATATTTTATATTTTATTTTGTTACTTTTTTATTCTTACCTTGCAAATATAAATTAGTTTTATGCACTTAATGCACTTTCATATTCAATTTCTTGAACTTATTTACAATTTATTTTTTTTACTTACTTTTCTGTGAAGTAAGCATTTATGTGCATTTATGCTCGCACATTTTTACTTTAATTTATAAAAACGATAATTAGAATTAATTTGGGATTGGACGAGTAAAGTATTTTAAATACATATTTAAACTTAAAGTATATTGTTTTATTTTAATAAAAGGACGCAGAAATCCCAAAACATCAAACATTAAACTAAAGATCAATTTGTATGAAACTAATATACATACTGTGCTGTGTAATGTAACGTATATATTTTGTAATTATGTTTTTCAAACTGATGAATGCATTGAAAATTGTGCTACTTCCAATGATTAATAACAAAATACAAAACTTTGTATACTTTGTAATAAATTACATTGCTATTTGTGGTTAAATGGATTTCCATTATTAACAATTTTTGTGTGATTTCGTCACTAAATTAAATAAAAACAATGTTTATTTGTGTATATTCTTCCTTATAGTGGCGATTTTTTATTTATTTATTTTGTGAAGATCGATTTCGATAGTTCATCTTCCTCAGTTCACTTTATACTAATTACATTATTTACTTCAACTATATTCTTAATTATTATTATCTATGAGTTGGTATTTATGTCCTTTTCTATTGTTTTTGTTATGGTTTTATTGCTATTGTTGTTAATTATTAAGTCGTATATTTTGTTGGTCTTTGTATTTAATTTTTCATTGGGTAAATCTGTATTATTTTTGTGTGTGTAGATTTCGAGTTCTTCTAGTCGGTCTAAAATTGGTCCTTTATTACATTTGTGTATGATGGTTAAATTTGTATTGAAGTCGGTGTAATTGTGTTTTTCGTTGTTTATGTGTGATGCATAGTTTGATTTTGTGTCTTTGTTGGTTAATGTTATATCTTTTATGTGTTCTTTAAATCTTATTTGGAATGATCTACCCGTTTGTCCAATGTAATATTTTGGACAGTCATTACAAGTAAGTTTGTATACGCCTGTATCCGTTTCTTGATTATTTGTTCTATTTTGGAGGTTTGTTTCTAATTTGTTGTTGTTTCTGTATGCAGCCGAATTTTTTAAAAGTTTTTTGTATTGATTTGTGGGTTGTTTTATTGTACTCTATACTGATGTATTTTTTGTTATTGTTGATTTCATTGTTATTTAAAGTGGTCATAAGTTTTTGTTGTTTTTTTGCTATGTGTTTATTGTTAATTTTGCCTATTAGTGTTGTGGAAAAACCGTTTTTGGTGGCTATTTTTTTTATGTTATTAAGAATTCATAATTCATTTTGTTCATAGGTATGGTGTTAAGTCTGTTGATCATGTGATTATATGCTGATATTTTATGTTGGTATTGATGTTGTGAACTGTTGTGTATAGTTTGGTCAGTTTGTGTAGGTTTTCTATATATTTTAAATATGTGTTTAGAATTGTCATTTGTGATTGTTAAGTCTAAAAAATTGTTTTTTTTTATTCGTTTCTGTTTCTAATGTAAATTTGATGTTTGGTTTTCTACTGTTTATGTATTGGTGTAGGTTGTCTAATTGTCTTTTTGTTCCTTTGAATAGTGTTATTATATCGTCTACGTATCTGTACCAATATATGATGTTTTTTCGGTATTTGTTATTGTTGTTTACTATATATCTGTTTTCGAAGTCATTCAAGTAAATTTCAGCTAATGTACCTGAGAGTGGACTTCCCATAAGTAATCCTTCTACTTGTTTATAATATTCGTTATTGTGCGTAAAATAATTTTGTTTTGTTATTTCAGTTATTAATTTTATATTATTTCTGTTATTTCTATTGTTTTTAGTCCGTTTTTTATTAGTAGGTTTTTTGTTATTTCTATTGGTTCGTTAATTGGTATGTTCGTGTGCATGTTTGTGATGTCAAATGAAGCTAAGTGTGCGTTATGTGGTATGATTATTGATTCTATTTTGTTAACTAATTCTATGTTATTTTTTAGTGAAAAGTTATTACTGTCTTGTTGGTGCCATTGTGAAATTTATTAATGGTCTTATTGGCATACCTTCTTTATGTAATTTTGGTAGTCCTTTGATCCTCGGTGCTGCTGGTTTTATTACTTTGTTGTATCTGATGTTCTTGTCGCTTAATACGTTGTTTGATTTGTTGATTATTTGTTTTATGTTCTTGTTGAATTCGCTTGTAGGGTCAGCTTTTAATTTTTGTATGTTATTGTTTTCTATATACTGGTTGATTTTGTTTGTATATTCTTCTGTTTTCATGATAACTATAGTGCTGCCTTTATCTGCTTTTGTAATTGTTGCATCGTTTTGTTTTATTTTATTTTTGATGGTTTTTATTGTTTTTATTTCATTGTTGTTATTAAAGTCTTTTTTGTTTTTTATCACATTTTTATTTTGAACTTTGTTATTGTTGGTTTTTAATATAGCATTTTCAATATGTACTAAGTGTTTATTTTGTTCACTGATTTTGTTTGTTGGATGTGTACAATATTTTAAACCTTTTTCTAATAAACTAATTTCTTGGTTATTGAATATTATTTCTGTATGGTTTACAAATCTTTTATTAAATTGTTGTGTTTTATTTTTTATTTCACTGGTATTATAGTTATTATTTTGAGTTGGTTCTTTGGTTTGTTTTAATTTGTTTAATTTTTTCTTTATTATGACACTTTTCTTTTTTGTAATATAAGTATGTTATAAAATTCGGTTACACGGCTGCATACAGAAACAACAACAAATTAGAAACAAAACTCTAAAATAGAACAAATAATCAAGAAACGGATACAGGCGTATACAAACTTACTTGCAATGACTGTCCAAAATATTACATTGGACAAACGGGTAGATCATTCCAAATAAGATTTAAAGAACACATAAAAGATATAACATTAACCAACAAAGACACAAAATCAAACTATGCATCACACATAAACAACAAAAAACACAATTACACCGACTTCAATACAAATTTAACCATCATACACAAATGTAATAAAGGACCAATTTTAGACCGACTAGAAGAACTCGAAATCTACACACACAAAAATAATACAGATCTACCCAATGAAAAATTAAATACAAAAAACAAAAACATATTCGACTTAATAATTAACAACAATAGCAATAAAACCATAACAAACACAATAGAAAAGGACATAAATACCAACTCATAGATAATAATAATTAAGAATATAGTTTAAGTAAATAATGTAATTAGTAGGGCAACCAAAAATATGCTCTTAAAAATGGTTTTAAGCACTTATAATATGCTTTAAAAATATGGTTTTATGCATTAAAAATATGCTCTAAAAATTATACAAAAATACAAAATCCCCTTTTAGCATGGTGCGTTTTGTATTTTTGTATAATTTTAAATAAAATATTAAAATCACATGATGCATGTTTTATTTAAATTTGTGAAAACTAGATTCCAAAAATTATTAAAAAGTAAAATATCAAATTAATAAAAACAAGTTAATTAAAAAAGTGTATTTTTACATTTTTTAATTTAAATTTTCATTGCAAAATAATCACAAATATCTGGCTTACATTTTCAAAAAGAGCTTTGTCTATTTAAACGAAAAGTACTCTTATACATTGAGAAGCTTCTTTCCACATCAACAGAAGTAGTTGGTGCAGATTTAAAAGATAGCTTTTCTCAATAGTATATGTTTCTGGTGCGCTGCCCATGGAAGCTGTTGCAATATTAGCAGTAATACTACTTAATACAGCAAACCCGTAGTTCTTGTCGATTACGCTGGTAATTTTTTCTTTGATAGCGTCTGCTGCTTCTCCTTGTACATTATTTCTTTTGCAGGATCAGAAACAATTTTAATTTGGTCAACAAGCGGAAGACCGGAACTCTCCAACTTAGTAATTGATGTATCAAGAAAACAGTAATTCGCTGCAATAAAGATTATATCAGTCTTTACTGAGGGGTCAAATAATAGTGACTTTGAAATTTTAATTGAGGCTGTCTCCTCGTCGACCAATGCGTTAAATACACAAATTAAACAAATCAAAATTATTTGAATAACATCTCACAGCCATGTTCCCCATCGTGTTTTTATTGGTTGTGGAGGAAGTGCGATGTCGGGTGCTATTTCTTTAAAAATCTCTATTCTTGATGGAGCTTTTAAGAAAACTTTTTTAATATTGGATATTAAACGATCTACCTTAGGGATCCACCTTATTTACATACACGATGAAAACCGTGTGCATACATGTTAAATGTGTAATTTTTGGATATAAAATTTGAATGCTTTTGTCATATAGGGTGCTGCGTCTGATAAAAAAGTAAAGTCGTATCTTTATCAAAATTTTCTCCTAAAATTATGACTCACTCGTCAAAAAACGGGGATATAGTGCTGTGATTTGCTTTTTCAAGGAAAGCTGTGTTAAACAAATATTTTTGTTTGGAGTTTCTGGTCGGGGTGCATAATACCGACGGTAACATTAGACACATACCTACCAGTATCGGTAGTTTAGTCAATGGCTATCGATACAAAATGGTATTTTATATTAAGTCTTCTGTTTCCAACGGTTTTTTTTATATTAAACGTTTACATAATTTGAACTATACTATTAAGACTGACATGAACATTGGTATAAAATAGAGAAAAAATACTACATGGTGAGCATTTGTTACAAAAAAAAACCCTAAAGGAAAATAAAAACCTTTTAATAAATACTATGTGATTTCTGCTAGTAGCGCTAGTAAGCGTAAACAGAATATGAAAATTTTTAAATTGAACTAAAGGCAAAAAAAATATTTTTGTGAGAAGAATGTTTTTAAAAATATAACCAAAATATGCTTATATTTTTAAAAATATGCTATTTTGGGCGAAATATGCAAAAATATGCACTTTAGGTAAAATATGTAAAAATATGCACTAACAAGTAGGCTTTAAAATGCTTAGTTTTTCATGAAAAGGATTTGTATCTTGCCCTTTCCTAAATTCGTGCACTGAAAAAAAATGTAATTGCATAATTTTGGTTGCGCTAGTAATTAGTATAAAGTGAACTGAGGAAGATGAACTATCGAAATCGATCTTCACAAAATAAATAAATAAAAAATCGCCACTATAAGGAAGAATATACACAAATAAATATTGTTTTTATTACATTGCTGTTTCCTATATAGATCACTTTTAGTATAAATTGTATATAGCTGGTTATTAGTAATTTTAATGAGTCCACTAATGTTGCTGACGAAAATCGTGGCTCCAAAAAACACACAAAGTGCACTCATCTCAATAAATAATTATGTAAAGTGTAATTAAAAGGATCTTGAATAACCATGATCTTAATATCAAAGGTAAATTTTGTGAGAAACAATAATAATATAGGGACCTGAAGAATCTTACACAGATCTATAAATGTTTCAACATCTCAGCATGCATATACGTACAAGTACAAGGTTCAATCATGAAATCTGAGGAATTCGTGTTGATATAAAAGAAGGATTAAGTAATATAAGACTATAAACAATATCTCAGAATCAATCTTTTATATTCTGTCATGGTTGAGATACTTAGAGAAATTGGATTGGTCAAATACTCAAAGAATGGGTAGTCCATATATGTCAGTGAAGTGAATCTGTTATTTTAAGTAAGCATCTCAGAGATCAAACTGTTTTCATTTCAGCCACTCGCATTGTATATTGAGTTTCGTTATGTGGCGTATTGAAGCACTATTAAGTACAATGGCCAAATAAAAACTGTTATAATTTCAGAAAACAGCCTTTTTATTTATTATATGCTGTGACGAACATACATACATGCACTCAAGCACTTATCAATATTCTGCTTCGATATAACAGTATTGATTTCTCCAAAGTTGCTTACCATTCAGAGAGGACTGGGTGGAGAAAGTAGCTATACTAAATTCAGAGGAGTAAACTTTTGCAGACATTTTACTCGAGCTAAACATTTTCATTGTTTGAGTCAGTCACTTAACTACCATGATCCTATATTTGACAACCCAACTTATATATTTAATATGTAAAGTAAGAACCTTCCGTCACAGGATGTTTACGTTTTTAAGAACAGTTAGATTACAATTAAAGTTCTACAATCAAGCTTTATAACATCAAAGTTTAATGAGTGAGCCGTATCAGAAGTTCACTTAAATAAATGCTTTTCAATATTATAGCGAATAACATAGTCTTATAATAATGCTGGTGAAGGTATGTGACTATACCACATCCTAAGGTCGCCTTAACCCAAACCTTTTTCACGTTTAAACCGATTTTCATATAGCATAATAAGTATTTAAATCGGTGAGTTACTAAATTAGATGCATCAGTATAATACATGTAAGGCTGAGTATCATCAGAACAACAACAAATGAGATAACAATAACAAAATAACTTAGTGATAAGAAAGACTGGACTCTAAATATACTCTTCGACCTTCTTATAACAATTACACTTTGAGTTTTGAAAGACGAGTAAATGTGCGAGTGACCGATATATATATATATATATATATATATATATATATATATATATATATATATATATATACATATATATATATATATATATATATATATATATATATATATATATATATATATATATATATATATATATATAGTATATTCATATATAGTATATACAGTAGAACCCCGGTATTCGACCTGTATCCGCTCCTAATGTTCTATGCCATAGAAACCATATAAAACGAATTAATCCGTTCCCTTAACTAATTAATTTTACTTATCTAACTATACTAGTGGGTTCAAAAATAATTTGAACACAGTGATTTTTGTATTTCTCGGCTAATATGGGTTTGTAGAATCTTTCCAAAGAACTTTGTCGTGGTTTACTTTTAAGAATGTTCGTACAATAAGATATTATACCTGGTCTTCCCAAAATCACAGTTTGCGACTACCTAGTTTGAACTTTATTGAAGTGATCTTTTTCTTATCGGGGTAAATTTGTTACATAAGAATTATGCAAGAATTTGTTTATTAACGTTGATGGGACTTCCTCTTCTTTTTCTTCTAAGTCGGAAAAAAGCGTATTTTCTGTGCATTAATGTTGATCCTTCTCGAATTTTTCTCTACGAATTTGTCGATATCATGATTACATGCATCCATTTATGGCCAAAAAAACAATTGTTTCCATATATGCCCTCTCTAGACAAAGATGTTACCTCTCTTTCAGTAACTGCTGCTGGCTACAGATCTCCCAAGCTGAGTTTTTCGTTCTCTGGGAAAATTTCTTCAGCCAAAAAGGTCGAGTACAAATTGTTGTTTAAATGAAGGTGCTGACGAACTTTCATTTCTATTTTTGCATTACTACGATTATAAAATACTTAACCTGCGAGTGTTTCGCTCAATCTCATAGTTTATCTCAAAACAGCTAATATATGTATTTGTATCTGAAAGAAACGAAACATAGTATTTGATCAATGAATTAAAAATATTAAAACTATTTAACAATTAGTCTCTTCAGTTATATTTGTCGTTATTGTATTTGTCGAGGGATAAAACTTTACTATCCAATACGGCGGCCGTTTAACATACATCCGATAGTATTTCAAGCCAACCACACAAATCCAGCCATCAAAAATAGAACCAACAATGTTTTTATAAATTTTATATCTCCCGCTAATCTGTTTGCTACATTATGTACACCACATTGATTGTTCATCAAAATTAACATTATCATTTTGACAATCGTTAAGTAGAGATGAAAAAGAGAAAAATAGTACTCAACCAGACGCACACTAGTCTGTTTTTCGAAATAGACCTTAAGTAGTGTTAGTGAGAAACGAGTTATTTTGAATTTTTTTTATATGAACTTTTTCGTTTACCAACACACTCAAAGGTTGATATTTTCGTTTGATTATGGTCGTGCAAAAAAAAATAAGCAGGCTTGTGTGAACACACACTCACTACAGTCGACTTTGGTTTGAACTATTGTTTTTTTCAGGGCATGAGTCCAATTTCTTGTTTTGAATTAAAATCGAAAATGAATTTCAACAATATTTCTCTTTTAATAGTTTAATCTAACCATAGTTTAATCAAATCATAGGTACATATATGAACTACTAAGAAAAGACAAGATTTTTTTAAGGTGGTTTAAATGAATTTCGTTTATTGCGACGTTCGGTTATGACGACGGATCCTACTGACATTTTCAGTGTCGTTATAGCGCATTTCACTGAATATATATATATATATATATATATATATATATATATATATATATATATATATATATATATATATATATATATATATACATATATATATATATATATATATATATATATATATATATATATATATATATATATATATATATATATATATATATATATATATGTATATATATACACTGCAGTTCACTTGAATAGGAACGACGGTTTTTTTGGAATATTTCGAAATCGATCCAACTTTTTCAATATGTTTTTGTACAGAATTATAAGCTTTGACTAAGCAGTATATATTAAAGGAAAAACAAATTTATTTTTTCATGATTAATTTTGCTTTCTATTTTTTTTCTAAAATAATGGTAAATTTGAATGTTCACTTGAATAAGAACGATTAACTAATCTTAATAAAAAGTTATTTTATTGACTAAAAATTAAATTGAATTCGATTTATTTTTAAAAATTAATTGAGTTTACATGGTTTTAATAATGTGTACTACTTCCCTTATTAAAAATAACTTCATACAACCTGCTTGAGATGGAGTCATACAAAGATTTTAAATAATCTAAAGAAAATTGGTTCTAGGCTTCATTTATCGCCTTAATAAAGCTTGCTTTACTGTCGAATTGTCGACCACCTGCGTTAACTTTCCGAGAAAGCCAACCCCACACGTTTTCCATGATATTGAGATCAGGAGAATACGAAGGCCACGGCAAAAGCTCTACATTTTGCTGCGATATCCATGATTTGATTATGTTAGCTGTATGGATAGGGGCATTATATTGCTGATATATCCATGGAAATGGCCCAAAAGTATCATTAAAGCGGGGAAATGCTTCTTCGAGGATGCCCTTGTAAGTTGCTGCGGTCATTTATTCCAGGTTGAAATGACAAATCTCTTGGACCATAAAATGATATAGACCATAAAATGATATGAACGAACCATAAAATGATATGAACGACACCATAACGCCTCCTTTTGCGGCTGTGGTATTTAGCTAAAAACTTTTCCTCTTTTCGAAGGTCGTGAAAATAATAATTAAACCCATCGAGGCCATCGAGGTTAAATTTCTTCTCATCAGATAAAACGACACGTTTCCATTTTTCAGCCCATGTCATATGCTGCCTCGAGAAATCTAACCTTTACTGTTTCATCTACTGATTTAGAGGTGTTTTCTTTTGGAACTTTCTTCGAATAATGTGATCTGCTTTTTTTAATCACTCTCCATACTGTTATTCGGCTGGCCTCCACACCAACTCTAGCTTTAATTTTTGCACAAGATAGTGCGCAATTGGATGCTGCCGTTAGTATGGCCCGCTTGTCGGATGCAGATGTGTCCTCAACAGTTCGGCCTTTATTGTTTGAGCCATATTCTCTTGGATTTTTTGTAAAATTGAAGATAACTGTCTTACTTCTCCCTATTTTATCTGCAGTTGCTTGTAGAGAATAATTTTCGCTTGAATTTGGACTATTTCTTCCTTACTAAGTTTTTTTCCTCGACCCATATTTAAATCTTTTTATGTTAAATTGGTAACCTTTTTTAAAAAAATTAATTTAATTTAAGTTTAAGTTGCTAACACTTCAAATTTATTGAAAATATGGTCGTTTCTATTCAAGTGAAACAAACAAAAAAATAAAAAAATAGCAGACAATATTGCAAATATAATATCGACAATCTTTAATTATAAATCCATATGAACGGGTTAATGATGTATTGTAAATTTTGTCACAAGGTAGATAATACTAGAGGTGTTTAATATAGCGTCTTAATCTTTAAGGATTAAAATACATGCGGCCTCCAACTTTTAGGCATATAGAGTCTGCACTTTTATAAATCACTTAATTAACATTTTATGAATGTGATGATTCTGACAAATGTCCAATGGTGTTTAAGTGGAGTTACGTTGCCTCGAACCCACAACAAAAGTGTCGTCTTGGAAAATATTTAAACAATTAGGCGTCATAATAAAATGTGTAAAATTTATTTCAGTTACAATTTAGCACAATAAAAACTTCAAACTCAAAATTTATTTAAATTAATAATTAAACAATTAAAATATTAACAATTTTACCATCATCATTTCGGATGGTTGTGGTATAATTATAATCGACATTTCCACCAATTAAATTTCCAAAATCAAATTTGGTTCGCTTTAATTTTAATTCGTGCCAAAATGTTTCGTTTACTTCTAAAATTTGCTCAGATAGCTGCATGAAATACACATCCATTGTATTAACAGTTGCATTGTGGGTGGCCATAATTTCCGCAAGGTGGAATTTCAAATTTTCATTTTCTTTTTTCATTTTACCTAGCTCGAGCCGAATTTGTTCCAATTCCATGTAGTAGTAATTCGAATTATTTTGTACGCCAGCATCCGGTACTTGATTTCGACATGACAATCCCTTTATTGTCAATTTAACGTCACCATCATTTGCCTTTTTGATTTGTTTTAATTTTTTTAAAAGTTCGTTCATATTGTTACACTGCAGATCATTATCCGTGATATCGATTTCATTAAAATGTGAAAATATTTTATTTAACTTAGCCACATCTAGTTTATTCAAATCATTCCCATTTATGTATAATTTTTTTAGATACGAAATTTTTTCAAAACCATTTAAATCAAGTGTACTTAAATTGTTGTGAGATATATCTAAAATACGTAATTTCAACATATTTGTAAATGGTTCGACAGCCAAATTGTATACATTTGTTCCGGCTAAATACAGTGATTGAAGTTGTGTTGTTCGGTAAAATGGTTCACTTTTGAGGTAATCGATGTCTAACGGATTAAACGAGACATCTAAGTACAATAGCTCGGACATTACTTGAATAAAGTTTAAAGTAATTAATGAATTATTAGCAAGTGATAATTTTTGTAGGTCGGACTTTAATTTTAAAAACTCATTTCGTATGTTATTATTATCGGCGACGAGCGATATAACTTTGGTATCAGCCGTCATTGTTAACTTGACAATCGCATTATTATTCAACGAAACACTATGAATATTTTGATAATTTATATTAATCTCGGTGATCTTGTTGAAATCTAATATTAGATTTGTGATTGCGATCGTTTTAAATGTGTAATCACCTATAGAAGTGATTTGATTTGCTTTCAAGTTTAAGTCCAATAATTTTAACGTGCCAAATGTTTCATTCGTGATAGTAGTGATTTGATTGTTGGATAAATCCAATCTCTGCAACTTTCCTAATTGACCAAACGCCTCGACTTCAATTCGTTCAATTTTATTATGTGCCATATTAATTTCTACCAAGTTGGCAGCACCGGTAAAAGATAGATATTTCAGCTCAGTTATTGCATTATGAGACAAATCCAAATATTTTAAACTTCTACCATCGATAAAATCATATGCTGATATTTCGGTTACATTGCAACCAATTATGTTTAATCTATTTAAATTCGGTAATCTGGTAAAAATTGATCGGGGTATGTAGGCAATAGAAGAGCTATGAAAATTTAATTGATTTAAAGCGCGACACTCGGGGTTTAAAGTAAAATAATGATTAAAATCAACTTTTGAATCTAGATTAACTTTCATAATGGTACACGTTTGCAAACTATTTTGATAACTATACGACTGGCATTTACACACAATTTCACTTGCATTAGAAACACATACACTTGTTACTATTACCAATAGCACTAATTTAAAATAATTGTTAAATTCCATTTTTAAATGTCTCTTGTTAAAACATCAAGTACAACTAACAAATCTTATCTGTTCAACAGTCCTGACAACTTGAACATTTTATACAAATTATTTTTACTGCAAAAAATTATCATTGAGCAAAATAATTTTTTGCAGTAAAAGATCTTTTGACATAAATTTCGTTTAAGAAACCACACGCGCGATAAGATTCAAAGATGTTACTATGTAGCAATTAAAAATGTTTTATTTGTAGAGAGTCAAAAGGTTAATTTATATCACAAGTGATACCGCTCTATCATTTGAAATTTCTATAAATTTGGTATATATGCCATATACGTACTCATTCGTCTAAATAAGATTAGGATTTATTCAATCCATTTCTTGCAATAGTGAGTAAAGAAAATTTTCTTTGTCCCATTAGCTGAACTCTCTAACAAAATCAGAGCTTTCTGTGAATTGACTTGTTACACCAACTTGAGTGGACTTAATATATGTGCGAAATTATTTAAAAAACTGATTGAAAGATTGGCATACTTCAGTAAAGTGGTTCGAAGACGGAGAGAAATTACTGAGTTTCCACGAAAAAACAATTAATTATCATCAAAAAAATAAAACATTTTCACAAATATTTGTGTAGTCAGTGATTTGTTATAAGAGCTTTCAAATCGTTGCATTTCAGATGTCTATATAGAAGGACTTTTGACATGGTGAATGGAAATGTTATACAACCCAATTCAAACAACGCAAACAACGTGCACATGACCAAGTATGGAAAATAAGAAGTTTTGGTGCAGAATGGAAGTAAGATTAATAGATTAATGTTGCAGAATATATATATATATATATATATATATATATATATATATATATATATATATATATATATATATATATATATATACAATATAGTATATAGTTTTTTGTTTGCGCCTGTAAAGTTTGCGAGTTTAATATTCACAATCCAGTGATCGAACCGGATAAATTATTTGATATTCGGTGAAATCGTAACAATTGGTGACAGCGGTGGGATTGTGAATATTCAAAATGAAATTATTTGACTTAAAAGCGGCAGATTTGAAGAAGGAGATGAGCTAACGTATTATATCAACTCCGAGCAACCGCAACGAGTTGCAGCTCAGTCTCCACGCTGCTTTATGGATGAAAATGTTGACCCAGACCAACATGAATTCAATACGGGGGCATCGGATTCAACTGAAATACAAGCGGGTAAAGTAACAATAGAATCAACGACCAGAGCGGAAGACGAGAATGTAAGATCTGTAAGAGCAACTACTCCAACAACATCTGGAGGTTTTGATTTGGGGCCATTAATGGCCGCAATGCAGCAGATGATCGGCAGGCTAATTGTTACCGTCCAGGAATAATTGAAGAACGACCTGAAGGAGCTAATGCGAGCCGATCAAGAATATATGTTAACTGGACAGCAGCAAATTCTAGAACGAATGGAACAATTAGAAAAGTTCCAACACGATTAAAGGGAGAATGTCAATGGAAAATTGAACACAGTTAAAATGAAGATCGATCACAAAATGGATCAAAATTTGAAGAGGCAGACCAACGAATAATGAAGATAGAACAAGAACTAATTGATTTCAAAACCAACGACAGCGCTCAAACTGCTCGACAAACCAGCTCAATAAAATTGAACTACGGCAAAATCATATTGGCTTTGAAGCGTAAATATGGAGGTGACCATAGACGGGAGCTTCATCGGATGGAATTAAAGGGACGATGCCAGAGGATTGGAGAGACGCTCCAGGAGTATGCGGCTGATATAGAGCGGTTAGTGCACCTCGCTCACTACAACATGGCGGGTGAATACACAGAACGTATCACGACCGACGCTTTCACCAAAGGAAAAAGGGATCCCAATACGAGACGTTCTTTAGTACTGTCTTCAAAAGCAACGTTTGCGGAAACCATCGCGTGTGCACTTACAATAGAGACTATGAACAGTATCATCAAACCAGCAATCAGTCACAAACCTGGAAATAACATCAAACCAGCAGATAACTGGCGGACAACGAGATTCCGGGATGGAAATAGTAAAATCAGATGTTGGGTTTGTTACAAAATAGGACACATCTCACGGGAATGCTGGGAGATAAGGCGTAAACGGACGTGAACACCATCGCCGATGTACCGAAGGCCACCAAAGGAAAGGAAACTACTAGCCGAGGAGGAACGTCAAACAACATCGAAGGCGTTAAACGAGTTAAGGTATAAACAGTACCAGAGCGACAACGACTAGCGTCGACGAATAAATAAAATATATCGCCCCGATTTTGCTGTAATAAGATCCTCAGCGTATTGCAATAAAAAAAACAACAATCAATATTAACATAAAAATATAAAAACCACTTGGCAAAATTGTATAGCCAGGGATATAATTAGAAAAAATTCAAAATTTATTTCGACGATAAAATCGTCGTCGTAGTGGCGATGGTTTTGTTTGTATTGCATGTTTTAGATGTCTTTATTTGACAGACGACGTCGCTCGCCGTTATCGCTCTGGTTCTGTTTATACCTTTAGAGTCAGCTTTGAGAAGCAAAAGCCTATTATGAAATAATCCGATATCGGATTTTTTCCAAAATGAAATTCATCTACTACATAACAGTCGGATTTTGACATTCGATTTTCGGATTTTGTTGTGTTGTTTTAGTTCCATATAATAGCAAAATCCGCTTTCGAATCCGATATCGAATTTTTCATAATAGCGCTTAAGCATATCTAGAAAAATGTTTGATTCATGAAAATTTGAGGCAGATTCGTGCAATACATATTTGTTCAGAAATTTGTGAAGAGGCATTTTGACGAATTATCCATAGATCACCGTTTTGACAGTAATGAGGAAATTTTTCGTATAAATAATTTTATAAATGTTTTGGACGTCGTTATCAAACAACTCGAGAATAGTATGAATGGAAGAAGTGGTAAAATTAATATCCTGCATCCATTAATGAAAGAATATATGATATCATAAATTGTGCAAAACTTATTCAAAGAAAATATAGTGAAGATACAACAACTGATTTGGCGCTGCAAATGGTTATGGTAAAGTCAATGGTGCACGATCAAAAATCAAAAGTATCATCTTTACGCGAATTAGCTTACCTTTTAATAGTAAAATTGTCAACTATAGCTACAAGCGATCTAAAACTTACAAGTGATAACGGAATTGTTATTGTTACTCACGTTACCTGTTACTGTTGCATCAGTTCAACGATCTTTTTCAAAACTGAAAATAATAAAAAATTATTTACGTAATAATATTGGTCAAAACCGTTTAAGCGATCTTTCAATTAATTCGATTGCAACTGGAAAAATGTAAATGAAAAACATCATTACCGATTTTGCCAATATGAAGTCAAGAAGGAAAAATTTCACTATTTCACTATTCTAAGATCCGTTAAGTTTTAGTTTCGTTTCTATTTAATATGTGTTCAATTTAGTGTGAAGTAGTTTTTAAGTAAATAAACGCTTAGGCCCTTTTCGAAATGTATACATTGAATCCATACTTATTCGCCGCCATTTTTAATAAGTATGTGAAACCCATTCGAAACGAATTAGTTTGCTTATTTTGATAGCAATATCAAAACATTAAATTAACACAAAAATAAAAGTTAATTGAAAAATTGTAGACAAAAATAAACGACATTTCACTGCTATTGAGAATTACACCAGGAAAATAAAACGGCAATGTTTAAAATCAACTACCTAAGCAATTTATTTGTATAAAAATATATGTAACTTTAAATAAGAATCTTTATAAATACTCGTCAAACTTCTTCTGATCCACAACTTCTAACTTTTGTTCATTGCGATTTGCAACCGATAATATCAGTAAGAAGTGTGCGATTTTTTAGTGTCTGGAAAAATTCGAAATCTTCGTCGGTGAGCTCGAAAGTTCTGCCAGAATCTTGTTGTCCAAGATGGATTTTGATATACTTCTTGTTTTTTTTAATTGTTCCTTACTAACATTCAACTGTTTATCTGTCCACTGTCAAAACCATAAAAATATATTATAATGAATGAAAAATAAAAAGTTGCATCAGGGAACACTTTTCTATTTCATCCCAGTTTTTTTCGTTCCATTCGAAATTTGCAACAAAAATGAAACAGAAACTTGATCATCTTATCCCAGTTTTTTTAGTTTTATATACATATATAATTTTGCACCAATTCCTAATAAAACTATAGAAATTGTATATATTTCGGTACCTGGCTCCTGCTAACCTATTAGACCGGAAATGATTTATGTGATTTTGAGTTGGTCATGATACGGACCAAGTTTGGTAAATATAACAGAACCATCCGGTGGATAGAATTGACAGAATCGAACTGCGTTCAGATCACAAGAATCATTTCCAGCCCAATAGGTACTCAGGAGCCAGGTACCGAAATATCTCAAATTATAGAATTGTATATGAAACTATTTGAACACAGCTCGATTGTGCCAAATCTATCAATCGAATAGTTTTGTTAAATTTACTATAGAGCTGGTCCGTATATACTATATATACGGACTATATAATTACTCTTTTAAGTATACGTACCAACTTAAAAGAGTAATTATATAGTGCACAAAAATCAGCTTCGGTCTATAGGTTAGCAGGAGCCACGTACCGAAAATCGAAATATCTAAAAATTAGTAATTGGTTCAAAATTATAGTAGAAAATATAAAATCGGATAGTTTATGTGTTTCGTTTTCCTAAAAATTTAAATTTCTGTATTCATAAAGTATTTTTTTTATATTATTGTTCTATATCAACATATCTATATGACAACATTGACAACTGTAATTTTTATTTTTCAACTAGATTTTTTCGTAAGAAAGAGACAGAAAATAAGCCAGCTTATTTATTTGAATAAGTATGTCTCTACAAATAAGTTTCAAATAAGTATACATTGACCGCCCAGGTGGCTCAGTGGTTAAAGCTGTCCAAATATATAGAACAAACCAAAAAATATTGGTGGCTAACCGATAGAGATGGAAGCTGAGGCTCAACTGTTTTGTTTATGTTGTATGTTTAAATAGTTTATTTATTTAAAAGATAGCATGTTTTTTTTAGCTTATTTTCATGCAGAAACAAACCAAAATTAAATGACAATTACAAGGTTATGTTTAAGTAGTTAATAGATCATCGTCTCAGATAAAAAACTTAAATTGAACTGACATGAGAACCATTTTGGTCAAATGTTAAATTAATTAAATATATCTTGGATTTTTTTGTAATATTCTTTATCCAATTAATTTGTAAATAATATTTTAAGCCAAATAAAGAATTATATTGAGAAAAAAAAAAAAAAGTGGTTAAAGCTGTGGCAGTTGGAGCGGGAGGTACCACGTTCGAATCTCGATTAGGGCAGGATGCAAAAAGGATTTTTCAACATCTGATTACGATCGATGATGTGAATGAACACATCTATGACCCTTTATTGGAGTTCAGAACTCATGGGCCATGTCAGTACTATGGATCTATGCAATGTGCAGATCGTTCTACGAAAATCGGACCTATAGCCGTACGTCCTCGATTAGGCTGTAAAGGCGTAAAGTACGACTTAAATAAGCCGCGAAAGTCCCCCCTAAACAGATTGCATAGTACCTTTGAGTATATATACATAGAGAAATCATATTCATTAAAAAAATATTACAATACGTTCTCACTAGGAGCGCAGCAATCGGCATCTATTATTTTGAATGTATTTGTATGTAACACCATGCGTGTCGTATATGCGAATAGATACATATACATACATATGCTCGTATAACTTTCATCATTTTTGTTATTTTTTTGTATTTTTCCGTTACGTTGTAATGGTTTATTTTGAAATATGTTTTCCTTGTTTTTCCTATTTCATTACATTCAAATGTTTGATCTATCATATTAGTTTGTATGACAACTGAAATTCATAATATATCAACCCATATGAGGGTTTAAGTATTCTTTATTTTAAAATGAAATTTTGAGTCTATAGAAACTATTATCGGCTATAATTCTATTTTGTGAAATATAATTTACATTTCTGAAACAATGAATATAATTTCGGTCTAGTGTATCTGAGTAGTTTGGGTAAATCAACGAGGAAATATAGAACTTTAAATGACAAAAAGTCAACGGCTGAGCATGTTGATTCTATTATGTTCGTCCTCCTAATTTAGATCGGATGGTGTTGCAATCTCGTATATAGATTAACCTGTTTTTAATACAGAAAGTCTCTGTGGATTCCTTCACGTAAACGATATGCATGAGTGTTTTCTACTAGAAAATGAAGATGTAGATTACATACTATAATAACTAGAATAAAAATACGCAATTTATAAAAATAAAAACCCATTTGATTGTTTTTAATAATTTTTAATTCAATTTAATGTTGACAAACATGACTAATTCACGGAAAAATTTAATTCTAATTTATAAATATTTATGTAATTTTGTTTTTCTTCTTTTGAAATTATTTGTTTTCTTATATTTTATATTGCGATTATTTCTTTTCGTATTTTGTTTAAGTTTCAATATTTTATTTTTTATGTTATTATCTTTAAGAGAATTATTAAAATGTTTGATTGTAAATCTTATCAAAACTTTGACAATTAATTTCATTATATCATCTTGATGAGATTCGCAATGACCGAAGAATTTTTTTTTTGTGAGATATCACAGAAATCATTTCTGTCAATACTTGCGATTCCCATTTAAAATGTTTGAAAAATTTATCAAAAATGGAAACAATTTCTTTTAAATCATTTTCAAACATGTCTGAAGGCGTAGTCAAACTTCCGCAAGGTAGTCGTTGTTGCATCGATTTTGCATTGTAAGCACGTAAATTTATGAGTGTTGCTGTCTTTTTTTCAAAATCTTGCGTTTCTTTTAAATAGTTGTTACAAATCGGACATTTATTTTTTAACATAAATTTGTGTGCAAACCATCCAGCTACATAAGCGTTTGCCCAATTTTGCAACAAAACGCATTTTATTATTTTATTTTCATTGATGATTTGCAGAATTTCTTTTATATCATTTTCTTCATCATCAATCATAGCAGCTTCAATAGTTCCGATATCTAGCTCACTATCATTAAAAGAGTCATTAGTAGAGTCAGCTTCTGTAAGTGGTGAGGACGATGTTTGTTCTAATAAATTAATCGAATTTGAATATTCATAGCCACTGGAATTGGATGACTTTAAATTTTGAAAACAAATAAGTTTTATATTTTTACATACACGGAAAGCAGATGGTACTTTTCGTATGTACCTCGATTTATTCGAATCATCGAAATATTGTTTTCTAAAGGATCTTGGTTAAGATGGGACGTTATTAAAAATTGTTGTTCTAAATCCTTAGAAACATGATTCCACAGATCTAATACACCATTAATGGTTTGTTGGAGCCCTGTAAAACAGTAGAGAACCGTCATTTTTCCATCTGATTTCCAGCCAGCAATTTGTTGAGATGCATTCATAAGATTTTCAAAAATATCTATTTGTTCTTTTGATATTGCGTTCTTATCTGGATTTTTAGAAAATTTGGTGACGCTGTTTAAATGATCAAAAATCTTGTTGACCCAGCCGATAAATGTAGCTAATAATTAAACTACTAATAATTAAAAAGACTACATAACTTGAAAAAGCAGATCAATATATACATAAAAACATACTTTGCTGTGTAATTTAACGTACATACTATGTAATTATGTTTTTCAAAATGATGAATGCATTGAAAATTGTGCTACATCCAATGATTGATAACAAAATGCAAAACATTGTATACTTTGTAATAAATTGCATTGTTGTTTACTATATATAGAACACTTTCAGTATAAATTGTATATAACTGGTCAATAGTAATTATAATGGGTCCACTAATATTGTTGATGAAAACCGTTGCTCCAAATTATATAGAAAGTGCACTCATCTCAATAAAACGTTATGTAAACGTCATTAAAACTATCTTGAATAACCGTGTTCTTAAAATCTAAAGTAAACTTTGTGAGTAACAATAATAATATAGGCACCTGAAGCGCCTGCTGTGTAAGCAGGGCCCTTATTTGGGATCTCGATATCGAATAATCGAACGACATTATTTGTTCGATCATGATCGAATTTATGTTCGTTGTTAGTTTTGCTAACGAACCCATATAAAGAGGATATATATATATATATATATATATATATATATATATATATATATATATATATATATATATATATATATATATATATATATATATATATATATATATATATATATATATATGCATATGCGCTATAGCATCTTCTCTCTACTCCAAAGCCGGCCTTATCGTGGTGAATGGTGAACCATGTTAGCCTTTGGGTAACAGAATGTACTATGGCGTTCGGCTGGAATGGTGAACTTATAATCGACATAACTTACCGCTTAAGCTACTCAAGCTAAGATGGCACTGCATACGCTCATGTCTGCGTGGCTAAGGGGATGCTAAGTTTCTAGTATGGTTACTCCAAATAAGGTGACTTTCTGGTTTTACAACATAGCCTTCAAACGATAATGCTGAGATCTGTCATATTGGTAACCGTACTTCTCGTTAGTAGAAAATGATGCCAAACAAACAAAGTGAGTGATGCTGGTGGTTTACAAATAAACCAACTAAAAGCGTGATGATGATGAGTACTAGTGGGATCAGTGGAAGTGAGAGGAATCAAAAGAAAGCTCAGAGCCCAGTAGTAATGCGGAGGGAGGACCCCTCTATACAAACAGGCATCAGTACATATCTGGTGGTAGAAGGAGTATCCACACAAACATTACAGATTGAAAGCCGCCTACATGTACACTCAACATACATATCAGGATGTATTCCGCGATGATGTCGAACGAAACCAAGGAAATTGTTGCAAAAAATGGACACAATGTATATTGGGGACTGTAATGAGCCGCACCAGCGTTTTGCTTTCCAGCAACTTAGTAGTTAGTACGAGGAAATTTTATAGACCCACGCTGTCCACCCAAACAAGATTTAGAGTATAGGTTCCATTTTGACAATCAACTATTAACTTCAGATGGCTGGAAGAAAGTGTGGATCGATTTCAAATATAATATTAAATAAAACGTAAAAGAAGATAAAAATGGAACTATCATACGAGTGAAACATTTTTAAGAAACGCAGTAAATGATTGGAATAACTTCCACAATTTCGTTTGCTGATACACGGTGTACCAATCAACCAAATTTCACCACCATCTGCATTGCTAAGTTCTTTTGATAATGAATATTATGCTATCAGCAACCAAATAATTCAACTATCAAGTAAGAAACCGAATCAAAATATAACAACAGAAATATACTTTTGAAATGTCAAAATTCAACAAAATGATAAATTTTAGGATAGGTATGACCATTAGTACAAAATTTCCCTTCTCATTATTTGGCAGTGTGCATTTCTTTTTTCGATCGTATTACCAAATACCAATTCATGTTCGAATCGATTTGATGATTTGAATCGAATAGCATTACGAATCGAATTCCCAAATAGTCCTGCAGATCTTAAATCGAATCTATAAATTTGTCAACATCTCAGCATGCATATACGTACAAGGTCCAATCAAGAAATCTGAGGAATGCGTTTTGTATAAAGTAAGGATTTAACAATAGCAGCGTTTCATGATACTAACTGATCCAGATTAAATCACATTTTCCATGCAAACCAAAGTAACATTTTGAACCAAATTAAAATTTGGATCAAAATGTGTCTTTGGTTTGCATGGAAAATGTGATTTGATCCGGATCACATAGTATCATGAAACGCGGCTAATATTAGACTAGAAACCATTCCTTAGAATCAATATTTTATATTTTGTGATGGTTGAGATACTTAGAGAAGCTGGATTGGTCAAATTCTCAAAGACTGGGTAATCCAAATCTGTAAGATTCTGTTGTTTTTAGTAAATACCTCTTTATAGATCAAACTATTTTCATCACAACATGAGGCGTACTGAATTTTCTGCTTCGAAATAACAGAATTGATTGATAATAGATTACTCTAAAGTTGATTACTGTTATACCATCCATAGAGGGCTGGGTGGAGAAAGTAGCTATACTGAATTCAGAGGAATAACTTCTACAGGCATTCTACATGAGCTAAAAATGTTCATTGTTTGAGTCAGTCACTCAACTTTCAATGCATATACCACAATTCTAATTGACAAGTCAACTTGTATATTTTTAATAAGTATTGTTAGAACCTTCCGTATTTGGGTTTTTAAGAACAGTAAGATTATAATTAAATGAGCCGTGTCATTAGTTAAATTTCAAACTTATATGAGTGTTTTTCAATATTATAGCGAATAACACAGGCATGCAACAATGCTGATGACTGGTCCTAAGGTCACCTTAACCCAAACCATTTTCACATTTAAACCGATTTTCATATGGCATAATAAATATTAAAATCGGTGAATTACTAAATTATATGCATCGGCATACATATAAGGCTGATTATCATTTATAGAACAACAGCAAGAGAGAAAACAATAACAAAACAACTTAGTGATAAGAAAGAGTGGAATAAATATACTGTTCGACCTTCTTATCGCAATTACTTTGCGTTTTGAATATTAATTATAAACAATGACGAGTAATTGTGCGAGTGACCGATAAATTAATATATATATATATATATATATATATATATATATATATATATATATATATATATATATATATATATATATATATATATGGTATTCGTTATTAATGTTCCGTCGTATACCGAATTGATCGTACACGGAAGCAACCTTTGCCATTAGATGCCATATAAAACGAATTAATCCGTTTCTTAATTAATGAATTTTACCTATCTAACTATACTAATGGGTTCAAAAATAATTTGAACACATATATTAATAGTGATAAAACTAATTAATTTATATTTTAAACAAAAATTTATATTATTTATTTATATTTTAAACGCCCCAACATGGCGGCAATAAAACCGGGTTTGTAGGTAAAGGAGGGAAATACGAAGAATGAATCCGGATTCATGAGACCAAGTGTCATTGAATCCAAAGTGATTATTTTTTATTTCTCCGCTGATATGAGTTTGTAGAATCTTTCCAAAGAACTTTGTTTCTGTTCACTTTTAAACCCTAGTACTCAGATCAAAGTGAAATGAAATTTTACCGCGGTCTCCAAAAATTTATTTATTTTCACGTGAAATAGAAATGAATTTTTTTGGAGAATTCAAAAGTTCAAATGTTCAAATTTCATGTGAAAAACATGGTTCGAATCATTGGGCGTATGCAGCACGTTGAGATCTCACTAAAAAAGTAGATATCTCACTTTTCAATGTACTGGATGCAAAATATCTTACTAAAAATGGTAGAAAATCTCACTAGTTAGTGAGATAAGAAATTTATATCTACATTTTATAGATATTTTATGGTTTGAGTCTCTGATAGTTTTTGACAGCTTTATTGATGAAGTACAGAAGAGACAGGGTTGCCAGGTGTCCCGATATTTAAACGCTATTCCCGATTCCCGATATGTAGTCATCAATTCCCGATTGTCCCAACAATAAATTAATTTACAATTTTTTATTGATTTTTATAGATTTTTATTTTTAACAGAAAATTGCAATTTATTTTCAAAAATAAATCGAAATCATGTTTTTTCTTGTTTGGTCATTATTTTTTAATAATACAAGGTGGGATTTATCAATTTCATTGTGTTCTACTATTTTAGGTAAATATATAAAAATTAATTTACATAAGTGTCTAATTATAAACAAGTTAATTGTGTTTTTATATTTAATTTTTATACTGTTTACTTCTTTTAAATAACTTATTTTTACATTTAAAATTAGAAATGTCAGAAATTGAAGATAACGGTAACAAAAGGAAAAAAATGAAACAAATGGTGAAATTTAATCCAGAGTGGAAAAAATATGAATGGGTGCGACAGTCTGAAGAACACTACATTACGTGTACAATTTGTAATAATTTAAAAATTTCAATTGGTCATGGCGGGGAAAATGATTTAGTTAAACATATGAAAACTGCTGGCCATAAATCAAATTTGGAATCCTCATCAAGTTCCACAAAATTAAAAAAATTTTTTACTAGTGCAAAACAAAAAGATGATGAGCAAGTTTCCGCATCTGAGATTGCATTCACATATCACACCGTTATGCATTCGCACAGCTATATTTCTAGTGATTGTGCTGGATCATTATTTCCGCTGATGTTCGCTGATTCAAATATAGCACAAAAAAACGCAACATTAAAACGTTTCCTATTATTTTGAGATATTTTACGAAACAAAAAGGAATTGAAAATGTTCTACTGGCTTTTTATTCATTAGATAATGAATTATCTGTAAATATTGCAGAATCAATTAAATTAAATATTCAAATTAATGGCCTGGATTTAAAAAATGTTTCGTCGTTTTGCGCAGATAATGCAGCACTGAATTTTGGTAAAAATCAAAGTGTTTTTTCCGAGCTAAAAAAATTGAATCAGAATATTATTCCTGTTGGATGTAACACCCATATTTTACACAACACCTTCAAAAAAGCGACGAATCAACTCAAAATTGATGTAGAATCTATTGTTATGAAAATTTACAATGAGTTTAGTTCATCTACAAAAAGAACAACAATTTTGATACAATTTTTGAATGGGCAGAAATCGAATGGTCTGACATATTACGGCACGTACCGACTAGATGGCTCAGACTACTTCCAGCTATCGAGAGGCTAGTCACCAATTTTGAACCAATAAAATCCTACTTTTTATCACAAAATACAATACCACATGCACTAAACACTTTTTTCAAAGATGAGCTTTCATTAGCCTATTTAGGATTTGTATTGAACACAGGTACCATTTTTCAGACAGCACTTACAAAATTGCAAAGCAATTCTATACTTGTATTAGATGTATATGATATAATGGACGAAGTACGCCAATCACTAATTGATAGAAAGAAACAACAATTTTATGGTTCAATCGCAAGAGCAGAGTTGTTTAAATGTGATAATGATTCTGCAGTAAACAGATTTCAGGCTGACGCTGATATATTTTTTGATATTGCCATTAACTATCTAGAAAAATGGTTTAATTTTGACTGTAATAATAAGTATAACATACTTAAACCATTACGTTTAAATGAACCCATACAGTTCAACACAATTGAAAAAATAATTAAAGATTTTAATATTTCTTCTATAAATGAAGATATATTATTTGAAGAACTGCATAAATTAAATTCATATACGATTAAAAATATCGAGAAAAATCTTTCTACTACTGAAAAATGGATTGAATTTTTTAAATTAAATGAAAATTCTGAAAATTTGTATAGAATCGTTAGTTACATTTTTTCGATTCCTCATACCAATGCCACATCCGAACGAATTTTCAGCTTGATGACGACAGCTTGGCGTAAAGAAAGAAATAAGCTGTTAATTAAAAATTTGGAAGCCGAACTAATGGTTAAGGAAAATTATAAAATGAGCTGCAAAGAGTTCCGACTCTTTTTAAAAACTGAAAAGGCTGCAAGAATATTAAAAAAAAGCGCCACAAATGACAAATATTAAATTTTGATTATTTTTGTTATAAAATTAAATTTAGTTTCTAACTTTTTATTTGCTTTGCTAAGGAATTGGCTCATTATTTATTTTATCTATCTTTATATAAAAAATATAAGAACACTGAATTACTGAATTTAAATAAAATAAATAAAAAAAATACCAATAACATTTTTTTTTAAAATCCCGATATGACATTGATGAAAACTGGTAACCCTGAGAAGAGACAATTCATCAATTTAAATATAAAGAACGAAAATCAATCGTGAATTCGCAATGGACACAAATAAATGCGAAAATAATATGTATAATAGAATATAATGTGTTTTATATGACAGCTCTAGCTGACAGCTTAGTTCAGACCTAAACCCAACATACAATATAGATTGTACATCCAGCACAATAGATGTATGTCTACAGTTGAGACTGTTTTACATTGTAGAATATCTTATAAGTAGACCTCAACGTGCATTATTTTCGAATACGCCCATTATTACAAATTTTTAGTGTTTATGCGCGCCATCTTTGGTGCATTAAGATAACTATAATTTTTGGCCTAATGAACTGAGTACTGCTTAGTGAAAACAGAAATGAAATTTTTCATTTCTGAGTTCACTTTGGTAAAATCGTATGGAAATTTCACGCAAAATCGATCTGAGTACTAGCCTTAAGAATATTCGTACAGTAAGACATTAGCTATGGTCTTCCCAAACTGTGATATTACGACTACCTAGTTTGAACCTTATCAGAGTGATATTGGTCTTATCGGGGTAAATTTTGTACATCTTGACTATTATGCAAGAATTTGTTTATTAACGTTGAAGGCACTTTCTCTTTGTCTTCTGAGTATGAAGAATGTGTATTTTCGTTGGTTTAATCTACGAATTTTACGATCACACACATCCAGATCTGCCTTAAAAAAACTGTCCACTAGAGAGGGCATAAATGTAACCTTCTTTCAGTTACTGCTTTGGCCAAGGTTGTATACCGAGTTTGTCGTTTACCGGGATTCAACTGTATATATATATATATATATATATATATATATATATATATATATATATATATATATATATATATATATATATATATATATATATATATATATATATATATATATATATATATATATATATTGAGTACAACTTGTTGTTTTAATGAGGGTGCTGCCGAACGTTCATTTCTATTTTTGAATTACTACGATTAAAAAATACTTAACCTGCGAGTGTCCAAACAACTAATATATTTGAATATAATATTAAGGAAATATATTTGATCAATGAATTAAAAATATTAAAACTATTTAACAATTATTCTCTTCAGTTATATTTGTCGTTATTGTATTTGTCGAGGGATAAAACTTTGCTATCCAATACGGCGGCCGTTTAACATACATTCGATAGCATTTCAAGCCAACCACACAAATGCCAGCCATCAAAAATATTACCAACAATGTTTTTATAAATTTTATATCTTCCGCTAATCTGTTTTCTATATTATGTTGATTTTGTAGCGTTTGTATTTGCACAGTGAGTTGATTTAATGTAAATTCTGTTCGATTTCGATCTCCTTCGAATATTTTTAAAAAATCTGCAACTTTCAATTCATCCATGTTGGATTTAGTTAGATTCAATTCAGCTACAGTTGGTTTTGTTTCGTTATTACTATATCGCATGTCCACCAACGGTATCTTTTTAACACTACTCCATTCACTACTATTGTGATAGCACCGTATTCCACGAATACTGTATATTGTTTCATTTCTATTCAAACGTTCCGAACCAATCCTCGTTTGAACATTCAACTCCTTCAATTTGCGTAAAATATTAACCAAATCATCGCACAGCCAATTATTGTCCGATATATCGATAGTTTTTAAATTTGGAAATAAAAATTCGAATTCCGTCAGTGTTAAATTTGTTAAGTTATTACCATTAATTGACAACTGTTGTAAATTTTCTAAAAACGAAAGCATATGAAAATTAATCGAATTCAGGCCGTTATATGAAATGTCGAGCACTTTTAAACGAAGCAAATACGAAAATAGATGAAAATCTAGTTGCCGCAAATTAACGGCCTCCATACGAAGACTAATTAAATTTGTTAATTTTTCGAATGTGTCACTGACGAGCGATTGACCGGCCCCGATATTAAATGATAAATCGAGATAGTTTAAATTTGTCATATTCCGGACGAAATTAAAATCGAGTAACGAATTATTTTTGATCGACAACTCTATTAGATTACACTCACTAAATAATAAACCAACATATTGTAATTTATTGTTATCCACCCATAGTATTTCAGCACCACCCCGAACTAAATTAATCACCGCCAGTTCATTATTATTCGCCATCAGTTCTTTAATCGCGACGTTCGACTTCAACGTAATATTTGTAATTCGATTGTAATTCAAATTTAATCGATCGATTGAAACTTGATCAGTTTTATTGAACCACGAGCCGAACACATTGATTAGATTTTGACTTAAATCTAAATCCACAAAGGCGATTGAATTAGCGAACAAATAATCGGGTATCACAACAATTTGGTTATACGATAAATTAATGTGTGTCACTTTCGATAACGATTTAAACGCGTTCCGATTTATATGATTAATTTTGTTGTGCGCTAAATTAATATCGATTAAACGTTTAGCTTCATTAAATGCTGAATCGGGTAATCTTGTTAAATTATTATTAGCTAAATTTGTTACTTTTAGATTGTTGGCTGATTTAAAATCGTAGCGAGATAGTTCCAACAAATTACAAAAACTCACATGTAATGTATGAACATTGGGTAGCTTTGTAAATATGCCATGTGGTATGTACGAAATATTACCATTGATAAACCGCAACTCAAAAACAACTTCTCCATATCCCCACGAACTATAGGGGTCTATTATGCTGCGATCCAACTGAAACTCGGATGTTTCGAAAATCATGTAATTTTCTAGTGTACAGGTTTTATTTTCTATGATTGATCTCGGTGTTTCTTTGCATCTAAATTGTGATGCACAGTTAATGTACCGAAAAAAATATAAGACTTGAAGACACGTGAAAATTGAATATAACCATAAACTGTAACAAAAAATATAAATTTAATAATTATTAAAAACTTAAAAGACAATCATCAATATATAAATGTAATTTTTATTATATTTACTTTTGCATTTTTCAAATTTGAAACACTATCTTCGACAGACATAAGACAACTGCTGATAATTTTATATATGAATTGTCTGAGCGCAAATTCGAATAAATTTCTGCTTAAATTACATTCTGAAATAATTTAGTTGAAATAAGAGAATTTGCAGCTCTAATTAAAAATTATCTATATGTAAATGTTAATGTCTCTGCTCGTATACAAACGATTTATATTTTAACACTTTCTTAATATTCGCATATATATATATATATATATATATATATATATATATATATATATATATATATATATATATATATATATATATATATATATATATATATATATATATATATATATATATATATATATATATATATATATATATATATATATATATATATATATATTATATATATATATATATATATATATATATATATATATATATATATATATTATATATATATATATATATATATATATATATATATATATATATATATATATATATATATATATATATATTTATATATATATATATTTATATATATATATATATATATATATATATATATATATATATATATATAAATATATATATATATATATACATATTTATATATATGTATATATATATATACTATCCTATTCATATATATTTGTGCAGTGTATATTTTTATTTCAACGCCACACAAACTTCTTTCAAATTGATATTAACAAAACTTTTTTTGAAACTATTAATTTTTATTTAATTAGCTTAATTATTTTTCTTTAAAATTAATTTAAAAAAATGTTTAATTTTAATTATAGGGAAAATTACAGATAATTTAATCTTATACAAAAGTATTTGTGCACATACATTTTTATTCATAATTATTTGTGCACATCAAAAATACTAAAAAAAATTAATTTATAATAATTAAATCAGTTATTTTTTAATTCAGAATAGACAAACACACATCAAACAACAAATCCATATGACATATTTCCTCCTGTTGACTTCAGATCTTCTGTGAGACGTCTGGGCATAGAGTCGATTAAAAATCTATTGGCACGGTGCTTCACCCATTTATTATGGCATTCCAAGTGGCTTTTTCAGTCCTTCCAACAACACAAGGAATATATTATTCTATGTACGCCCATATTTTCTCAACCACATAAGGATCCAGGTTCTGAGGCGGCTATTCAAAGGTGGCAATTGTAAGATCTGTGAAAATCAATCCAGCAACGACGCAAAACAGTTTACAAAAGTTAATAAACTTTTCAAGAAATAAATTCGTACTCCAACCAATAATACATAGAAGATTAAGGGAGGAGAGTATTAAAAATTCCGCCACTCAAAACAACTATTAATATCAAAATAAATAAATTAAAAAGATTAAAATTTGCAAAGGAAGCATACTAACAAGCCGTTTGAGTTTTGGAGGAATATTTAATGATGAACGGATAATTTTTTTCTCTTGATTCGACCTGGGGAAGACATTAATTTTATTTGAAACCTTCAGAGAAGTTTAAACGTTCAGTCGTCGCACCCCCGCGTTATTCTGGTGAACACAGTATTGTTCAAATTACTTTGTTAAGATGGAAGGTTATGGTAAAAGCCGTTCTATGAATCTATCATGTGGCGTTAGTGGCTGGGGGCAAATTAATTGGAGAATATTTTATGCTGCAACAGGATAATGCTCCTATCCATAAAAGCCAAATGGTACTAAGATTTTTAAAAGATTTGCACCAACCTTTATTAGAATGCCCGGATCTTAATGTGATTGAGAATATTTGGGCGTACATTGAATGACAAATCCCTTGTGTTGTTGGAAGGACTGAAAAAACCACTTGGAACACCATTATAAATGGGTGAAGCACCGTGACAATAGATTTTTTAAACAATTTAATCGACTCTATGCTCAGGCGGATCACAGAAGATCTGAAGTCAAAAGGTGGAAATATGTCATATGAATTTGTTGTTTATTGTGTTTTTGTCTATTCTGAATTAAAATATAACTGATTTAATTATTATAAATTAATTTTTTTGAGTATTTTTGATGTGAACAAATAATTATGAATAAAAATGTATGTGCACAAATACTTTTGTATAAGATTAAACTAACTGTAATTGAGACTGCGCTCATCTAGCAATTTTTTCTTTCAAATACAAATTTTTATGTTTCTAGTACAATTCACTTTAGTTGGGATGTAACCCACTGGTTAGTCCCATAAATAATTAAACCTATTTACTAATTTTAATTTGGTAAGTTCACTAGGTCAAGTGGCCTCGTTCTTTGGAGTCTTCTTTCAACGATAGGGTTATCTATCATATGGCGAATATAGGGATTTCCATGTTCCTGGAGCCTTATTTCATGTTTTGTGGCATGCATTTTTATTTCATCTTTGATGTATTCCATCCGAAGGTCTCTGTGAAGGTCTTCATTTCTCCATACGGAGCATTAACGATGCTACGAAGAACCTTGTTTTGAAACGTCTCTATCATTTTGATGTTTGTTATATATATATATATATATATATATATATATATATATATATATATATATATATATATATATATATATATATATATATATATATATATAAATATATAAATATATGATTCTTTGCACAAGAAAGATAAGTGCATAACAGATACCATCAAGATGTTAAATTGGGATGAGCTGAAGTTCCAATATAGTATTACACTAACTAACTATAATGATGCATTGTACCCGGTTCGAATCCCGATAACATGAAGGATGTAAATGGGATTTTTTACCATTTGATTACGATCGGTGGTGTGAATGAAAACATATATTTGACCTCCTGTTGAGTTAACTGATCAAATCAATTATGATTGCTAAATTTACACCGAACTTTTGGAGTGTTATCTGTTCTAAACAACCATTTAAATACTTTGCACGAATGAAAGTTATATAAGCAATACCATTAAAGATAGTCGAAAAGTGTCGGTAATAAACAGACTGCACAAAGTTGATGTAGAAATTGCTCCAAACTGCAAATCCCCTGGCAATCCTTAATTATGTCCAAAAATTATGGTAGCTGGTGCGTTATTCCTGTTGTATCATGAGTTGCTGGCCGATATACCATTAGGAACAATCGTATATTTTGGAACCAATTAAGTTTTTTTCTATCGACGGTTTTCTTTCAAAATTCTTACAACGTAAACCGTTCAACCATGCTGTTTGACTTTAGATCAAAAGAAGTTGTTCTTGTTTTATGTTCTCCAATAATTGGCACATTTCCTGGAATACCACTGATTCAAAGTTACGGCATTGATATGAATGCAGTTGCATATGGGTACTCCATATATCCTCTTATACGATCATTTACCACGAATGTCTGGATCTTGCCCAGTAAAATATTTCGCGCACTTTTGCCAATGTCTTATTGATGCCTAGATGCCCACCACTTTTTCATCCATGATTCTCTCTAAAAATTTCAGGAATTTGCATCACTAATGATTGTTCATTTCTACCATCGAAACTTTCCCAAATCTGTTTTAAACAGCCATCTTCGATCAAAAGACTATCCATTGAGTCCTTATCTGTTCCTCTACGAATTTCAAAATGATTGATAAATCGGGATCTTCTCCTTGCTCTTTTCTGATTTCTTCGTTGGTCCACTCATCGGATGGTTACTTTTGCATAAGTCTCACGTCAACGTTCTTTACTCTCCACTCAACTAAAATGTTTGCAATCTGACATGTCCATCTTCTCTTCTTGTGACACAATAATTTCGCTCCTGCTTTGACAAAACTTTCGAAAAATATGCTATAACCCTTTCTTGTCCTTCTATTTCCTGAGACAAAACTCCTCCAATACCATTATTACTCGCATCAGTATCCAAGATAAATCTTCCATTTTGGTACTGGGTATGCAAGTATTGGTGTCGTGCAAAACCGCTTCTTCAACTATTTGAACGCTTCTCCATGCTGCCTATTACACTGCATGGCTTATTTTTTGTGTTAATTTATGGAAACTTCTCGCAACGTCAATATAACCCGGTACGAATATTCGGTTGTACGTGCAAAGCCCAATAAAACTTCTCAGATCGTGTAGGTTTTGGCCAATTCTTGGCAGCTGAAATTTTATCCTCATCAGTATGTATACCACTTTTAATCTTATGTCTCAAATATTTCACTTCGTTTCAGAACAAGCAACATTTCTTTGCACTTAATTTTAGCCCTACTGAATGAATTCGCTCAAATACTTCTGCTAAATTTTTAAGATGTTTGTCGAAATTGTTACCCATAACAATGATGTCATCTAGATACAGGCACGTTTTCCAATTCAATCCTTTCAGCATTCGGTTCATTTGTCTTTCAAAGGTGGCAGAGGCGTTATATATATATATATATATATATATATATATATATATATATATATATATATATATATATATATATATATATATATATATATATATATATATATATATATATATATGGCACGAGGGTGTACTAGTCGTGTTTTAGACGGACGTCATGAAAGGTTTCACGTTTCACATATTGTAATTGCTAACCATATTTCGGCTGTGACTGAAATATAATTAGAATTACAATATATGACGTGCCGTGTAAGATGAGGCAAGATGTAATATAAGAAATGAAGAGATCGTGTCAGAAGGTATTGAAGTATATTATGGTCTATATAGGGTTGTCGAAGAGCGAACTATTTTAAATCATCGTAGTTTACTTTCCAATGCTGTTGAATTGTTGGATGCGTTAAAATTGAGTTATATAATGTCTATACAATTCGTTCTGGCGAAGTCACTTTCACTTAACAAATATGTCACCCTGCAATATATTTAATAGAGAATGGTATTTAACGAACAAAAGTTTTATCTTCCTCCTGCAGATACTTGAAGACCATCCAGATACTGGAAGACTAACTTAAAACGATCCTCATCCAAAAAGATGGTTGATAGTATAAATAACACTTTAACCTTGAGTGCATATTGAACATCTTGGCTAGAGTCTGCAAAAACCAGTCTAGTGGAAAAATCAAATGATAAGTCGAAACTTACTTTTGTAGTTGAAGGTAATCGTTAGAGGTTATCTAAACGAGGTAAGTTATCACTAAAGCAGCTGAGCTCGAATTATTTTATTTTCTAAATATTAAATGATTTAAAACTTTGTCAGTAAGCAAAAAATCGCACGTTATAATATTAGCAAGCCCATTTCAATAAATTATTTAATCCTTCGTAGACTTATTAGCGAAATATTTAACTGACGTCATCAACTTATCACAGAAAAACAATCACAAAAATACTTTGAAAAACTAACTTTCTTCACCAAATAAAATAACTTGTGCGGGTGATTGAAATTCGTGTCCTTCGCACCACTTAATGATCAATAAGTGGCTAAATGCCAATCTGAGTCTTTGATTTTCGCTCGATTTAGCGTAGTTTAACAACCAAATAGAGTGTCAAAATGTGTTAATCTTTACCACCGATGGTATGTTAATCTCTTATCAGATGATTCGAGTCCACAGTATAACAATTATGTCGGTTAGCCTTGTATTGTCATCATACATGTTTATTTCAGATTATACGAGTTTTCTTAAATGAGTATATCAAAAACTGAGATAAGAAAACATTGACTGTTGTAAACACAGACAAACAAAATTAGCACATTACAAATTAGAATAAAATTTTGATAAGAAATTACAAAAATAAAAGTCAAATTACTCATTTCATTATAAATTTAATCAATATTCTTATGCTGTTGACAAATTGAAAGATAAAGACATTAAGCATATGTACATAAAAGATAAGGCAAATATTTAGTTGGAAAGAGAACTTCAAATCGAATTGTTCGTTAGTTTTTAATTAATAATAATAATCAAAGTTAAAAATGCATTTTAATCACAAATTAATAGTATTAATTATTTTAATTACGATATATAAAATTAACGGTATTGAATACACGTGCTACGAAGAAAGTATCCCACGACAAAACTATTACGGAACAATAAATAAATGTACTGTGCTTAATATTAAATTGGATGCGATCAGCAATTTTAGTTTACGATCGCAATCAAATTCGAGATCATACATTCGTCAATTGAATTTTAGTAATTCAACAATTGCATATTTACCACGCGGCATATTCACCTATATAACGAATTTAAATGTTTTGAATATATCGGGATGTGGTCTACGCGAAATGTCGCGCTTCGACTTTGAACATGGAATGTATTTAACCGATTTGAATGCGGCTGCAAATAATTTAACCGAATTAAGGGATTCAATATTTTACGGTGCTGATAATTTACAACGTATTGATTTGTCACTCAATCGGATTGAAAAAATTGACAGCAATGCTTTTATAAATTTAAAACAATTGATAAAAATTGATTTGGCCGCCAATCAAATAAAAGTGTTGCCAAGTAATTTGTTTGCAAATTTATTAAAACTGACAACAATCGATTTAAGTCGAAATTTAATTGAAGTGATCGATAGTGATAATATATTTTTGAATTTACAGTTGAGTGAATTAAATTTGAACAGTAATAATATTTATATAATTGTTGAGACAGCCTTAGCAGAAGTTCATACAATAAAACAATTGAATTTAAATTTTAATCGGATTTCAAATATTACGTTGCATGATCAGGTAAATATTGAAAATTTATCGATCATTAGTAATGGATTGGTGTTGTTGCAAGTCAACGATAATGTTCGGGTAGTACAAGCAGACCATAATAAATTAACAAATCATAATTTACGCATCGATGACAAAGATACGCAATTAACTAAACTGTCTTTGCTAAATAATTCACTGACCACAATCGGGTTTATAAAAAATCTAACTCGTTTAACATACCTGGACGTTTCGTTTAATACGTTAGCTGATGATTCGATCGCTAGTGATACGTTCACAAAATTGACAAGCCTTAAAACGTTGTACATGGAATCGATTAATTTAAAAAATATTGATTTTCAATTATTTTCGGAACAGTTGAACCTAGAAATATTGGACATATCGTATAACAACCTAAATTCGATTAATTTCCATATGTTATCGTTTCTACAGAACCTGAAACAATTATTTATAAACGGCAATAATTTGACAAACATAACGCTTTCGGAGTTCGGATTTCTATTTCCAAATCTTAATGTAATCGATATTTCGGATAATAATTGGGATTGTGATTATTTAATTGAAATTTTAAAGCAATTAAAAGCCCTCGAAGTTAAAATTTATTTGAATGGCAATAAAATAGTTAAAAACGAGACAAATATTCGTGGCATACGATGTACTCGTGGCAATCAAGATCTTGTCGTAACAACAAAAACACCAACTATTCATGGACAGTACGATCTGAATAATAACGATCATATGTTACAACTTAACGAAACCCAAACCCTTCTAGAAGCGCTACGTCAAGAGAATATCAATTTAAAAACGGAACTGAACGATGTGATACAAAATTTGGATAAGTTGACAAACGAAACAGAAATGATCCGAATAAATAATGATAAAAATAATGAAACGTACGAAATAAGTTCGAATCAAACGATCGAACAATTAAAAAAGGATATAATCGACAGCATTTTGAATAAATATGTAAAACAAATGACGACCCAAATTGATCAGGCTGATCGGAAAATCAACAACATACAAAACGATGTCGAAGCACTTAGAGCAGAGTTACGCGAATCGGAGGCAAATGCGGACAAGCAAATTGAATCCGATACTAAAAATAGTGGTAGCAATAATAATCATGATAACAATACCAATAAATCAGCCTTAATTGATGAAAGTATGAATGATGACGTCAAATTTATTAAAATGGGTTTGATTGCAATATTTTTGGTAGCATTCGCAACTTCAATCATATTTGTAGGTTTTAAATTACGTCGCAAATATTTCACACCACCATTCAGACGTCCATATTCTTATCAGTCGACCAATACTGTGTCCACTGCTGTCGAAGAAAATAGTATCTAACAGAAAAACATAATTATTATTTGTTTATATGTATATGTATGTATATATGTGTAGTTTTTGTTTACAATAAATTTAATTGATAAATAAATACAAAAAATCTTATTAAATACTTTTGAGATAAGCAAACGATTCATGTCGTTATACGTTATGTAATAAGTGTATATAGGAACTGTGGTTTGTATGCAACTAATTAAATTATAATTATTTAGCAAAGTTGTCGAGTGACATATAACAGAAAGTAAGAATATAATAAAGGTTTGGATGTAATAAATTGGAACGCTAATATAATCCTACACCTAATCATTTTAAGATAAAATGAAAGAGATTCATCGGGAGCCTGATATAATGTATTTTGAAAACGATTTTCCACTCCATTGGAACAAGTTTCACTCATTGGCTTTAATGTTGCTCACTTAAATTGCATTAGGTAAATTCTTTCTTATAGGAAGTAATCCCTAATTTTTTTGCAAGAGGTATTTCTATATGGAATTCTAATCCATTCAGTGTCAGGTAAGTGAAATATGGTAAGTGAAACTCTTTTAATCTGGGTTTAGAAAAGGCCATGACTTCTGAATTATTGAATATTAGCGATGATATTAGGAATAGTATACAAAACGTGGAACCCCACTTCTCTCATTTTGTTATAGATTGTTCGATAAATCACAAAATTCTTTATAATCTTTTTCAGCTGCTATAGAGATCCACTATTTCTCAATATTTGTGTGCTGCTAATTCCTTTTGACTTTAATGTTTTGAACTCCCAATGTATAGTTTGATCTGTGTGCACTGCTAAATTTTTTAATAATTGGTCAACCAGAAACAATAAAAATAGAAAAGTATTATTTAGTCTTCTATCCTACAAAATTGCCCTGTGGTTGGGGTCATTCGTGTTTCGTAAATATTACGAACGAAACATGAGACCCATAGAATACCACCACAGTATCCAGAGCTTGTCGTAGGAGGCGACTAAATCTGGTTGGATCGCTGGGCTGACGACCCGCATCCGTAAGAAAAGTAAAACTGTTAAAAATGTCAACAATGATCGGAACAAGGATCGGAACGTGGAACGTGCAGTCATTAAGAAAACCTGGCGCGTTGGACGGCCTTATCACATGCATGAAAGAGTATCGGCTGGAACTCGTAGCTCTCCAAGAAACTCGATGGCCTAAAAGTGGAGACCATGTGTCCCAAGGCTATACGTTGCTACACAGTGGAGATGACCTCGGAAATCTTGGGGTTGGATATCTCATTGGGCCACAGGTAAAAAAGGCTGTCTTGGACTTTCAAGCAGTCGATAATCGAATGTGTAAGCTTCGCTTGCACATGAGATTAGCCAACCTGTCAATTATCTGTATAAATGCGCCCACTGATGTAAGCCAATCCCAGGATAAAGACTCACTTTACAATAATCTGGATAATCTGACGGGTTCTATACCTGAGCACGATGTCAAATTGGTGATTGGTGACTTTAATGCTAGAGCTGGCAGAAATCAGACCGACTTATGTAATAGCATAGGTCCGTACTCCCGACACGAAACGGCGACCGAAAATGGGGAAAGAATGATGTACTTTGCGATCGCTCATGATCTCAAAGTGGCAAGTACATTCTTTCCTCATAAAAACATCCACTTAGAAACATGGACACATCCACGTAAAACATCCCGAAGCCAAATTGACCATGTGTTGATTTCAAAAGGGCGGGCTCGGGTTGTCCAAGACGTGAGATCGTATCGGTCGTCAACCAAATTCGTAGGCAGTGACCATTTTATGGTTGCTGCAAAGCTACGATGGAATTTTTCGTACAAGTCAGGGAGGACAGGAGAATATACAACGCGATTCTCCTGTGAAGGTCTGATAAATAAAGAAACGCAACGAAAATATCAAGATCTTGTCAGCAATAGCATTACACAATCCAATAACAATCTGATGATGAACAGTGTCTGGGAAGTATTGAAAACCTCGGTTGTCGATGCTGCCCAGCACACTCTCGGTATAGTGAAAACTAAGCCCAAAAATGATTGGTTTGATGAGGAGTGTCGTCTTGCTGTTGAGCAACGAAATATAGCCTATAATGAAGCGCAGACTCGCTTTACAATCGCAAGGAAAAACAAAGCAGTTCTTGCTAGGAGGACAGCTAGAAGAATTTGTAGACTGAAGAAGCGAGAATGGTGGAAGGCTAAGGTCTTAAGAGTACAACAACTCAGCAATGAGCACAATTCGCGTGGTTTCTTTAAAGGAATCACCGAATTGCACCAGACCTTAAGATCTCGGTCAACTGCCATTGGGGACCAGGATGGAAACCTCTATGTTAACGTCGATGCGGTACTCGATACATGGCGTGAACATTTTTCTGATTTACTTAATGTTCCGCATGTATCACAAGACGTGTTTGAATACCCTCAAATACAGACCGCGGAGATGTTCACTGAGGATCCATCCTATGAGGAATTCACAATGGCCGCAGAAATTAAAGAAAAATCGTTCACCAGGAGTTGATTGCATTAATTCAGAGCTCTTGATATTCGGAGGGCTAACTTTGTGGAACTGTCTTTTCGACCTTGTTCGATTGGTATGGCGAAATGAAGTTATGCCCGAAGAATGGAAAGTGGCCGCGTTATGCCCAATTTTCAAGAAGGGTGATCGCTTGAAATGCGAGAATTATCGCGGTATAGCTCTCCTTTGCATAGCATATAAGTTACTGTCATACATTATCTTGGGAAGAATTACTCCTCTAGCGGAGGAAATTGTCGGTGACTACCAAGGAGGATTCCGTCCAAATCGGTCAGTCACTGATCAAGTTTTTTCGCTACGGATGATTCTTTCCAAGTATTACGAAACATCTCGCGATGTACACCAGGCGTTCCTAGATTTCAAGCAAGCCTATGACTCGATCAATCGAGAGAGGCTATGGTATGCGCTTGAATATTTAGGAATACCGAAAAAATATGTACATCTCTGTAAAATGACAGTAACGCAGTCACAATGCTGTGTTAAAGTTGAGAACAGGCTATCGAGAATTTTTGCAATCAATTCCGGTGTTCGACAAGGAGATGCGCTGTCCCCGATACTTTTTAATCTCATGTTGGAATACATCCTTCGTAAAAGTCAAACACCTCAAGACAACATCTTATTCCGACAATCCAATCAACTTCTTGCTTATGCAGATGATATCTGTGTGATTGGATTAAATGGCAACGGAGTGAAAGAGATACTTGATCCACTGGAACAGTGTTCAGCTTCCGTTGGTCTAAAAATCAACGAGTCAAAAACCAAATATCTAATCTCGGGTTTTAGAGACCAAGACGCAATTGATTTCAGTAGTGGTAACCACACGTTTGAACGAGTGATGAGATTCAAGTATCTTGGATCTCTCATCACTCACGATAACAGTGTGGGCGAGGATATCAAGGTCCGCCTTGCCGCTGGCAATCGGGCTTTGTATCCTCTACGTCCACTGCTGAAATCAAAATATCTTGCAAATACGGATAAGCTGAAACTGTACAGAGTGTTGATCAGACCCGTTCTCATGTATGGATGTGAGAGTTGGACCTTGACGGATGAGTACGAAAGATGGCTTCTAACATTCGAGAGGAGAATCATGCGTGTGATATATGGTCCAAAACGCGACGTCGATAGCACTTACCGAGTTCTTTTCAATCACGAGATCAGGAATTTAATGCAAATTCCTGATATCGTGCATGAAATTAAAGGACAGCGAGTACGCTGGCTCGGACACGTTCTGCGTGTTGATCCGAACCGAATGATACAGCGAACCTTTAAGGGTGAACCGCCTTTCGGTAGGCGAAGAGGTCGCTGTCGGCGACGATGGCTCCACGGCGTAGAGAGCGATTTGGCTTCTTCAAACTGCCTACAACGGTTTGAAGAGCTGGCTCGTGATCGAAACCGATGGAGTCAGATTGTTGACACGGTACGGGCCAATAATGGCCTGTAAAAACCGTAAAAAAAAAAATCCTACAAAATATTAATGCAATCGAGCATAGATTTTCCTAACTTTTGTGCTGTCAAAAATCTGGGTCCAACGGTTTCGGTCGCAAACCAGCCCTTTATACTGTTGTAAACAATTAGAAGATACCAGATTGCTCTCTACACCGTGAAGCCATCATCGTCGATAGAGACCTCTTCGCCTACCGAGATATGGCTCTGCCTCAAAAGATCGCTGTATTATTCGGTTCGGGACAGTATGCAGAACGTGGCGGTCCCAGTGATCCTAACTACCAACTCGAATTAGCTATAAAAAAATCAACTTGACAGTTATTTATATTGAAACTAGTCTTTCCAGACTAACCATCAATTTACATTTGAATTCTTAAAACTAAACTATATAATGTGGTTACTGTTGATCCAGCGATGCACCAGTGCCTGTTCGTTGGTAGGTAGCTGCTCACTAACGAACTCGAGGGGATGGTTTTTTTTAGTCTCCTTAACAAATGTTCATTATCCAGTAGCCGAGAGGCTTCCGCATTGACAAGTTTCACTAGCCTTGATCCATGCTTCGTTGCAAAGCTTTTTATTTCATGCTTTATATTCGGAATCTCCAAATCACGATGCAAATCACTATTACGAATGTACCAGGATGCATTGTCTACACTCCGAAGTGACTTATTCTTGAAGTTTTGTATAAGTTTGATGTTAGTGTTCTTAGTGCAACCCCAAAGCAGAATGCCATATAGCCAGATCGGCTTTAGAACCTGCTTGGAAATCAGTATTTTACTTTATATATTTAATGTTGACCTACGTCCAATTAGCCAGTACAATTCTTTATATTTAAGTTCAAGCTCGTTTCTTTTCTTCTTCACATGCTCTTTCCATTAAAGCTAAACATCCAATGTCATACCTAAGTATTTAGCAGAGTTTTCGTACGGCACCATCAGATCGTTTAAACTGATTGTCGGCGGATTAACCAATGATTTATTCGCAAAGTTGACATGGGCAGATTTTAAATCATTAAGTTTAATTTTCCATCGCTTGGGCCACTTGCGAATTTTATCACTTGCACATTAAAGTTTATTCGCCGCCTCTTCAACAATTTGCTCTGTTGCTAGTATCGCAGTGTTGCAACTTGCAAGCAAACGTTGCCATGTTTACGTGGTCGGACTGTGGTATATCACTTGTATATGGTAGGTGTAGGACTGTGCCCAGAACGCTGCCGTGTAGGACTCCGGCTCTTACCCCTCTCGGTGTCTTACTTTAAAAAGCCTTTCAGATAAAAGATCAATATATGGTTCCGGAAGCATAACATTTAGTTTATGTATTAAACCCTCGTGCCATACCTCATCGAAAGCTGCTGCCACATCCAGAAATAAGGTCGGACAAATTTGTTTATCTTCCAACGCCTTTTCTATAATATCTGTAATTCTGATCAATTGTAGAGTGTTTCCATTTGAATCCAAATTGTTGATTCGGTATTGGTCTTTACTTTCTATTATTGGCTTCATTCTCCTCAAGAGTAGTCTCTCCATTTAGCTCCATTGGGCAGTTTACTTGGTTTCGATAGCATAATAAATTCCGCAATTTTCCATAAATTAGTTTTTTGAACCCAAACTTTTTTGTTTCAGAGAACTAAATTTTATTCATACATTCTTCTTATATCCAGCGAAAAATTAAAACGTAACTACAGTTGTCACCGCTTTAAGGTCAAAAGTTTTTTATTCATCGCATTTAAGTAATAGCTGTTCCTTTACTCATAAGCATTCAAAACGAAAAATGGTTTACTGAATCTATATAAGTCGGTCGTTATAACTTACAATGCCCTACGATTTAATCCTCTCACTTTTCTGTGAATTTCTTTGACTGCATCACTGAGATTCAGACAAAATGATTACTAATAGTTGCTAATAGTTTTCGAAGTTTTATTTCTGCCTCACATTTTGCGAGACAATTTACCAAAATAAATAATAATAAATCAATAATAATTATAAATATGATTTCTTAATTAACACTAGTTAATTATAGTCAAACTTATTCTATTTATTCTATACTTATTATAAATCTAGTCTTTAAATATATGTCTGTACTGATGTATTCGTAAACGATCGTTTGTATAAAAGCTCATATTACAAATTTGACATTGAAATGGGGTTTCGCCTGTATGTTCACGTCGACGATGATTATGCATACTTGATTTTTTAACAAAACCTTTTCCACAATCTGGACAAATATTTGATTTTACGCCACTATGCTCGTACCTGTGGGCATGCAGTAATCTAGCTATGTGAAATTTTCTATCACAAAGATCGCACTCAAATGTTGCCAATTCCGGATGGCTACGAATATGATCGTGATACAGTGGTTTTCTATTGAATATTTGGCCACATATTTCGCAAGTCAAATGTTTACGCGATATCTACTGAAATCAAACGAAAAATAGTTACCATTGTATATAAAATATTATGCGAAGCTCACTTACCGTAATTGCATGGTTATCGGTATGTTTTAATAATTGTGCACTAGAATTTAAAATTTCACCACATTCGGTACAAGTAAAATTACCCACAAGATGTGCACCGATTGTTTCACCTGTACATTTCTGACGATGGATGACGAGCAAAGCTACTGAACCAAACTTTCGTTTACAATTCGTACACTCATGGTGTACCGGTGGGTTTTCTTTCTCGTGTCGTTTCTCATGAGCAGTACGGTTAGCTCGTGTGTAAAATTTTTTCTCACAATATTTGCACGTGTAATTGAATTTATGAAACTCACTCATATGGTTTTCCAATAATGTAGGCGAATCAAATTCTTCTTGACACCTACTACATACATATTTAGAAATTGAAACATTTAGGTTTTTCTCCTCTTGATCTTGTACCCTGGTTCTTTTAGTTTTATTATGAGTTGACTTCAGTATTGGTTTATACAATTCATCATCTTCAACTTTAATGTTATTTTCATCCCTATCGGCCGACCCTCCTATATCTATTTCGTCTTGTTCGTTGGATTCCTCTAACTCATATTTCAATATGTCTAGTGGATCAACGCAAGAAGGGGTCGAATCACTAGTTGGACTACCGATTCTATGTTCGAATGTGCTATTATTACAATCATCTTTTGAATCGGAATCGCTGTAATCGATTGGCAGGATTTCAACACTGGAATATAAAAAATTAAAATGCAAACTATAACACTATATCATATTATACAATACCTATATTTTTCAGGTGGATGCACATTTTCAATAAAATTTCGATATAATTCCGCAATTCGATCGAAAAATTCAATAGTTTCAACAATTTTAAGATTACAAAGGTAACAAAACTTTTGTGGCAATTGAGTATCATCATATTGTGTTATTTCAGATGGTAGATACTTCAAAAATTTAGCCAAAATCTTATTACCGGCGATGGGGTTTAGGTCATACCCTTTATAACCGCAAAATCGACACAAATTTTCCATAACTTCAACTATTAATCCAAAATATAAAATTCTGTATTCTTTCGAACAAAACTAAATAAAAATTAAAGCTGTCAATTTGAAAGATAAGTGGTAGACTGGTAGTAAAAACTTACTTTATTACAGCGCCTCTATAATCCAATAGATGAACACATTATTTGCTCAATTATTTTTTTTTAAATTGCTCAATAATTATTTCTGAATTCTGATGGCAGTTAATTTGTAGATTCATGATTGATGATAACCGACAAATACATAACACAGATATACAAATTAAATAAAATATAACCGCAATTCATTTCCACCAGTTACATATAGTTGTACATTAATGTAACATTAATGATTGTTAATTTTAACTATTTGGCCGTTTAATTCGAAAGTGTTATTTAATTCGAAAGATACAATTATTATGATAGTTATATCCTTTGCTAGAGCTGCCATTCCGCATTTATGTCCTGTATCTCTTTTATTTATTTAAAATCAATAACAAACATCATTTACCGAATAGAAAAATGGTAGCATATAAATGTGCTTTAAAGCCCATCTATTTTTAAATAGAGAAAGCTTCAATCATATTTGTAACATTTTTTTTCAAAAGTCGTTAAAATGAATTTAATTTTTATCAATTGTGGCTTAGACGATAGAATGAAATTGAACCAATCAGATAATAAATATGTAAATATTTCCAACTGCTGACAAAAGCATAAAATACTGAAATTAGCTCCCCGATTTGGACGGTCACAGAACAAGCATAAAATAAGAGCTTATATATTATTTTTTAGCCTGCTTGTAACTGTGCGTTAGAATTGAGGAGTAAATCTACGTCAACTGTGAATACATTTGTAGTATATTTGATTTATATTTAAAACTAAAACTTATTATTCGCTTTGTTTGTGCACAGTTCTCCAATAAAAGTTTGAAAATCCAATCACTGTAACACTTAGAGAAGTTGTAGTACAGTAGTGCTAATGAACCAGAGTATAGCTAGATAAAGCTATATTATATCTCCAGCTTGCCGCAGACAGCAATATTTCACTACAGTTTCATAAACCACACAAGATCTGGGTATAGCATTGTACTGTTATAGAATTAGACGTTTCAATGCAGACTAATATGTGTCAAGCCAGACTCCCGACTTGCTTAAGCTGATTAAGTATCATAAACCCAGGTTGTCTAGAGAATTATCTGCGCAGTTTTTTGCTTCAGTTAAATGGTTTGTTAAATGCTGATTCTTTAATGATAATTGAAATTTCTGTAACGAACAAAAATATGTATCTAATTTTAACAGGTCGGTGAATATCATACAGGAGTAACAGCCAAAATTAATCTATTCCACGAGCGTATTAAATAATTGAATTATCTAATTCTCAAACAGAGAACCTTCATCCATTAACAATCGATGACCAACCAGATTATTAATTATATGAAGAATTTGAGGCTTGAGCAGCAGTTATGTCAGCACGTTTACATTTTGGTAAGGAATAGTAGTTTCCTGTACAGCAACACGAAGTCACTTACAAGACTTGTTAGTCACTTAAGTGTTACCTTTTAGAAAAATATTTGTATGTTGTTCGATATGTCCTTGTAAATAAATTAGAAATATTCAATCAAAATAAATTATTTTATATTTAGCACATATACACATTCTTAAACATACACAATTAAATTTATAAATAATATACACATACATATTTTTTAAAATCATTGAATGGACCTTCGATTATTTACTTAAACAATATTATTCAATAAATTACTCAGTACCCGTTCGATGGCCACTTCGCCAATAGTTCCTTTAAAGAGAATCTCTTGAATTTGTTTATTACTGGCCGCCACTTTAACATTTGGCATAAACAACAGTATGTGTCCAAATCGTACTGTACCACATTTACTATGTAGTAAACTGAGCGCTTGCTCCTGTACGCAAACCACTTTATCAATCGCCGTCAAATCCGTATAATTTGGATTAAACAAAATTAACGCCTTTAAACAATTCCCCTCCGTATTATCGACACGCAAATATTGATATTTATCGATAACTGTCTGCAACAATTGTATATTTTTATCTTTGAGCAGCATGTCCAAATTGAGCCCCCATTGCGATGCGGTCACAATAAAAATTTCAAACCACGAGTTTTGTAATAGAATTTTTTGATCGTTGATTGCAAGTTGATTAAATTCTGCAATCGATCGTATCCAGCGAACAGACAAAAATAATAGTTTCGCTGCCGCCTCATATATTATTTCCAGTTTGATAAGTTCATCGCTAGCCAAATGTTCGTACGGAAATGCATGATATTTATGATCTGGACCGCTTGATGAATAGTTACTGCTGCTACTACTGTTGTTACTGCCGTACAAATCAAAATGAAATGGAACCGTTGCCAATGTGTTGTAGGAAAAATTTGTTATCGAAGCTGAAGTTAAATATTCGGATGAAAATGTAGCTGCGGCTGTTGACGAGAGGACGGGCAAAGGTTTTGTTGAGTATAGTTCACTTGATAAGCTTAGTGGTAATTGTGACTGCGTAATGTATGACCGTGGAGCACGCTCATGCTGAACAGCTGTAATTAATAAATAAAATCATCGTTTAATTATTATTATTACTATATAGTTAAAGTTCTATCAACACTTAGGTTCGTCTACCCTAAAATAAACAAAATAAATCAAAGATATAATTTTGAGATCATCATCATATGCTTCACACCCTCTTGTATTTATAACAAGTGCAATATACTTTTCATTATTTGTTTTTCCATTTACGAGTATGTATGTATATAAAAAAACACTCGTTTTCAATTAAAATGTTCAAATTTGTTTATTTGATTTTGTTCAACCACCCTCGAATTTGTTATTCGCGTTGTTGTTGCGTATAAGTTGAAATGAAAGTGATGATGCTCAAGAAATTGAGAAAATAATAAGAAGAAAACTGTTTTTGGTGTATATGAAGAAATTGTCAACAAAAAAGACGAAACACTTAAAATACATTATCATCGTTTAGCATGGAACATATTATAAATACCACATGAAATTGATTTAACCAACGACACCAACAATATGTTTAAATTGGATTAACTGAAATTCTATATTATACATTATGAAAAGGTGGCATAAGAAAACCTGTTGTGCTTCCACTTTCTGTAAGGAGTATTAATTCTTAGTATTTATTAAGATTCCTGTCAGGTTCTGATGCAAGATTGATGGATACTGTTTTTTAATCGGCCATTACATTTTGAAATATAAATCACTCGCATTTATAAGTATGACCAGTAGTATTTAACCCTGTGGGGACAAAATAAAGAAAAAAAATCGGATACCGCTAAAACAACAACGAACCTCAGCTTAAGTACGTGAACACACGATTAAGGATCGGGACATGGTGCAGGCAAGAGTATCTGCTGGAGTTCGTAGCTCTCCAAGAAAATCGATGGCCTTAAAGTGGAGAACATGTGTACCAAGAGTATACATTACTACACAGTGGAGATGACCTCGGAAATCTTGAAGATGGATATCTTATTAGACCACAGGTAAAAAAGGCTGTACTGGACTTCCAAACAGTCGATAATCGAATGTGTGAGCTTTGCTTGCACATGAGATGAACAAACCTGTCGATTGTCTGTATACATGCGTCTACTATTAGCCAACCTCAGGATAAAGACTCATTAGAATTATTTGCATAATCTGATGGGCTCTATACCTGAGCCCGATGCCAGATTGGCGATGCTCGGATTAGCCAAGACGCGAGATCGTAGCGATTATCAACAAAATTCGCATATACAGTGACCATTACCTGGTCATTGCAACGATACGCGTGATTCTCCTGTGAAGATCTGATGAACATTGTCTGAGAAGTATTAAAAACTTCGGTTGTCGATGCTGTCCAGCTCACTCTTGGTATAGTAAAAACTAAGTCTAAAATTGATTGCTTCATGAGAAGAAGACCGAAGAAGCACGAATGGTATAAGACTAAGGTCTCAAAACCTTGGTGGTTCCTTTAAAGGAATCGACGGATTGCAGAATACCTTAAAAAATCTCGGTTAACTACCATTCGGGACCAAGATGAAAACCTGTGTGTTATCATAGATGCTGTACTCGATACATGGCGTGAACATTTTCTGACCTCCTTAATGTTCCACATCAATCACAAGCTGTATTTAAATAACCGCAAATACAGACCGCAGAGCTGTTCATTAAGGATCCATCCTATGACGAATTCTTCATAGTCATGCAGAGATTAAACAAAAATCGTTCGCATGGAGTTGATTCCATTAATTCACATATTCGGAAAGCTATAAGTTTTTGGAACAGTCTTTTAAAGGAATGATAAGATTAAAGTATCCAGAATCTCTCATTACTCACGATAGTAGTATAGGAGAGGATATCAAGGTTCGCCTTGCCGCTGGCAATCGGGTTCTTCTGAAATCAAAATATCTTACAAATACGGATAAGCTGCAATTGTACAAAGTGTTGATCAGACTCGTTGTCATGTATGGATGTGAGAGTTAATTATGCGTGTGATATATGGCCCAAAACACACGTTGATGAGACATAGCGAGTTCTTTTCAATCATGAGATCAGGGATTTAATGTGAACTCCTGATATCGTGCATGATATCAAATGACAGCGAGTACGATGGCTCGGTCACGTTCTGCGTGTTGATTCAAACCGAATGATGGCTCGATGGAATAGAGAGGTATCTGGTACCTTCTTATTGTTTACAACAGTGTGAAAAACTGGCTTGAGATCGAAACCGATGGAATCAGATTGTTGACACGATATGGGCCAACAATGGCCTGTAACAGCCGTAAAAAAATTATAACCAGCAACAATTACATAAATATTTCTAAATTGTACGATTCGGACTAGGTTGAAGTTTCTGAAAGATTTATATGAGCTTACAACATACATTACTAAATATGCTTATGAAGCTCTACTTGTGTCCCATCGTTCAAAAGAAACCAGGTACAAGATTATGAATATAATTCATATTCGTGATATCTAGCATATACTCAAGAGACAGCAAGTACACTGGCACGGTCTCGCTATCTCTTAGAGAGCTAAATTTCAGTAGGCAAAGACGTTGGCGACGATAGCTCTACAACGTAGAGGACGATTTAGAATCTTCTACTTATCTATATATCACAGTAGATGGCTCTATATCCCGATTAACCTAATGGAGTCTTCGTTGGAATTATACTTAAACTGAAATGGTAATTGAAGTCTTGTTCAAAATAATAATATACTCATATATTATATATAATATTTCTGTTCTATAATTTGATTTGACATATGATCAAATCCGCCTCTTACAAGAAATTACAAAAAGTTCAACTTCGATGGGGGCAAAGCCGCAAAATCAATGACATACATACATATATATATATAAACTAATAGATTATTAACGAAATTAATTAATAATTAAATGAAAATAAAATTCAAATCCATTCCGTAGAAATTTGCTTCTGTAAACATAACGTTACGATAAAATAATAATTACTTAGAATAATATTTTTACTGTCATTACGAGTACATGTAATACATTGAACGAGGCAAAGTGTAATATTTACAATCAAATTATATAAAAAAAAAATCTATATAATACACTTTATCCATACAAGGATATTTTTGCTGCTTTTTTATTATTTAATGTGTGGGAATCGAAAATGTGTTAAAGACATTAACTACTTATTCAACCGCACAATCATTTCACCCCCAATCTGTTGTGTTTAACATAAAAGTCGTGTATTACTTTTAGTCTTGTCTCGTTCGTCAATTTTTTACATTATTTTGCCTCTTTGCTTTTTATGTCCAACTGAACTTTGATGTGGTGAGGTAGCACCAACAACATAATATATCTTCTCATATTTGCTTTGATTCATATAAAGTGGTAGATACTAAACTATATTTGGCAGAAAATTTGCAACCCTCTCAAATCACAATAATATGTCATGAGCATATCCATATAAAGCAACAAATATTTGTACAATCGCGTCATACCCGTAAAGTCTAAATAATATAACGACATGTAACACAAACATACATTTCTGTAATATATATTTACCTTCTCGTCTCATATTTACTTTAAGACATTTAGCAAAACGGCATGCCTGACATTGATTTCGTCGCGACACATCAACAATACATATTCCACCTTCTTTGCAGTGATACTCTAAATTTCTATATAAATAAAAAAATTATTCGGTTGATATATTGTAAGAAATTCATGAAATGACTTATAAGAAATTACCTACGAATGCTTCGTTTAAAAAAACCGCGACACCCATCACATGACGGTACACCATAATGTTTTCCAGATGCTCGATCACCACACACTTTGCACGATATGAGCTGGTTGGCATTATTGATATTCAACGAATATTTTGCTGCAACTGATTGAGACATTCTGTGAAGTAGAAGAGAAAAATGTATTACATGCTGCTCTTTTGTACTAAGTATCTAGGTTATTGGTGCAAGTCCTGGTTTGTTGGGATTTATAGCTTAAAACAAAATAATTAATAATCAACATAAGTGGTGTTAGCACAGTAAGGGTATAAAACCGCCCAGGTGGTGCGGAAGGTACCGCTTTCGAAGTCCTATAGGGGCAGGATGCAAAAGGGATTTTTCACCATCGATCGTTTGGGCAGTGCGATCGATGGTGTGAATGAACAGATTTGAGATCCCTGTTGAGTTAAAATATCTTGGGCCGTCCTATCTTCCATGTCAGTACTATAAGCTGGCATGGACTATGCAATGTGCAGATGGTTTCTATGTTAAATCGGACATATAACCGAAAACATCAATTAAGTGGGATGTCGCAATATAGGCCTGAGTGAATAATATCAGCGAATCTCGGAATATGTTTAGTCTTAGTCACTGTTTAGTAGACTAAACCTATTCCGGGACTCACTAATATTATTGTGATCGTCATTTGTGTGTATTCGTTCAGACTTGGTCTGGTGCTTATAGTTAGTTGAGTAGGTCGGAGAACAGCACGGTTCTTTAAGGCTACCACAGCTAATGCTAGATAACTGACTCTGGTCGAACTCCTTGCTTGTGTATATGCTGATAGCAGAAAATTTTCAGCAGAAAAAATGATGTTTATACTCACCATCAGGAGCACTACTATCGCTAAAGAGAATTTCTTCTGCTGTCATTTTTGTATAGCCAACAAAATTTTTCTGCAGAATTTTTTAATTTTCTAAATTAAAAAATTTACAGAAAAAAATTAATATTTAACAATTTATTAACAATATTTCAGATTTCAAATAAAATATGTTATTATTTCCATAAGATCATAATATACTGTATAAAACATATTAATTTCATCTCCAGTTTAACTACTGTAAGCTATGAATGGAGCCCCTGTAATCAATATTTCAGTTTGACTTTCCAGTAGCTAAGTAATCTTATCTCAATACATCTGAATATGAAGTTTAAGGATAATCGACCTAGTTTGAGCATTTTTCAAAGTTTTAGTCCATACATAAAAATCAGTTTTTTTTCACTGTGAGCTATGGATGGACCCTGTAACCAATATTCCATTATGATTTTCCAGTGAAAAAACTGATTTTTATGTATGGGCCAAAACTTTGAAAAATTCTGAAGGCGCTCAAACTCGGTCGATCATCCTTAAATTTCATATTCAGATGTATTGAGATAAGATTACTTAGCTACTGGAAAGTCAAACTGAAATATTGATTAAAGTGGCTTCATTCATAGCTTAGAGTAGTTAAACTGGAGATGAAATTTATGTTTTATACAGAGTATTATAATTTTATGGAAATAATTTACATATTTGATTTGAAATCTGAAATAATTTTGTAGTTAAAATATTGAAGAAAATTTAAAAATTAACAGAAAAATTCTGTTGGCTATACAAAAATGACAGCAGAAGAAATTCTCTTTAGTGTTTAGAAGTGACCCTGGTGGCGAGTATAAAAAACATTTTTTCTACTGAAAATTTTCTGCTATCTTATACAGCATATTGTGTATAAGGTTTATCTAATGAATGGGTTGTTATTTTGACCTAAACTTGGAGGGTTATCGGTGGTTTTGGTTTTTGACTGCAATTGGATTTGGTGCTATTATAACTTTTTGTTATCATCTTCAATAGGAAGTTTGCATAGTTTTATAATAGGCAGAACTAGCCCATCATGTCCGCTATGTGTGTCGATGATTTGGCCGATTTTTCATCGCGTGGCCGGCTGTTGCTCATCTTTTATTAGTACCAGATCGTTTATCTGCAAATTTAGATGCTCTGCTGCAATTGGTGCAGATTTTCCGCAGACCACCTTTTCCAAAAAGCATAATCAATACCCGTTTTGGCAAAAGGTCTCCCCGGACTTATTCTTGGTGTTAGAAGATTACCCATGGTTTGCTTATTGTTATGTTATTTGTGTTGAAGGTACAGCACACACTTCTGAATAACAGAACGCACGCACGCGTTGACCGCATCTAGGATCCAATATGTAAGTAGGCCAATGGTAATTGTGTTCTTCCATGTAGCATGACCTTGTGTGCCTTTTCAATGAGTTTACGCGTAATAAGGTTATTTTTCTTCAATGTCGTTGTAGAACTCCTTTTCTTGACATAATTTAAAAATTATTACTTCGGTTTGAACTCCCGTAAATGTTGGAATGTTATTGGTTAATCTCGTGCAATTTGTAACCATTATAGCTTTTACTTGTCGTAGACGGAAATGTATTGGAATAATTTCTTCATGTAAATACTGCTGATGTTTTACTTCCTAATCCTGTTTACCTTCATCTTTTGACTCCCATCGAGGTAAGAATCATCCCACCGCGAAGGAATAAATGATTGTTAACGAGTTCGCTGGGAGTTATGCCACCTGTTATATTTCCTCGTTGTTAGAGAACAATTTTATTATATTGAACCTCCTTTGTGCTTTGTTTGGTGATTATCAATTGCTCTCGTTATGTAACTTTCTTGTAGAGCCTTTCTTGTATGGCGTCATTACCAGTCTGCAGGTCGTCCACGTAAACTCCGTTGATATGATTTCATCAGTTTTAGGGTAAGATTTACGAACCACAGCGGCTAGCTCTAGCAAGGCATTCACATCTACAAAACTTTTATTGGTTTCGCAGGATCACTTCTCCATAGTATGCGTTGATAATTTCTATCATCCTCATGAAGATGTGTCGATACATTTTTTCTATATCAGTGGTTATAACGTACTTATGTTTGCGCCATCGGTGTATGATGTCAGCTAGATCCTCTTGTTATTTTGGGCCCGTCATCATGATGTCATTTAACAACACCCCTGTTGTTGTCTTTGATAAGGCGTCAAACACTATACTCGGACCTCTGTTGTAAATGAGCTTTTTGTGTTAATCTTCGCCATTTTCCTGCGTTAATTCCATTCGTTTCAGGCTTAAACCAGTGGTATTTTCCGCTGTTTGTGTGTAAGCATGCATATATCACCGACATATAATACATTACATTGAGTTTTCCGATTTATTCCCATTATTCAAATTGATCAAGGAAAGCATTAATAAGAATCACATCCTTGCCTTACTCCACGAGTATTACAGTATTTGTCACTTTGTTTGTCTTTATATAATTGGTTTGCATGGATAGTATCCCGATACATTTTTTCTATATGAGTTTCATTAAAATTCTTTGAGAAGCCCATTTTACAAGGGTCTGTCACATTGTGTTCCTATTTATCGTATCAAATGCGTGTTCAAAATAAACTAAGGACAGGTTAAGTGATCATATACAGATTGAGTTTATGTGATTAATGCAACATCTTTCTGGTCTAAAGTCAGCTTGCTCGTTTCATAATTTTTTATTGATCGTGAGTGAGATTCTGCCAAAGTTGATCATTATGCAAGTATATTTTATTGTTGTGTTGAGGAAAGTTTCATTTTATGGTATTCTGCTGATAGAATTCCTCACTTCTTGGATTATTGATATAAGTGTGCTTGAAGTATGTCCATTTAATGCCCTGACTGATTTATGTAGGTTTAACTCCATCACAAATTCAGGAAGAATATTATACGTCTAATTTCTTGAGGTGATAGGGAACACCTTAACTGATTGAGCTAAAGTACAAATCAACCTTTTCCGAATAGAGTGAGTTTTATCTTGCATAGCCGCCAATTATTCTTTCATCCATCGTAGCCTTTGAAAATGGAACGTTTTGGTTTTACATCGGTCCTGAAATGGCTGATTCATAAATTGTGAGTATAAATAATAATATGTTGAGAATTATACTATTAGCATAAACATTCACAGTCGGTTTGGTTTAAGATTGTTTGGTTCTTGTACTATGTTTGAAAGTCAAGTATTAACAATGGATAAAGCACATCAGTTAAAGAAATGTAAAGAATATGTCGAATAGCACCAAAAAACTCTGGCCACCAGTTGGCACCAATAACAAAATTCAAAAGAGACATCTATAGCATTCTTTACGGACATTTTTACCTGAAAGTTTCAACTAACTCTAAAAGCTTGGCTTACAGTGAAGCTCCATATCCTTGTATAGTGGTTCAATAAAAAGTTTTATTACAATTAAGATTATGTCTAGTGTCATCTAAGATTAGAATTATAATTTATAGGGGACCTATACACACGAATTGAAACGACTAAACTGCAAAGTCATCTCAATTCAAACAAATTCGATTATATTCAATATAATCGAAATTTTATTCAAATTTTTTTAAGCTTTGGCGTACTTTTTGGGATCATCATCTGCATTGTTCGAAGTATATGTATTCACCTTTCATTGAATTATTTAGTAATCCTTTTAGAATATAAATAAACGTATTTGAAGCCAATTTATTACTATACTATCGTGGCTAGGATTATTAACAATATAACAATATAAAAAATTTGAATAATTGATTTCTGCTCTTCAATAATCAATGAGATTGCAAAAAAAATTATAAAAAATTATGATGACTTAATGGTGTTATATTTATGTAAATTATCACCTTTATAGCATGCTCGAATTTTTAATTTTCTAAGTTTTCAGTAAAAGGGTGATGGTGTAACACAAACATGCATAGAACATGCATCGGGTTATTCGATTTGCATAAACATACAGTATTTTTATTTAACGATGAGCATAAAATAGTCCAAACGTAGAAAATTTATATATAACGAGGAATCAATGATTCAACCATAAGCCTATATCAAATTGATTTTTAAATTCAAATTTTAAAATTATGGTGATCAATCAATCGATAATGTCTTAATAACATATATAGTGTCATCACAGACTGTGCCATCGATACATCTTTATACACGAATTAAGGGATCTGATGTACGGATACGCTAATTTGTGACATGTGACCCATTTAAAATTAATATACATTTGACCTCTTACAGATACCCTTTTAACAATTACATGCAGCATTGATACAATAAATATGCTTACATAATTGAAATGAAATCAAACAACAATAGATCCTACACGTATACAGGAACTATCACTTAAATGCCCCCTAATTTATATTAACTATGGACGTGTGTCCTAACCAAAAAACATAAACACAAATCTGAAACGAGACACATGTACTTGTTTAAATATTTTATATTATATGTCAAGCCGCACCAAATAGACTTTTCGATATCGCATAGAGATATATATCGTAAAACCACTAAAAGTCTTATCTAACACCAAAACAAGTACAATATTGTATGAATAATCTATCCACCCTTAAACAAAAACATGTACAATTTAATATTACATAATTATATTACAGTTTACTATATGCTACCCTCTAACCCTCAACTGACTTACTGACTATATATACATTACATATATACTCGTTTATATGCGCGAAGTAATTTTATATATAATTATAAATTCAACCCTAACTCGTGAGTAAATGGCATATGTTTTACAATTTTAATTGTTACCTTATACTATGCTCAAATATTTAATATATGTTATGCGGACTGTTTGACAATCGAAAATCAAAAAATTATGACAACAAAGTAAATTAAAGTCAAATAATTATGTAAACAATTAAAAATTAACCTATACATAGATTCTATAGGTATGATAAAATAATTAGTCAAATGGTCAAATTTGTCAGTGTGCGCATTGTTTGTCCATATATTAGCATTTTGCAATATATGACATTTGGGTTGTTTACCAAATGATAAAAAAGGTCGGAGTGTGCATCAATGCATATATAGTTTAAAGCTCCATTTACCACATTATGCTGCCATTATCAACCCTTAATTTGATAATGGCATGCATATATCAACACTTCTAATTTTACTTGTAGGGATGAGAGCACTCAGGACAAGAGAGCAAAACACTTGTACACACATATTTTGAAATTCCTCCGTTTTATTGCGTTTTTTGTGTTTGTTGTAAAATTCTGTTTTCACAGGACGTCATATTAAACGTCATAATTTCTATGGTTGCACAGGACGTCATATTAACCGACTGTGCGATCGAATAGATCAAATCCATCTCTTCAGGCGTAAACTACTTGATTAGATGTGCAATTGTTATATATACGTTCAGTCGAGTATGGTCAGTGCTAGCGAATTATAAGAACCTACGCAAAATATCGGCCATTTTCGCAAATTTCTATTTTCTTATCGATCTAGATTGATGTTCACTTTGATAGTAAACTGATCAGTTAGACCATTTAAGAAAAACTGATAAATTTATCATATAGAATACATTTTTATCAGAGTGATAAAATATTGTAGGGGAAAAGGCAATTTTGATGGAACAATTTTTTTCATTTAGAATAAATGAAATTGTATTTTTGTTTTAAAATATAAATGATAGTTATATTTGTAAAGTTCTAATTCGAAATGAAAATAAATTATCAAAATGAAATAATTTTTTACAAAAAAACAATAAAAATACTAATAAATATTTATCCATTTTTTTGTCACTAAAATTAGTCATATTGAGTGGTACATTTGGTTCAGTGTGTATACTTTATACACTTAAGCATATTGATTGACAAATTACAGTGTCGGTGCATGGACAAACATTTTCTACATGACAACCCACAAATTATCGTTTTATTGCTTTGAAAATTGTTGAACGTGGACTAAGAATTATTATGTTTTTCAAAGTTAAATTCCAGTATCAAATAAAAATACAGAAAGGTTTTAAAGGCCATTAGTATATATGCTCATCATAATGCATATATGTTGTAAATAGACAGAAATCACCGTCGTTCTCTATGTGTCGGACAGCCATAGTAACCTACAACTATCAATTTTCACTTACCGAAATCTCTTTTCAGATATCATGAATTTGCATCAAATTCCTGATCTTATGTCATTGCTACTCACTGTCGCCGGTTGTAGCTTAATGGTTAAGAGAGTTTCTCATCACGCCGCGGTCTAGAGTTCGATTCTCGCCGTTGTCCAAAAATTAACATGCATCGGATAACATAAAAAGCGATTGTGTGTAAAAGCATTCGTTAAGCTATTAAGGCCGGTTACGGCCCTTACATCATAGATTATTGTAGTGAGAGTTCCAAGATACTAGAATCTCATCACTTCTTCAAGCGTAAAGTTACCATAACTATACTAAAATTGTATCCTATAGTCAAAGACTCAAAAAGTTAGATTGCATTTGATTCTGAACTCGATGATTTAAAAACCAACAAAATTTTAACCAGTTTATCTTTTTCACTCTAACCTGCACTTCATAACCTGCACATATGCACGAACATGATTGGAGTATCACTATAAGATGCTGTTTTGAGATGTTTCACTTTTCAAAAATATGCGATATAGCCTAGCTTCAAATTTGAGACTTCATTTTGATCGAATCATTACCAACCAACTCATACTAATACATAATACAACCAACTCATAATACAATCAAATGATTGTATTTTATAAACTACACTAAATAGCTTCCTGAAATTTGGTCTATATATTAAGATTATTCGTAAAATGTTTGATATCAAAATAGAATTCCCTGTTGATTGAAGACTTAACTGTACGACAACATGCATTTTTTGATGCACATGAATCTCCCACAAGACATTATCATCTATAACTTTAACAGATGACAAAGGATTTTGTACCAGAAACTAAATAAATCATCAAGTTTATGAAAGTTTAAATTTTTCAGATCGTGCTTTGATTCAACTTTTGCTAACCATTCCTATAGTGATTTTAATCTTCAATAGCTATACAATTGGCATGAAAACGATTAGTAGATCCATTTTAACGCCTTATCTTACACTGAAGATAAATCTAGGATGTACGGCCATATATCTGAACTGCGTAAACCATGTTATAAGCATATAAGTTTATAATAATTTTTGGTAAAATGCAAACACTGTAAGTATGGTTAGAATGGAGCTGTAAGTGGTTAGGTACATAGGTTTTTACGGTAAGAAAACCTTTAATCAGACCTTCTAATGCAGCAATATTTTCAAGGAAGTCCATGATTTAACGCCGGCCGAAATATGACTTTTGCATGCTAAGTACCGAGCAGAGTAAGATAAAGTTGCCATAATTGCCATTTCCTCTTCTACTTCCTTCAGAAATTATTTTATTCCCGATCTAACTTTTTTGCATGTTCATCATGAGCAAAACAGCTACCACTTGTATCAACAAACAACCATAACTGCAAACAATCAGAGGAAAAATTCATTTTCGAATTATGTGATGTTCACATTCAAATGTCGAATTCGTCATCGCAAAAATACAATGATCGTCACGCCACAATACCAAATTAATTATTCGAAAATATTGCATGCGAACATTCATTAGAACTATTGCACCGTCGATACGAGTTGTGTGAGCGTTTGCACCTGTTGTGTTTACCGCGAAGTTGACCAATGATCTACCAATTAACCATACTATTTAGAAGATGTATAGTGGTTTTAGCATTCTCAATCCAATTTGAAGTGGCAACAACCAACTTCTGATAAAAGTGGCAGTATTCCGACGTAATTTTCACTCTATGTTAGCAGTGAATTTCCTCGTTAATTTTTAAATATTTTACGTACTATACGAGTATAAGCAATGCATATATTCCAGAAGAGAAGTCTCTTACATGGCGTGATCATTCGATTAGTTAGTAGAAAGATTTAAATTACTAAGTTGTCTGTATAAAGTGGTAAGGTTTAAGGATAATCAGTTTAAAAATGAGAATGTTTATGTCATATCTCCTTCCGCAGTTCCTCTATGGTTAATATGTTGTCTTATTTGGTAAATATGTCTATTCTAAAAAGATGTTTAAATGCTTGCACTCGTTTTATTTTCGGAATAAGGAAATTTGACCATTTGATTTCACCCTATATACTAGGCTTGTTCTTGGTTGTAGTTTAACTAGTTTTTATGAGTTTCGGATTTGCGCTTTTATTAGGAAGCTACTCAAAACTTAAGAACCAAATTATTTATTCAAAAAGTTATTATTTAGCGGTCGCATTACGCCAATCTTCGATTGGTGCCTGCTCAAAATTTTTCTATGGAATTCCGTTCCGTTTTCGCTCATTTCATTGTAAATGAGCTTGAACTCAAACTAGGATGTGTGTGCATGGTGTTGACTTTTTGCACTAAACAATTTAAGAGGTTTTTATGCCTAATGGAAGTAATAACTGCACTTTTCGTTCTTAATCAAAATTATAAGTTATATATATAAACAAGAAGTGCCACGTTAACCAAATCAATGTCAATAACGCAACATTTACATAATACAAATATTTCTTATACTATTTTTTATATCAATGATATAAAAAAAACACAAAGATCAGTGTAAATTATAAAAATAATATATATTATAATCTATGGCTTAAAGGACGTAACCGGCCATAATCTCACCTCAAATGAAACTGTTCAAACTATAAATACGTATTGGTGCACATTATATGTGGTTAGCCTAACAAATGCCTTTTGTGGCATCCGATGGACTAAGGTACAACTGGCGACCATACTTTCAACATATGGCAAACTGATTAAGAATATTGACAGTCGAATGATATGTAAAATATTTAAAACAAATATAAATAATCTCCCAAATTATATTATATTATTTCGCGTTAGTTTGTGGAAGAATAAACCCAAACTTCTAAATGAAGAGTCAAGATGTTTTATCCCATTACTATGATAGTATTGAAATAATAATGGAGGCTTCATATTTTCGTACTACTTTGGTTGTCACCAGTCCAATTCATTGATATATATATATATATATATATATATATATATATATATATATATATATATATATATATATATATATATATATATATATATATATATATATATATATATAATAGTTTACATTTGTTTATAGCACCTACACTGAAAAAAATAATTGTTCAAACTGACTAAAATTACATTCACATTGAAAAATTTTTTATCAATATACAACCTACAAAGATTCCTATCAATGAGATTTACGAACTTATAACTAGAGAAAAAGTTCAACAAATATATTATCAATAAGAAAAGTGAATTTATCAATTGGAATATTTAAATTTTCATTTTAATAGATTTTTTATTTAATAATTCTGTTAAATTAACTTCATATGTTTCAGTATATGCACATAAGTATGTTATAGCAATTTAAGAATTTAATTTAAATACATAAAAATACATGCTTAAAAATATATTATAAAAGAAAAAGCTTTCTTAATTTGGAACATTCTTCCGGGAGGGGTAACATTCATTTTGAACTTCCCCCTTTATAATCATCCCCCTTAGTTATTAATAATGAGTATCACATTTTGTTTTTAAGGCCGGTGGTTTGGGAGCAGGGATTATTTATTTTGGGTTTATTTCTGAGATCTATCTCCTACACCCAGAAAAATATGTAAACATGTATTATACTTAACATTGGAATAAAAGCTCCAAAATATAATTAAGTAAGTATCATACTTTTAATGCACGTATTATGCACAATTTAAAAATATATGTGTAATGTTGTATGATTCATTCTTCTGTTAGTATAACTCGTTCATTAAAATGTATTCCTTATAACTCTTGATCAATCATTATCAGGAATAACCCAACGTGCAAGTAAAACAAATAAGCTATAAATCTATGCAATAATATTCATGTTCTATCCCAGTTATGCACAAATTATCAAATTTAGGAATAATTTGTACTTTATCTCCATATAAGTATAATGTATATTGTCGTATTGTAATCAAAGAAGCCTGTAAATGTCACATTCAGATTCAATTATTATTTAGAAAAAAGAAACGTACCGAGACAGTTCTCTATTTAGTTTCTTAGTTAGTAAATGTTTCATTAAAATAAAATAAAATAATTAAATATATGTATTATTATACATATAAATATATATACAAAAGCTATGTATAAATATTTTGTGTTGTGATTTGAGTACGCTTATCCCAATCGTCTAAGTAAGTATTGGTTTTTATTCAAAATGAATTTGATTAAAAATTTTATTTAAAATTATTAGAATAATTTTATAAATAAATTATAACCAAATTTATATAGTTTTAGTCTCATTAATATTTTCGTATACTGTGACTGTCGTATATAAGAAATGGTTGACGAACAGGATCGAATCAGATTCCAGTAGTGGAATTAAATCAAAATTTGCAATCAAGACGCAAATGATTTACATTATAGTGATAGATAACCGTCTATTTCATTTATTAAACGAGGAATTTTTCTATAACCTATACAGTACGTGAGTTGAACTTTTTTAAGAATATATTAAATTTATAATTAATTATCGAAATTTTTATATTAAGGTAAAATATCGATAGCGAGATTCGGGAGCGTTAAATATTTACCGGATGTAGAACTGAATTTTTTAAACTAATTGAGGGAATCATGCCCGATTTTAGGCTAAATATTTGGAATAAAAGAAAAAATAGTAAATATTATCCTACATAATTTTAAAGTTTCGATAATTTTTTAATTGTAGAATATTTATAATTTTAACAGTAGAATTTAATCGATCAACATTGATGATATCTCGATGTTCGTGGTATAAACAAAACTATCGGAAGACTCATCCCTCAAACTACTGGATCAAGATTTATATTACATTTTTTTGGTAAGCTATAATTTTAAATGTTTTTATTTTGAACATTCAAATTTTTCATATTTTGATATTTAACTTGACAGAATTTGAGCTACTCAGTAGAAGTAAACTCAGTAGAAGTAAAGTAGAATAAAAAAGTTTCACCTCTGTTTGTTCCGATTGTGCGCAAACCATTTTATACGCACTGGACTGCTATTTCGGAGAAAAATAAATGTATGACATTTAAGTTGATGATGAAAAGTTTGGTCTTTACGAATAGAAAGGAAACGACGCAGAGTAATTGGGAAACGAAACCTTCGGATCTTGGAGAAGTAGGTAAAATATATGATGTATACATATTATATTCACTAACATTAAATTTTGCATATCTTTTTATTTAGATACTGAAGATTTTAATAGAAACTGGTTTTGTTTACAATTCGCCGTGGAATGTTGTACAATCCAAATGGTAGAATCATTTTAATGTACGAGATAACACCTTCATCATACGGAAAGCCACCGCAGCTTTAATTAGAATTACTAGTTTAAAAAAGCCATAATGTATATATATATATATATATATATATATATATATATATATATATATATATATATATATATATATATATATGTATATGTATATATATATATATATATATATATATATATATATATATATATATATATATATATATATATATATATATATATATATATATATATATATATATATATATATCAGGCAAATTTGTGCTAAAATAAATAAATTTTTTATATAGAAATACATTTTTTTATAGAAATACATAATAAATGCCTTTTAATTCATAATATGTCTTTTTTTTTAAAGAATAAACCATTCCTTATAAATCATGGTTTTTCTACTATATTGGAAAAAATATTCCAATAAAATTACATTATACATTCCCTATATATGCATCAAAAATACTTAATTTTTTATAATTTGTACAATCTTTTGGAGTAAATAATACTTTTCTGTACACAAATCATTCCGTGATGAGATAGTTATCATTCCTAGCTACACATTATTCAATCATAAATTAGTCACTTTCTAAGTGAAAAAAGTGCCTAGACAAAGCATAAATTATGTTTAAAATAAATTGCATATAGTATTCCTTAAACGCGATTTTTATTCCTCAATCAAGTACGGTTGAAAATAGAACATAGTAGTGATATAAATTATGTCCTTATAAGTCTGTTTTATACAATTAATTCTCTGGGTGTATGGATGTAATTTTCAGTTTTATTGTAAAGATTTCTTACCGGAGTTGTAATATTGGTTTCTTTTTTGGTTTAATGTTGTAATTCTGCTTTGACCGGTTTCGATGTGTTGGATGACGTCATATAAATAGCTGTGCGATCGAATAGATGAAATCCATCTCTTTAGGCGTATGTTACCTGATTTGACGTGAAATTATTATATATATACTTTCAGTAGAGTACGTTCAGTGCTAGCGAATTACAAGAATGTACGCGAAATATCAGCCATTTTCGAAAATTTTTATTTTCTTATTGATCTAGATTGATGTTCACTTTGATAACCAACTGATCAGTTAGACCATTTAAAAAAACTGATAAATGTATCATATTGAATACATTTTTATCATAGTGATAAAATATTGTTAAGAATAATGTTCATTAAGAATAATAAAAAATTATATTTTTGATGAAAAATACAAATGAAGGTATAACTGTAATATTCTAATTCGAAATGAAAATAAATTATCAGAATGAAATATTTTTTTCAAAATAACAATTAAAACACTGACAAATATTTATCAATATTTTTGTCACAAAAATTTGTCATATTGAGTGGTACATTTGGTTCAGTGTAGTATATATCGTCACCTGAAAATTGGTTTGGTCCATACTCCATTTATTTAATTCTCGAGAAATCGACTTTTTATGTTTGAAACTAAATATACCAAAAAGTACCCGATAGAAGTTTTTTATTATTTTTTTTGTAAAATTTGACTGCATACGTAGAGCTTAAAATCAATTTAATAGAAAAAATATCGCTTGCATTAGGGTGCAATAATTGGAATTTTCCAGAAACAAAAGTTTTTCAAATATCCACACTTTTACACTAATTTGTTCATTTTGTAGAATATGAACCAAACTAAATTTGATATGGAACAATCTAGTTTTAATAAAGTTGTTAAATTTCATTCCAAAATTTATTTAATTTTCATTTATTTTATTAATTAAATTTAATTTGTTCACAGCATTTAACTAATCATAAAATAAAAATGTTGATCACAATGTTTCTCACTGTTTCAAGTTTAATAAATGAAAATATAAACATACGTACTTCATTGTCTTGTCTCCAAAATTGTTTCTAATTTGAATAGAGCCTTAAGATTTTGTACATCTTCCGCTGGCAGAAAAAGAAAAGATCAGAAATATCTTTCATTTTCTCCTTGGCAATCGGGTGTGCTGGCAACTTACCAGTTTCAGTACTAAAAAGATTTTTTGGAGTGGAAATCACATTTCTAGTTCTTTTTTTTTGTAGTGAGCAAGTTTTGTATGTTATTTCTTGAAATGAAAATTTGAATTTTAATGTGAAAAAAACACTTTCCTCTTGCTCGTACAAAATAGATTTAATTTTAAAAAATGGAACTCTACTAAAATCTAGCTTGCCAACCGGATTTGAATATACTTTAAAGTCTGTATGCTTCATTTGCATTATGACCAGTGAAACGTTTTTAAAATTCTTTTTTTAAGTCCTCTAACAAAACGAAGAGTATTTCCAGATTCTTCAAATATATCAATAGTCGAGTGTACACAATCAACTTCCTGTATAGTATATTCGAGTGGCCTGGTTCTGAAAATTTTTGTATTATTGTCTCTAAATTTTTATTAGAGTTCAAAAATATTTTTAGTGCTGTTGTGTTGATTTTGTTGCGATTTTGCGGTACACAGGAATCGCTCCACAACGTAAAACGTTTAATAAACGGAAAATTGGTTCAGTATTCTAATTAATGCACGTCTAATATCGACATATATTTAACAGTCCATATGGCACAGTACGTTATATTTTTATTATTCAGTATTATGTCTGTTAGCTGTGTAAAAAAAAAATACTTTGATTTTTCACTTTGAGGTTGTTAAGACAATGAATATTTTGCGGTATTACTTTCTGTGAGATATGGATATGGAACAAATATTATGCAATGTTTTGATTTTCCGCTTGTTCCATATCCAGTGCACATATACTCGTGGAACAAACTAATTTTTATAATATTTTTGAAAAATTGTTCCAGTGGGCGTTTGGCTCAAACTAAATATAAGTTTTTTGTTCCATACGTCAAAAAACGGGATATGGACCAAATGATAATTATACATTATTAAAAATGTGGATTGGAACAAACTGCGTAGCCAATATCTCGGAAAATTTTACCTTATTCTGTATTATTAGGTCAAAAAACACAAATTTGGCGTATGGACCAAACTAATAATCAGGTGACGATAATATGACATATATTTAACAAATCGCTTGAATTCTTTTTTAACAAAATTCTACTTACATTTAATATTAAAAATATTTTTTTACATTAAAAACTTATTTTACATAATATGTAATTTGCACACTACACGACATACAATATATAATTATCACATATAAACTATTTTGTCATCTTAACTTTATCATATACACACATAACAATTTAATTTTCACTTCCGACTCGTCGCTTAGAATAGTCAACACCATAAAAGTCAAAACAAAAATGACAATTTTATGAGTGTCGTAATATTTGATTGTCCACAAGAACAGAAAAATAATAAAACTAAACGAAGTTTTAACCTATCATCAATCGATCGAACAAAATCTATTTACAAAATAACACAAAAAAAAATTTATGTGAAAAAAAAATAATTTAAAGGCGGAGCTTGATCTGACTTTTCGGTCTTTACACACGTAATTTTTTATGTTGCTTTCATGTTTTGTACAGATATTGCTATGTAGTTACAAAAAACAATGTTGATAGTAGTAACGACCGTAATAATTCATTTTTACATGTGAAATTTACAATGAATGAAATTATATTAAAGTAACCACGCCTTCTACCACTTAGAATATTTTATTTGTATATCTCCTACTCCGCATACTTTTATAAGACGGAGGGTAGTAGTTTGGTCAAGTGACAACAAAGTTTGTATACAATATATAATATGTTTAAAACAGATATTTGAAAATTTATTTCATTTAAGTTATAATTGGTGTGAGTTATATGATCAATTTATATGTTCGATTTTATCAATATATAATTCAGTAAACTCTGTTTCAACATAATCATTATCTACTGTAATGTACAAATTAATCATTACAAATACAAAAAACTGTCACGTCACAATAGAAATTAACAAAAATCGAAAACTTGTCGATTTAACTATCTGTAATTCGCTACAACTGTTGCAACACGACTCACAAAGTCACAACATATTATGTACATTTAAACCTCGTTTAACGAATCCTCGCTTAACGAAACCTCGGATCTATGAAATACGAATACTTTTATTATACCAGGTTTCACTTAAAAATTAATATTTGAATTTTTTTATCGTTTTGTTAGCATAATATCTGTTCTCTTATTAAAGGAAAGGCGCTACAAATTTGGGATAATCTCTTACATACGAAACAATAGGGTTCGTCACCGTTTTTCAATTTCGATAACATTTCTGGTTGTAAATCAATTTGTAAATCAAACATGACATCAACCTCTATCGATCCACAATATTGTCGAAAGTATAAAAGGAGTTTAATACAGTTTGACGAAAATTATAGTCCGAAATAGTAGGCGCAGTATCTGATGTAATCGATTTAACTATAGCGATGTTGTGATAAGAACAACGCAAGCCGGTATTAAACGAGTGGTCGATTCAAAACCATTTAATTTGATACCTCGATTGATCTTCGCTTAGCGAAGCATTTCCAGCAAACTGAACTCCTTCGTTAAACGAGGTTTACCTGTACAGTACTGTGCAAAAAAATCCGGACAGTTCGAATTCCTTTAAAAACATTAAATATTGCCTAGTGTTTTTACTTTTTTTTAGATTCCAATTTTAAGATTGCATTTGGTAATTTACCCTAACTATGATAGTATAAGTTGCTAAAGTTATGTTTATGGAGGAAGAGCTTTTAGTATAAAAATGCGAATAAAGTACTTTAAATGTTTAAACTAAACAACCAAGAAAAAAGTGTTATTATCGCGTTATGGAAGGAAGAACTGTCCGTGCGTGAAATTGGTGATAGGATAGGACGTGAGAAATCATCAATTGCCGATGTTATAAAAACATATAGGACTACGGGGAACACAGAGCGGTCTAAAGAATCTGGCAGACCGCGAAAAACCACAATAGTGCAAGATAAATATCTGGTTCTTCGTTCCAAGCAGAACCGATTTAGAATTTCACCGAAATTGCAAGCCGATCTTGCTACAGCAACAGGTATTGAAATTTCGAGTTCAACTGCTCGGAGAAGGTTACTGAACGCAAATCTTACGACACGCCACTCGCTGCAGAAACGTTTTCTAAAGATATTTTCAAAAATTTGTCGATTTAATTCAGTTAGAGTGCTCTCTGGCTTCAGCTGGCCAGAGAGCACTCTAACTGGAACAAGGAGTTGTGGAACAACGTGGTGTTCTCTGACAAAAGCAAATTTAAACTGCATGTGGGAAATGGATACCAGGTGAACGCCTGAGTGATATCTGCATTCAACAAGTGCTTAATAAAACTGAGGGTGTACTGGTTTGAGGCTGTTGAAGTAATGCTGGTGTTGGTCACTTGGCCTTTGATGAAGCAGGGGTAACCGGTTATTTGTACCTGAACATTCTGGAAAGGCATTGGAAAGCATCATATTTGGAGCTGTAACTACTGTTACTGTGTAACCACTTCGTGTTAAAACAATTGCGTTTCTGAAAAAAATTGGTTTAATTAAAAAATGTTAGCTGTCCAGAATTGTTTGCACAGTACAAACAAAATGCAACAAATAATAAGTCGAGTGACATACGGCTGATGCGATGGAATTGATCTTTTCAATTGATCGCAACTTAGCTTAGCGGAATAACATTACAAGTTAGCTCTTCTCCTGGGTTTCAATTTAGAATAATTCTCCTAACATTCGTTATGTGATTTTAAAATTTATATAGTTTGAACGAACAGGTATATTTTTGGTGATATGCAGCTACTCTTCTATATATCTGTCTGTTTCTATCTTTGCAATCTGTTTTGGGGCTTAAATGCTCTCCGAGGTCTTTCGCGGTTTACTTACTTAAGTCCTACTTTTCGCCGTTACATAGCCATATCGCGGTGAACCATCTGCACATTGCCTATAGCTCCATGTCCGTCTATAGTACTGACATGGAAGATGAGTTGGCTCATGAACTCTTTGCTCACACGGGGTCATGTATAAATGTCTTCATTCACACCACTGATCGTAATCAGATGGTGAAAACCCCCTTTTGCATTCTCTCCTATCGGGATTCAAAACCCGGTACCACCCACTCCAATTGCAACAGATTTAACCACATCATAACTTGGTAGGTTAAGCTATTCGTTTATACCTTATTCCAGTGCTGTACAAATGTAAGGTCCTATTTACGCAAATCACCCCTATACACATTACTCCGTATACCAATCTACAGAACTATATATATAAAGTAGAGAAACTGAAGATGGATCAGTCCGTACATTTTGCACACATACACATGGTCTTTCTTTCCACAGCAGAGATTCAGGTATATCATCTCCTCCGACTGTCCGAAACTCGGGAAACACAGTGTATACGCACATAATCACTTATAATATATATATAGTTATGTCATGTTATGCATGTATACATTCATATATGTATACATATATGCATACTCGTATGTATGAATGATATTGATAATACATTCCAGCATATACTGCACCAAATGAGGATCATGTTTAGGTGAAATTCGTATTCTCAGCACAAATATAACTCCATATTTTGATTTCATCTCTCAAACCCAACTCATGCAATGGGGAGTTGGGATATTCTTACAATCTTCCTTCCAATTCAATCTAGATTGTGTGACTTTACAATAGTCTTCTTGACATCTTTAAACTAAAATTCCAAAGTATATATTTTATTATAGTACAAAAGGTTACAAAAATATAAAATAAATGTTCAAGAAAATCGATCCATAACATCTTGAATCCAGGCTACATAGTTCGAAACTCGTTCATGTACCATTGGTGAGCAGGGTTGAGCACATGGAAACCAACCCCATGACACAATTCCAATGAGAATATACTAAAATATATATATTATTTAAATGAATATAAATAATGTAAAAGAGTAATTCGAGCATGTTAATTACCCGTCCATCAATTATTTGAATTACTCCTCCACCATTGTCGCCCGCGCATGTAGCAACACCACCTTCTAGCGGTCCCGTACAAAAATTTGTTTCGCCAAATAGAGTATGGGCCAAAATCGCAGCACATGTTTCAAATGGCAACGATGGCACCGTCGCCGCATACAAAACATCCGGCATTATCATATTATCACCAACATTTGAACCCCAACCAGCAATTATAACATCGCCACTCACTTCAAAATTTGCACTAGGCAATGGAATTGCTTGAACGGCTGAGGTAAATATTAGTGGCGAATCTGATCTCAGCAACGCTATATCGAATGGTCCAAATACCAGCGGATTATAATTCGGATGTAATATCGATATTTCGACTAATCGTATTTGTTCGCTAGGTTCGTGAGCACTTAGATTATGTTTTCCCGCCCATATTTCATAGAATCCAACACCAGTCATTGCAATGCAATGTGCTGCTGAAATTACCCATCGGTTTGAAATTAATACCCCTCCACAATTATGTCCATACCACCCAGAGAGCGTATCAAAAAAGTGAAGTGAGACCTGTAAGTAGATTATTATTTAAACAATAGTAATTATCTTAGTATGTGGCACTTTAAACTAATATTTTTATTAATTATATAGTGATAACATTAATTAGTCTGCCAAAGCTTTAAGTGTTAACTATAGCTATATAGTGAACATCTAAAATTGTTTAATAAATACAGCTAATCTATATATGGGTTTATCTTTATCTAATGTGTTAATAATCTGTATATGGCTTTAGCTTTATCTAATGGTTCTTACACTAAATGCATTATAAGTACTGATATCGTTCAGTTGACTATTCCAGAAATGTACGGCAAAAAATTGATTGACTATCTTAAAACACTATCTGGGATGTCAATCCATTATTCGACATGCCTTTAAAATATTTCGAGTATTTATTTGGATCGATAAAATCTGATGAAATATTTTCAGCCGTGCGTCATTCGGAAGAAAGTTAACTGACCAAATTTTTCACGTGTTTCATATAATAATGACTCGCAATTATTTAGTACACCATAAATCTTACCTTCCAAGGAAACGCATGCGGAAGAGTAGTTTCTCCACCTACTATAAAATCCGACTTATTGAAATGGGTAACTTGAATCGAATGTATTAACGAATCACTTGTACATTGAACACTACTTGAATCACTATAATCATAGTTATCGTAACACTGTATTCGATTAATTAGTATAAACAATAATACAATTGTAAATAAATAATTAAATTTTGATTTATACATTTACTATGCGGAGGTCGACAGTGTTCTCTATAATAACCAGTTTCAATAAAGACTACTAATAAAGTGATCAAACAATAATACTACTCAACAATAAACAAATAAATTTACAATATTTTGATAACGATATGTTATCAATGAAATACATACTTATTAGTATTAATTATTATTATTATCCTACAATTACTTGTAATTATTCCTACTGGTTGTCTGATTAAATCTTATGGATATAGTTGTATACTACGATAGAAGCCTTGAACTTATTAGCGCAATAATTACGAGGAACGCGAAATGCTTATAATCGACCAAATGGCGCTGTGGTTAAACCAGCGGAAATTGGAGCGGAACTTAACAGGTTCACGAATCCCGATACAGGCAGGATGCAAAAGAGATTCTTCACCATCTGATTACGATCGCTTTTGTGAATTAACGCATCAATGACCTTCTGTGGGAGTGCAAAATTCATGACATGGAGCTGTTCAACCTCGATTTGTTTTTGTATTGGCGTAATGTAGAAAGTAAATAAGCGAACCGCGCAAGAGTTAGGAGAGCCTTGAGCCCCAAAACATATAGCAAAGATAGAAAGAGACAGATAATGCATATACGTTACCTATTTATATGGTGTATACGGACCGTGATATATGTGGTTGTGGTTGAGATAGGAGAAGCTTCAAGTTTTAGATAAAGCAACAAATTATGAATGTTTGCATACCTGAATAAAGCTATTTTTGATAGAAAGCTATAGATATATTTCGCGATCGCCAGAATACTATATACAGTTTTATGCGATTTGTCACATATTTAGATCGGGGCCACAATAACGAGACGATTGAAATATATAAGATTATTATAGAACTTTCTTATAAGGTTCGGTTCCAGATTATGCAATGTTTCCAAATAATCGATAACTTGATGGAGATTAGATGGAAGAGCCAAAATATTAAAGCATTACAAATGGAACCTTATACGGTCAGGTCGAATGACTCTTGCCTATTAAGAGAAAATTTTGCTGAAATAATTCTCCAAAAATACCAGTTTCCAAATAATCTTCAACAAAATCAGTCAGTCAGAAATTAGTCTTTTTCTCACCTTGTTTTATGGTAGCACAATCAACTACTTTAAGGGGCGGGGAAATCCATTGACTTTTTGGTTACAACAAATAACTATTAAAATAATTCTAACATTTTATTTTATTTCATAAAAAAAATTTAATTAATAAAAGTTCATTTCAGTTTTTCTATAAATCTATAATTGAGAATACTTAAGTTTTTATTTTGCCGTATCTTACATCCGTCAAATAATAATACTATTGAGATAAAATTTTAGTTAATTAACACCTATCACCTAGGCACCTAATATGAGATCCCATGAATTTAAAGATGACGAACTACAAATACTGAGATCAATGATTTCGTTTAGTTTTGGTTCTCTAACGCTTAAACAACCACCAGCTGCTACATTGTAAATGGGAGTTTCGTTCTGAAAAGGTAAATAATACTCATAAGTCTAAGTTAACAATGCGAAGTATTATGTTACAATACTTACTGATGTTTTATGTTTCCACTCTTGGTCACCACCCATTTCGTGACATTTTCCAAGTATGGGAGCTGCCATTCGACCACCGGTTGCTTCAAGACATAATAGTTTACCCAAGATAAGTTCGTTCTTTTCAGTTTGATACCATAAGGTATTTTTCGAGCGTATACATGATCCCAATTTTAGAAGGGCACCACGCTTCCATACATCTTTTTCTTTTTCACTGTCTACAGTTAGGCAATACGACGTGTTCGTTAGTTTTATTCGAAAATTGCGTACGTAATTCCTTTTACGCGAATGCCAAGGTTCGTACACAGGTTGTACATTATTTTTTTTCCGTTCGCTGTTATTTTCGCCTGGAATTTCTAGCTCTGGGTAAACATTTTTTAAATACCAACTAAAGGGTTTGCATTTCAAACGTTCTTTTAGCTTTTTGCGTTCCCCAACATCTCCATAGTCGACACGACGAGCCAAGTTTTGTTGTTTATAAAAGTAATCGAGATATTCATCCATCCAAACTATAGCAACTCGTAATGAATTTCGTATCATTGAATCCGTACCATCAGTGGATCCATAAGGTCGTCGTTTCCGAAATACATGCCCAACACGAGAACATGGAATCAATTCGATTGAGCCACCACATTGCCATATACGAAATGATATCTCTAAATTTTCACCTCCCCATATATCCATCCCCATATCGTACTCGCCCATCTCGATGAAATAATTTCGATCGACAGCAAATAATCCTCCTGCCATTGTAGGTGATTTGAAGGGTCCGAGAAAATCTTGGGGTGTATTTAACGTGCCCTGAGGTAAATTATCCCATTTAAAATGTAGACCCCAATTGAAACCACCACGAACTAATGGGCTCGACGAATAATTAAAAGTATCCGAATTTATTATATCGATAACGGGCATCGGAAGTATAGTTCGATTTGTTTTAATTCGTGCTAATAATGGTTCAATCCAGCCAACGTTTACTTCAATATGACTGTCCAAAAATATAAGAACATCACCTTGAGCACGACGAGATCCATAGACTCGAGATCGTATCAATCCTTCTCGCTTATCATTTTTAATCAAAACAATTTTCTGTGATTTTTCTTTGAAAAGATCTTTCAATTCCATATCTAGATTTTGGCTGAGATTTGCCATATCACTAAAATCATCTACCAAAACGATTTCTTTGAGCAAATGACTCGGTGTCCGTTCAAAGACACTTTTAATCGAACGCAGAAGCGTCATTTTGTGTTCATTATAAAAGCACATTATAATAGAAGCATGTGGCAGGTCATCTTCATATTTTTCAGCCGCACACAATTTATGACGCGTATCTGGTATATCGCGATGCAAGCCAATTTTATTACTGATCAGCACATTGTAGGCATGTTGTCTGTATCCAACATCTTTTATAAATTGCTCTTCCGTGTTGCGAACCATTCCCATTTCATCGATGTCATTTATTTTGATTGGTTTCATTTCGTCCATCAGATGTGCACTATATTTACGATTCTTATGATTCTTTTTGTATCGCGCCATTTTATCATAGAACATATCATATTTTTTCTTTTTAGATTTCAGTCTAAATCGTTCTTCAACACTATTACTGCCCCTATCCATTGCCATAACCTCGTTTGGATGAATGGCAAAATTACCATTTGGTAAAGAAATCTTGTTCTTATTAAATCTACTGGAATTACTATTTACTAAATTTATATGCGTTGTAATACTATTTGTTATGGAATTACTATTATTTTCAGTCACCTTTATATATAAATATATACTAATGCACCATGTTACCGATGTTATGAATACACCAATAAAAAATGATCGATTCATTTTTGAGCTTATCCTAGTTTTTAACATTTAAAATATTATAAAATATGAATTACAAAAATAAATTGAGAGTGTAATTCACATTATCTATTGTATATTATATTAATATTTACGATTTTAATTAAATTTAATTGACTTTCTAAATCGAAATAATTTGTCGAGGTTTATGTAAATAATAATAAATGGTTAATGTCAACAATTGTGACAGTTGTTGAACCCAAAAAGCATTTAACGATTTATATTTTTAACGTCGATTTAGTATACAGTTTAGCACCTATAATATCCCAACAATCATAACGGATATGTGATCGTCGTTTTTCTTGATAATTTAAAGAATTGAAGAATTGAAATATTTTTTGACAGTTGTATTTTAGACGACTTAGCCAATCGAAATTGATTGTTATATTTTGAGAATTGCTTTTGTTATAACAAGACAAAATAAGTGAAAAAAATTGGAATGGTTTTGATTAATTATTTAAAATAGAGTTAACTATGTTAATAAATTACAATAAGTATTTTATGTGAAAAAACCTTAGTATTATTTGGACTTTCATCTATTTTGCAAATAATATAGTAATAAAATTATGTAAATGTATTTGTAAAGTAATATGTGAAGATGGGAAATGCAAAATTTTTAACAAAAAGTTGATGATAAATTAATTATATTGATTTTACTAACAATTATATGTCAAAAGAGCTTTTTAACTAAATTACTTGTTAAAACTATAATAATTTTTGTGGATAAATGGTTTTAAATTTGTACCTCATTTTTGTGGGTACTTTGTTGTTACAGTGACGATTTATTTAAGTTTTAATTTAGATATTACGATTTAGAGTACAATTTATCTTCATTTAAATTATATTATGCACTATTTGCTTAACAACCCGTCGTAAACGTGTCGTGCGCTATCTATGAACCTTAACCGTTACTCAATTTAACGAAATCATATTGCGACCTATGACGAAACATTATTATGAAAAATATGATTTGATTGTTCAATGTATATGTAGAGTTTTCAAAACATTCGATCAATTTACCGACATTCGATTTACCGAGTTCTTGTTTAAAAATATTCAAACAATTTAAATAAATATATCTACAAAACTAGAAAACAAAAATATATAAAAATGAAATGTTAATAACTATTTTGTAAACAAATATTTTTAATATAAATACATTTAAACTTGTTTAATCAATATAAATTATTGAAACCGCAATTCGTTCAATTTATCCACAGCACTTAATTGAAATATTACTCTCTTTCTCTATTTGTATGCTCATTTTTGCATTTTCACATGTTGATTTTTTTAATTTTGACAATCACAAAATTGTTAGTAGGGTCAAAATTATTGAAACGAGCAAAATTTTATCTGTGTAATAAAATTATATTAAAATTTTAAAACAAATTAAAATCGAAATTTTTACATTGGAATTACACAATACAATCGATCTATTTCGTAATAAGTTTTATTTGTGAATGATGTGTGATTAATTCAAAATTAATTATTTGGCAAAATCTAGTGACGAAAATGAGCGAGAATTTCTGTTGTTAGTTATTTACAATATGGCGTAACCTAAATTTTCTATTACTTTCGCTCAAGTATTTTAATTTTTATTGTTTTGTGTGATAAATTGCTAATATTAATTTATTTTTAAGTGCTTTAGTAAAATAATAATAAATTATAGCGCGAGACTTAATTATATCTCTTCGAAAATAAGTAAGTGAGAATCATTAGAAATGGGGGTTCCGAAATTCTTCCGTTATATCAGTGAACGATATCCATGTTTAAGTGAACTGGTTAAAGAGAATCAGGTAAGTTATTCTAATGATCGATTTGTATTGTGAATTAACTAATCTATTGTACTATATATAGATTCCTGAATTTGATAATTTGTATCTGGACATGAACGGTATAATACATAATTGTTCGCATCCAAACGACATGGATGTCCATTTCCGAATCACGGAGGAGCAAATCTTTAAAAATATATTTCATTATATTGATACCCTTTTCCGAATGATTGAACCCCAAAAATTATTTTTTATGGCTGTCGATGGTGTTGCACCACGGGCCAAGATGAATCAGCAACGTGCGCGACGTTTTCGTTCTGCCAAAGATTCGGAAATTCTCGAACTAAAAGCCAAAAGCAAAGGTGAAGTATTACCAACTGACGATCGATTTGATAGTAATTGTATTACCCCCGGCACTCCGTTCATGTGTCGTCTGCAAGAGGCGCTTAAATATTTTATCCAGTATAAAATTTCAACTAATCCGCTATGGCAAAAATGTCGCATAGTGCTAAGTGGACATGAAACTCCTGGCGAAGGAGAACACAAGATTATGGATTATATTCGATATTTAAAAGCTCAGCCAGATTTTGATCCGAATACAAGACATTGTTTGTACGGATTAGATGCTGATTTAATAATGCTTGGACTGTGTACCCATGAACAGCATTTTGCTTTATTGCGCGAGGAAGTTAAATTTGGTCGACAAGCAAAGCGGCCAACCAGTGTTGATGAAACAAAATTTTTCTTACTCCATTTGGGTCTTCTCAAAGAATATCTTGAACTTGAATTTGCTCAAGCAAAAGAAAAAGTTTCATTTGAATTTAACATGGACAATATTGTAGACGATTGGATATTGATGGGTTTTCTCGTGGGTAACGATTTTATTCCTCATTTACCAAATTTACATATTTCATCAAATGCGCTGCCACTACTCTACGATACTTATAATAAAGTGTTAGCACTATGCGATGGTTATATAAACGAAAATGGAATCTTAAATTTGAAACGATTTGAAATATTTATGCAACATCTTGCTGAGGTGGATACGAAGCTTTTTTCTAACATGAGCTCAGATTTAAGATATGCAAATGCTGATATGTCAGCGTTCGATTTTGATCCGTCCGAAATTAACAAGGAAGATGAGGACGATTTGATTGATTTTAGCGAATTTGCCGATAAAGGTCTCGAGGATTTGATTAAATCGTCCCAAATCTACGATGACGAGGAGGTTAGCGAGGAAACGCTTTTGGCTCAAGAATTTATTAATCACAAGCGAAACTATTACATAAATAAGCTAAATTATACGGAAATCAACAGCAGTGTTTTCAAAGAACAGACTGAATGCTATATTCGTGCATTACAATGGACCTTATCATATTATTATCATGGAGTTCAGTCATGGGGATGGTTTTACCCACATCACTATGCACCATACATAAGTGATGTACAAAATTTTAAAGATCTTGACATAAAATTCGAGCTTGGCAAACCATTTTTACCACTCGAACAGCTAATGGCGGTTTTACCCGCGGGCAGTAAAGGATTACTTCCAAAACCTTATCAACGCTTAATGGTCGACCCAGCTAGTCCTATAATCGATTTTTATCCCGAAGATTTTACAACAGATTTAAATGGCAAAACGCAAGATTGGGAAGCGGTGGTTCTTCTTCCGTTTATCGATGAGAATAAGCTTTTGAATACTCTATCGCTATACGAAAAAAATTTAACCGAGGATGAAAAACGTCGAAATACTCACGGTCCAATGTTTATGTATGAATATTCAAAAACTAGTGAGCATCCCCTATTAGGACAATTTGGTTTTGTCGAATTGAAACATACATTCTGCAAAGAAAATGTTATTAATCGAAATGATATCCATATACCGATTAATAAATTGGTGTTTGGTCCATCGCCAAACCGGGATAAACATGTCTACTATCCGGGATTTCCGACAATGAAACATCTTAAATATACGTCGACCTTACTTAAATCACGAGTTCGTGTATTCGACAGTGCTAGTCGTAATGATAATATGATTATCAAAATTCTATTCGACGATGGAATTGATTTAAGTCCGGAAAAAATATCAGAACGTTTGGTGGGTAAAGAAATTTTCATTGATTGGCCCCATTTAGCCGAGGCAAAAGTCATTCAAATTTCGAATATAGAAATGATTTGGACATCAGGAAATAAAGCTCAAACAAATACTAGTAAAACATTTGAATTGCAGTCGAAGCAAGTAAAGGAACATTATTTGGGTCGACTCGGTATCGATACGGGTATAGTTAATACACTTGTTCATGTTTTGCCATTAAAAGGTCGTGAATATTGTTATGGATCAGCGGGTAAAATGATTCTAACCAAAATATGGGGAGATAAAGCGTTAGTCTATCCAATTCAAACGATTGTTTCAAATATTGAGTCGTATAGTCCAAAGTTCTCGCAGTATCAAGAAGTAGAAAATGTATTTACCGAAAAGTCAACTGTATTCTTACTGAGCAACGTATTTTATGGTAATCGAGGAGAAGTGCTTGATGCTTCAATGGTCAAAACTTGTGGTAGAATTCAAGTCCTTATAAAAGTTTATCATGAACCAAGTTTTAACAAAGCACGCGAGATTCATGCATTATCCAAGGACAATTATGTTAATTCGTATACAGCCGCATCTATCGTTGGAATATCAACGAATTTATTTACGCGGATTACTGGTGCCATACTAGTTGTACCTGGTATGAAGCGATCAAATTTACCGGAAAATACTAGCAAACTCAATATCGGACTACAATTGAAATATGTGAAAAATGTAAGTATTCAAAATATTTATTTATAAAATTGGGTTTTTCATGTTTTTGATTTCGACAGAATGAGGAAGTCATTGGATTTACCAAGAAACAACAAAACTATTGGTTATACAGTCGCGACACTATCCAGATAGTGCAAGACTATCTTGAAAAGTTTCCAATGCTTTTTGAGAATATTTCAAAAATGGGAAATAATTCTGATATTTATTTTGAATCCGATTTATTCCCGAATAATGTTGGCGACAATATGATGGATGTTATTTCGAAATGGATAAAAGAGCAACCGCATGCACAGGCAGATCGCCGTTCGTGTGGTACAATATCAATTGAAAAGGAAACTTTAGCAGAGGTTGTGAAAGAAATTGATGAATTGCAAGATCAAACGTATAAAAAAGTCACACTTCAGATTAAACCACATTTATTATACAAGCCTGAATTGAGAAAAACATCGAGACCACCAGATCCTAAGGCTCATTTTAGATTATTCGATCGTGTTATAATGGTTCGTGATTTGCATGTAGTTCCATTGGGATATCGAGGCACAATAATTGGTATTCATCGTGTTGCCGATTCGAACCCAATTCGTCAAGAATATTTAAAATGTTTTGACACGCTATACGACGTTTTGTTTGATAAACCATTTGATGATGGAATCTCCTTATATGGCATTGCGCAAAGTAGAATTTATCGTGTATCAGAATATACTTTAATCAATATATCATACGGATTAAGTCGAGCCGATGCCAATTCATCTCAAGAATCCGCTAGTCAGCCAAAATCGAATTCGTGGAGCAAACCTTTAAATATGAATCAACAAAATACGGCTGGTGGTAAAGAAAAACCATCAAAATCCATTCAACAGAAAACGAATCCAGGCAGTATCGAACCGAAGATCAATGTAGTTAGTGCAGAAGCGAGGTCGAAGATGATTGAAACTAGCAGTAAATCTGATGAAACCGAAATTCTAAAGAAAATGTTGGGATTGCAAGTAAATAGCACTGATGATAAAAAGACAAGAGGTTCGACTAATAAAGACGAAAATGTAAAAATAATCAGTAAGCCGTCAAATAATGTTCCAGAAGTAGTTCAGCAGTTTGCCGCACATCAAAAAATGTCGACTAGAATTATAACGCATTCGAGTAGTGCTGATCATCAAAATTCTCAGCCGATTAGTTTAGATAAAGTATTTGCTGCGGTGAGTATGAATAATGAGGATTTTTTTTATAAATTTTATGATTATTTTATTTCTTTTCTAACTATAGCACCAAAATACATTACCAAAAGTAGTACCAGCTAAACCGATAGTTCCATATTTACCACCGCCACCACAAAATTGGAAACAAGATTTATATATCCGAAGTTCCGATGCCGGCAATATAAAATCAAATAGCAACGTGTATAGTCATCCAAATGGTATCATAATGACAAACGATTCCAATCTGATAAAAAATCAACCTCATCCACCGCAACACCCACCGGGTACATATTTCCATCGACCCCAAGCTATACCATTAAATTCGTCTAATAATTTCAAAAATAATTTAGAAACGACAACGAAGCGACCCAATGGACCACAGAATTTAAGCAATAATGTACAGTTTCCGGCGGGACATGGTGCTTTTATTCCATTACAAGCTATTCGAACCAACAAACAAAAACAGAATCCAAACGAACGACAACATTCGAATGAAAATTGGAGTAAATCGAATTCAACCAGCTATAATCAGGCAGCAAGTGGTAGTAGTAATAGTAGAAATAATGATAGTACCAGAGAAAGCTCAAATAAATATATGACGAACAGCAAACCAAAAACCGAGTACAAACCCAGATCATCAAGATTAGCTGCACGTTTCTTTAATGCCCCATCGGATAGTTCACCGAATTAAATTTTAAAAACTTCGTATTATATTATAATTTATACATTTTACTGGATTAATTATATCATGGGTTTAAAAATAAACTACAACAGAAGAATAAATATTAAGTGTTTTAATGGGACAAAACATGTCGTCCCTTTAAGATCCGTCTCATTAGAGTGCGCCTTCCTTCCAATGTGCTCATTCGCTTTTCCCATCCATGTACTTTTATACGTTTAACTTCTTTTGGTTTTGGAAAATGGTTTCGGATATTTGTTCGGGCAGGTAAAAGGCTCCATTCTGATCTGATTATTGTTGTTTCGCCAAATTTAGGAGCACTCGCTGCAGCCAACGAATGGAAGTTGCAACGTTGAATAAGTGAAAACCTAAACAACAGTCATAAGTTTTTACTTTTATAATATACTTTAAATATACTGTACCTCAAATTGTTCATAATTTGTGTTATAAAAGACATTTTACCAGATATATTCTAGCCAACAAAACTTTAAGGTTATGTACTCATACTGGTGTCAAAATGACAGATACCCTAAAAACCGAAACTCAATAAATTTGAAATAAAACAGATTTATTCTTATCAATAATTATATTTCTATATTTTAGAATGGCTTGGCAAAACATTACCAAACGTTTCTTGGATTAATTTATATGCTTCTGGTGAACATTTATATAGCGTGGTTGTAAACGTATCTAAACATTTTGGATAGTTGTATCGCGTAACATAATCATTTGGATTAAACATTAAACGGGTGATCATGGAGCGTGGTATATCCATACCTGGCTTTTTAAGTATTTGATTAATATTTTTGACTGAATCGTGCAGTGATACTTTCTTCTTTTTAGTAGCTCGTATCACTTGGGTTAATTCTTTGTGTTCTTGAACTTTTCGAGCCACATTTTGTCTTATCTGTTCGATATGCTTTGACTTTTTTTCCGAACGATTTTTTAATTTTACTAAACGGTTTAGTGTTGTTTTGCTACCACTTTCAGCAAATTTACGATCCAGAGACTTGAATTCAGAGGTTGAGAGTGCTGTGATTGGAGTAGATTGAGCGAATTGTTTAGTTGATTCAATTTTTTTTATAGTAACACTTGGTGTTCCCGCTGTACGAAGTTCTATACCATTTCCAAATGAACTAAAATTAATTTCTTTACGCTTTACATTATTCAAATGTACAGACATTGCTATTATTTGCAATATGTATTAATTTACTTATTAAAAAAAATACTTTTTCTATTAATTTTATTTTGACGTTTCGTTGAAGACAAACAATATATTCAAAAGCTATTACAACGTTTCTAGTGTTGGATATAATAACTATTTGATACAATGGTCGCATGGGTCTACATAGGTATGGTTAATAAATTATACTTAAGGAAACATAAGATTCATCCGGACGCGCGTAAACGTTAGTGTGGACTGTGGACAAAACCGACTTTAGTGTGTGTGTTTCACACAAGCCAAACTTTATGCATACATATGCTGTAGAAGCATATCAACCTTTAGCGGTATTAGTGAATATTCCTCTATTCGTACACGATTGCGAATACAGTATAAAAAAATAAACAAACGCACACCACCTAAGTATTATTGAGTAAAAATGTACAAAAAATATAAAATAAAAACGAATGAGCGTGTCTTACTCTCTGTGTCAAACTCATCGTCAACGATCATTTAATAAACTATATTCATATTGACTTCAAAACTTGAGTTAAATTATCGCGGAAATTATGATTTAATTGCAAGATCGATTTCCAGAACAGTTAAAAATATTCCAATTTTAAATAGGACCTTATCTTTTATCACATTTAAACATTCATAAATCATACCGTGACGCACATGAAAAATCTACACAAACTTTTTCACGCTATGATACACTAAAGACATGAAAATTTTAACTCGAAAAAAATAGTTTAATAAAATATAATGTAAATAGATAAAAATTTTAGTAAACCATTTATGAATTTCGAATCAAAATACATTCCTATGCAACTCATATATACTTTATTTATGTTTGAAAAACCTAACCACAAACCTATCCTACTCGAATTTACACAAAACAAACAAGATTCACTCGATGTTATCCACAATATTATACTATTGTGTATTATCCATAATATTATTATATTTATTTATACAATTAATCTATATTTATTATAAAATCAAATAAAATTATTTTGCATAAATGAAGCTGTCATCGCATATATGTCATTTTCAAAATTACCATTATCATTTGACAATCGTTTATCAGTTTAGTGAGATGGAAAAGAGAATAAAAGTACTCAACCTTTTGTGGTGTGCGTCTATAGACCTTAAGTAGTGTTAGTGAGAAACGTCAAATTTTGAATTTTTTTTATATGGACTTTGACGTTTACCAACACACTCAAAGGTTGATATTTTCGTTTGATTGTGCTCGTGTAAAAAAAAGAAGCAGGCTTGTGTGAACACACACACACTACAGTGGGCTTTGACTGTGGATACAAAACAATGAAGGTTATAATTTTTGTCATTTTATAATTTAATTTTCTATGGTTTTCAAAAAATCAAAATTTTGTGAATTTTCTTCTTTAGATATATTGTAGCTACACAACTTGCACAGACATGACTTTTTGGAATGAATGAATACATTATAATAGCTTTACTCTATTATCGATCTAATCGTATAAACTGACACATACAATTATTCTAGATTGTATCTAAGTTATTGATATATTATAAAAATTTCTAATTTCGATTATTAAATTATTTTTTTTATTTAGATATTTAAATTTTGGTTTCGTTAATAATTCGTTGAATATAAAAACTGCAGTTAAAAAATGTAAACATTTCGTTCAGCTACTACTAGTGCCATCTTTTAATCTTCTCCGGAATTATATTATGTTGGCACATACTATCGACGTGATTTCCCTTATATACCATGTTTCCATGACAGAGTTAACCCAGGTTTACTCAGATTTACGTGCATGAAAACGCAAATTAGGTTAGAATTTCGTTAAACCCAAATTAACTCAACGAAACCAATACGGTTGAGTAAGGTTTGCTTGACATTTTATTTTATTTTGTTGTTGTTTGTTTAGTTGTGATAAAAACATGTCTCATTGAAATACAAGGAAACTTCACTCACTGAAATACATCAAAACGTAATAAAAAGTATAATGAATTGATTTTCATCCTTAAACTCATCTGTCAAATTAACTCTACTCTATACTTGTGAAACGATACATGGAAACGATACGGATTAGCGCCGTCTTGTTATTAACTCAACGAAACCTAAACCTAAATTAACTCGGTTCATGGAAACATGGTAATAGTTAATATAAGTTATTTGATATCCATAATAAACATATTATCTTTCATTAAATATTGACAGTTTAAATATAGAAAATAATGGCAAACCAAATTTTTTTAACAGACTTACAATTTGATAAGAGGGCAAATTACTTATAATAACTATAAGGGAAATCTCATCGATATCATGTGCCAACATGATATAATTCCGGCAAAGGTTAAAAGATGGCACTAGTAGTAGTTGAACGAAATATTAACAATTTTAACTACTGTTTTTAATATTCAACGGATTATTAACGTAACCAAAATTTAAAATCTAAAAAAAATTAATTTTAGAATCGAAATTTGAAATTATTGAAGTTAATGGGTTTATTTATATAAATAGTAATAAATAAATAAAACAAAATTTGTTTTTTTTGTAAATTATGTCATTTCATTATGAAATTACTTCGCGTGCCATCTGTTGTTCTCGTTAAAATCGTATGGTATGCTATCTAGAAATCTTGGCCGAAACTAAATTTAACGAAATCATGCTGTCGTTGTCATTTACTATGGAAATTGACACGATTTCTCTAATCACGTATTATAGGCCTGTCATAAAGTTTAAGAAACACAGTTGAAGATTAATCAGCATCAAAACTGGACACAAGACTTGAGTTAATCTAAACGTTTACACAATTTGACACACCGAGTTCAAAAGGTTTCCACCAATCTGGTTACTCGTATTTGTTGAAATATATAGGGATCAGGAACAACTTTAAATAATAATGCAGTACATATTTTTATTAATTTTTATTTTAATAATAATTATAATAAAAGATTAGGTTTTTGTGGTTGTTCAATGGTTGTCGTTAAATTGAAAATCCTCTTGGTTTGTTTTACATATTTCTCGTCGAACTAGATTTGTCGGCTTATAATTTCAAATATCTTGTTATTAATTTTAAATATTTTTTGTTATTTGAATTAGTTAATTAATATTAAATAGACTCTTAAGGTGAATAACAAAACTTAAATTTTAATTATTTTTAATATACTATTTACAAATTTATTTATTATTAATTTGTTTTTTTTTGGTAATTTTAAATATTTGTTTTTTTCAATAGAATATCATAATATAGTTATTTGTTTATTTTGGTTGCATTAATTTAATTGATTTATAAAATTAAAGCATTATAAATTTATGATGAAAAAGGCAAGCAATTTTAAAAATCTTTTATATTTATTATATTTTATTTATTTAATTAATTTTTATTTTAAACATAATTTTATGGTGAAATCACAGCCATTAAGAAATTAAATAATAAAAAATTTATTTAATTATTTCGGTTTGGATATCCGTTGATTTATCGACCTGGATATTAAAATTAATTAAATTTTTTATTTTGTTTAATAAAATAATTTAATAATAGAGCATGGTATTTTTAATTATAAAGATATAATCCAAATTAAATTGGTCCGTTTGATTGAAAAAATATTTTATTTATTAAAAATGTGATATTTATTAAAAATGTGATATTGATTTATAGTGGAATTTAAATTAAATTTACTGAATTTTCAAAAGGTTTATTTTGTTGCAATCAATTTTATTGTTTTTTAATCAATTATTTATTAGAAATGTTTTGAAAAATTATGAAGTTGAAATTATATATATTTGTAAATAATTTTTATTTAAGTTTAATTTAATATTTTTAATTTTAAATTGATATATTTTATTTTTCACTTTAAAGGTATAGACTACTTGTCCAAGTATCAATTATGCCAAATTATTGTAAAATTTATCATGAGTTACCTTAATTAGTATGGGTTTATTTGAGAAAGACTGTCTGACCTAAGTTTAATGCAAAATGGCTAATTTTAAATTGTTTTTCGGCAAATATTATGTTTAATAGGATAATTATAGAGAAATACTTATTATTAGTTATTCAAAATAAATGGTAAATAAAACGTTCTGTAAAATTAATATGAACGTGTCTGTCCGTCTGTCTCTTTCTATCTTTGCAATCTATTTTGGCGCTCATGCTCTCTAACTGTTTTCTGGTCTACGTCATTACATAGCAAAATAGAGGCACTACGGCTGTAGGTCAGATTTACGTAGAACCATTTGCACATTGCATAGCTCCAACATATACGACTGACATGGAAGATGGGTTGACTCATGAATTCTGCACTCCAATAGGTAGTCATAGATGAATTCATTCACACCACCGATCGTAATAAGATGGTGAAAAATTTCCATCCTGCTACTATCGGGTTTCGAAACCGGTACCTCCCGCTACAATTGCCACAGTTTTAACTAATGCGTCATTTGGTCAGTCCAATATGAAAGTGTTTTATGTTTTTAAGAAACAATTTAAAATTAATTTAGATATTTTTTGATATAATTGCAAGTAGTTGATTTATTTAAACAAATGCAATAATTATCAACAGAACTTAAACTGAAAAAACAATTAATGTTAACAATTTATAATAAAATACTCGATTTAGAAGCAAGTGTGTACTGAAATAAGTAATCGTATCGAATCCATATTTTACTGATCCTCTTAATGTAGATCATTGAACTATACATTTCTGATTTCAGAACTATATACATTCATATGTTGAATTTCCGTTAAAATGGCTTGTCATTTTCTGGATGGTTCAACACATGACTAAAATAGAATTCCATATGAAGCTGTGGCATTTCACACCGTATTTATATTCTATTATAATATGCTATATTTCCCTAATACAGGCTGTTATATTACATGTTTTAAAAATCTTGTCCATCCTTTAACAAAACAAAGCTAACTTGCAAATGAAGCTCATGCAAATGGTAACTAACTGTTCAGAACATATGCCACTTTCTAGGAACAAGTAATATTCTCCAACGAATCTAATTCAATAATACCACTTTTGGTGAGCTAAATTCCAATCACGGATAAATATAGTAGCATATGTAGTCTTTCTAGTCAAAACTGACGAATTTTGAACTAGTTAATTCAACGTTTTGTATTTATTCCAACCTGCTCAACGATCTTCAAATATGGCCAGGAAACACATACAAATCTTTCGCAATTACTTACTATCGTTAATAAAAAAAAGGAGGGAGGTACAGTAAATCAATTAGCCCTTGTGTATATATATATATATATATATATATATATATATATATATATATATATATATATATATATATATATTCATTATTAGGATTCAGACCTAGAGCTGTCCTTTTCGTCTCTCCACTCATTTCCATTCCTTCATTCAAAGAACCAGCTGATTTGAGAACTGAGTACGTATTCGTTTGGGAAGGGATGCCACAATTAGCCTGAGTAACAGAAGAATGGCAATATGTACAGAAAATTGTTATTCTGTAAATTGATGAAAACGATAAGTTAAGTTATCGTTATAATTAATAATAATAAAATTAATATTTGCCAAATTTATAATATTTATATTTGAGGACATATTTTATGATAAAGAATTTATATTTAGTAAAAAAATAAATCTAATATTTATTCATATATTATAATTAATAATTAATTATTATTCATATAATAATCATAACATTAATTGTTATTGTTTATTAAAAATTTATTAATATGGCTTAGTTGCTAAATAGTTTTAAACTTATTTTATATAAGTATTTAATTGGGTTTTGGTTGAAAAATTAAAACAAAAAAATAATTTCTATAATAATTATTGATAACCTTTAAACTTTTTTATTTTTATGTACACAACGAGTTTTTAAGCCACTTTAGAACTGTTAAAAATATATACTTTTGGTTTTTAACACAAATGATATGTAATTTAAATATATTATAACTATTGATTCTATAATTTATTTGTTTTTGGTCTATAACCGTGTATTAATAAAAATATGTCTACATATTTAAGACCCAGCTTGGAATAAACTTCTTGTTATTAATTTAAACAGCACAAGTGGAACATGATGTAGAGAATTTGATATTAGCCATGATTCGTAATTTGAATAGTCTCGTTCGTCTTACAAAGGTTTCGTAAGTTTCGTTGCTATAGAAGTGAAACAAATAAATGTGCAGAATACTACTATCCGCATTCCGCTCTTGGTAAAAGATGTAATTCAGTAAGATTGTAAGCCTTGCTTGGTTATCGTTATCCTGTTTGCATACGTTCTTGCCTACCTTGTGGTTAGCTGCTTGCATCTCTATATAATAAACTTATATCCTTTTTATATCGTACAATGCTCATCTGTTATAAATCAATATTAATCTTTTGAACAGTAACGCCACCACAAAAACCATAAAATAAAAACAAAGGAGCAAGAAAATGATACTTCGAATTGTGAGGGTTGCATTTTCGAGTCATGATACACTTAGACGATTTTAATCAGATCCCACAGTAAAATAAAAAGTAGAACCGAGACAATTTAATATCAGGTTTTCTTATTTTGGTGTTTACCTAAATATAATTATACTCTGACGCTTCTATAAGCCACTAATCTCTAATGGTTGCTATGGGCATGTTTGAACTAAGTAAACAATTTACTAAATAATACATTTTTGAACTTCCATAGCAGTAAAATCTTTTAACAATACTCATCATATCGCTACCTTAGCAATAAAAACATAGTCCTTTTGATTAAATAAAACCAATAAATAAAATTTTTAATAAGTTTCGAGTTACAAAAGGTGTATATGAAAACAGACATACAAAAAAACTAAGATCTGCTCAGGTCTCTCTATTGCCCTGCCATTTCACAAGAACTGATTCGAAGGTAACTTGCCCCTAGCTTATCATTTCTATTAACTGTTTGAATCATACATAGGTGTCACAACACCATACAAGAAATTACTAATAAACTTCAAAGAACGATGAACAAAGTCGACGAATGGATAAGATTAAATATGCAGCTGACTCCACCAACAGAACAATAAACCAAATGCTTACAAACTAACTCGATAAAATATAGAGATGAATCTAGACTTATACATGTACTAAAGTTTAGGTGCTGGATTTCTCAGTCGAACACCACTAATAAACCGTTCATATGTAATCCAGCGGAAGCATTGTACTCAACCTAGCAACATAAAGTACTAAAAGGATATTAATATAAATCTCCATTGAAATGGAAACAATCGAGGTTATTTTTTATGTAAAAAAATGTAATAAAAAAATTCATGTATAAAAACTGACGCGCCATCTTTTATCAATTTTAATTGTAACTAAAGCACCATCTGTTAACTATTTGGTTAGTAGATTTTCGAAAATCTAAAACAAGTGGCACTGCGACTGAGTTGGCTTCGTTTTTTACATATAATTTACGTTTAATGTGATTTACACTGTTTTTTACATAATTTACATAAAAAATGTAAAACGTTTTCCGAATGTGTTTGTAATCTCGTAATCTCATCGATTTACTTGTTGATATATTGATAATAGATAAATTACATTAGAGTAGTGAACTATTGGAAGTTTGTAAATTGTCACATTGGAAACTCGATCTGGAATTTTAACAAAACAAAGGTTATCTTTATAGTAAAATTATAACCAAGGTGTTAATATTTTATATAATAGTATTCAACCACGTAAGAATGACATCGTCTTTAATCTTCTTCATCATCTAAGATTATGTAATATCTTTAGTTTAGCATAATCACAGGGCTGTTCCAATTTTGGATTTTATAATTATTTATTTCATATTTACAAAATTCTAAAGTGACTTTACTTATAATATAAACTTAAAGATGCGTTTTTATTATAGAAGAAATAAGAAAATATTTTTATACTGTATTATTTAAATTTATATTGAATTGTGTTAAAAAAAATATTTTATTTATTTATATTTATTATTATTATTATATGTAAAGTAAGAAGAAGTAAAATTTCATAATTGAATTAATTTTGTGTTTTTATTGTAATTTATATTTTGGGCACATTTGTTTTATATGTAAAAAATGAAATTATTTTGTTATTTTAATAAATTCAAGAAAAAAGCTCAATATGTAATTTATTATTTATTTTATTATTATTATAAAAAAGTTATTTAATTATACGTTCTTAAAAAAATTATTTATTTATTTTTTTAAAATTATTTTCAATATAATTTGTTGTGAAATTTTTTTAAAAATTTATTCATTTATTATGTATATAATATTTAATTTGTTAAATTAATAAAAAATTAATTTTAAAGCTATAACAAGTGATAGTTATTCTTTACATAAAAAAATATTATTAAAAGTAAACCAATAAGTAATGTTAAAATTCGTGTTGGCAAATTTCTATTTCCTGTATTGCCTGATAACATTTCTTCCCGCTTCCTTAATCTCGCCTGAAAATAAAATATACAATAATTTAAAATAAATTTAATATTATTCTTAAACAATATTTAATAATGATTTAATTTTTTTATAAATAAGGAACGAGTCCTTGGAGCGTTTTAACTTTATAATTTCAAAATAAGGCACCATATTTCCTCCAGTTATGCCTCCATTCTTGCCTCGCATCTTTATTTGCAGTTTTGTATTAATATTCACCAGAATTGTTTCTATCTTTCCATTCTTTTTTTGGGGCTCAAAGCAGGCCCAACTCCTTCGCGGTACGCTTATTTAACTCTTGTTCTTCGCTATTTTAGCATAATTAAAAATGTATGGTTTAGTAGGTCAGGTTTACGTAGAACCATCTCCCCATTGCATAGCTCTATGCTTAGCAATACTATTAATATGGAAGATAGGTCGACCCATCTACTATGTACTCCAACAGCGGGTCATTGATGTGTTTATTCACACCATCGATCGAAATCAAATGGTAAAAAAACGTTTTGTACACTACCCCAATCGGGAGGAGACCCGGTAGCTTTCGTGGATTATTCATCAGATTTATCAAAAACTCGTCTAGACAACTGACAAGTTGGATGACTAATTCCTACCCGATCGAATGGCCTTTCCAACATAACTTTACAATGTAAATATCAAAATTAATGGCCGCGATTGTCCTTTGGGAAGTAGTTTGAGGAACAAAAGAAATCTGTCAAAAAAAACAAACCAAGAGCAGACGGGCTGGTAATCGAGACAGATTTATTTAACAGTCTCAAGAGTAATATAATCTTATAAGAAGTCTATTGAAACGAAATTCAAACTTTATATAGTAGACAAAATTAGGTTAAGGCATCTTAAGGGGAAGATATAATAATAATCTATGCCCAGTGGGATCTTAAAGTGCGTTTATAATAATTCAAGATTAATTGATTAAAAAAAAATGTTGGATAGTCGACAAGACAAGAGGTTGTCCCATGAGGTGATAATCGATATCTGTTTTGAGAGATAATGACGTCACACTAAAACGGGGTAAATTTGAAAAATTATTTGAATGGATGTCTGAAGTATTGTTACAATTTTATTTTCTCCATTTATTGATTACTTCGACTCATTCAATTGTATGTCAACATCAAGAGCTTGAATTTGGCACAACTTGATAACCACAGACATACAATTATTCCTAACATTATTTGGAACTACTTCGTTGCAATTACTTCAGCCCATGGTCCGATATTTGTCAAGGACGTAATAACTGAGAAACTTATCTTTCATTATCTGTACTTCTCAACCACCTATTGGCTTAATATGATAATATCGACTTTGGAGATTAAGGGCCGACCTCTACAATCACGGTATTGCTGATATATAGAAAATTCGTTGATTTGGAGATAAAAAAATGTTAAATGCAATAAACAATTACCTGATATAAATTATCTTCACCAGGTGGATCTAAACATGTAAATTCACAGCATCGTTCTCCTACTCGAAAATTTTTACAAAACTGAAATAAAAAATAAAAATTTTAAATTAATTATTTTAATGATTTATATCCTGAAATTTGTGACATATGAACTCATAAATTTAATTGTTATAGTGTTATAATAGAATTACATGAGCGGAGAAATATCGCACATTATAAAGTGAATAATTTACACTCAGTCCCATTTCGCCTTGTGTGGCACGAAGACAGTATAACTGCGCTAATAAAAATTAATTGACCTAATATGGCGAAGCAATAAAAATTCATTTTTCTTGTCCAAAAAGGAAATGAGTTTCCGCCCTGATAATTAATTGGCATAAACACAATTTTTTATTTTACTATGCTATCAATTAATTAGCTGACGAATGAAAATTTAAAAAAAAATATTTGATTGCAATGGAAAGCGAAAATATCAACACTCACAATATAAATTGTGATGATTTTGATGACTGATATCTGAAAATTACTATATAACACAAGCCTATATATAAACGTATGTTTTTGTTGTTGAAAATAGCGCGGCTAGACATAATTAAATCGCAGACACAAATATAAATGTCTATACGCGTGTTATATACATAATATCTACTCGTATATAGAAGATTATTCTGGTTTTCAATGGATTGAAAATTATACTACAGTAGTTTTCCCATTTTCATGTATCGATATATACCGTTATGCTATGTGTGTATGTGGAACTGAAATTGATTGTATTATGGGTATAATAACAAGGCGAAGTAAACGTTTAATGCAATTGTGTGATCCAATAGGAGGTGCCTTTTCCAACGAATTCAGATGAAATTTCCAATTGAATTCTCATTAGAGTTCATAAATCCCAACGAGATTCTCATTGGAATAGTATTTCCTATTGGATCACTATTTATATATTTGTTATGGTTAATTCACAATTCTCATGTTCATATGGCATTTGTGTTCAGTATTCATTGACATTTCACAATGAATAGACTCAGTTTTCAGTGATAAATTATTATCGTGCTCTTCGACCATCAATAAATGTTGTCCATCATCCGACTAGAGTGCGTAGAAGTCAATCTAATGTGAATTTTGCTGCTGTAGCTGAAAGTGTACGTGAATACTGCAATCAATCAATTCGTAGCCGTTCGCAATTCTGGCTCTCTCATATTGAAGAGATATCTTGGTTTGAAGGCACTGAGTATATATTGTGTGCTCGATTTGGCTAATGGCCGTTGGAATAACTCCAAATTGATCCGTTTTTATATCGAAAATTTGTGTTCAGCAATTAGGCTCAATTTTGGCTGAATGGATACATCAAGAAATAACGTAGTCGCATTTGGGCTGATGAACAGCCAGAAAAGATTCAAGAGTGGCATTGCATTGGACCGTATTTTTTTAAAATTGCGGAAGGACAGCGTGTAAACGTCAATGGGGCAAACTACAAAGCTTAACGATCAATGAATTTTTATTGTCAAAAATTCAAGATATTAGTGTAGCTAGCCAACGTGTGGTTTCAACAGGATGGTGCAACGTGCCAAAATTTTAATGAGAACATTATATAAAGAAAGGGACCCGTGAATTGGCCTCCAAGATCTTGTGATCTGACGCCGTTAGATTACTTTTTATGGGAGTATCTAAAATCACTTGTTTATATCGAAAAACCACAATCGGCCGAAATGCTCAAAAGAGTGCTGTAATGGACCCATAACCATGTGTCATTTAAAAATAGAAACGTAGCGAGTACATTTTCGGCTGTATTGATTATTTGGAGCCAATTTCCCATCACTCATTCATTTATTTATCGGATGGACCATTGTTATACCTTGTTGCTCCCTGATAGAAACCAATGACATAACGTAACCCGATACAAAGACATGCAATTATCTGCCTCGCCAATAGATCAATTGTTTGACCAACTATATGTCGCACTATCTTGTTGGGTGAGGTACATTCAATTCTAGCCAAAAATAATTTTTCAACATAGCACGATAGTAAATAATTTCAAATTGACCGTAACATGGCGATTATTTTTATAGTCGAAACAATGTGGTTCAATAACACCTCTAAAGCACTGAATCTACACCTTGAACAGAAAGCCAAAAAATACAGGATTTTCATCCAATTTTAACCCAATCGCTACTTGGCTTTGAGAGATTCCTAATTACTGTGCCCGGTGTGGAATCTATTAATTTGACTGAATATTAATTTTGCACTGAATAACTTATGACATTTTCGGTGTTTTGTCTTACTGGCTCAGGAACATCCCAAAAGTGTATATTTTGACTCCTTTTCAACCACCATGGCGTAGGACCAATTTATAATAATCATAATTTTAATGAACGATCTTAAAGCTGCGACACACTAATGCAGTATAACGATACTTGCCAGATGGCTCAGTGATGAAAGCTGTGTCTATGTAGCGGAATGCATCGGGTTCGAATCCCAATAGAAAAAGTTGTTAATGCTGCAACGGTTGGAGTGGGAAGTACCAAGTTTTAAACCTTATTACGATCAGTGGTGTAAATGAACCCATATATCAACCCTTGTTGAAGTATAGAAATCATGGTGCAAACTATCTTCCATATCAGTACTATAATAGGCTGGCATGGAGCAATGCAATATGCAGATGGCTCTACGTAAATCGGATGTTTTGCGAAAACGACACCCACCCGGTTCAGATTAGCACACAGAAGCTGAAGCTTTGATTTCATGCATGCACGATATCCGGAGTTTTGTAATTGGATTAATAATATTGTTGTTGAATAGTTGGAATGTGAAATCAATATTACATGTACGGCCATTCAAAATGATTAACAATTTACAATAGTTAAGTTTATTATATTGGGGAGAGTGGTTAAGTCAACGAGAAAATTTTTTCTAAGTACCAAATATATGATACTTCGTTGACTACCAAGAAACGATAGGAGGGGAATATAAATATAGTTCCCTAGTTGACCAGAAAACAAAAAACAAAAAAAATATTAGCGCCATTGATTTTAATCCATTTCTTAAGTAAATTGATCCACTTCTTCAAAAATCTTCAAAATCTTGCATTTTAAGTTCAGCATTAACCGCATCAATTATCTCCGCGTTACTGTTAATGACCTTCATATTTGTTTTAGTTTTGGAAATGCACATGTGCTAGATCCGAGGAATATGGTGGTGGTAGTATTTTTTCTATGCCAGAGATCACAATAAAGTTACTCGTTACTTCAGCAGTATGTGCTGGCGTGTTGACATGATGGAAAACGTAGCACCGCAATTCTTCAAGTTTTCCAATTTTTGGAAAAAATCGGGGTATCCATCAAGCATATTTTTTCGTTTATCCCAGATGATTATTTAATATTTGCGATACAACTGGCATTCAAGGCCAATTCATCAGCTATAATTTCTTGAGTTAATCGTCAACTTCACCAGTGCTAAAATAACGTTATCAGTGGAAGAATGTGTCCCGTCTGGAATCTTCGGAACCAATTGAAAATAGTCTGTTTAGAGATGGTGCAATCGTTCCATATGTAATTTGGCAATCATGGAATAGTTTACGCCAGAAACCAAAGAGAGATTATACATAATTTCGGTTTGCGTTGGTGGTGTAATTTCGTTTGAAACATTCTCAACGATTTGTTCTGAATTTTTGAAAATGCTCTTAAAACCATTGCAAACGATTTGGTATCTGTATATGTAAGCATCTTACTCTCATATATCTTGGTCGATTATATGGCAAAAAGTTTTAGTGAAATGTGACAGATCGTGATAAAAAAAACTGTAGCTAATATACACCGATAGCATAATATAATCCCTAAAACATCATTATACGTCTTTCAAATTTATTCTACCAGTCAGTACATATTCAATTACTAATGTAATCTTCTTCATGGTCTATATAATACTCGTTTATATTGCTTGTAATTCCTTTTATATAATGTATACAAAACAATTTCACGCGATAATCTCGTATAATCGACCGTGAAATTGAAAAACCTTGTTAAATAATAATCCTACACATATGTATAATATATACACGAAGATTAAACGTAAACATAAAATCTTAACACCCTATTTACTATAAAGATGTCTACCTTTTAACGCAACATATCTGCAAGACGTTCATGTCAGCAATAATTTATGAATTATGGTTATTCGAATCTGAAATCGAACGTTGGTTTGTTCTTATGTACGATATACTTGTATCGATTAGTAATAAATCTGTTAAATTATTCAAGTTCAATTCCAACGCGCATATGAGTATATACCCTACCTGTACATTTCTAAGGATTGCAGTTCAAGTTTGTCTTTCTACATTTTTTGCATTTATATAGTGCTGGAAAATTTTGTTTGCTAAAATTACAAAACTGTTGAAAGCAATTGGCTTATTGTTCATTGTCTGCAATTGGTTTATTCTATGTAAAACATGTATGATGTAATTAAAACAAAAATCCTGCATTTTAGGGGTCAAACCCCGAAAAACGAGAGAAATTGGCAGTACACAAAGAAAGAAAGCTCTGAAAGGCCCAGAAAAACAACGCCAGTGAAAGATTGTTTCATTATATTACAACCAGTTCAAAAGCCTGAGTTCACATTACTAGTGAAGTAAAAAGTTACTTTCATTTATTTCACTTCTCATCGCTTTTTCTCAATTTAAACTTATCGCTATTCCAATTCAAACTGAAAATCTACGCTTTCTGTTCGCGTATTTATACTCAATTGGCCCGCGCTTCTCGGTCATAGTAAATGTTTTCGTTTGTTTATAATTTCTCATGGATACTGCGTTCATGCTGATTTTCAACTGTTAATATTTAGTTATTCTATTCAACCAGAGATGTCACCTACGTCCATAACACCACCCTCTGCCCAAACCTGTTCTTCCCGAACAGGATCCAATTCTCTTCCTCTATATTGAGCCAATCTTTCTAACCTTCGGTTTTCCGCGGATGCTTTTCTGAGTTCGATAGATTACATCGTTGATTCGTAGTCCCCTTATATGGTCCTTTCCAACCAGATTACAGCTTCGGTGATAAACCTCTCTTCATTTGTAAGTTGTGAACTGCCCTTACTAAATCCTCTATTATTTGCACGGATGTCATATCGTGCTTTGATCCGATTACTTGAAACCTTTATCCTTTCTCTGACAAGTTTGTGTATCTCATCGATATCTTCTATCATTTTATCGGCATAAGCTTGTTCACACAGAGCTGTTGTAGTAATTGTATATTTTTATCCCAATTTTGTTGGTTTCTATCGACGGTTTTAAATATTCTGCTAACGTATAGCGCAGTTTAACGCTACGATTCAACCATGCCATTTGACTGTGGTTAAAAGGTGTTGTTCTTGTTTTGTTGATCCCCAATAATTGACACATTTCCTGGAATACCACTGATTCGAAGTTACTACCTTGATCTAAATGCATCCATGGGTACTCCATATCGACTAATCCAATAATGTAACACGGATTTAGCGATTGTTGTTTTTTTCTTGGTTTGGTATTGGATAAACTTCACGCCATTTACTAAAATAATCCATCACGACTAAGATATATGGTATTTATTTCCGCTTTCACTGGTAGGAAATGAACCTGCAACATCCATAGCGATCCGTTCAAATAATGCTCCACTGTTATACCATTCTGCAATCGATTGTCTGCATCCTGCCCAGTAGACTCTTTCGCGGACTTTTGCCAAAGTTTAATTGATGCCTAGATGGCCACCACTTGTTCCTCCATGATATTCTCTTTAAACTTCTGGTATCTTAGACTATCCCATTGAGCCCAACATGCCTTCACTATCAGCTCAAATCAGCAATCTTTTTCCAACAGGATCTGTTCTGTTCTCCTACGTATTTTAATATGATCGATAAATCGGGACCTTTCGCTTGCTGCTATCTGATCTCATCATTGGTACATTCTTCAGATGGTAACACTTGCATTAATCTCATACCAATGACATGTTCTATATTCTCCACTTGACCACAATGTTTGCTATCTACAAGACATGGCCGTCTTGATAGAGCATCTGCATTACCGTGAGCACTTCTATTCCGATGTTGAACGGTATAATCGAAGCAACACAATCTCTCGATCGACTGGGCTATCTGTCCTTCCGTATTCTTAAATTGTAGCAGCCATGTTTGAGCAGCATGATCTGTCCTTATAAGAAATGATTGGCCATAAATATAGTTTCGAAAATGCTCTATTCATTATACTATGACCAACAGCTCTCTCCTTGTGACATAATAATTTAGCTTCTTCAACACGTTGAACGCTTATTCATGCTGCTTATTCCATAAAATGACTTATTTTTTGCATTAATTCATGTAAACTTTTCGCAACGTCAGCAAATCCCGTTACGAATCTACGATAGCACGTGCAGAGCCCAATAAAACTTTTCAGATCGTGTAAAGGTTTTGTGGTTTTGGCCAATCATTGACAGCTGAGATTTTATCCTCATCTATATGTATACCACTCCTTGTAATCTTATGTCCCAAATATTTTCGCTCAAATACTTCTGCCACGTTTTGAAGATGTTCGTCGAAATTTTTACCTATAACAATGATGTCATCTATATACACCAGTTACGTTTTCCAATGCAATCCTTTCAGTATTCGGTCCACTAGTCCTTCAAAGGTCACAGGGGCGTTACATAATACAAAATCCGTTATGCCCGTTAAATTGCCACAATCCTTTACTAACGCTGAACGCCGTTTTCTATTTATCCTCTTCTGCGACTTCCACCTGCCAATATCCACTTTGTAGATCCAAGGTGGAGAATAATCGTACACCTGCTAACGTATCCAATGTATCGTCAATTTTGGGTAACGGATAACTGTCCTTCTTAGTCATTGTATTAAGCTTTCTATAATCGATGCATAATCTCATACTGCCATCTTTCTTCTGCACCACTACCACAGGTGAACTCCATGGACTAGTCGATTGCTCAATCACCCCTGCCGTTTGCATATCCGTTGACGCAATTCACTGAAACCTATCATGAATGGTGTAGCCTAATGCCTTCTTTAAATGTTTTAAATTGTCCCAAATAAAAAGTTGGAAATGACAATTCTTCCACGCGTTCATCAAATAATAAACTACGAGAAATATGAGAAGAGTATATGTTGCTGAGCTGTAAGACTCTCTCACCGAGGCACATCCTGATACTAAAGGGAAATGATTTCGTTTTGCGTATATTTTTTTTTGTTATTCATGGCAATGGTAGATGTTCGTTCGCCTCACCCGATCACTCTTATTGTAACGCTCTCGTCATGCATTCACTAGCTTACTCCCTAAGTCAAGCGTCCGTAAAGGAAGTTTTACTTCAAAAATGTTTGCTATGGACCTAGGAGCATGTTTCTTGGACTCCAGTGATGTGGAATGATGTGATTTTCTCCGATGAATCAAAATTCAACCTGCATGTTAGAGATGGAAGAACTCTCGTAAGGAGAAAACCGGGTAAGAGGCTTAGCAACGAATGTTTTTCAAGACTTCCACCGAAAAATAAAGGATTTATGGTCTGAGAATGTTTTTCTGGAAATGAAACCAGTTGATTGTGCTTCCTTAGTTCCAGCATTACAGCAGCTCTTTATCTACAGGGCATACATATCAAATTCAAGCCTTCTGTGTTAAAATTTTTTGGTGAGACTTGCAAATTTATTTTTCAACAGGACAACGATCGATGTCATACCGCAAAAGTTATTTAAAGGTAAAAAAGTACTTCTAAGAAAAAAGTATCGATGAGTTGAGCTGTTTCAAACTTTAATAGTCCAGACTTAAATCACATTGAAAATTTTTGGTGTATAATGAAGCTAGAAGTAGCAAGAAAGCACCCAGAATCGATTCAAGCTTTAAAATGTTTGATGATGGCGATTTGGGAATCCATCCTCTTACGACTTTGTAAATTTGTCAATAAATAGGAGGTGTATGGCTGTAAAAAGCAAAAGGCGATCATTTTTTAGTTAGGCTCTTAAATTGCAGGTATAAAAATATAAGCCAATTGCTTCAAAAGTTTTGTAATTGTAGCAAAAAAGACTCCAATTTGTAATAAAATATGTTTGCCCAATTTTTTTCCAGCACTGTATATACAATATGCATTCAACTGGTAGTCGTATTGATTTTGCATATAAGTAGATGATACATGCATATCGGAATTCATAACCGAATTGTAAAGCAAATAAATACTTACATATGGAGGATCACAGTAAATAGCCTTGCACCATAATGGTTCGGAATGATAGCACACGCATAGACTGCATACTCCTGGGCCAGGAACGTATAGTAAACCGTGTGCTACGGTATTACCTTGAAAATCTATACAATCTTCTTCTAATGCAACTGAAAATAAACAAAACAGAATTATCTTAATAAATATGTAAATATATTATATGTATACACCATTTAGTGTATTACAAAAAGCTGAAATAATCAAGAGCAAATTTTTTTTTATCCTATCTTCCAGATCATTGAGCTTTATCGAATCAATATACATACATACTCGTATATCCAAAATAAACTGTCAATGATTTTCTTTTGCTCACTCTAATGGAAGAGTTCATTAGTGTCAATTTGGTTTTGTTTGAAGATTTTGAATTCTAAATCGAATATCGTTATAAGCCGATTTGTCCGATTTACCCGTTGAACGCTGTGCTATGTGTTGTGGATACCTAAACTTTCAAACCAGAGTTGGCGCTTCTATTATTTTATATTTTTAGCGAATAACGCGAATTTGTTTCTGTAAGAAAATTTTGTATTTTAAATTTAGTCTAAATCGAACCACCGTGATATTAATAACCAGTGAATAATAAAAATATACATATATTATATAAACAGTGATTTAATTATATAAACAGTGATTTTATTAATTGACCGGATTAATTTGGAAACGGTTTGAATACCGCATTGAGATATTTTGGACCCTTTGCCTTACACGAGAATTCATATACACTTCATTTTTGGTGCTATATTCTGGTTTGAAATTCGGAAATTTCTTCAGTGCATTGAACTCTGGATTGAACCTCATACAGTGAATCTTGCTGGTTTAACACTGCGAATCAACCAGATCAACAGAGCGTCAACAGAGTGCTTTGCCAACTGTACATTTGGTCCTTGGAGCCGGATTTTTTCGTATCAGAATTTTGGCGTCAACTTGCGCTTGGGTAGTAAAAACCTGAAGTGAAATTAAATTACGAATCAACATAATGGCAGAGATTCGAGCATTAAAACGCATCTTCAAAAATCTAGAAAATTTCCTAACTGAGACAGAAGATTTCACAGCCGACGCACGAGGTAGTGAAATTAAAACTTATTTGGCGCTCCTAGAGACTGAGTGGAAAGAGTTTCAATCGCTTGAACGATCTTTAAAGGGCAAATTTGATGACGCGCATATTAAAATAGTGGATGGAATCGAAGAGGCACACTCCACGTTAATGCGAAGATTGATAAGATTGGAAAAGCAGCAGGAAGAAAGAAATGCTAACCAGGGTAATCACACAGTAGAAGAATTGATATTAAATAGGGGCCAATTTTTGCAAGAAATCGCTTCAATGAATAAACTTGAAGGTGAAGTCCGCTTACCTCGAGTTAATATTCCAGATTTTAGTGGAAATTATGCTGATTTTCCGTCGTTCCGGGATCTGTTTGAGAACTCAGTTCATAATAACGAACGGATTTCTAAGGTGCATAAGTTGCAATACCTCAAAAGCTTACTTAAAGGAGATGCATATACTTTAATTAAGCATCTCACAGTGACTGATGCTAATTATGATGAAGCTTGGCAGAAGGTAAGGGCGAGATATGATAAACGAAACCATGTAGTTCAAACTTTATTAAAGCGATTTTTGGACCAACCGAGCATACAACAATGTTGCGCGAAATCAATTCGTAATTTATCGGACGTATCAGATGAGGTTATACGAGGCTTGAAGGTACTGGGTGAAGAAGCTGAAGGTCGTGATCCATGGCTTGTATATCTTTTAGTCAATAAATTGGACAACGATTCAAAGGAAGCTTGGGCTCATGAAGTCATAGAGAAAGATTTCCCAAGTTTTGACCAATTATTGGCGTTTTTAAATAAAAGAAGCGATGCTTTAGAAAGCCTAAGCTCCATGCAACAAAAAAAAACCTATTCAATCAAACGAGTAAATTCAATGGTGTCACATGTAACTAAACTTTCGTGTCCGTTATGTTCGGGAGAGCATTATTTGTGGAGATGTGAAAAATATTTGCAGTTACCAATTGCTGAGCGAAAACAACTGGTAGCGGAAAAGAAGTTGTGCTTTAACTGTTTATCTTCTTCTCATCAATCGGTAGTATGCCGATCGAAGTATAAATGCGGTAAATGTGGTCGAAAACATCATTTAACTTTGCATTCTGAAGAATCGCTTGGTGCAACTAGCGGAGAATCATTAAGCGGTAACATATTAAACATATCTGAGATGAGTGCAGTTACTGATATTAAGGCAAATACGGTGAACATACCAAAATTCCAATCTTTGCTTCCAACCGCGATAGTGGAAGTAGCTGATCTGTTTGGTAAAGGGCGGCAATGCAGAATTTTATTAGATTCGGGATCACAAGCCTCATTTATAACAGAGGCATGCATGCAACGTTTAAAACTCCCTAGATCAAAGGCGAGCATTGTGATAACGGGTCTAACGTCAGGAAAGGTGACTACAAGAGGGATGGCATCTATCAAAGTGAATTCGGTGCATTCTTCATTGGATATTATGCAAATTGACGTACTTATAATAGATCAACTACCAAATAGACTGCCAAGTTTTAATTTTCAATGCAAAGATTATGGTTTTCTCAATGATTTAAAATTAGCTGATCCTAAATATAACCAAGTTGGACCAGTGGATATTTTGATTGGTGCTGATAGATTCTTCCACGTACTGAGAAATGGGCAGCTAACCAATTCGGACGAGACTTTGATTGCGCAACGGACAATGTTTGGATGGATTATATCTGGCATAACCAACAGAGATAGCGTGATGACAAGTGGGACAATACAAGTGAATAATTATACTCTTAATTTGCAAATAGATGTCGATATCAATAACACCCTGAAACGTTTTTTCGAGCAAGAAGAGATACCCGATGTTCATATTTTGGATCCGGAGGAAGCTGAGTGTGAAGAATATTATAAAGCTACACACCAAAGAAATGACGATGGGCGGTATATAGTGGCAATACCATTCAAGCAAAATGCTGCTCAGTTGGGTAACTCGGTGAATGCAGCTAAGCGAAGATTTTTAGCATTAGAAAGAAAGCTGCAAGCTAATCAATCACTTAAAGATGAATACACTAAATTTGTTAATGATTATATCGATCGGGGATATTTGGAACCTATAGAAGCAGTTGAACAGACTATCGATGATTCAAAATGTTTTTATTTGCCCCATCACTGTGTGTTAAAGGAATCTAGTGAAACTACTAAACTGCGAGTGGTATTTGATGGTTCGGCGAAATCTTCAACGGGAATCTCACTAAATGACACAATGTTAATCGGTCCAACCATACAACCAACTTTATGGGCTATTGTAATGCGATTCCGTAACTATAAAATAGCATTGACAGGGGACATTGAGAAAATGTATAATCAAGTTCTGGTTCGTAAAAGTGACACTCAATGACAGCGAATTTTGTGGCGAAATAAAGTGACTGATGAGCTCAAGCACTACAAATTAAAGACAGTTACTTTCGGATTAGCTAGTTCTTCATTTTTGGCTATTAGAACTTTACATCAAATTGCATATGATAATCAACAAAACTATCCAGATATAATTCCACGGGTACTGAATGATTTCTATGTTGATAATTTCATCTCAGGAGGAGATACCATGGAAGAAGTGAAACACCTAAAAGAAAAAATAAACCAATTATTGAGAATTGGCGGGTTTAATTTAAGAAAGTGGAAGTCAAATTTATCTGATATTACGGCGGCAGAAGATACAGATGAAATTTCGATGTTCCACAATTCAACGGAGAAGAAAATTCTAGGTCTTCAATGGAATTCTCTAGAAGATGTCTTTGGATTTCAATTAAATTTAGAAAGCAACGGAGAACCCACAAAAAGACAAGTGATTTCGGAATACTCCAGAGTTTTTGATCCGCTTGGTTGGTTGTCTCCATCGATCATTCTGATGAAGATTATTTTCCAGAATTTATGGTTAATGAAATTAGGCTGGGATGATCCACTACCAGACAGCTTAGCAAACATCTACAAACAAATTAAAAACGATTTAAAATCTTTAGAACATATAAAAATTAAGAGATATATTCCACAGGACGGTCAAATAGAGTTGCATGGGTTTTCAGATGCAAGTGAGAAAGCATACAGTGCCGTAGTATATTGCCGAACACTACATGAAAACGGAGCAGTTACGGTGAGTCTGATGGCATCAAAAACCAAAGTGGCGCCCATTAAACAGTTATCTTTACCAAGACTCGAGTTATGTGGAGCACATTTGCTAACCAAACTTCTAACGCTGGTTAAAGAGGCCATCAAGTATCCAGTGAAATGCTACGGGTGGACGGATTCTTCTATTGTTTTGATGTGGTTGTCCAGCTACCCATCAAGATGGAAAACTTTTGTAGCAAATCGTACGACAGAAATTGTAAGCCAATTACCGAGGAATTATTGGAACCATGTACGATCAGAGCAGAACCCAGCGGATTGCGCTTCTAGAGGGATACTTCCATCAAAGCTTATCAATTTAGACATATGGTGGAACGGTCCAGAGTGGTTAAAAGATCCTGAATTTACGTTTACTTCTCAAGATGCGATATATGACCACGGGGAACATTTAGCTGAAGAACGAAAAAAGGCAAAACTCTTAGTGCTCAATGCTCAAAACGAGGAACATGCTATCGACCTATTAATAAACAGGATCTCGTCTTATTCTAAGCTTTTAAGAATCTTAGCAAATGTATTACGATTCTTTAGGAATTTACGTATGACTGCGAGTGATAGAATGTCGGGATTTCTTACTGTGAACGAAATTCGAACAGCCAGAGACACTATTTTGAAGCATGTGCAGCGGGAATCTTTCAACGAAGAAATAAATTGCTTGCAGAGAGGAAAACTTATTCAAAGAAGCAGCGACATTTTATCTTTGGCACCATTTATTGATGCAAATGGTATTTTGCGAGTTGGTGGTAGACTTAAACACCTAGAGTGCCAATATGATTTCAAGCATCCCATAATTCTACCAAAGGGCCATACATTAAGCCGAATTTTAATTACACACATGCATGAGCGAAACTTACATCCTGGTATAACTTTATCATTACACTTAACGAGGCAGCAATTTTGGATAGTTGGAGGCAGAAGTGCAATCAGAAAAGTTGTGAACAAGTGTGTAATATGCTTCAAAACCAACGCGAAGACATCCAAGCAGTTAATGGGAGATTTACCAATATCAAGGATACAGGCAGCTCGACCATTTACTTCGTGTGGTGTTGATTATGCGGGACCTATACAGTTAGCTTCGAAAAGGGGAAGAGGCGCAAGATTGACAAAGGGATATATAGCCTTATTTATTTGTATGGTGACGAAGGCTATTCACATCGAAGTAGTTAGTGACCTGTCCACTGATGCTTTTATAGCGGCGCTCAAACGATTTGTAGCGAGACGAGGAGCTCCATCCAGCATATATAGTGACAACGGTTCTAATTTTGTTGGGGCCAAACGAAAGCTGAATGAGGTATATCGTTTAATATCAAACAATAATTATAACTCTGTCGTTGCAGAATTTTTAACAAAATATGAGGTACAATGGCATTTTATACCACCTGCGTCACCTCATTTTGGTGGGCTTTGGGAGGCAGCGGTGAAATCGGTGAAAACCCATCTTTCAAAATGCGCATCAAACACTAATTTGACTTTCGAAGAAATGACCACTTTGCTAAGTCAAATTGAGGCAATACTAAATTCAAGGCCAGTATATGCAACAGCAGATGATGACGCATCCGGTGATGTCTTAACACCTGCACATTTTTTAATAGGCTCTGCGAATTTCTACCTACCTGAGGAAGAGATCAGTGAAAGTATACCAGCTGGAAGACGAACGAGATGGCAACATATTCAACAGCGCGTTCAGTCATTCTGGAACAAATTTAGAGTAGAATACCTGCATAATCTCCAGCAGAGAACGAAATGGCATAAATCACAGGTAAACTTTAAAGTCGGGGATGTCGTACTGATCAAGGAAGAAAATTTACCCTCCTACAAATGGGCATTAGGTAAAGTGGTTCAATTGCATCCGGATCAGCAAGGGAGAGTTCGAATTGTCACTCTTAAAACGTCAACATCGTTATTGAAGCGGCCAATTGTTAAATTATGTAAGCTGCCGGAGCATGATAATAGTCAGATGGTTAACGACAGAATCGTTAACGGGGCGGAGAATGTTGTGGATACCTAAACTTTCAAACCAGAGTTGGCGCTTCTATTATTTTATATTTTTAGCGAATAACGCGAATTTGTTTCTGTAAGAAAATTTTGTATTTTAAATTTAGTCTAAATCGAACCACCGTGATATTAATAACCAGTGAATAATAAAAATATACATATATTATATAAACAGTGATTTAATTATATAAACAGTGATTTTATTAATTGACCGGATTAATTTGGAAACGGTTTGAATACCGCATTGAGATATTTTGGACCCTTTGCCTTACACGAGAATTCATATACACTTCATTTTTGGTGCTATATTCTGGTTTGAAATTCGGAAATTTCTTCAGTGCATTGAACTCTGGATTGAACCTCATACAGTGAATCTTGCTGGTTTAACACTGCGAATCAACCAGATCAACAGAGCGTCAACAGAGTGCTTTGCCAACTGTACACTATGTATGTAAAAGGTCGCGTAACCTTTCAAGAACGAGAATATTTTTAGAATGATATAGGTTTATTATGATTAAATTTGAGGTGATTAAATAATCGAAGGGTCCAGTATATTTTTAAGAGGATCCAAAAGTTGGCTCTGGCAACACTAATGCATTTTAATCTTTGGCAGAAACTCATTTTATTATATTTTTAGTATAAATGAGTGGCTTAAAGCTTCATTAAAAGTTTCAATAAATGTTGGAAATTTACGCATTTGGCACAACAAAGACTATTGGTTCTATTTAAATCGTAAGAAGGTGTCGGTCAAAACACGAGAACATTAGTTTGTCATCATGCACCGGGATTGCATATCAGCCGGTCTTCCATACAACGAATTCTGCGTTAAGCTCTTGGTTTGTAGTTTAAGTGGCCCAGCAGCCGCTTCGATATCGACTCGCTGTGTGGACCTGCGACAAACAAGAATACGTTACGGCCAACGGAATTAACTACCGCCACAAGTTAACATCTTTTTTTGTGGCCATATTATGAAGATATTGCTTTGGACGACCTTTGGTTCCAGCATGATGGTGCGCCATGCCACAGATCGGGCGTTTCAATAGTGAAACTGGGCCAAAAATTAGATGGCCGCGTTATCAGACTGAACAAAGAGACTATCTGTGTATAGTATCTGTGTGCACTAGCTTTATTTTCGGAGCTTTTGTTTAAATTAGAGTGACAATATATAAACTAGTACCTCTATAATTATGAATCTGCCTGGACGACACGATGTCACTGAAAAATTATTTTGTTATTTTAATTCTTACGGTGAACGAGTATAATGTCACTTAGGTCAACTAAGTGAATTTTTTTGTAACAAATTCATCAAAAAAGAAAAAATTATGATATACCAAAATATGACTCGGGTAACACGTCGAAGTGAATTTAAGAGGTTTTTATGCCTAACGGACAAGAGCCAAATCCCTATAGGGGCTAGTAAAGCCGAGTAATTGCAAATGTAATATATGCAATTGTCATTTGCCTCCAGACAATTATTACATAAATAGGTCCGTGAAATAGGCCCAGTCGATGTATAAAATTGTTAAAAAGACCAAGAACAGTGATAGTCTCGATCCTTTTTTAAAGATAAAGCAAACTTGGTAGATCCTAGGTTACGGCAGGTACAAGAATTTGTATACTGTAATTTTTATACCTTAAAGGTAAATTGCTCAATAACGTGTGAGGAATAATTGGTTCACATCTGATGTATTTTAACCGTAAGCCAGCTTTTAAATAAGAATCAGCTATCTCGTTGCCTTCAATATTGGATTGTGATACCGAAGAAGGTTAAATAAGTATTTACATATTTCATAACTAATTTAGAGTTGGTCACAAGGTTGCTGATTTATAAGTTGAGTACCATCTGTACGAAAGGTAATATTTTTACTATTTCTAGATAGTTTCAAAGCTTCCAGTGAACAATGAGCTATATCATTAATTTCTACCTGGAATACAATGTATAGATTTATAAAGTTGCCAGAAGATTTATAACTATTTGACGGAAATCACAGCATGTAGTACTTAAATAAAGATCTGTTGTGTAGAGAGTGACAGTATGGAATCGATGGCATAACTTAAAAACTATTAAGTTTAGGTGTAAAGGAAGCTGGGCATACTATTATCTCATGAAGATCCTTATAAGAAAGTCAAAATAATCAATATAACACTATTTGACATGTCAACCAATAAGTAAAATATTTAGGTATTTTAGTCGACAGCATTGCGGAAACACGCAACAGAGTGAAAGAGATTCTTAACTGAAGTATCGAGAAATTAAATGAAGATTGATCCCAAAAACAAAAACGACATTAACAATGAGTGACAGTCATGCAAAGGGCGAGAATGCGGTGGTTAAGGGTAAGAAGTAAGTAGCAATACGAGGTACAAACTGCATTAGAAAATACGGATTCAAATTGGATTTTGGACGAGGGAGGTTACACATGAAGACGGGAAAGGCAATCGTACGGAGAGTCATCATTGCTCGTCGTTCGGGGTTGTCACCAAATAGGGCGAATGGATGAATGCCAGTGGAAAAAAGCATCGGTCGGTGAATGAAGTGGACCGACTCAACATGGGACCTAAACGGAACGCGAAACAGAAGAAAATGTAAGGAGAAATTAAGGAATGGACAATATAAGGATCTGGATTCGACGATGATGGAGGTGTTTGCCGGAACGGGGCAACAGTTATCACGGAGGATATTACAGGCACATCGAATAAGAGCGGATGGTGTCCACCTTGGAATGCAGGAGACCCAGGAGAAGACCCGGTAATGATTTGGAAGTAAAAGAAGAGTAGCTGTGTGGAAGAAACGTAAGCAGTATGAAATCTGACATCATGCCATGAGGGAATCATCGATGAGACTGAGGAAGCCAGGCAGACGGAAAACAGCCAGATATTGGGTTAATAGGCAAGGAGGGTTTATTCCAAGAGAAAAAAGGAGATGCCAACCAAAGGTAAGCCTAGATAAGAAAAACTCTAAAGGATCCTGTTCGGGGTGATAATTAAAAAGAGTTAAAAATTATAGCAGTAGTTTAGGGGTTACCCTGTAAAGTTTACCAATTGTTTACAAACTCGAACAAAATAAAAATAGATAACGAACAATATACGATGAAAAGAATATTCGCGAGGCGTAGAAATGCAAACGGTAATGAAATGGTTCGCAAGGATTTGCGTCGTATAAATAAGTGTAGACATTTTACTAACCAGTTCAGTTTAGAATTTTAAAGTGAACATCGGAAAGTGAAGTGTTTTAATAATTCAAGTATTGTGGAAAATAAGTGTGATAATAATAATTTGCAAATTATTTGTGGAATTTTTGTGTGGAATAAATTTATTGTAAATTTTAAAGTTTATGAGTTTTGTACATACAACACAATCCAGTGATCCGGTGAACCGGTTAAATAATTTGATTTTGTACTTGGCTAAATTGTAAGACGATATAACATTTAGTCAAGACACAATTTTGGGGACATTTCTGTATCGAAGTACTTATTCAAATAAGTTACCTTTCGAGTTATAGCATGGCAAGAATCACGGTTTATTCCTGAGAAAACTACTTTCTCAATATTTATACAATTTTAATATTTAATATTCAATTATTTTAAAATTATATGTTTGAAACTAAAAACTGAAGTTTCGCTCTTAAATTAAACAGTAAATATCTTTGAAAACGAATTTTGGCGAATGTACATTCCGAAAGTTATGATGTTGCAATTTATAGATTACACATTTACTACACTTGCATAGATTCAATTTAGTGATATGATATGATATGATACGGGGAAGTACAATCCAACCAGTTACGGTGAATCTGAGATTGTTACCATAATCCTGGAGTAAATTCAGCAGAGTTCCAAATAGATATCTGAGAATTTTTACTCCAAAATTATGCGGGCCCAGTCCCTGCTTGCATCCCAACATATAAGGTTTGGGGAAAAGGAAACAATCACAGAAACGACTAAGGTGATAATCCACAGCAGAGTCATTGCTAACTACATTATTAGTAAATTATTATATATTGTCATTTTCACATAGGGATTTGAGTTTGTTATTATTGTTAGTTGGATAGATAAGGACCATTCTATATTCATCATACGTATTCGTATCTCCTCGACAGTTAAAACTGGAGTACTTTACAAGCATCTTTGGGTCATCTCATCATATGCTGTATTTAAAGATGTGTCCCTATAATTCCCAATCCATCACCATCTAACGCGTGGGGAGTATAAATTCCGCGATGACTCGACAGCATTTCTATATACAATATGATGATCTAATACATTGTCAATTCGTTTTTAAGGGAAACTATTTAAATAAATAAATAGTTTAGTGCGGTCATTTGGCTAACCTGATCTATCATTCTATTCCACACATTCTATTTTTATGTCCGTTTTAAGATTTTACAACAAACATTCACACAATACACAAAAGTAGAATTCTTATATAACACACTACAATCCAATGAAAGAAATCACCAAAGCGGCCGTCCGATTTAGAAAGTTTAATAGTTTGTAATAGAATTATTATACAGCAAAAAGAAGCTGCTTATTAAATAAACTTTCTGGTCAAGACCACCGGTCAAGTAATCCCCATCCAATATTAAGAATGTCACTCAAGAAATCTTATCCATTTACACTTTATGAGTAAGGAAAACAAAATTATTTAAATAAATTAATATTTTCCATGGAAATAAAGACAAAAGTTATTTAAGAGTACTACATACCATGGTACATATCAAGTATATACCCAAGAGCAAAATTGTGGACTTTATTGACAAAATAAAATCAAGAGGAATATTAACCGTTCCCTTAAAACACGATTATCCTAATATATGAACAAGCATCTGCTAAATCGAACTTGTGCAGAACCTTATAGGGTTCCATCCAACTTTAATAATAAAATAAATCGAACTTAAACATTTTAACCAATTCAAATCTCGTCAAAATAAAGGTAATTTTACTGACAATATATATTATCGTAAATATAATGATCGTATAGTGGTAGTGATCGTATTAAAACAATCTTCAGTCTCTTCTACCATTAATATACCGGGTGTTTCTTTTAAACTGAGACGATCAAATATCTCGAAAAATAGACAATCTACGGAAAAAATGTCCATAATCAAAATTTAATCATACCGCGGGGGAAATACATTAGTGCAAAAAAATAGTCCCCCACCCCCCGCTTTCTAGGTGGGGCGGGGGTAACTTTTAAACTAATCAAGTATTTCCGCCGATCAAGTATTTCACGTGCCACCACCAAATAGTGTACAGAACAACCATCATGTTGAAACCACATGTTCCGTTTCACTTCTAAGCTCAAGTTTCCAAGTAATATTGGCAGTTTATTTTCCAAAAAGTTTGAAGTATTTCCAATGAAAACGTGATGTTTTTTATTTCAAACGTATTGCAGAATCGAATGCGTGTGTTCTAAGAAGAAGAAATTGAAAATATTGAATTTCGTCGATTACAACGCCATCTATCATGAACCGAACAAAATATTTCATTCAAATCATACGTACTTTTAGTCGTAGAATCCGTATCTGCAATAAAAAATATGGCTTCCTATCTTAGTTTAAAAGTTACCCCCGCCCCACCTACAAAGCGGGGGTTTTTTTTGCACTAATGTATTTCCCCCGTGGTATGATTAAACTTTGATTATGAACATTTTTTCCGTAGATTGGCTATTTTTCGAGATATTTGATCGTCCGGTTTATACGAATCGCACAGTATGAACATCAAGTCCGGTAGCATATGCCTGATGAGATGGATTTGATCTTTTCGATCACACGGTCATTCAATGACGTCATCATCATCAGATCGAAACCGGCTTAGTGGATTACAAGATACAAGCAACAACTCGGAAGAACAACATATTCAAATTAAATTTAAAGCAAGCTACACACTTTCTTCAATCTCTTTCATAAGCATTTTGGTCACATATAAAATATTACTCTAAATCAATGTATCTGTACAAATAGATGCTACTCCTAAAACATTAATTACTTATCAAATTATATCTATAATAAAAGAGAGATGCATGACCTCCATATGTTAGCAACCAGAATTCGTGGAATGGCCTATCGTTCAATTTGGTACACTATTATAAAACACACAACTGTGCTAGCTGTTGCTTATTAATTGGCACGATATTAAGTGCCTTAAAATCTCGTGCAACCATATCACACGCCATCAAAGTACATTGATCCCATAATGAACCATTTTCATTGTGTAAACATGGACAAAAACAAACATTCCGAGTACATAGTAAAATATTTGTTATAAACAAAATTTAATAATATGCTATGAATTGTATCGGTAAAGACAAAAAATTATAATTTATGACCAAATATAGTCCATAACTATATATGTATAGCAATAACATGTTCAGCATATTCTATGGCCATAATGCACGCAATTACAAACTATAATTAGATTATAAAACCACATACATAAAAATCAATGCCTTCGTGCCATACCAAGTATTTAATTGATATGTGTACATGATTTATTTATGCTTCAATGCAATAAAAATAAATTGGTTGCGAAAAAAATAACATTGGTTGCAAACAATTATGTAATGTATACCTGTATGTAGTCTATTCACAACAGATCCAATTTGTCCTGCAGTTATATGTGCGCAGTACAAAATATATAAGTGCTACAAAACGATAAGAAAGAGTAACACAATAAAAAAAGGAGAGAAACAATTATCATCATCAATTGTTTTAATTTTTATTTCTTTGAAGATGAAGTACATACATAAAGTTTTTTCGCCTGCAGCATCACTATTTTATGGTTATTGTACTTGTTTTCCTCTGTTGTGTAATTTCAGGATTCTTGTTGTTCTTGTACTCTGTATCTTGGAAAATGCTTAATCGAAAATTAACCACAAAAAAGCTTTTCTTCGGTTTGTTGTTGGTTTATATAATTAGATGATGATTATTTCATTTTTTGTGCTTTCTTCGAAAAGTTTAAAGATAAAATATTTGGAAATTATATTTTATATGGTTTTCCATGTTGGGTGTTTAATAATAAAATGGTTTAAAACGATTTAATTCATTTAATTCAAATCGCGCATCGTCAAAAGTACAAAGGTTCGCAACATCTGGAATCCAAAAAGGCATCGTGAAGGAAACAATTTTAACAACTATCACGCAGTTGGAAAGCTACTCGTATAACCAAATTCTTAAAGGGTTACAAATTTAATTTGTCAACGTAGAATTTTCAGGGTTGTAATTTTGCCCTGGACGTGTGAGCATTATTCAAAATAATGATAAGATCGTCCCATCTTCATAAAAACTGTCAGTGTTTACTAAATGAGTTCTAAAGAATATTTACTTTATATTTAAGAATGCATATACCCAATTTGGTGTATCACATGATGAACCCCATATTATGCCAACTGTATTCGGGGAAATATACGTTTCAAGTAACCGTAACAATATTTTTGTAGGCGACACAAGTTTGCTATTATTTATTAATATAACAAGTTGGTTGGAACCACAAAAAATTCCTAACCCATTGACACTAGTGAGGCTGTGCATATCATGATTCTTTCACAATTCGAATTGAAGGAAAGTCGCAGCAGTAGGCAATGCAAGTTGATAAGATTTCATAAATGATTAATTCCCAATCTGGGAAAATTGACCGCTGATGAAGATACGAACTACTCACTATGGAAGGCAACTAAAAGTATAAAAACCTCAATTACGCAAATCCCTCCTATTAACCGAAGTGATGGCTCGTGGGCTAGAGATAACAAAGCAAAAGCTGAAGAATTTGCTAACCATTTGGCTGATATTTTCAAACCGAATGAGATTGAATCGGATATTATAATCGAAAATGAAAGCAGCAATTATGAGGGTGGAATTCCTCTAAGAACCCAGAAAGAAGTTACCAGTGAAATACAATTCAATCTGAAGTCAGCAAAGGCACCTGTATATGACCTTATAACGGGATAAATTTTAACGCAACTACCAAAGAAAGCTATCGCTAAACTAACTCACTTGTTTAATGTTGTTATTAGACTAAGACATGTTCCTTCGGCCCGGAAAGTTGCGGAAGTTATTATGTTACCGAAACCAGGTAAACCGCCTAGTGAAGCTAAATTGTATCGTCCGATATCCCTGCTCCCTATCATTTCAAAACTAATGGAGAGGGTCACCAATTTGGATTCAGATGCGAACATTCTACAATTGATCAGGATAACAGACATTATAGAAAAGGCGTTGAAAGAAAAACAAATTTGTCGACCTTATTTCTGGATGTGGCAGCAGCTTTCGATAAGGAATGGCACGAGGGTTTAATACATAAACTAAATGCTATGCTTCCGGGACCATATATTGATCTTTTGAGGTCATATTTATCTGAAAGGCTTTTTAGAGTAAGACAAGAAGATGAGTATTCTGAACTGAGAGAGGTAAAGGCAAGAGTCCCACAGGGCGTTCTAGGTCCAGTCCTTTACCTACTATATACAAGTGATATACCACAGTCCAACCACGTAAGCATAGCAACGTTTGCTGACGATACCGCGATACTAGCAACAGAGCAAACTGTTGAAGAGGCGGCGAATAAACATCAATGTGCAAGTGATGAAATTCGTCAGTGGACCAAGCGATGGAAAATCAAATTTAATGAATTAAAATCTGCCCATGTCAACTTTACGAATAAATCATTGGTTAATCCACCGACAATCAGGTTAAACGATGTGATGGTGCCGAACGTGAACTCTGCTAAATACTTGGGTATGACTCTGGATGTTAAACTTAAATGGAAAGAGCATGTTAAGAAGAAAAGAAAAGAGCTTGATCTTAAATATAGATAATTGTACTGGCTAATTGGGCGAAGGTCAAAATTAAGCATATGCAACAAAATACTGATTTACAATCAGGTCCTTAAGCCGATCTGGCTGTATGGCATTCAGCTTTGGGGCTGAACTAAGAATACTAACATGAAACTTATACAAAACTTCCAGAATAAGGTACTTCGGAGTATAGTCAATGTACCCTGGTACATTCGCAATAGTGATTTGCATCGTGATTTGGCGATTCCGGTTGTGCGGACAGTCATTTGTTTTCCTATAATATAAAAGGGAGAAAATGAATAACAATTAGAAGAGCTTGAGTAAGTGTGCTCTTTAAGTACCCAGCTGTATTCTCTGATCTTTTATCAGAGTTCTCAGGAAGAGTACTTTTAGCCAGCCAAAAAGCAATCCAATATAATAATATAGGTCTAATAACTGCAGTGTATATATATAGAGTGCCATATATAGAGTGTATATATATATAGAGCCAGTGTACGACTTGGAGTTTCAGTCGCCATTTTTTTCCATAGAAGCGATTTTACAGGATTAAACGTGTTCATGCTAGTTTGCTATCTAAGATAAAACAGAGTTACTTCGCTGTATCCATGAACGTCAAATCAGTACCATCTAAAGTGGATTAGTCAAAACGTGAAAGTCGTAGTGAACAGGTCCAGCGCGGTTTTCTGTAGGTTTACATCCAGACACTGCATGCAATCTCATGTCAAGTGCAGGAATATTTCATAAAATCTGCATCTGCATAAGCTACAACCCTGAAGCTTAGAGAGATCGTGTGAACTGACCCCATTTTTAATTTATTTGTTTTTTCCCAGTCACTCAACGATAATGACCTTCCAAAATATACAATCTCAGTCCCGCAATCGGTTTGTTCTTCTTATGAAGTTTGAGATATCTGGTATTTGTGAGCCAGAGCAGAGTAATCTATGGGAAGTATGAAGAACAGGAGCACAAATAGTGCTCAACAGTTTCTTGCTGCTGTTGAACATTTGTGATGTTCCAAATATTTATTCAGAATATATGATTAATTAAGGGACAATGCCACAAGATCCTAAAAGTGTGTCTATCATAATTCAAAAAGGACTGGAATCTTTGCTGATTTATTTGAATAGTCGACAAAAGATGAGGCTGTCTCTTCTCTTCTGGTGCAGATCGCCAAAGTGATATTCGATATAGGTAACTATTAAAGCGGACTCAGGTCTCACAATACTGGAAGTTGTACCCAAACGTGACAGTTAATAAGTCCATAGATTTCCTTTGATACCCATGTGACTGAGTATGCAGTAAATACAAACGTCATTCAGGCTGCCTAGTCGATTTAGTGCAACTATCGTCTCCAAAACAAGTTTCGATGAAACAGTATTAAAAACAATCGCCTTGAAAGCAGAACGATGCAGATACGACGATCTCTGGATTTCATCTCCTTTGTAATGAGTGCTGCTTTCAAAATTTCAGTATTATTTTCTTTTTTGATACATTGATTCACTTATCTACGCCGATAAACCAGGCATGAATTAACACTTAGAACACAACATTCGGTGAGTTATTAGCAAGATAAGGCCGCAATTGCTGCGAAAAAGTATGCGATAACTGGACATTTAGATACCAACACAAATTATCTATGTAAGATGCTTGTCTTATACGTGGATCTGCAACATGTTAGATCATCTTTTGAAGATATTTATGCTTTGGCCTTAGTGGACTACAGAGGTTCTAGATTTGCGGTCTCTTCTGTCGTGAAATTATTTCGATAACAATCCTGCGATAAGTGTTTGTAAATTATGATATATATATGCATGCGTATAAATAACCAACCGTCATGCAGATAATACCATATATGCTACCCTAATTGATTAGCTACACAACATAAATATTTTATCATATACATCTCCGTCGAATGATATGTTTGAATCGTTTTGCATATAACAACAACTAATTTATCATTTATGTATTTTGATTTTGATCTGTCTTAATGCACATATGTATACATACAAATAACTTGGCAATAAATTTATATAACATTAATAAGTAGTTCGTCTTTTTTTTGGTTCGAAATAACCATTTATCATAATTTATTCAATTGATATTAATACTCATGTGACACTTGTATGTACATATATATATATGAATGTACCTTGTTTGAGTACACATATGTGTACCGAACATGTTTTTTGGGATACAAATATCTTTTATACCCCGAAACAATATTTTGATCGGGTCAGAAGTGATGTAGTTTTTATAATATATGAATTATTATATTTTGGAGATTAAAATGTGTGTGCATACGAGTATGTATATACACAACAGTTTTATAACTCTGCCATTCAATTTATGATTATCATATTAATAAATGTTTGGTTAAATAAATAACAAGTATGTTTTTTTGGTAACTAACTATAGATGGGATGATGTTTGCTCAATTAGGTTGATTATTCGATAATCGGGTTATTTATATACATTGTTTGCAGTTGACTTTAACTTCACTTTCACATCAAATTTTGAATGCAGGATGCAGCATTTCCGAAACATTTTTAGGTAATTACATCCCAATTAGTGTTGAATTTATATGGCATAATTTTCGTGGTTCACCGGACAATGTGCCGAAATTGTTGAAAATATGGTTTCTTGTATGCAATATTAGTTCTGGTGTTAATTATCACCAGTGCTAAGTATTCGACGATTACAATGGGGGTCTCATAGCCATAATGGCCCATATATAGCGTTTGACCAAAATTGAAAATGTTCACATACATTAAAATCAAGTGAACATTTTCCAAATAGCTATATACGGGCCAATATGGCCTTAAGATCCCCATTGTAACCGTCTAATATTTTGCACTGGTACCGATTAAGACCCGAACTATCAAAAAATCATAGCGAGACCGATGACCAAAACTGAAAATATTCACATACCATTATGGTTATAATGCAATCATGGCAATCGTCTAATAATTTGCACTGGTGGTGATTAAACCCAGAACTGTCGACAAATCATTACGAAATAAATACATACTTTTGACCGATGTACACTCGCGGATAAAATTAACGCATATTTTTTTTTGTAATATTAAAAAATCCCTCTGGTCAATTTTAATACTATTAGTGTCAAATGATAGCACATTTATATTTTTATCAGAAACCACCTTGAATAAAGTTTACTGCAAGCCAATCAACTAAAATTTTTCAAAAATTCTTAATCAAAAGTGCATTGTGTTTGAAATCCAACGCAACGATCGGCTTTTGTTCCATTGCATATCAATTATTTTTAAATGCAGTGCCACTAGTTCTTGTAAATGTGTTCTAAAGCAAACACCTAATACAAAATCCATTGTAATATGGCACCCGTTTAAGAGCTGGAGGCGGTTAAAGTGGTCACATTGTATAAGGAAGATTATACACAAGTACAAATCGCACGAAAATTAGGAATTAATCAGTCTTCGCCGCTTCGGTTTCACGAATACTTAAGCGGTATCGTGAGATCTTAGAGTATAAAAGAAAGCCCGGACAAGGACGTAAAAGGTGCACAACCGAGCATGACGATCGATTTTTAAAAAAAAATTCGATACGAGATCGAAAGCGAACTTCTACTTAAATCAAAAATGAGTTACTTAGGGTGCGTCAAGTGAATATTAGTGTCAGACAGTTAGACGAAGATTAAAAGAAGTGAACCTACTCCAAAACGGCCCGTAAAAGTTCCACGACTTCTTCCCCGCCACAAATCCAGCCGTTTAGAATTTGCTCATACTCATGCAAATTGGAGAACTGATCAATGGGCCACTGTTCTCTTTTCAGATGAGACCAGGGTCCAATTATGGAAACCAGATGGACGTAATCTTGTATACAGAAGAGTTGGAGAACGCTACGCACCGTGTAACATGGTGCAAACTGTAAGCTTTGGTGGAGGTTCAATAATGTTTTGGGCTGGTGGAGTTTGGTTTTAGGATGAATGCAGACTGGTATGCTCGGAACATTCTTGGCGATCACGTTTTGCCATATGTGGGCTTCATAGGTTATGACAGTTTTGTGTTAATGCATGATAACGCTTCAGTCCACGTTACTGCAACGGTACGACAATATCTCCAAGATATTGACATTCGTGCACTTAAGTGGCCACCAATGAGTCCTGATCTTAATCCGATTGAACACGTGTGGGACATTCTAAATCGCCGTATTAGAGCTAGAAATCCTGCACCAGATTCGACAGCAGAGCTGAGAGTTGCTGTGCAAGAAAAGTGGAATCTCATTCCGCAAGAAATGATACAAAGCTACTTACTATGCCCAGAAGGTTGGAAGCTGTAATAAGGGCACGGGAGGGGAAGGGGGTTAATACTACTTACTAAATTAATCAAATTAAATTGTAATAAAGCTAGTTTTAATGTTTATAAACCGCTTTTAAACATTAAAAAAAATATAGTTCGACACATTTTAACATTTTACAATGAAAAATAGCCGCTATAATTCCATAACGCCACATTTGTGCCTCTTTTGAGAAAATTATAAATTTAGGATCATTTGATACCAGTTCCACTGAAATTGTCCAGCGGGATTTTATTTTATTACAAAAAAAAATATGCGTTAATTTTGTCCAGGATTGTATACTCTTACTAATTTGAGTTGAGAGTTTTATGTTTGACTGTACATTTTTACTGCCGTAAAACAATTTTTTTTTGCGCTGACAGTGTTTATATATCACGATAGACATATTTTTTGGGCTGATATTAATAAAATGTTGTGATATATTTTTTTTGGGCTGACACTAAAATATGATAGAAATGTTAGTTTTAGTTTTTCCATAGCATTTTTTGGGTTGATTTTTGGGCCAACTTCACATTTTTGTCGATATGTTGACAGCATTACTAATAAATATGTTAGGTGTTGGGTAATTCTCGATACACAAGCAAGAACTCTTTCAATTAATCGAATTGGACCGCTGGCGGTATTTTGAAACGGTGTCATGAGAACTTGTAAGTTGTATGCTGTGTAGAAATCCTATATTAGAAATCCTATAACAATAGGCCAATACAGGGCGGTGTGTTCTCTTCCTTCATCAATACAAAATCACCCTCTTTAATGTTGTCTAAACTTTTATTTCATTATATTTGTTATCAGAATCCTTCGATTCTAGCTTGCAAGTTCTGCCATCTGGGAAGCCCATTGAAAAATGATTTTTATGTCGACGATTGCCTCTCCGGTGCTGATTCAATCAATGAAGTAAAAATGGTAATAATAAGGACCTATCAAAAATGCTCACAAAGGTGGGATTTAACCTCCGTAAGTAGAAATTCTGCGGCCATATTAGATAAAATTCCAACCGAGTTCAAGGAGAAGACCAGTGTTTGCATTGATGACAATACAGGAACAATAGAAACATTGGGACTGCAATGCAATCGCTCAAGAGACACATTTTCATACAATATTAAACTCGGAGACAGTAAAGTAGTATCGAAGCGTGAGATGTTGTCTGAAATCTCTCGTGTTTTTGATCCACTCGGTTGGGTATCACTCGCTATAATTGTGTTTAAAGCCATTCTTTAGAAACTGTGGTTTCAGAAACCGGCTGGGACGATCGGGACGATCTGGTACGATCTGAGGATATCAAGCAGCATTGGACGACGAATCAGTCATCTTTACAGGAATTCCACAGGATCGAGGTTCCACGCTTTTAAATGACGTCCAAATCAACAACCAATGTTAAAATTCATGAATTTTGTGAGCGTCGGAACATGTTTACGCAGCAGTAACTTATCTTCGTACAATCGATAGCAAAACAATGTTGAAAACTAGAATATTGATAACAAAAACTAAAGTTGCACCATTAAAACCAGTATCTCTTCCGAGATTAGAGCTTTGTGGAGCTGTTTTTCTTAGCAGATTAATCAAGTATGTTGAACGCGTTTTGGACTTAGATAATAGATGGTATTATCATGACTAACGAAAGTTCCTCGACCTTGGAAAAGTTTCATAAGGAACAGAACTGCTGAAAACTTAGAGAACACTCCCCAAAGGTTCCGAAAGCTAAAAGTAGTAGAAAATAGAAATGTTCAGAAAAGTCGAAAAATTGTATATAAAGTGGGCCCAAACTCAAGAATTCAAGGAAGATCGCATCATTAAAACAAAACAAAGAAATTGGTTCAAAAACTATAAAACATTACGGCAAACAGTCAACATCAGAACAAGAGTGTGTTACGTTGTGAGTCAAATTCAAGGTGTTCGAAATGGTTATTTTCTTTTGAGTGAGTGGCAACCGGCATTTTATAAATATTTGTGCTTCAAACTAGCATATAGTACTTCGACCCGAATGTGCGTTTCTTTGATGTATGATTTTTTTTAGTAGCCTTCTGCAGCCAGTGGCTTTATTTATGAGGGTAAAATGAAACCATAATCCAGTGTCTCCTATAAAACCGTATCAGAATTTAAAATAACAGCCCATGGAGTTCACCAGTGGTGTTAGTTCAAAAGGTAAACGGAAAATCACGTCTGTGTTTAGATTTGCGCAAAATAAATAGTGTCACCAAAAAGTGTGCCAACCCGCTACCAATTATTGATGGCTTACTTGGAAGGTTACATGAGACCAAATTTATAACCAGCCTCGATCTAAAGGATGTCTTTAGGCAGAAACCACTTTCCGAGAGGGCAAACGAGATAACGGGTTTTACGGTTCCAGGCCGTCCTCCCTATCTACTATGCCTTTTGGGTTGTGTATATAACGCATCCCAAACCATGTGTAGACTGATGGATCAAGTGATACCACAACGGGCTTCGTCACAAGCGGGACTGACAATAAATATCGAGAAAAGCGGTGCTTAAAGAAACGAAGTATCTGGAATTTTTGATTGGTGAGCGTTCGTTAAGAACTCGAGACCGAGGCGTGATGATAAAATCTCTTAACCATTACGCAACAACCCTCTAGCGTAAAACGTTAAGTGAGAACATTGAAATGTATAGGAAGACCAATGACGAGATAAAAGAATATAATTCTTCAGATCTCATTCAAATTATATAAAAGTGAGCTAAAACTGAAGAAGCGACATAATTAATGTTTATGGATTTATTAAAACGCTGATATAGTTTTCCTCCATCCCAACTCCTTGACGACCAATTAAATGTAGAATTCGAGCATCATATTTTCATTTACAATGCTTCGTGTACATATATACCAAGTACACACTGTCTATTTTATTTATCCACTTCAACGAATTAATTTCATAAATTTATGTTGCTTTTCGTTCATTTATATAAAGACAACACAACTATTTGCATCGCTCGAGTTTCATTCTCGTTTCAAATTCGACATAGATAATTGGAAAACAAACCCTTTTCATGTTTCATGTTTTAAACATAAATTAACGAAGACAAAATTTGGTAAATTATGCTGATGTCTTATCGTTTCATTTGAATTTAAATATCAAACTATAAAATTGGTTACAATGACATCCGATCATGATGCTGCAGCGGTTGAGATATACCATCTTAGTATTATCCTTATATTCGCGTTTGTCTCGTTCTACATGTTTTATATACAATCAATTTTAAGATGTATATGTGTTTAGAATGTATACGATTTTATCAAATATGGTTCCAGTAATCTTTACTAATCACCGTTCCTCGTATAACATCGTAATTTCGAATTAATACTTTTTTCGATATGGCGAGGAGAAAGTGTGTGTAATCTAAACCTTGCACTGTTTATCATTTAATGAATGATTACAATAACTTTAGGTTCTTTATCAGATAAGCACAAGCCTGAGTCGCGAATATAAACTGAAATCATGAATGATGTGAAGAGACCCGGGACTTTCCGATAACGGGTTGGAGACTCAATAGTTTTTTCTAGGTCTAAGTTAAAACCAGACGGCAACATATTTATAATTTGTCTCTCGTCTATGACACATAGCGTGTGTACTGTATTCTTATTCTCGTAAATATACTGACAGTTGAACACTTTGAGTATGTCTATATTGTTCTCATCCATCATGCTGAAGCATGCACACAAACAAATAACATGACAAAGAATTGTCTTCGAACTCTGGTAAAAAAGCAACAGAATGCGCAACAATCGCAAATCTCAGATGTCATGGGTCAACTAATCTGTCATTAGACCAAATTCAAATATTTAGACAGATCTGTTATTTAGTTCCGTTTTGATAGCCATTGAAACAGACAACCCATTGTTTCTTTGCAAACATAGAAAAAGGTGAATTTGGTGAACCATTACACAAACCAAAACAAGGCTTGATAAAAATTATGAGGCCTTTCGCCATCGATTAAAATTTTTAACAATTGCCATTGGCTTTATTCTTGAATCTTTCTTTTTACGAAACTAACAAGAAGTGTGAAATTCTTAAAAACTATATTTTTTTTAACTTAAGCCTTAACCAATGTTAATACTTAATATCAGTATGCATTAAATTATATTATTAATTAGTTTTAGTGTGTTAGCTCAACATGCGTGAAATGTGTAATTATTAGATTATATTTTTAGTTTATTAAATCTAAAGGATCTGTTCTGCGAAGCCGTTTGTATTTCGGTTGCCTTAGTAGCTCTCTAGCCAATTCATTAGGATGTGATTCCAGTTTCAGTTGATATTTTAGGCTGCATGATTTTATTGTCTCTTTAACAGTTTTGATTCCTAGGTCTCTATGGATGTTGCTGTTTCGAATATACCATGGGGCATTTGTAATGCTACGAAGTATCTTTGCTTGCGTTCTTTGTACGATATGATCGATTAAAATGATTTACAAATGGTTTACTGATTTTCGTTGTGGTCGAATAAACACAACTGATTCCGAACGTTCAGGACGCTCTAATGAATTCATCACACCAAAAATAGTTGACAAAATCCATGATGCAGTACTAAAAGACCGAAGAGTAAAAATGCGCGAGATTGCTATAAGGCATCTCAGATGATCGTATCCGCAATATATTACACGAACATTTAAATATGAAAACCAAAAAAGTATACGTGTGACAACTTCAGAGACAGGTTTGCGATATTCAAGCGAAATAAAAAGGAATTTTTGCGTCGGGTCATAACTGTGGATGAAACATGGATCCATCACTATATACACCACAGACCAAAGAAACTAGCGATTTCTACTAGCAAATCTGCACCAAAGGAACTATGGCAATTTTATCTGCCAACACGGTCATGGCCACAGGTTTTTGTGATGCACGCGGTATAATCCACATCGATTACCTTAAAAAAGGAAGAACAGTCAACGTCGAATGTTACTGCAACTTATTGAACCATATCAACGACGTTTTGAAAAAAAACAACTCCATTTTTTGAAGAAAAAGTTCTCTTCCCTCAAGACAATGCATGGGTGCACTATATCCATCTATGAATTGCGGTTCGAGTTGGTTCCACATCCACTATATATTCTCCAGACTTAGCCGACTGTGTCTAATTCCTGTTTCCGCTCGAAGAAATGACTCGGTTGAAAGAGATTCGGTTCTAATGTGGTGATCAGCGATGCAACAAATTTCCTTTTTTGAAGGATTAGAGAAATCGTATTATTCAGAAGGGATCGAAAAATTGGAAATACGTTGGTATATCGAGTAAAACTTAGTGTATATCGAACTAAAAAGTGACTACGTTGAAAAATAAAACGACTACGTTTTTTCGCCGAAAATATTGATGCTTGTTTTTATTTTTACCAGACTTACTCCACCCTCGTAGTTATGATTTTCTTTAGCAATTATTCAAACCGAAATAAGATTCGATCACTGGATTGTGAATCATTCGCCCGTTACTTATTTCCAACACCAAAGTTTATTATTCTCGTAATTAATCACTGGTTGACTATTGGTTAGATTTTGCACTACTAGCCTACTATTTTCCGATTTAAACATATCATCGTTTAAATTCAAACGCATTCAATATCCATTCGCCTCTCAAATTTATAGCCAATTTGCCTGCTTTCAAGCCAACTTAGAAATTTCCATTTGTTTCTTTTTTGCCATGGCTACTATATGTAAATGCCGACTTTTGTTTTAGTTTATCTATATATTGACCCTAACCTGTTAGTCCTGAACACGATCCAATTCTACTTATCTGTAGAAAATTAATCTTTTTAAATGCACAATTCTCGAATCATCGTTGTATAATCTTTCCCATACTAAGCTTTCTTTAACCTTTCTTGCATTGCATTGTACTTATCCAATATACCACAAACTGGTTTCTGAGTGTGGTGCTATAGCTTTGTTGGATGGTTCAATATAATTTAATTACAATGGCAGCTTTACATTAATAAGTTAATATATGGCTCACTCAACATCTAATACGGATGCCTTCTTTTTAAAGTTTACATTTAAAATCATCTCATCTATAACAGCCGCTTTCAGAACCACATACAACAGAAGTAATTCGTATGACCACTTCCTTCTTTCCGATTGCTTGTTACAAACTAAAACGTCCTATTGGATAAATCTAATCGTTAACCTAATCAGCCTGAACCATTCTTTACCGTCTATTCCTCCACATAATGTCAAGCCAGCACGACTTGCCAATCGCGGAATGGAATTGCATATATTATATGAAGCATTTGGTGTAAAAGTTAGCTTCTGCTCTTTAATAGTTTTTTCGTTTAACGTCAATGTAATCTGACTATGTAGTTTTCCGTCGATTTTCTTCTGCTGTACTCTAATACATTGGTCTTCGTACCCTTGCTCGTTTATGTTTAATTTTCCAGCAATCTTTCGAAATATAGCCAGGTTTGTCACAAACCAAACACCTTATCTTGCACTTGCCATCTTGGAACCATAACAGCACATCATTTAATTCAATAGTGGCACATATTTAATGAAATGGGTGGAAATTATGGTTTGTGGTACGTTGGTTAGTGGCTTATCTCGCTTTAAAAAATGACTAAACTTGAATATGAATACTAGACCCAAATTTTAATGTGGCTCTACACGACGTGCAATGTGTAACAAATATACGACGTACAATGTAACAAAATAGAGGATATAGGGTTTTGCTATAAGAGTGATATTTTTTTCTTTTTTTTTAATTGGGGCTCAAGGCACTCCCTACTTGTTCGCGGTTCGCTTATTTACGTCCTTGCTTTTACGCCATTACAGCCAATTTAAGGACGTATAGATCCGATTTTCCTAACCATCTGCACATTGCATGGCTTCATGCCAGCCTATAGTGCTGACATGGAAGATGGGTTCGGGCCATGTGTTCTGCACTCCAACAGGGGGTCATAGTTGTGTTCATTTACACCACAGATTGTAATCTCATTGTGAAAAATCCCTTTTTCATCCTACCGCTATCGGGATTCGAACCCTGTACCTCCCGCTCCAACTGCCGCAGCTTTAACCACTGCGCCACCTGGGCGATAAGAGTGATATTATTTCTTTAAAACAAATTGAAATGTTTTTTATTTAATGTGAAGTACATCGATAAATTAAGTTATGAATAAAACGTCATTCAAATGGCCTCCACGATTTCTTCTGCAGAGACGAATTCGATGAACCCAATTTTCGAGCACTTTTCCCACTAAATCAAGTCGTATGTCATGAATAGCACGTGCAATATTGACTTGTAAAACTTGAAGAGAGTTTGGTTTATTGCAAAAGACCAATGACTTCAAATAACCCCATAAGAAATAGTCTAATGGTGTTTAATCACAACTTATCTCGCAACAATTCAATTGTTGGAATCAAATATTGTCAAGATCTACTTCGTCCAATTTCGGCCATAAGAAGTTGGTTATCATCGATCTATACCGATCTCCATTGACAGTATCGGTGTTACCAGCTTCATTTCAAAATAAATACAGACCGATGATTCCACCAGACCAAAAACCATACCAAACTTTCAATTTAGGTGAATGTAATGGTTTTTCATGAATAATTTGTAAATTTTCTTCACACCAGATTCGAGGTTTGTTTATTTACCGCACCACTTAGATGGAAAAAGCACACGAAAAGTTGCAATTTCAGAACGATTATTTTGATAATAAAACTGAATAATTTGTAAACGTTGTTGTTGCGTATAACTCACCATGATGAAATTGTAAACATTACTGAATAGAATGAAACAAAAATGACAGATCATGACATATTACGAATGGTCGAAACGTTACTTAAATATTATACCATTCCTATTGGAAAACCCGATATATGGTATACTATCCACACTTTGTGTCGTTTACTTCGATGTATTTTTGGTATACGGTTTACATTCGCCACGTTCAAAACATCTACGTCGTGTAGAGCCGCTTTTAGAAAATTCATTCAATTTTTCGATCACCCATATATACATGACAAAGCATACTATGTTAACTAAAAACATTCGACAAGTACTTTCAACGAATGCACATACTCTCATGTTCCATAGTTAGTGCAATTGTGAGAAGTCCTGTTTTACGCCAATCAACCAACATCAATGTTGATACAATTCTATGTTTATAACATTCAAGAGGAAGAAAATATGGAAAAAATTTAAAATTTACAAAGGATTATTTTGTATTTTTCCTGACCTACATTACATTTTGTTCAAATAAAAAAAAAACAAATTTTCGTGTTTCCATAAATTAGATTCATATTTGATTCGGTTTGTTGTTGCTGGACGAAGGCTGGTCGAAGGACGGGAAAACAAGTATGTAGTACAATGTTTGCGTCATAATAGAAAAATATGTTTTTCATTTTGTACACATATATAAGTAGTGTGTATGTGTGTGTGTGATTGTAATGTGGTTATACCTACATACATATAAACCACTTCGTTTCTTTGTTATACCTTTGCAAATATAAAGTAAATCAAAAATTTATGATTAGGGTGTATGTGGTGATTGAATTAATATTATAGACGTATATATAGGGTATACATTACACTTGAATGACACGCAATCCTTACAATATATACATATATAACACTTATCGTCGCCAATTTGTTTTGCCACATTGCAATGGATGATACAAGAAAAACCAACCAAATGATATTGAAATAATGTTTATTGACGTCACGTCAATTCAATTTCGAGATGTATTAAGAATTAATTCTAAATATAGTAAATAGAACAGACGTGACAACAATTCTATCGAAAACTATACTAAAATGCTTATCCATTAACAGTACAAAATTGTTATAGTCATAGGCACGAGACGTTGTTGCTAGCAACGACACTTCTTCTATTATATCAATGCTGAATATATTCAAATAATCGATAATTTATGCGATATCAAAAATTATAGTTGGAGATGCTTAAATCATACAGACACAAGGTTCATCCAAGTGCTACCACTTAACAAAACATATATGTTATTATTTGGTAGATCCACCTTATGCGCGGATAACAGCATCAAGTTTGTCCGAAGAAATGAAGCTGGGAACTTTTTTTGTAAAAAACATTGACTTTCACAAGATTTACGGGATGGTGCCGAGTCTTGTTTAAAGGCGAAATATAACTAACCATCTTCCATGAGAACGAGGAGTGAGCGTAATGTGACAGTTTGCGAAGCTCAAATGATCTTTGAAGAAACCATGACTAGTGCTAGGTGCTTACCAGAATTCTCACTCGATCCTTTTTCACTTTAGGTTTGATTCAACAGAACAGAAATTTGCTTTCCAGCAGGTGTGAGAACTAGTTCTTTAGTTTTAAGTCATTAAGGCATGCTTCTTGGCAGCTTTCTTGATGTTGCGAAGGGATCGTTATTTATCGATATGCTAATCGATATCAACTATATAAATTGAAAAAAAATTGAATTTTTTTTTCAAAAAATACAAAGAGTTAAGGTAAGTCTTGTCGTTTTTTTAGCCATAAAAATTGTTGGTTTCCGATTCCAATTAAATCTGGTACAGACATGTAATGTCGCTTAAAAATAAGCACTGTGCAATCGATTTTAATCAACAACTGGTGCATTATCTTGAGATTAATAAAATAAATTCAGATAAACAATATGGCTTCCACCGATCTTTTGACGTATGTTACAAACAAATGGAATCTCACCCTTGAGCAACACGGGGAAGCCTTTGCAATCGCCTTGGATATATCCAAGGCTTTTGAAAAGGTTTGGCATGAGAATTTCATTTGTAAACTTGTGGTATACGGCCTGGATTCGATGACCATCAAGTGGATAAAAAGCTTTCTCAAAGACCGAAAGTTCAACGTTGTGCTAAATGTGAGATCATCAACGACACACTCCTCAAAATCCCGGAGTCCCTCAAGGATCAGTTTTGTCACCAACTTTGTTTTTGTTATATATTAATGACTTGTTGGATAGCACTGTAAACCCTATTCACAGTTTTTCCGATGACGCAACATTGCACTCTTCTATTTCATTCGAGGTCGAGCCTAGTATTTCACAGTTAAACCGTAAACGGCTGGAAGTTGTCACTCCGCTTAATTCCGATTTAAGTACAATATTTGAGTGGGGAGTTAAAAATCAGGTCAAATTTAACCCTTTTATGGTAAAAGGAAACGTTCTCGTGGGTTGTGACTCAATTCGTCTGCTTGGTGTTCAAATTAGCAACAATTTAAAATGGAATGAACACATTATCGCATTAGCCAAATCAGCTTCACGTAAACTCGGGTTCCTCAATAGATGCAGACGGTTTTTTAAATCGCATCGCAGGTTCTCCAAATATATAAAACCTTTATTAGACCGTGTATAGAATATTGCTGTCATGTTTGGGGTGGAGCATATGGCAGTGCTCTCCAGTTGCTGGATAGAGCTCGGCGGCATGCCATCTGGATAATAAGAAACCTCAGACTTACGAAAGATCTATAGACAGTCTACAACACTGCAGAGATGTTGCAGAACTCTGCGTGTTCTATAGATTAATAAATGGTAAATGTTCTGCAGAATTAAAGGAGAAAATACCACCATTTGTTACGCCAGGACGGGTAACACGAGGAACGGTTAATGTGCATAGGCTTACGGTGAACCTGCCGAAACTTCGAACTGAAGATGCAAAGCGCGAATTTATTTATCGAACATCTAAGAAGTGGAATTGTCTCTGACAGTTACAAGGAGCTAGGTCAGTCTAAAAGTCCGCCCTGCACCCAATTAAAACTAAACATAAAAAAAAATATCAGTTTCATAATTTAATGTGGCTTGGCTGTTTCTGGTACTTTTTTATATTGTGTGACGACTAAGTCAGTCTTAGAAGAGTTAACTAGTAATGAATAAAGCATTATAAACCAGTACGGCAAAAATATTCAAGTACAGTAACTGTTCATGAAGTTCAGTTTTACAATATCTACCAATTCTGTAAGCATGCTGCACATTATTAAGTAAATCTGCCAACATTTTAGATAATGACACCCTAATAGATTAAAATGCTCTTAGATCAGTAAACCTAAATGTCTGCTGTACATAAGTTACTGACCAGTTGTCAGAACTAGTATGGAAAACAATGCAAACACCATTATAGGTAAACGTAGTCCTTTAAGTTCACAATTGTTACTTTTGGATAAGATCTGATTCAATCTGCCGACAGTTGGACGGCTGTCGATTCCTAGAACTTGGACGCAAGTGCTTCTTGTATATTTTTGGCCTACTAACAAATCAACCAAGTCAACTTCCAGATTAAATGCTCATTGAGCTCAAACTGATAATAATTGGTTGGCTCGCAACCAGATCAAATGGTGTGCGTTAGTTTCACTACTTAGAATATTTTTATCCTTATACCATTCTATCAGTCTAATAAAACTTCATGACGGATGTTCAATTTAGCCATAAGGCAATGTCATCTGAACTACATGCTGAAGAATAAGAAAAACAGCTATAGAGTTGATGTTTAGCATAAAAACCGCACCATCCACAGGATAGGGTTCTTTTCATACCAATCGATACAGTAACTTTGTTTTTGGTTTTGGATATGAAACTATCATGATAGTAAATTTTACTGGGCTGAGATTAAAAATGTGTCATGATAGTTGATAGTAATAGTTTCCATCGCTTTTTTATGGGTTGAATGGTAGGCTTACTTTGCATACCCAATCACAAAAATGTTTATCAGGTCACAAAATTTCATGGCAAGCAGCTATATATAATCACATGAAGGAGAAGTGCATATACATACTCATATATATTGTATCTTAATCGTTTTCCTCAAAATTAGAGTCAATCATCGATTGGTAATCTTCCTTTACAGATACCTCAAACCAATGAAATTTAAAGCATCGCCAGCGTTGGTTAAGATGCATATACATATATCGAGTATAGGCGATAACATAGAACATAGAAGTAACACACAGTGAAGTATAGCATTATTATCGTTACAGATTCCTTTTGTGCAAGTGTCAAATCTAACACTTTCTAAATTTTTTGAGACCTTCATCCTAGTTTAATTTTTAATATATGATCCATGTAATCACATGTACATGTCGTAGATTATTAACAATGACTGGTTGCGATTTTCCATCCAAATACAAAGCAAACGTTGCGTTTGAATTCCATTTCGATAAAAAATTGTATATGCTACCGTAAAGACATTGTAAACAACATAACTGACTGACGTTTGGCAAAAAACGTGCGCTCTGTCATCCGATGTTTGAGAGATACAGCATTGTGAAGCTGGTAAAATGGTGACCCCTGTATTCTAACCGAATTTTATAAAAAATATGCATCATAATTAGGTTGATTGTATACAAGAACGATCTTAAAAGTATAGAGATTGTAATGAATTACTAGTCGACGATTGTAGCTTATTAGTTAAGAGAGTTTCTCATCCCGCCGCAGTCTCGAGTTTGATTCCCGCCGTTGACGAAAAAATTAAGATGCAACCGGATGACACAAAAACGCGTTTGTGTGTAAAAACATTCGTTGGGCTGACCACCTACAATGTGCACCAATCGTTAAAACTGGTTCGTAAGGTCTCAGTTGAGACGCGGTAAGGACTGTTCACTATATAACGGTGCTCTACTGAATTATACTTAAATTAGCAAAACCAAAAACCGAACATAAACCGAACATCATCTTATGATCAAAATGACGATTTTGACGATATCGTGCGATCATCATAAAAGTAACGCTTTTCTAAAGCTTTAGACCATGTTCACATACTATAATCATCAGTTGTATCTGTATCGTTTTTTATATTTATCAATGTTGTAATTCTAACCAAAGTATAATAACAATTTGATAAGTGACTCAAATAGATGGGTTGGAGAGGAAAATAAAATTTCAATAATGGTATGAAAATAGTTCATAGGATGAAAAAAGCTACATATCCAGCATGCAGACCAAATAAATCGAATTATTGTCTTATTTAAGTAGCAAGATGTCTTATAATGGGCTAATTCATGCAGCCCGGTCATAATACTTCGAGTACCATGATATTTCGATTTGGTTGTCAAAAATTACTTTAGACAGACGTCATATACTTCTATATTGTTCAATACAATCACTAATTTAAATCGTTTCTAAATAATAGGCCTTTTGAGCAATGGTGATTAAGGAAACTCTCTGAAGATAGATTATTACCATTTTATACAACCCTATTAAATTATCGGTTGCTAGCCAAAAGGAATGTGGCATAACAATCTAAATAACGATACACTTATATATTTTATTATGTATTAGCATATCCTTCGTTCGACATTGATAGCCCAACTCATTTAATTCTAATTGTTTGTTTATAAAAATGTTGTACAATGAAAAATTATTACAAATCGAAAATCAATTTTTCCAAAAATAAAATTTTAATAGTTTTTCAGTACTGATGTACTGTAATAAAAATAATGTATCATTGTTGGTTAAATTATTTATTGTTTCTTTGTATCTACATGCAATTGTGTCTTTTAGATATTTTGTTTGTACGACCGTGTGGCATAATCGTCCAAGAAATTAATTATAAATGACACGAAAAATCGATTAGCACAGTAATTTACTTCCACTTCATCTTCTTCTTACGTAGCATAACAACTTGTTTATGTACATAGTGTTAAAGTTACTCCTTTGTCGAGTTTTTAAAGCTTACTATGTGTAGAATTGTGGTAGCATAATTTTATGTAAATATATACTAACAGTCGGTGGCTATATACGAGTATATACATACATATATGTGTACGACGAGGAAAAATGTTGATCCTTTGAGAGTATAGTATATTTTAACGCTACCACACATTCCGTGAATTAATAATGTACTTTCGACCTAATTTCATGTTGGGACTATGTGGATGGTAAAATCAATATTAAGACCATATGAAAAGTGTTATTTGTTCGGGTTAACGTGCAATTCTATAGAAGTATGCAAATTTTGTTCTCAACGATGGTCAATAAAAAAGGCAGGTTTTTCATGAAATAGCTTAATCGATTTTCTTAAAACCCACCTGGTAACAATGTTTCAACCACACGACATACAATCTACGATTGATCCTAAACGAGTCAATAGATCTCTATCAATCATCAGAAGTGTCACCCCACTAGAAATTGCACAATTGTCATCTGGAATTGATGATATTTCGCCAAGGAGGTTTAATGAATTATCAAAGAGAGCAGCATGTTAACATAAATATAATGCTTGCTTTTGACTTATGTGGCAAACTATTTCAATGTTGCACAATCAGACAAGCCAACTGAGCAAATTGCATCATACAGGCCGATCTCTTTGTTAACGAACTATTTCAAAGATATTTGGGAAGTTGTTATTGAAATGAGTAAAACCAATGATCATTATACCTGACTTACAGCTTGGATTTAATCGCGTGACAGCAAAGATAGAACAAGCATTTGAAGAGAAGAATTATTGCTCTGCCGTATTTCTAGATGTTTCAGTTTATAATTATAATTTACAAGATAAGTAAATTAGTGGTACAAAACTCCTATCAATTACTCGAGTCGTAAACATAAATTTAGAGTTTCTTATGAAGAAACATACTCCAACCATAGCTAGGGTGCCCCATGGTAGCCCCATGATAGAGCTCATCATATGTATACTTTACACTACCGACAGCGGATACAACCTTCATCGGAACTTTGTTGATAATAAAGTAGAATCAAGCAGTCGAATACTTACAGCAAACACTCGACAAAATCAGCCAATGGACCAGGGATTGGATAATAAGGGCAAGCGAACTAAAATTAATACATGTAACATTTCTCAACGTGTTACAAATTCCGCAAGCTGAATACCACGTTAGACAAAAAGCAAATCAAATTAAAATAAAACAACGCGAGTTGTACTGGCTATACTTATCAGATGTTGACCTGTATGAATCTCTATCAGTGTCGTTCGTTATTGCCTCAAAATCATGGATACAACTTCAGAAAAAGCCGCGAAGTTCGACATCAATGTAAAGTTGCTCATCAGCTAAGCATGAACCAATCGGTTGTCTCAAGATTATCCAGAAGATCGATTTATCGTCTTAACTTCACTTGTAATCACCAACTGACTGGCGTCAATGTGTAGCAGGAGCTAAGACAAGTTCGAGATATACCCGCTGGTCAATGGACAATGGAAAGATGCTTGAAGAAAACCAAAGACATGCCCAAAATTAACAACACCACAGCAACTTTCAAAAAAATAATTTCATAGAAGATCAATGATTAAAAGCTCTACTTTGTTGTTATTAGTAGTGGCCGGTTCTAGATATATATTATTAATTGACATGTTTAAGGGTTAAAAACTACATCATAAATTTGTATATGTCATACACATATCAATTCAGATATTTCGAAATAAATCAATGTAGGGATTCCATATCTCTTGAATTAATAATTTATTTAAACGTCAACATTGATGTACGAGAGTAGTTGGGAATGGGTGGGTTGATGCGAAGGAAATGTAATATTAATTTTTGAATTATATTTTATTCTTGAGAAATTATGTACGTCATCGTCATTATATTGATTTATGTATTATTGTGAAAAGCATTAAATTACCTGAATTATATTAAAACACTGTACCCGCATAAGGATTTATAAATAGGACAAGCCAACATATAACCTTTGAATTTTTGTTTGATGCTCATAAATTGTTAGTGTTTTCTTTGTCTCAGCGCCCTCGTCATTGCAAAATAATATAAAGGACTAAACAGAATTAAAAACAGTGTTGTCCAATAAATTTCCCGCGGATCATTTATTTTGTTGGAAATCATTTCGTGCAAAGTGACAAATTTGCATACACAAACATTTATAAATACAAATTTCTTTATGTTTACGTAATCAATAAAAGTATCAGTCATCAGTTTCAGCTGTGAATTGAATTTTTTTGGTTCAAACCTCTGGTGCTCCATCAGTTTATTATTTTCTTTGCTCCATGACTAATTTGGTCAAAGCTTTTAAAATGGCAAAAGACAAATTACAAACAGTTCATCTGTAGCAGCTCTGTATATGTATGTATATACCACGAGTGTTTGTTTTGTTATGATAAAAAGGTTTTAAAGAGTCAAAGTTGCTTTATAAAAATAAAGTAGTCCCAAATCTATTTCACCAACTTTTCACTATATCCACGCATAATTAATGAATAATTTGTGCCGCTTATACATATTAGCACATGGCAGACTGAACCTTGGGTAAAATAACGAAAATATAAAAAAAAAATACTATGGATAATATCGAATGGTTTCTGGCAATGATTAAATTTGAATCGAGCATTATATCGGATTATGTTAAAGGAATACGTGTTTAGACCGCAAAAAATATATTTTGATTTGCTAAAATGATCTAACCATTAACATGAACTGGATGACATAAAAAATTATTGCATGTAAAATTATTCGTTGGGCTGAACTATATAGGTAGCCTTTTATATTTCGGGATTTGGCAACCCTGGTGTTGCAATCTGTCAACTGACAGCTCTATCGTAAAGTTAGTAGTTTTTGAGGTTATATACGTACTCAGAACGTTTTGACATACGGGCGCTATTTGTGTTGTTTTCGAGCATTTCTTTCGACCAATCGACACGAGCCTTTTTTTGAGCGATTGACAAATTGTGAGGGATCCAACGCGAACAAATTTTTTTGACAGTTAAATGTTCATGCAATATTGAGTGTATGCTGGTCTCACTAATGCCTAAGGTTGTCTCTATCTCACGATGGGTCACATGACGATCTTGCAATATCAGTTCGCGCACAGCATCAATGTTTTTCGGAACAACAACTGATTTTGGACGACCTTCACGAAATTTGTCTTGGAGTGAACTCCGACCACGATTGAATTCACCATACCATCGATAAACACTGGTCCTTGATGAAGCTTCATCGCCAAAAGTTGAATTAAGTTCATTCATGAACTGCTGCTGAGTTAATCCACGTCGAAAGTTGTAAAAAATAATCGCACGAAAATATTCACGATTTAATTCCATTCTTGGGGGCAGATGAATCTTTTAATTTACTGTAAACACCACAAATAGCGCTCGTATGTCAAAACGTTCTGAGTACGTGTAACCTCAAAAACTACTAACTTTACAATAGAGCTGTCAGTTGACAGATTGCAACACTAGGGTTGCCAAATACCGAAATATTTGGCAGCCTTAGACTAACATAAAATTTGTTTTTTATGTGGACAAATCGTGTGGACAATCAACTAACATTGGACCATCACTTGCCATTACAGTCGACAAACATTGTTTCAAATTTCTCATTCATGCCGTTGGGTTAGACAAACATAAAAGCTTGAGTTTTATAAGGACAAATCAGGTGGACAATTATTCAACATGAGGCCAACATGAGACAAATATTGATCAAAATTTTTCATTCAGTACAAATCGTGTGGACATTAGTCTAACATTTTCCAAATCACATAGAATGAACATTGGTCGTAATTTCCATTTCGTGTGGCCGCAGTTTTAAAGCTTGCGTTTTATATTGACAATTCGGATGGAGAATCAAAGAATATTGAACCAACATTTGCAAAATCACGTTGGCCAAACATTAGTCAAAATGTTCCATTCGTGTGGCCACAGCTTTAAACTAACACAAAAACTTTCGTTTTCAACATTGGTCGAAATTTTCCATTCGCGTGGCCAGTCTAACATTTTCCAAATCAGATTGAATGAACATTGGTCAAAATTTCCATTTCGTGTGGCAGCAGTTTTAAAGCTTGCGTTTGTGTTGACAAATCGGGTGAACAGTCAACCAATATTTGTTTAAACACATTGTACGAATGTTGACTGAAATTTCCCATTCGGGTAGCCACAGGTTTAAATTATCATAAAAGCTTGAGTTTTGAGTGGAAAAATCAGGTAAACAATCAATCAACATTGGGCCAACATTTGATCAAACTGGACGAAAATTGGTCGAAACTTCTCCAACATATGGTCGCAGCTTTAGACTTTCATAAAATTTGTGTTTTATGTGGACAAATCATGTGGACAATCAACTAACATTGGACCATCACTTGCAATTACAGTCGATAAACATTGTTTCAAATTTCCCATTCATGTGTGGCCGTTGGTTTAGACAAACATAAAAGCTTGAGTTTATAAGGCCAACATGAGACAAATATTGATCAAAATTTTTCATTCAGTACAAATCGTGTGGACATTGGTCTAACATTTGCCAAATCACATTGAATGAACATTGGTCGTAATTTCCATTTCGTGTGGCCGCAGTTTTAAAGCTTGCGTTTTGTGTTGACAAATCGGGTGAACAATCAACCAATATTTGTCAAAACACATTGGACGAATATTGGCCGAAATTTCTTTCCCATTCGGGTAGCCGCAGGTTTAAACTAACATAAAAACTTGATTTTTGTTTGGAAAAATCAGGTGAACAATTAATCAACATTGGGCCAACATTTGATCACACTGGAAGAAAACTGGTCGAAACTTCTCCAAATTGTGATCGCAGCTTTGGACTAACATACAATTTGTGTTTTGTCATCCTTACAAATATGTCATCGTATCATCCTAACAAATCGTGAGGACAATCAACTAACATGGGACCATCATCTCCATCATCACAACAGCTTTAGAGTAACATAAAACTTGCGTTTTGTGTGTGCAAATCGTGTAGACATTGGGCTAACATTTGCCAAATCACATTGGTCGAAATTTCCCATTCGTGTGGCTGCAGTTTTAAACAAACATTTGCGTTTTGTGTTGACAAACCGGGTGAAAAATCACCCAATATTGAACCAACATTTGCCATACCATATTGGACTAATACAAAAGCTCGCGTTTTTTGTGAGAATGCATCTAATATCAACTAACACAACATCAAAGAGCTTATTTGAACTTCGGTTTAATGGGATTATGTGAAAGAATAAAGAAAGCTTCACAGTATCATCAGTATATAAAAAAGTACGCAAAAAAAATAAATGTCGTTGAACTTTTAAAACTAAAAAATAATTTAAAATGAACTGCGCGAAGTTCAAATCCTATGTACGTACAATAAATTGCAAATTAAATTAATCGTTCGTGCGTGGTTGGTGGAAATGTCAAATTGTGTTAAAATAATTTTAAAATTGTTTTATGAGAAAATAAAATAAAAATAATCAACAAAATTCAATCAAAACAAAAACACCAGGATGAAGTCAACTGCATATGTTAATTTAAGATTTTACGATTGTGTGTGAAATGTTAATGTTTCCTTCTTGCTGATTTGGAGGCCACAATTATTATTGGTATAAAAATACTTATAATTATCATAAAAGTTATAAATAAATAGTTAATATGTTATCTTTAAATAAATAATAACAAGGGCCGTAATCGGCCTTAACCGCATCTCAACGGAGACCTTACGAACCATTAATATGGTAGGTGGTCAAGATCGGGCCCAACGAATGTTTTTACACACACGGTCGCTTTTTATGTCATCCGGTGAATGTACATTTTTGGTCAACGGCGAGAATCGGAACTCAAGACTGCGGCGTGATAAATAGCTCTCTTAACCATTACGCTACAACCGGCGACGTTATTTTTAAATTGCAAATATAAATTTATATTTTGGAACATTAATCAAGTGCCAAATGTATTCCAAACTGAAATTGAATGTTGTAAACAATTTGGGAAACTGCGTATATAGTGTGATGAAGTTATGGAAACACCTATGTTCAAGATGAAAGGTAATTGAGGTTCAAATTATAATGAGTGGCCCAAGCAATTTCTTATACAGAACTTACGAATACGAACATTATGTATACAAACAAATATGTTGATGATACACTGATACATATACTCGTATATAATATGTTATAACCACTGTGTGATGTATTTTTAGTGTCGAGAATTATTTATTTTTGTTTATTTCTGGAATGATAAGAATTTTTTGCGAAATTTTACAGTAAATAAATGTATGTGTATATAGACTATGTCTCATATAATATATGTATATATAAATATACTATGTGTCTATGTTTCTCTATGTATAAATATAAATTCTGGTTATTCTATAATTAAAATTCGCTATAATAATAGAAATTTTTTTTATATAAATTATCTGATGTTGAAGATATCACACAATAAAATTTATTTGAACATCTTAGCTGTCTAGTTCAATGTGCGAGATGAATAAATATCTTACTATATACAATCAAGCCCAAAGCATGCAGTTGTGGCGTTAAAAAGTGGCGTTAAAAAGTTTTCAATCATATCACGATATCGCTCCCCATTCACAGTTACCGTTACGCCGTTTTTATTTTTAAAGTAAAGGTGACTGATGAATATTTAGGTGCTTGAAAATTTAGGAATACCAATATGTACATCTCTGTAAAATGACAGTAACGCAGTCACAATGCTGTGTTAAAGTTGAGAACAGGCTATCGACAACTTTTGCAATCAATTCCGGTGTTCGACAAGGAGATGCGCTGCCCCGATATACTTTTTAATCTTACGTTGGAATACATCCTTCGTAAAAGTGAAACACCTCAGGACAATATCTTATTCCGACAATCCAATCAACTTCTTGCTTATGCAGATGATATCTGTGTGATTGTATTAAATGGCAACGGAGTAAAAGAGATACTTGATCCACTGGAACAGTGTTCAGCTTCCGTTGGTCTCAAAATCAACGAGTCAAAAACCAAATATCTAATCTCTGGTCTTAGAGACCAAGACGCAAGTGATTTCAGTAGTGGTAACCACACGTTTGAAGGAGTGATGAGATTCAAGTATCTTGGATCTCTCATCACTCACGATAATAGTGTGGAAGAGGATATCAAAGTTCGGCTTGCCGCTGGCAATCTAGCTTTGTATCCTCTACGTCCACTGCTGAAATCAAAATATCTTGCAAATGCGGATAAGCTGAAACTTAGCGATCTGGCATCTTCAAACTGTCTACAACGGTTTTAAGAGCTGGCTCGTCATCGAAACCGTTGGAGTCAGATTGTTGACACGGCATGGGCCAATAATGGCCTGTAAAAACCGCAAAAAACTGTTCTTTTTATTCACATATCCATTCAAATGAAAATGTGCCTCGTCACTCATTATGATTTTTTCGTGAAAATCGGGGTTGTCCTGGGCGAGCTGTTACATCCTATTATTATATGTACTGCGGCGTAAATGGCCTTGTGGAAGAAGCTCTTGTGAATCTTAAATGGAAACATATGCAAATCCTTGTGCAAAATTGTGGCCAAACTTGTTCTTTGAAGACCAAGCTCCTGAGCACGACGTCGCATTGAGGTTAATGGATTGTTTTGAACTCTTGAGCAGCAGTAATGTTTTCAGCCGATCTTGCAGTACGTTGTGGCCCATGCTTGGGCAGGGTTTCCAATTATTCGACATATATGATTATCCGAATATCGTATACTAACAGATAAAATAATTCGGATAATCCGAATATCCAGATAATAACAAAAATTATACTATATATCTTTAAGGTCTCGATCGATTGTAGTGCATTGGCAAAAGCCTTATCTTCACTTGGTCCCGAAAAAATAACCTAAATGTGATACATTACAAAATCTCAGTGGCCAATTGTTATAACCTCTTCGAGAAATAACACAGAAAACTTTTCTTGCAAAATCACGATTGTCAATTAATCAATTAATCATAGCTCAGTAACGTAATCCATATATCGTAACAGTTGCATCTTTTTGAAAAAGTAAGGTCAAATATCACCGCCTGCCTAAAAACCGCACCAATCAGTAACACGTTGAGGATGGAGAAGCTTTTCAATAATCATTGGATTTTCTGAGACTGTTCTGTTTATTAAGGTAGCTTCCGATGTGAAAAGGCCAACCTCATCACTGAAGATGATTCTTCCATGAAAATCTGGATCATTTTGAAGCAATTGAATGAACTAATCAACGAATCCACGACGTTTATGGTGATCGACCGGCTTAAGCTATTGTGCTTACTTTAAAGGTCTTAAAACCTTAGTCTTTATGCAAAATACATGAAATTTTCAAAGATTGATCAAACGTCTAGTTCCAAATATCGGCGAGAAATCAACAAACCTTAGTTTTTTCAGCACTGCAGGCTACAGCAGCAATATTTTCAGTTGTTATTGAGTGACGCATACGATTTCGATTTTTTAGATCACTAACTGTTCCAACAGCTCAAATTTTTCCACCAATTCCCATATTGCCAGCCGAGAAAGGTGCTTCACGACAGCCAAAAAGTGTTTTAGTTTTTCGGACTGTGAAGATGCTGCAAAAGCAACACTGAATTTTTACTTAGTTCCACAGCTGTTTCAATGGGCGATAAGATATCAAGCAACTGTTTTAAAATAAATTCTCTTCGTTATTTTGGATTGATCCAATTCATTCATAGTTCTACTAACCGGTTCCTTTATTTGACGACAACATTTGATCCTAGTTATCAAAGCATACCATCGTATTTTGATATGTAATATCAGCAATGGTTTACTCTCTCTCTCTCTTGTTCATTAAGATATTCTTACTTGGCCCTATCATCTACAGACCCTCTTTTTCGAAATTATTCACTACACGATAAATAGTGCGTTTTGTTGGCACGTTGCTTCATGTTGGTTTTTCGAATATTTTTCCATAATAAATTTGCCGCGTCTCTACTTCACGACTGCCAAATATGAACTGTCAAGACGAACGTTTACCAAAATGGCGGCAAAACAAAGTAGTATACATTTCCGGCGGACACCCTGTATTATGTATAATATAATTTTATCTCAAGCACTAGTGGCCTAAATGGCACTTTAAATTCCTGACCAAATAAGTCGGCCATGTATTCTGAAAAAGTAGTGGCTAAACTTTCTCCTATGACAGCATATATACATGTCGGAAGAACGCTTGCTCTATTTTTACTAAGACAATAGCTGGTGAAACGATACATGAGTTAAAATTTCCCAATTGAGTGTTTCCGCAAGTATAGGGTTTGGCTGGTGCCACAGCTAGTTGACCCACCAAATACACAAAATGAGTTTTTTTCAGCATTTCCAGATGGTCCCTATGATTTCCTCTCCTTTTGGTTCCAATACTACACCAATCTAGACGGTAAAAACCGCTTTCGTTTAAGCGTTGCAAGAATATTTCATCTGAAAAAAATCGGCTTACTACTTTTCTCGGCTTCAGTTAATATGAAACTCAATTAATTTGCTTTTAAGTCATTTCCAATAATTTAAAACGATGTAAAAGAGTCACTGCTAATGTAAGTTCAAGTTCTTCTTATATTTGGCACGAATATTCATCTAATAATTTATAACCAACCATGTTACTGTCCAACCTTAGAATATAATAGTTAACTTCAGACAATTTTGACCATAACTTACTAGTGGTCTCATTTTTGGTCCGAGGCTTATTTGTATAGATAAGAGAAAATATGCACTAATTATGTATATGCGGAATATGCCAATATCCGTAAAGCAGGTATCAGTATGAATGGGTGTACATTTTGAGAGAACGCGTAATTCGAACATAAAATCGTATATACATGAATATCGTGTTTTGCCGCCGGTTGTAATTAAATGGCTAAGAAAACCCATTAGGCCTTGGTCTCCGGTTCGATACTTTAAGCCATCAACATAACATGGGTATCGTATATAACATGTGAACGACAGATTTGTGGCGTTCAAAGTAACCCATATAATTCGCAAATGCATTATCATCATACCACAATCAATCAAGTAATAAAAAATCGATATTTCGAGTTAAGTCCTTGTAATTCGCTAGTACTACAATGTAATTCGCATATACAAATCGCACAGAACGAGCATTAAGCTCGGTAGTTATACTTAATCAGAGTTCCAAATACTATTCAAATTACATAAAGCAACACGCTTTACATTGGTGACCCTCAACGCTGTTTTTAGGAAACATGAGACATTTTTATCTTCTGACACAAGCTACCAAAATTTTATCGTATCTCCTGGCTCACGCGACAAAAATTAACTTCCCACAAGGGAATTTGTATGCCTTCTCCTCTCTATTGGCGGTTGTCCGTTTTGCGCCTTCTCAAGGCCCAGATATTGCCATATGAAAGAAAGTTCGTTTCATTTATGCTGCAACAAAAGCCACAAACCACTACTAAAGTGAGTAAATGCGAGGGGCCATCACATGCAATCAGGTTCAGGTCCGTTTCTTGTCGCAAAAAGCTTGCAATCACTAAGCGGGTGAAATTAAGGCACCCCCAACGTATTACGGTATAGATAATCATATAAACAAAAACATAAGGGTGAAATTCACTTGGGGGAAGTAATGTTCAGAGTAACTCAAAATTCTCAAATACATTATACGAATCGCACAGTACGAGAATCCTTGTCCGGTAGCATTATGCAGGTTGGGATGGTTTGATCTTTTCGATAACACAGTCGTCCAAGGACGTCATCATCAGATCGAAACCGGTCTAGAGAATTACAACATACAAGGAACAACTCGAAGTACAACACACTATTCAAATAATATTTAAATTACATAAAGCACAACACGCTTATATAATACAGGTATCCCTCGATTAACGCGGTACTTATATAACGCGTTTTCGATATAACGCGATTTGAAAAAAAAATCAGTTTCAGTATATACAACGCGAAATTTCTAATTTTATAAGGCGAAGCTATTTCACGCCCAAACCACTTTTCACGAAATATAACGTTTGAAGGCAGTCAAACAGATTAGTCCTAATCTTAGCAATACTATACTGTTCCAAACACATATGAGGAACAATACATATAATTAATCACATCGGTGTAAGCACATGTGAGGAACAAACAAAGAACTATCAATTATTTGATGTCCACTCCTGCGGTTTCTTATATTTGAGTATGTTAGATGTCGTTCTGCGGTTCATTCAATTCTATTCTTCAGTGCCCGCTACAAAAGTTCCGACGAAAATTTTTCTGGTTTTTGTATATGTGGATAGGCGATATAAAAGAGTTCCAAGGTATAGTATTCCCATATGCATGTAGTTTGTGAAAAATTGTTCAAGATTGCTATTAAATAAAATGAATATATATATATATATATATATATATATATATATATATATATATATATATATATATATATATATATATATATATATATATATTTCATTTATCCGTACATGTTGAAGCAACAAAAACTAAATATGTGAGTGACGTGTCAGCACATGAAAACGATGTGATATGTACAATGTGATATCATTGCTTCTATAAATAGCTTGAGAGTGATAAGGCTAGACTAGCCTTGTTGCAGAGAGATATGAACCAAACATACACTTTATCGAAAGTCTATATGAAGGATCTAGAAATACAGTAGAAAACGCCAATATTGCACAGATAGGTGAGGTCGTACGGCTCCGAAGGTTCGATATATGTAAATCAGTTTTCTGAGTTCAATTGACGCATTTGTCTAACTTATAATATACATACAGAACGAATTTAAAATCAATATATAAACTGAAACTTTAAAGTAAATAATTTAATTGAATATAAATGTTTGATTATTGTCCTTTTTCATTACATATTCAAATACTATGTCTGTACTCGTATCTACAAATTGAAATCAATAATCCCGACTCGAGAGATTTGAATTCCAATTTCTGTTATATTTCAATAACATACTCGTGTATAAATACTGTTAACGATGTCTCACACCAATCGCTATGTATTTCGTTTTATGAACATCTAGTGGCACATCTATAGCTCGAAACCAACACTAAATTAAATTTAGTAAATAATCCAATTGTCCATTTGGAAAACGATTAAAATTATTGAAAAATATAATTGAAATATTTTCCGAGAAGAACGTTACGTTATAATATAAGATACATACAAGTTGTTGTACCTAACTGCCATAAAGTTTCCGATACCTCTCATAGGTGATGTAAAATTGGTTTTGTTATCTAAATTTAATATAGTCGGGAGCAATGTATAATTCTATGTCACAAGTACACACGCACATAACAGGCAACAGTGAGAAAACATCGCTTATTTACACAAACATCACTTGCACGACTGTTCATCAAGAATTGACTAATATACAGTTCTTAAAAAAATTATTTGTGCATCGCAAGAAAAAATTCTCTCATAATGGGGATTCCGATTTTTTTTCAGGTTATCCTTTTAGTTATTATTTTTCATTAAAATTTTGTAGTCGATATTTTTTAAAATGGTTAAAACTAAGCAATTATCTTTGGAAGTCAGATCTGCGATTGTAGAGGGTTATTCTGCCGGGATGCCTATAAAAGAATTGGCACGGATGTACAACTGCCATCGAAATTCGGTTGCTTATCAAATAAAAAAATAAAAAGTAAAGAGCAGCTTGAAAAATGTGCAAGGGAGAGGGCGAAAACGAGCTACAACCGCAAAAGAAGACAAAAGAATAGTGTATCTTCTAAAACGGAACCCTGAAGAAAAAATCCAAAATGTTCAAAATAATATAAATATCACTCGAGAAGTCAAAATCTCTCACATGACTGTACGAAGACGACTACACGAGGCAAATGTCAAAGCCTATACCATTCAAAAGAAGCCATTCATAAATCGAATAAATAAGAGGAAGCGACTCAAATTTGCGTACACCTACCAGTCGAAGCCTGTGGAGTTTTGGCGTAAGATTTTGTGGACAGACGAGTCATGTTTTAGTTTGGATGGGACATATTGGAATAAATATTTTTATTCGACTCCTGAACAAAAAAAAATTGCTCCGTTGTTATGCCAACTCGCCATAGTGGTGGAGGTAAAGTTTTGGTATGGGGATGTTTCTGCTATAATGGGGTTGGTATACTTATAATGTTTACCTCAAAAGGTACATACTTGGAATTGTTGAACGAGCACGCAATAGTTTCTGGATGTGAACTAATCGGCCAGCATTTTATACTGCAGCAAGACAACGCTCCAATTCACAAATGAAAAATGATTACGACGTTTCTAAAAGATTTGGACCAACAAACGCTTGATTGGCCACCGCAAAGTCCGGATTTAAACCCAATTGAGAACATTTGGAATTATTTGAAACAAAAATTGGCGGTAGAAATTGGAAGGCAGCCAAATGAAACTTTTGCTGCAATAAAAAATGTCTGGGATCAAATTCCAACACAAATGGTAGAAAATCTCGAGAATTCTATTCCACTGCGTCTTCATGGAGTTATTGAAAACAATGGTGGGAATACTTCATATTGACTTTATTTGAAAATTTATTTTTATTCCTAGCTATTTAGTCAATTTTATAGATTATTTGAACTATGCACAAATAATTTTGTGATAAAATTATCATGCACAAATAATTTTGTGATTTAGTTTTGTTTTTAATGAAATAATGAATATTTTTTATTTTTTTTTTTAATTAAATACAGAATAAATGCCATTTCAAATAACAAATCCATCATTATTTTATTAAAGTAATTTTTAGGTCAACAGTTTAAATTTTCTCGAGTGAATTGTTAAATTTTTGCGATGCACGAATAATTTTGTTAAGGACTGTATGTTAAAAAGATGATAGCAAAATAAATCGTGGCTCTTATATAGGCCAATTTCAATGCTACCAACATTATAGAAACTATTTGAAAAGGTTCTTCTAAAAATATTAAAACCAATTATCGAAGAAAGGAATTTCATCCCCACACATCAATTTGGATTTAGGGAAAAACATTCTACCATAGAACAAGTACACACTGATGTAATCGATAAATCACTAGAAAGCAAACCAATTTGCTCATTAATGAAGCGCAAGTATTTGACAAAGTATGGCACCAATTTTTTCAAACTTCAAAACCATACATATAGAGAGGCTCTTCCTAGTAAGATATGAGACTGAATACCCTCAACTAAAAAGAATGACAGCAAGAGTATGACAGCAAGGGAGTCATTAAGCTCAGAGTGTACAATTGGGATTCCACATGTAAAAAAACGTTTTTTACATTTTTGATGTCAATTTTATTTACATAATTACATAAAACGTAAATTACACATAATAAACGAAGACCACAATGTTTGCAGTGCCATCTATTTCAAAATGTTAAAAATTTTCCAAAATCAAAATTCATGAGGGTATTGTCGGGCATTAAATGAAGTAATCATTCCAGATCGATATCCTGTATTCTCCAAGACTTTACAAATCAAATTTATGGTAACTGAATATTAGTACATCATCAGAGCGGTTCCATTTGACATTCCAAAATCAAGCAAAAAATGCCTTTTGGTTTGTTCGAGTATTTTTTAAGTATACATTTCGAGTCAGGAATTATTATTTTAACCTTTTTTAGATTACAATTGTCTTTTATGATTTAGACGATAAATTAATATTATCTACTTTATTTCAGTAGTATCATACACATCTTAAAACAATTTGTAAAGGGTTGCTGGCATTCGTTTTGCTCATTAACAATTCACATTAACCGAGCATGATATTTAACGAAATTAACCTGATAACCAATTATATTCGCAAAATAGTTACAAGATTTTGTAGTAGATGGTGCTATAATAACAATTCGATTCGATATAAGATGGCGTCATAGTTACAAAAAAACATTTTTTACAAATAAAACAATGATTTAATGTAAAAAATGTTTTTGTGTAACTGACCCAATATTTAATCGAATCTAATTGTTACTATATAGCACCATCTATTAAAATCTCTTGTAACTATTTTGCGTATATAAAATAATGTAAAAATAAACGAAAAATTGTGTAAATCACAATGTGTAATTTACACGCTCAACTAAGTATAGTCGCACTTAATTTGAGAACGAGCGCACTGATAAACTAAATAGGCAAAGTTGAAATCAACAAATATCAAGTTATTGAAATAAATTAAAGTAAATTTTAATGGACTCCAAGATATTTTGAGTAGAAAACTGAAGTATTTTTGGCCATTTTAATGAAAAACAACTGTTAGCAATTTAAGAAGCGTTAGTTTATAATAAAATATTTTTATTTTTAGTTATGATAACCAGATGCAATAGCAGATAATTGCAAAATATATCGGTTGTGTTTATTTTGTAAAATTCATGATAATATTAATTATTTTTATTATTTATGAAAATTTAAAAGTTTTCGTTTAATTAATTTTTATGGATAACAATTTCTTTCTAATAATTATCGCTTCAATTTCCCGTCCTCTCTCAGACGATTAAATTATTTAAGCATAAAATGTGTTTCTGGTAGAATAACGAGTACATATATATAAATTTCGTAATATTTGTACCAAGCTCATAACCAATGTGGCGTACAATGGTTATATAGTCTACGCTTATTCTGTCATTATATCTTCGTTATTTACGAAATGAATATTAATATTTGGCACTGGATCAATATTCTAAATATTAACTACGTTCTAGGAATAATGCGAGTGTTCTGTAAAATTTTTTTTTTTTTTTTTTTTTTTTTTTTTTTGCGGTTTTTTACAGGCCATTATTGGCCCGTACCGTGTCAACAATCTGACTCCATCGGTTTCGATCATGAGCCAGCTCTTCAAACCGTTGTAGGCAGTTTGAAGATGCCAGATCGCTCTCTACGCCGTGGAGCCATCGTCGCCGACAGCGACCTCTTCGCCTACTGAAAGGCGGTTCTCCCTTAAAGGTTCGCTGTATCATTCGGTTCGGATCAGCACGCAGAACGTGTCCGAGCCAGCGTACTCGCTGTCCTTTAATTTCATGCACGACATCAGGAATTTGCATTAAATTCCTGATCTCGTGATTGAAAAGAACTCGGTAAGTGCCATCGACGTCGCGTTTTGGACCATATATCACACGCATGATTCTTCTCTCGAATGTTAGAAGCCATCTTTCGTACTCATCCGTCAAGGTCCAACTCTCACATCCATACATGACAACGGGTCTGATCAACACTCTGTACAGTTTCAGCTTATCCGCATTTGCAAGATATTTTGATTTCAGCAGTGGACGTAGAGGATATAAAGCCCGATTGCCAGCGGCAAGGCGGACCCTGATATCCTCGCCACACAACTATCGTGAGTGATGAGAGATCCAAGATACTTGAATCTCATCACTCCTTCAAACGTGTGGTTACCACTACTGAAATCAATTGCGTCTTGGTCTCTAAAACCCGAGATTAGATATTTGGTTTTTGACTCGTTGATTTTGAGACCAACGGAAGCTGAACACTGTTCCAGTGGATCAAGTATCTCTTTCACTCCGTTGCCATTTAATCCAATCACACAGATATCATCTGCATATACAAGAAGTTGATTGGATTGTCGGAATAAGATATTGTCCTGAGGTGTTTCACTTTTACGAAGGATGTATTCCAACATGAGATTAAAAAGTATCGGGGACAGCGCATCTCCTTGTCGAACACCGGAATTGATTGCAAAAGTTCTCGATAGCCTGTTCTCAACTTTAACACAGCATTGTGACTGCGTTACTGTCATTTTACAGAGATGTACATATTTTTTCGGTATTCCTAAATATTCAAGCGCATACCATAGCCTCTCTCGATTGATCGAGTCATAGGCATGCTTGAAATCTAGGAATACCTGGTGTACATCGCGAGATGTTTCATAGTACTTGGAAAGAATCATCCGTAGCGAAAAAACTTGATCAGTGACTGACCGATTTGGACGGAATCCTCCTTGGTAGTCACCGACAATTTCCTCCGCTAGAGGAGTAATTCTTCCCAAGATAATGTATGACAGTAACTTATATGCTGTGCAAAGGAGAGCTATACCGCGATAATTCTCGCATTTCAAGCGATCACCCTTCTTGAAAATTGTGCATAACGCGGCCACTTTCCATTCTTCGGGCATAACTTCATTTCGCCATACCAATCGAACAAGGTCGAAAAGACAGTTCCACAAAGTTAGCCCTCCGAATATCAAGAGCTCTGAATTAATGCAATCAACTCCTGGTGAACGATTTTTCTTTAGTTTCTGCATGGCCATTGTGAATTCCTCATAGGATGGATCCTCAATGAACATCTCTGCGGTCTGTATTTGAGGATATTCAAACACAGCTTGTGATACATGTGGAACATTAAGTAAATCAGAAAAATGTTCACGCCATGTATCGAGTACCGCATCGACGGTGACACAGAGGTTTCCATCCTGGTCCCGAATAGCAGTTGACCGAGATCTTAAGGTATGGTGCAATTCGGTGATTCCTTTAAAGAAACCACGCGAATTGTGCTCATTGCTGAGTTGTTGTACTCTTAAGACCTTAGCCTTCCACCATTCTCGCTTCTTCAGTCTACAAATTCGTTTAGCTGTCCTCCTAGCAAGAACTGCTTTGTTTTTCCTTGCGATTGTAAACCGAGTCTGCGCTTCATTATAGGCTATATTTCGTTGCTCAACAGCAAGACGACACTCCTCATCAAACCAATCATTTTTGGGCTTAGTTTTCACTATACCGAGAGTGTGCTGGGCAGCATCGACAACCGAGGTTTTCAATACTTCCCAGACACTGTTCACATCATCATATTGGTAATTGGATTGCATAATGCTATTGCTGACAAGATCTTGATATTTTCGTTGCGTTTCTTCATTTATCAGACCTTCACAGGAGAATCGCGTTGTATATTCTCCTGTCCTCCCTGACTTGTACGAAAATTTCCATCGTAGCTTTGCAGCAACCATAAAATGATCACTGCCTACGAATTTGGTTGACGACCGATACGATCTTACGTCTTGGACAACCCGAGCCCGCCCTCTTGAAATCAACACATGGTCAATTTGGCTTCGGGATGTTTTACGTGGATGTGTCCATGTTTCTAAGTGGATGTTTTTATGAGGAAAGAATGTACTTGCTACTTTGAGATCATGAGCGATCGCAAAGTACATCATTCTTTCCCCATTCTCGGTCGCAGTTTCGTGTCGGGAGTACGGACCTATATTGTTACATAAGTCGGTCTGATTTCTGCCAGCTCTAGCATTAAAGTCACCAATCACCAATTTGACATCGTGTTCCGGTATAGAGCCCATCAGATTATCCAGATTATTGTAAAATGAGTCTTTATCCTGGGATTGGCTTACATCAGTGGGCGCATGTATACATACAATTGACAGGTTGGCTAATCTCATGTGCAAGCGAAGCTTACACATTCGATTATCGACTGCTTGAAAGTCCAAGACAGCCTTTTTTACCTGTGGCCCAATGAGAAATCCAACCCCAAGATTTCCGAGGTCATCTCCACTGTGTAGCAACGTATAGCCTTGGGACACATGGTCTCCACTTTTAGGCCATCGAGTTTCTTGGAGAGCTACGAGTTCCAGCCGATACTCTTTCATGCAGGTGATAAGGCCGTCCAACGCGCCAGGTTTTCTTAATGACTGCACGTTCCACGTACCGATCCTCAATCTCGTGTCCGGGTACTTAAGCGGGGGTTCGTTTTTTTTGTTGTTTTGGCGGTATCCGATTTTTTTATTTTTGTTGACATTTTTAACAGTGATATTTTTTTACGGATGCGGGTCGTCAGCCCGCAGCGATCCAACCAGATTTAGTCGCCTCCTACGACAAGCTCTGGGTACTGTGGTGGTATTCTATGGGTCTCATGTTTCGTTCGTAGTATTTACGAAACACGAATGCCCCCAACCACAGGGCAAGTGAAAAATCTGTAAAATAATGTCCAACAAAAGCACTGTGCTGTTTGTACTCTATCTGGCATCTGCCAATTCACGTTGAAATGAAAAAAGGACTTACATATCGACAAATGGTTTAGAACATAATTGGTTCTGACTACGATTGCTGGTGTGAAAGGACATATGTATATATGATCCCTTGTTCGAGTGCAGAATTCATGGTCCGACAGTGGCTGGCATGGAGCTATGTGCAGATAGTTCTACGTGAGGCATTAGGGTAGTCTTTAAATGAGTGAACCGCGAAAGAGTTAGGAGTCCTTAAACAAACAAGCCGATTGCAGTCTAGAAGAGGTACAAATCAAAGTAATTTCTTTTGATGCACTTATAAGCTTTTTGTGTAACAAAGGCGTACTAGCAAAAGTATTTATCGCTATCGATATCACATTAAAATTAATGAAGGTTGTTGCAAACATGATTTGAAGATGAAATAGTTATTCGAAAAGCCAAGAGTGTTGATATTGCCGAGAGTGTAGTTAAACAAGATATACTATAGAAATCGAGGAGATCTAATCTGAAATATCTTAAGAGGACTTTTTGGAACCCATTAAATATTCTTCCTTCCCAAGTGTTGTAATGATAGTATATAAGCACTATATAGAGCTTAACCAATAATCTTGAACAGAAACAATAGATTGGGGCAAATAATGAAGTGTCAGACGAATTGAAACAAAATCCGGCCGTGTTGACTGCACCAACAGAATTGCCTTAGGTAGTAATATCCTATTACGTCATACTAACTCTATATACTGAAAATAGTGCATGTCAAAAACCAATGTGGAGAGTTCAGACATAAATGCAGTATATTGTACTGGCTTTTGCGAAGAATCCCTCAAATCATGCTATATTAGCAGATATTAAAACACAAATAGATGTATATAACTCAGCTATGCGAGTATATTTAACCGAACACCATAAACATAATTCAACTTAGTACGCACATAATAGTCGCTTTTCACCCCGCGAGTGAACCACTAGTAGTTCGGTTTCTATCTTTGCTAAATAAACCATAGAAAATTTAGCAAAGACAAGAACCGAACTACTGGAAATTGACTAGCGGGTACTAGCGGTTGGTCGATTGGAAAACAGCTAATATCGACCTCCATTATTCAGACCATAAAACAGTCGCCTTGGAAACTACAAATACACGGAACCATTGTCATGTGACTTATATATAGCATTATATTTTCTTCAAAGAATTTAGAATCAAGCGTTACTGCCGATATGTTTTCATGTGTTGGTCACAACTCTAGGATTGTTAATAGGACTCACTCCATCGATTCATAGTGGCATCCCAGTACTCTGTTTTACTCCAGTCAGCTTTTTGATTAAATATATATCAATACTTTCATAGTAATACTTTCAAAATATAAAACTCATACCAGTTGAAGTGTTAAAGATTGGATTTTGTGACACATGCCCACCTTTTCTAACCAAATGAGCAAAACTTAAATTTTAAGAAGCATAACATTCAATACGAAACATTGGGTGCAGGGCGAACTTTTAGACTATCCTAGCTCCTTGTAACTGTCCTTGTAACCTGGCGTAATAAATGGTGGTATTTTCTCCTTTAATTCTGCAGAACATTTATTATTTTTTACAGTATCGTTTGCAAGTTATACTTTGTGTCACTAAAACTCTACATTAAATCGCCGATGAGGCAGTCAAACTTTATAATTTATACATTTTAATTCATCATCGAGCTCCTTCGAGCATGCAATGATAGTACTTCTCAACCAATTTGTTTGTACACAAAAAATATGAAAATCACGGCATGACATTTTAATTTAAAAACTTTTTTCGATTTTTAATTATACAAACATATATCATCACTTATAATATGTAGGTATGTACAATATTGTTCTATCGCTAGTTTAATTATATATATGAGCGACAGTGGCATGTCAGGCCAATACATGAAGGCAGCGTGCGGGCATGAGGGTAAACTAACAAGCTCAGATCTGAATAATGTAAGTGTAATAGTTCTTGATGACTAAGCTGATTTGTTTGTGTTAATGGTTGGATGGTAGCTTTCTGGTTGTCAATAACGCATCCTTGATTCCTTTTTAAGCCTTGTTTGTTGAAGAGCAGCTGAGACCTGATCCCGCATTGTTTCGGGTATTGTGTGTACTCTCGTATGTCTGTTAGATACTCTGATGGGCGTATTCCAGGATCGTAGTGGCATGTTTACGGCTGGAGAGAGCTCTTGAATACCTAATCAGAAAGGTGTTGCTATTTTGTCCTTTTTCTTGAGTCAATCATAGTATGAGAAATCTACTTTATATAAATATTGTTTATGATTGTTTAGAAAGATAGAAAACGAACTTAACGATGGGATGCACAATGGAATAAAATGAATGCTCAGATTATAGCTTAACCTGATGTATATGAAATGCTGAAATGCACGAACCTACTAATTATGAAGATAAAAAATGGCTCTGCTGTGAATTAGTGACTTAATCGATTCTGCGATCAACCTTCCTTTTCAATATAACCTTTCGTTTTAAGATGCAGGCACGGCCTGGGCCCGCATAATTCTGGAATACAGTAAGTTTTTAGATAGCTATTTAGGATTAAGGTAACAAACCCAAGGTCATCGTAATGGTTGGCTTGTATTTACGCTATCATAAAATAATATATCGTACAGTAATAATTTCGATAAAATACACATTCGCCTATATGTTCTCATTATGCATGTCCTACAAAAATACAACAAATGAATCGCGAGAATCTTAATATTTATTTTCGTTTTGACTTTGAAACTTTGATTTTTTTTTTTTTGGCAACGAACCAAAATGTTAAAAGACTATGTAATATGTGTCGAGTATATACTAAATAGGAACGCAAATGTTGCCTATTCACTGTTTAGTATTATATTCCATGGCCTTTAACACTATCACAACCTTGATTATAATGTTATAATTTTAATGTAGGCGGATACAATATATATGTATGCCATTCTTGAACCTATTGGAAACTATATAGGTACGACTTTTGGATTTTATCAACACTTTCGTTTTAAGCCAAAATAAAGTTTTCATGGATACTGTCTCTGTATTCATAATCATAACACGTATATATGATTCAAATTATTGTATGGTTGCTTTTTCATGTTTTGAGTTGAACTTGGAACACAAGATACAATAAATTCATTTGAAAACGAATATATAGGCTTTATTATCCTCGTAACGAAAATGAAAAATAATTTTTTGAAGCAATATGTAAATGAGCAATATGTAGAGATGTTATTAAAAGATGACTTTCAATTTTAGTTTATGTTCCATACGTTATGACATATAATTTTGTTGTATGTTTACTTCATATATGTATATGGATAAGATTATAGTACAATTTGAAATTATACAAGCACGAAAACTTATGCATCTGTTTCGATACATATATACGTTATTCTAAAATTGTTGTTTAGTGATACCTCCAATAAATATTTCCATCGTGCAACGTGTAATCTCTAAACATGTCAGTTGGTTATAGAAGTCGTGGTACCAATATCTTATATTTATGCCATAATTATGTGGTATAGGAAACAGATCAGTAGGACTTAAGCCTGATTTCCATTAAGTCTGATTTCCATTATAAAAAAAATTTTGTCAGAATTTTTTACTGAAAAAACCAAAGCGAGAAAAAAAATTAAAAATGACATTACATAGAGTGACAGAGATCGTTTTTTACTTTTTTTTTATAGTGGAGATATTTTGACAGTGTGTAACATAAACAATAAATTTCAAATTTTTTTGTTTTTGAAAAAAAAGACAAAATACACTTTAATTTACAACAATAAATTTAAAAAAAATAAACAACATAATTATTCATTATTTCAATTATTTTCACAATGAATTAATTTGAATGACACCAAAACGAAATGTTAAAATTATGAATTGACCATAAAAAATCATCCATCTTTATTTTTCCTATAAAATATTTCTCCAGTACTAAATAAAAATACTTCTCTTGATATATTTTCTCAGTACTGCTATATTTATTTTCTCAGTAACCATAAAAATTTATTCAGTACTGAATAAATTTTTTATACTGGAAATGTGTTTTATTTCTCTCGCACTTTAAGAAAAATTATATCTTTTATCCCGCCTTGACTATTTTGTCAGTATTTTTTCATAATGGAAATCAGGCTTTATGAAAAAAATGTTGTCAGTATTTTTTACTGAAAAAACCAAAGCGAGAAAAAAACCAAAAATACCATTAGAGTGACAGAGATCGTTTTTTACTTTTTTTATAGTGGAGATATTTTGACAAATGCGTGTAACATAACCAATAAATTTTAAATTTTTTTTTGTTTTAAAAAAAAAAGACAAAAAACACTTTGAATCTACAACAATAAACTTAAGAAAAATAAACTTAACATAATTATTCATTATTTCAATTATTTTCACAATGAGTTAATTTGAATGACACCAAAACGAAATGTTAAAATTATGAATTGACCATAAAAAATCATCCATCTTTATTTTTCCTATAAAATATTTCTCCAGTACAGAATAAAAATACTTCTCTTGATACATTTTGTCAGTACTGCTATAATTATTTACTCAGTAACCAAAAAAATTTATTCAGTACTGAATAAATTTTTTATACTGGAAATGTGTTTTATTTCTCTCGCACTTTAAGAAAAATTATATTTTTATCCCGCCTTGATTTTTTTGTCAGTATATTTTTCATAATGGAAATCAGACTTTATAGTTACGATTTTAGTATTTTCGATTACAGTGATTGACACAAACTATAATAATATCGTTAATGTATGTCGTATCAATATCATACGTGGACCAAGATCTTATATTTGTGCCATAAGTGTGTGGTATAAGAAACAGATCAATACAAATTTGAGTTAAGATTTTAGTTAAATGACCGTGTTTTTGACTGGTGTGAATAAGGAACCTTGTTTGAGAGTAAGCAAGTTGTCGACCTGAGTTCAAAGAACATTAAAAGAAGATTAACTTATCGAAGTATCGACAGATTTTATATGTTATATGATTTAAGGTTGCGGGAATCCGTATCGGCTTAAGCTGTACTCTGATTGAACCATTTGTGCAATAGTAAGTGACTGCCATAACCTTAGGTCAATACAAATGTTCTTAATAGAGTACAACATAACCTGTCACTGAGTATAACTGGTTGAACCAATAGCGTTTTGATAAATTTACAAAATAGGATACATCTTAAGGTTTTAATTATTATAACAACTGTGAAGTCCAACTTACTCGTAGCAGGTCTTACCAATACCATAACGAGAATGAATGGTGAAACACTAAAAAAATTAACTATAATATTTACCAATATAACTTCTGGGAGAAAATCAAAGAGTTCAACCAAAAAAATCTATTTACCAACCAAAGATAATTTCACAAAAAATTCTTCGAGCTAAATAGAAGAAGGTAATAATGGCTCAAATTATAGTGGCTTTTCCGTATTATATATACTGAGTGGATTTTGAAGAACTGTTTATAAAAAATACCAGTTTAAAGAATTGATGTTCACAGCCAGTTAAACTTAGTGAAACCACAACATGGTGTGTTTAACGAAAGCATGTACTTAGGTCAGAAGGCCTACAAGGTTCAAATAACACAGAAATCTAGGTCTTTTTATTATTATTTAATCTCTAATCTGTTTTGGGGCTCAGAGCACTCCCTACTTGTTCGCGGTTCGCTTATTTTCGTCCTTGCCTTTTATGCCATTACAACCAATTCGAGGACGTACGGCTATAGGTCAAATTTTCCTAACCATCTGCACGTTGCCTAGCTCCATGCCAGCCTTATAGTGCTGACACGGAAGATGGGTCGGCCTATGAGTTCTGCACTCCAACAGGGGGTCATAGTTGTGTTCCTTCACACCAAAGATCGTAATCTCATGCTGAAAAATCCCTTTTGCATTCTGCCCCTATCGGGATTCGAATCCGGAACCTCTTTTAACCACTGCGCCACCTGGGCGGTCAAATCTAAGTCAATTGGATAAGTGAAAGATCAGATGAAGCACATTTTAGTCCGTTGTTTCTAAAATTCACTAGAATTTCACCTATGCAGGAACACCACTGAAAATGATTCAGATAATCGAACAAATATTGTACCAAATGTTGTAACGCTGTACAGTACATAACCCCATTTGAAATGTGTCACTCTCGATACGTTACATACTTTGAATTACCATTAAAAAAATGAAACCAAACATGACACTTATGCATGTGAATTTAAAAAGAAAATCCAGGCAATTAAAATCATTATCAGTCTCCTAACTCTTTAATGTATGCTGGTCTGTTCATCTTCTATGTAAATATAAAATTTGTGTTTGTTAAATTTGTGACAAGTACGAAATGATGTCATCTGAAAAACCAGAAGCCTCACCGAATTCATAAATATAGTCTACCGGAGTAAGAGAAGAATTCTACTCCAGCAATTTATACTGTATTGATATACTGTATTGTTAAGCAGTCGCAGTTTAGTTAAGCAGTTGTAATACTGTATTGATTAAGCAGTCGCATCTTTCCTTAAATTTGATTCTCTAAAATAATGTGATCGCAATGACGAGTTCAACTTAGTTCCATACTGAGATCCATCTATTCGTTCCCAGAAGAACTATGCAAGTGGAGAGTTACCTTCCTAATTATATACCAGACATTCCCCTCGTTCAGACACACCCAACCGGATGTAAAAGACTTCACCAATTTGATATAGAACTTGAGCAAGTCAGCGACTTTCACATCAATGTCATTAATCAATGTTATTCGGTACATACAGTTCACACAATTAATCCTTCGAAAGTCATTTTTTTAATCTCATATTGGAATACATTCTTCGTAGAAGTGAAACACATCAAGACAATATCTTATTCCAACAATCCAATCAACTTTTTGCATATGCAGATGATATCTGTGTGATTGGATTAAATGGCAACGGAGTGAAAGAGATACTTGATCCACTGGAATAGTTTCCAGTTTCCGTTGGTCTGAAAATCAACGAGTCCAAATCCAAATATCTGATTCAATTGGTTTCAGTTGTGGTAACCAAGTATCTTAAATCTTGAATCTCATTACTCCTTCAAACGTGTGGCTTGCAAATACGGATAAGCTGAAATTGTACAGAGATCCATTGTCATGTATGGATGTGAGGATTGGACATAGACGGATCAGTACGAAAGATGGCTTCTAACATTCGAGTTAAGAATCATGCGTGTAATATATGAAACCAAACGCAACATTGATGCCACATACCGAGTTCGTTTCAAATAAGAGATCAGAATTCCTGATATCGTGCATGAAATCAAAGGATAGCGAGTACGCTGTCTCGATCTCGTTTTGCGTTCTAATCCGAACAGAATGATACAGGGTAGTTTTAAAGAAGAGCTGCCATTCGGTAGACGAAAAGGTCGTTACAGACGACGATGACTCCACTGCGTAGAGAGCGATCTGGCATTTTCTGCTTGCAAGCAACAATATGAAGAGCTGGCTCGTGATTGAAACCGAAACTAGTCAGAGTTGTTGACACGGTACGGGCCAATAATGGCCACTAAAAACCGAAAAAAAGATTTACTTGACATTAATATGTTGTCGACGAGATATAGACGTATAAAGGGTAGACAACCAGTAAATACACATCTCTCTTCAAAACAAGAAAGTACCTTTCATATCGAAAAAAATATATAGTTACGCCTCTATACTGACAGAATATAGGCAGGACGTTTCAGTCATCTGCAAGCAATAACCATAATTTAAACCAGAAACCTGCCTCATATAGGGTTTATCATCACTATAATGGTGTGAAAGAAGAATTCTGTTCTATAGCAATTTACATACTTGATTGATTAGGTTGGTCGCATCTTTTCTTAAATCGTGGTTATAATGACGAGTTTAACTTCAGTTCTATACTGAAATCCATCTATTCGATCCCGGAAGAACTACACAAGTTGAAAATTATCTCCTTACTTAACTGGATGTAAAACACTATCGCCTATTAGATACAGAAGTTAAGCTAGTCGACAACTTTTACATCAATGTCAGCGTTAATCGGTACACACAGCTCACAAAATTTATCAATCGAAAGAGGTACTTGGCTATCAGACTTTGTAAATGCCCGTCAATTCTTTTCAGCTGCAAGCAGTAACCATAATTTATAATGAAATTTTTGGGGAGGGAAGTTGCTATATCAAGAAAACACGATAATTGATGATTGGCCCTCACAGAATTACGAACGACATCGTAATTGGTAGACAATGCCAAACCGATTAGACATTTTTAACTTGTGCTATGATATTTAGAAGTCAAATAAAATTTATACGATTAAGATTTTTGAAACAGATTTCTCGGTTAATTTTGTTTGTTATTGTGATAAATAAGACGTAGGATGGAAAAAAATACTTGGTTTTATTTTTATCGCATATAACTTATTGCTGAGATGATGCTCTCACTCTATCTATATGATGTTATAAATAACGCAGTTAAGTTATGATTAATTAACCATGACAATGAAATGAAACAAAAGTTTAATAATAAAAAGTTTAATAAATGGATTAATTTAGTTAATTATAGTTGTGGATAATATGGTTCATGTATATCTCCGCACCGGAGGTTTAGATAAATTAATCAAAATAAATCTTTGTACTTATGTTAACGCATATATTATTTATGTTTAACGCAATGAAATTTTCTTTGACACATCAAATTAATTTAATTGATATATCGCCGTAATTAATTATCTAGTGGATATACGGGCATGCGGACATTGAGCAAACGGAAACATGTGTGCATGATGATATACGCGATTTATGCAGCAGTACAGTTGTAAAATATTCATTCCGGACACAGACATTTAATTTCCTCAATATCCTGGGTTACAATACACATACATATCTGGTACAATATTGGTTCAGTAAATATCCGTTTAAAATGATTTATCGTTTAGATAAGCCTTAAAACGACCTTACATGTTAAAAGCATTATGTCTTTTGGAATAAATAAAAAAACCTCCACTACATCGCTCTTAATATACAGATAGACATGTATTTCTTGAAATCTCACATGGCACACAAAAAAAAAGGTTCTAGTGGAACAAAATTCTGTTTTTATGTAGCCACCGTATAATTTATATATTATAAATATTTTATATATAATGTTGCTGATAAATCAACAAAAAATATATATTTCGCATATATTATGTAACCGGGATATGTCGATATTAATGTTAATTTATTCGCTTAAATTTAAAAAAAAAATTACAAAAGACAAAATCAGAATTCGATTAATAATAAATTTATGTGATTTAAACTCGAAACATTTTTCTTATGGATAAAAAATAAATTATGCCATCCAGATGATTTAATGTCATCATCCAGATGAGCTAGATGTAAGACAATAGAAATAAATACATATACTTTATTGGGCCTAGTATAATTTCTAGCTTTCTTAATTCAGTCGATGTATGTTTTTTGCTAAATAGAATATTTCATGTACTGTTTGTTTCTGCCTTTATACCGGGTGTTTCTTTTAAACTGAGACGATCAAATATCTCGAAAAATAGTCACGGAAAAAATGTCCATAATCAAAATTTCATCATACCGCGGGGGAAATACATTAGTGCAAAAAATAGATTTATTTGACCATTCAAGTTGCCTTCAATAATGTGGGGGCCTATGAGTTTGTTGCCAATTATTCCATACTACACGTTGACAGTCCAAGGACCCAAAAAAATTGGGGTGCCCATTGACAAAAAGCTACCCGATTTTGGAAATCAGCACTATGAAGATCTTGGTGTAAAGACACATGATATGGATGATACTTGTGCCGTTTTAAAATTCTCCAAACACTGGTGAGGGACAATCCGGAATCGTGAACTATTTCTCATGTACTAACATGAGCATTATGAGCCTCTGCTGCCAATACAGCAATTTCATTATTTTCTCCAGTGATTGTTGCTCTACGGGTCCTCTCTTTCGGTTAAACATTTCCATCAGTAATAAATTGTTTGATAGAACGGCCAAATGAAGCACGTGAATGAATCCTATCCGGAAAACGTTGAGCGTAAATAGCAACAGCATTTTCAAGATTTCTGCCAGCTTCTCCATAAACCCAATTCAATTTACACTGCCACAGTTAAACGCTCCATTCTAAAGTATTTTATCGTTTATTTTCCAATTACGAAAACCACGAAGATAAGAAATAACACAAACGTTAAATATGATTTACAAAACTGAATAAATTATTTTGATGACGAAGTTTATTTCAAACGTTATGCAGAATCGAATGCGTGTGTTCTAAGATTAAGAAATTGAAAATATTTAATTTCGTCGATTACAACGCCATCTATCATAAACCGAACAAAATATTTCATTTAAATCATACTAAGTTTTAGGTTTTAGTCGTAGAATCCGTATCTGCAATAAAAAATATGGCTTCCTATCTTAGTTTAAAAGTTACCCCCGCCCCACCTACAAAGCGGGGGATGGGGGACTATTTTTTTGCACTAATGTATTTCCCCCGCGGTATGATTAAATTTTGATTATGAACATTTTTTCCGTAGAGTGGCTATTTTTCGAGATAGTTGATCGTCTCAGTTTAAAAGAAACACCCGGTTTAAGGTATCTGTTTTGGAACGAAAGAAAATCTTCCTCAGTTCCCTGGATGTAGGGATATAGGTCCGATTTAGATAGACCTCGACATTACATTACTCTAGGCCTGTATAAAGTACTGAAATGAATGATAGCTCGGCCCATGGCAACCCAAAAGGGAGTCGTAGATGTGTTACATTTACATCCCAGATCGTTTTTGAATGATGAAAATTCGCGTTTGCATCTAATATTACGTGTAAATGTACACTCTACTCATCTTCAAATCCTCAAATCGTTGAATCAATTTTCTAGAAGTTTACGTAAGATGAACCAATTTTCAAGAAGATTAAAGAAATGTCGACTGTATTTTTAAGTTCGCAACACTGAATAGCGCGTTATTCTGTAAAACCAGTAACAAAACAGGAAAAATGTTGAACAAGAAGAAATATGTCCAGGAGGTAACCGAAGATTGGAGTTCTGTTACCAAATTATGTGAATATAGTTTTTAAATATAAAATTAGGTTGTTTGGTTTTGGAGGAACAATACAACGTCAGGACGAAAAAAAACGTCATCATAGAAGAAAATCGATCATAATCATTTTCTTTTAAAAATCAGTCAGAGGAATATTAGAAATAACTGAATGCTGAACTAACTTAATCCTTCTATAAATTTGTATATCATCAGTAAAAACATAGCGTTAGTTGGAGCAGCATGAAATGGATGAACATAAAGAAATTCATATGAAATGCAAATAAAATGGACTGCCTCATCTTCTGTGTCGGTGTTATAGGCTGACATATGCAATGTACTGTGCAGAAGATTTGTTATCGATTTATATGACGTTTAAAGAAAATAGGAAAGATTCGAGTATGCTTCAACACTAAAACCCAACAGTCGTATACTATGGAAGTTTCTAACCACAGACTGAAAGATAGACTCCATTTCACTTGTTTAAGAACAACTAAAATATATCATTTCACATATCAGGTTATATTTAATCTTTGACCTGAATACAATTATTCTAAGTACTTTAGTATAGAAAAAAGCTTCCAATTCTGCCCTATCGGTTAGTAAAATAAAGTCTCAAACCAGTGTTATGGCCACCATAACCAGCGTCTTTGTTTTGCTATGCAACATGTTAGATGAGACAGAGCAACCTCTTCCGATGAAAAAAATTATTTTGGCCAAATGGATACCACTATTATTTTCATAACCCAAGAAAAACGAAATTATTTTTACCAATAGAACACAGTAAAAGAGGTGTTGTAATAGTGTGAGGCGCAGTGTTTTATTTTGGAATAATTGATTTAGATTTTCAGTCAATAAAAATGACAGCAAATACCTATAAAATCGTTTTGGAACGAACTATTCTGAAATTGACCAAACTCTTTAATGAACATCGTTGGATTTTTCAACACGATAATAAAAAATAATCTATGGCTTAGAGGTCGTAAATGGCCCTTACCGCGTCTCAACATGGTATGTTAATTTTTGGTCAACGGCGGGGATCGAACTCGACACCGCGGCATGATGAGAAACTCTCTTAACCATTAAGCCGGATGTAGGCGACACGAAAATGACCTTATCCATATACTGCCAGGATAATCAAAATGTGGATTCGGGAGTGCAAAAAATGTAGTACAATTATCTTGATCGCTTTATTCATCCGACTTAAACATAGTGAAAAACGTTTGGGAATGGCTGTCACTTAAAGTCTATGAAGGAGAGAGCAGTTCGAGAATAAAAACAAATTAATAAGAGACATAAAGCCTGTGTCAAATTGCTATTAACTAATTGGAGTCAATAAAGGAATAAAGGATAAATATTAAACCAACTTTATGACAGAAAGGACCATAAATTAGTCTACTCTTAAGGTACAAGATTAACCATCTTTACGCTACAAGACCGTGCTGGAGATAAGACAATAACTATAATCAAAAACTATTCTTAGCTGCTCTTTTGACCAATAATGACCAAATTCTTAGTAACACAATTTAGTTACGTTAACACATTTTTTTGGATACATTCACCAATTCTCTACTTTAATTTTAAAAATAAAAATGTTGCTACTTGGTTGAAGCAATAGTTGATCAAAATTTAGTTAACCAAAATAGTGGTACGTGAATTTGGTTAAATTATCTAAAAAAAATAGTTAAACAACCTAAGAATATCTTTAAAATAACAAAGTTTAGTTTTATCATTAATTAGTGGTTTTGACCAAACAATAATTATTAGTCAGAATATTTTTAAATACACCTTGACTAACAATTGTTTGTTTTAGCAAATTATTTAGTTCAAATCAACCAAAGTTCTTGGTTACTAAAAAACGGAATTTTATTAGAAATGTTATTTTACATGACAGATTGTGTTGTTTTTCTTCAGTGAAAACAAATTTGTGGTTCCCAATTTTGGACGATACTCCAAAATTTTTTGATTCATTATAAAATTGGTTATTTATAACCAATTTTATGATGAATCAAAAAATTATGAGTTGTATCTAGATTTATTTGGTAAGAAATGTTTTAGTTTTTAGTTTAAATACGATTAGACTTTACTCACATTTTGAAAATATTGTTCAATTGTAGCTGGACAGAAATACTAGGACCATCAGTTTCGGCGGTTAAATTAAGCCCCAACGGTTAAATTAATAAAAATTTGGGGGACACAAATTGGGTACAAGCGATGTTGTATGGCCGAGTGACAGTCAGCTACTTGTATCGGCGAGTGATGACAAAACACTAAAATATGTGAATTAAGCTCTGGCAAATGTGTTAAGTCACTAGAAAGACACATTAACTATATATTTTGTTGTAATTTTAAATGTTACGGGCAGTTTTGACTAGTCGGTGCTAATTGTTGAAATATACTAAATTTTTGATAAATTAAAACAAGTAATTGATCTATACAACCAAAGTAATCTCAAATATTGACTAAATTAGGGATTATATCAAATAATAAAACTTATTAAAGCTAACTAAATAGTTTACTGTTTTTTACTGTTTTTTGGTTAATTTATGTTTTTATTTGGTTATTAAAAACAATATTTTTTTTTATATTTAAAACATAACCAAATACTTTTGGTTACTAATGTTTAATAACCAAAGTTGTTTATTTAAAATTAAAAAGTATTTTAATCAAGAGTTTAGTTATTTATTTTACTAAGGCATTTGGTTGGTTGAAAAATACCAAATACTTGGTTAAATTGGCATAGTTTTTTGGTGTTTTTGACTCAAGTTTTTCTCTGAGTGTTAGTGTGTAATCTAAATATGATTGAGTATTGAGAGATCTTGTCCATGATCAATATTGTTCTAATCTAACGCTGATAAAATTAATAATTTATTGAGACTTTTTTCCCAATTGTAAGGACAACAACCATAATATTTTAGAATATCGTAACGACACTAATTTATATTTGTTTTTCTCGATTAAAGCAACTCTTTCCAGACGTACACTCTCAGCCCCGAATGATATTCAATATATTTGGTATCCTCAAGATCGTCAGTTGCTCCTCAAATAAGAATTGTGATCCAAAACAGTTCAGTATATGGCAGACCATGAATAACAGGAGCACAAGAAGTACTCAACAGTTCACAGATGGCGATATTCCGAATTTTCATTCGGAGCATGTGATTATTCAAGGAACAATGTCCAGCAAGATTCACAAATTGCGTCTATCAGAGCTAGAGAAAAACCGAGAATTTGCTGAATTATTGATTTTAGATAGTTAAAAAGAGATGAGGTTGTCACATCTCTTCTAATGCAGATCACCAAAGTGGAAGATGCAACCTATCTAAGTCTAATTTTAAATATATAAATAAGATTTATAATATCATTTGACCTTAAGTTAATTTAAAATAAAAGATTTTCTTATCAAATAATTTATAAAATCATTATAGCCTGAGTGTGTAAATTACATTGTACCCCCATATAACATATTATAGGCATCTTATCTCAAACACTCATGTCATTGAACATAAATATTTATGTTCACCCACAAGGACGACAAAAAATTAGAAAAATCAATAATACAAACAACAACAAAATTTAGTTCAAGCAAACTTTTTATTTTAAACTTATTAAGGCAACAAAAAATTCATAAGATTTTTATCAGTGTCAAGGTTTTGTATATATGAGCTTGTATTTATTTCTTGTAAAGTGTATTTGGCCAATGTTAATAACGCCTCATCAAGCTTATTTAATTACAGAGTAAATGGATTGGCATCTATCCTTCCAAAAAATTAGCTTAAACTTGGGTCCTAAATCCATAAAGAAAATTCAAATTCCAACCTTTTTTTTGGGTTATCTCAGTCACAGTCTATCTATTTAAAATATGTAAATCATGTACCTAATTAGAATAGTTGGATGTGTCAATGCCTAACTAATTGCTTCAAAATAGATTAAAAAGAAAGTATTATAACTTTATATACATAGTGTGTATCTTCACAGCTATAAATATCAAACCTAATCTATCACAAGGTGGTATTTATGATAACACATGATAACACCACACAAATATAATTATTTATGTAGCATATGTGTTTCCCGTTCAAAGTGGAAATTTAAAATTAATTAGTAAAATATAGCGCGTATATCGTTGAGGTATCCCATCAATCACCATTTTCATTTTTCACTATTCGCAATAAAAATTTGTGTACCTTAGACAGGTGTATATAGTTTTTTAATTAAAAGTCATTTATAAATTTTACTGTGAAAAATTTTGGTAATTATATTTTCCACTTTAGGAAAAGCTAACATGTGACAAAATTCAATAATAATTATATGTACATATACTACATATAGGATGAGACATTGGTTATTTATCGTTTACATTACTTGAGATAAAAATTGAAATAATTTATCGATTATAATGGGACGTTTTCTGCACCTCCTCAATGATGGAAAATCCTCAATGATGTGTGGAGAAGCGAATACATCAATTGCCCGTTACTGTTTCGTACGGCCCGTATTTCTTCGAAGAAGAGGCTGGCGCGACGGTTACTGACAATAATAAAGGTCGTTCAAACCACATGTGTTAATACTCAATGGCTCATAGTGCAAACCTTGGATTTCATCAAAGAGCACAGGCGTGCTCTGCGGCCTTAGCAAACTGGAGTCTGAACCAGGATAGAGGAGACGATAGATTTACAGGAATAGTTCTAGAGTTTAACAAAAGAGATCTTATCCGGTCGAAAGTCGAACCACTGCTGATGAAGTGTATAAGCTCTTTAAGACATTTGTTGCCTACGGCATCACTGGCAAGTCTCATGCGATGAAGATAACTTTTGAAATAACTATGCCAGTAATTTAAGAAACTATTATTCTCAAACTATTCGGGTTAGGCTCCCTTACAAAGTATTTCACCATACGACAAGTAAAGAGTTGGATAACCACGTCAGCTTTGTTTTACTATGTAAAGAGGTAAAGGAGCAGCTGATTCAGGGCCTACGAAAAATAAGCGAGAACCAGTTTTAGCCAAACTGTCTGTAGCTTCGTTGGCATCAATGTCACAATGAGCAGGAACCCACATGACCGTTACCTTATTGTCAGAACCAAGGAGGTTTAACCATTTCTTACAATCCCCTACCAGTTTAGAGCTACCTCGAGGATTACATATAGCTCTGTGAGTTAATGACAATTTTTCTATCCGTACAAAATATAATCTCTTTGTCGTGGGCAACGAGATTAAAAGCTGAAATCACGGAGTGAGTAACCGCAATTTATTTTGCGTCCGATTGAACTACTTACAGTAGGTCCAAAACTGCCAGATATTCTGAAATCATGCGATGGACAGTAGTAGCCAAAGCCAGCACTCTGTTCAGAAACAGAACCATCTGAAAAGAACAATTCGGATATATAATTATTGAGCAATTCTGGTGAGAACCACATATCCCTGGATAGATAACCCACCTCAAAAGGTTTGTAGAAATTAAAAACATGCAGACAGACGCCAATCAACAACTATGTCGATTTCTGGCATAACTCGTTTGAATTCATTAAGAATTGGTCTATGGCCTGAAGTAATACCGAAAGCATTCCACGCCCCAGCACTTCCCAAACGAAAGGTAGCCGAACAAGCTGAACCTAAAATGAAGGTTTGTAACTGTGGTAGGGAGAGAATAAGCTCCAACGCTAGGAGCAGAGTAGAAGACATGGCTCCAGTTACAGCCCTACAAGAGATATTTTGCAAATAGTTGAGTTTACTTATTGAAGATTTTACTTTAACCACTGGCCACCAAACAACAGATGCATAACCTATCACCAGTGATTTGTAGATACAAAATATAGCATTTTGGGGGATAATCCCCAGGAATTACTAAAGGCTCTACGGGATTACCAAAAAATAGCTTATGATCCAGATGATACCTCCAAGAAAGTTGATTATCCAGGAAAACACCAAGGTGTTTGACGTAGGCTGTGCTATTATACTCCAATAACATCCAGAAAAGTGCCCACAACAAACCCGTTGCTGTGCATAGATCTCTCAATCCTAGTTCATGTAAGGAAGTCTAACAGGATTTTCCTATTCGGTAAGCATGTTGCATGTTACTGACTAAATGTTGGTCCCTGATGAACCTATCAACAGTACTTTCTGAAGATGAACTTGATGACAAACATATAGGTCTAAACGATTTGGGGTCTGTGTAGTCTGACTTGTTCGACCTTTAGTTCCAGTAAGGTTCTAGTTACAATTCGATGCCTGTATTATCGGTCGAAATTAATAGGTGATTTGAAATGGTGACGTAATTTAAAATGGTGACGTGAATTGACCGGCAAGAAGCTGTGATTTGAATCCTGTGGATATTTATTCGTGAGGGTGAGTAAAGAAGTGTTATACGGACAATGCATTAACAATTGACTAATTGAGCATTTGAAAGTCAATATTGAAGCAATCATTTTTGAAATAGATCATCACACAATCCAAAATGTGGTTAGGCATTGAACCGACCAAATGGAGTCTGCGGTGCCAGGCGTGGCTTCCCATTTCTATGAAATCATTTTCCATAAAAAACCGCAGAAGGATTGTAAAGGTGTTATTTTTTAGAAGTTAACAACTTCGAGTTGGCAACACTGCTTTATTTGACAACTTACTTAACAGCTGATATTTGATTTTTGTTTAGTTTAGTTTGACATTTCATTATGGATAGACTTACATCACAGCAACGCTTGCAAATTGTTGAAGTTCGTCAAACTTATCGTGCACTTCGTCCATTTTATGACATACATAATCGTCCTTTAGGGTGGCTGATTCGAATAACAATAGATAGTTTTTGGACCACGTTTACCTTTAATGATGATGTGCATCTCGTGAGAGGCCAAAGAGTGCGCACGGAAGAAGCTGTAGCCGCAGTGCAGGAAAGCATTGAAGAAGATCCAAATCGATCAATTCGTCACCGTTCTCAGCAACTGAGGTTGTGTTTTTCCACTTTATGGAAGATTTTACGAAAGAATCTTAGATTAAAAGCTTTCAAGATTAAACTTGTGCAGGAATTTAAGCCAAACGACAATCGTATTTGTGGCGCCAATTCAGCAAATGGGCAGATGTAAAATTGCCATTCAAAATTTTGTTCTCCGATGAAGCCCATTTTTGGTTGAATGAGTACGTAAATAAGAAGAATTGTCGCATTTAGGGTGAGGATAATAAAAATTACTTCAAAAACGATGATGGGTAGAATATTACTGTCAATGGTGAGCGGTCTAGGGACATGATTAGAAATTTTTTCGTACCTCGAATCTTGCTGACATGTGGTTCCAACAGGACGGAGCCCCAAAGGAACTTTTAATGAAAGAATAATTTTGCGTAATGATCCAATTAATTAGCCGCCACCAAGAGTTATGTAAACTCACTTGTCTACATCGATAAACCAAAAACAATTGAACACCTGAAAACAACATTCGAAATACGGTCACAAATGCTGCGAAAAGTTTGTTAAAATTGGTGTTCCAGATTGCGCTTTGTACGCGCCAGTCATAGCGGCCACATGATGGTTTTATTTTATTAAATTTTTAGATCTGAACTTCTTACTGGGACACCCTGCATAAAATACTTTTTGGTAGCAGATATGTGACAGTTTACAAGTTTTGACTAAATTCTGTTTCTATCTTTGCAATCTATTTTGCAATCTGTTATTATCTATAACTCGATGCCAGCCTATAGTACTGACAGGGGATCATAGATGTGTTCATTCACACCACCGATCGTAATCGGATGGTGAAAAAATCCATTAGCAAAACCCATTACCCGTATCGGGATTCGAATCCAGTACCTCCCGCTCCTATTGCCGCAGCTATAACCACTGCGCCATTTGGTTCGAAAGCTCATTTTTCACATTATTTTAAAAGCTTAAGATCATTGGTTCTAACCCCTTGGTAAAGGTATACGACACGGAGCTTATTTCGAAGAACCATCAAAATGACATTGAATTTGTTCTGTTCGAATGATTCCTATAACAAAAAAGCCATTCACAGTTACATATTCTACACACCGAAACAAATGCTTCACTTAACAAAGATAGCTAGAAGAAAAAATGTATAACAAAAAGCTTAATAAAGATTATGTTGCTACATATACAAAATTTATCTAGCGACGACAACAAAAAAGGCTAATAGCACAAAACAACATCCATAAAAAAAATCTTTTGATATAAACCGGTGAAATTTATTACACACATCGAGTCCAGTACCACCATCCTTCATATGCATGTGGTCGTATATATGTGTTGTCATTATATTTGTTTGATAAAAGTCAACTTTAATCTCAAATCCTTTTAAAAACTATATAATCTACATAGATTCGTAATGTTAATCTCATTAAATCTTGTGAAATTCTCAAAAATAAATTTACACATTCTCAACAAAATCGAAACGACCTAGACACTAGAACAAGAAGAAAATTTTATATATATTGTATGTACTATACCTATGAGTACATACATATATTCTTATCATCATAATACAATATTTTTTATAAATATTTTCTTCGACGAGTATAAAGTGCTCATTACTCTTACTAAGTATTTTTTGAATGATTCTTAAGTTATTAAAACACGTATATATATATAGTGTTATAGTATATAATGAGTAGTATATGTAGTACACACATAAGTATATAACAACATTATTTATGTGTGTTATGCTTCTATCATAACGAAAAAAAAAACTTTAATCGATCGAGTTAAAACAAAAACACAAAACTTTTTGGTATATACACGAGTATGTATTTATGTATGTACATACGATTCTATGCTTGTGTGTGATGTTTAAAGCGCAATGTTCAGTTCATATTTAATGACCTTCATTTTTCCAATCAAACTAAACCAAAAAAAAAACAACAACAGAAAAGGAAATTTGGGAAAAAATCATCGTTTGTTTTTTGGTTTGGTTTGGTATATCGATGATGATTCTTCTTGTCTGGTATTGTGCTTTTGTGGGTTAATTTTGAGCTTTCTATGTGCGGTATGTTAAATGACGTATATTATGTACTTATTATATAGAAGTTAAGCAAGACTGGTATTTATTGTATCCGTTTCGTTGTGTTTTGGTATATTGTTCGGAAGTATGTGTATAGGTCGGGAGGAGGATATAATAGTTTCTTTTATATGTTAATATATAATATTTTGTCGCAGCATACTAAAATAATTATATATGTACATTTATTATTTATAAATAATATATAGTTTTTGTATACTGTCTTACCTACGTATCCAAATACGAGTGAGCCTAGTAGCGTAATTAAAATTAATTGTACTGTAGCCATTATCAACTATTATTATTTATTTTGTGCTAATTTATTAATTATTTATATAAATTATTTTAATTTTTTTATATATACATATTATATGTTACAATATGTATTTTATTCTCAATATGTATATTTAAAAAAGGTTTGCACAAAGCTTTTTTTTAACTAATTTTAAATTTCTTTATTCTTTAAATATTAAAGCGGATAAATGGAAAATTTCATAACCAAAATTATGTTGATGCAGGATAACTTAAACTTTACAACCGCATCTCACAACTATACAAACTAATTTAATTTTGTTTAAACATTTTCACACACTCTTAACCATAAATGTAAATAAACGAAAAATATAAAACATAAAAAACATTTATTTTAACAAACAAAAAAAATTATTTATTCTAGTCAAGTTGTCCACACCGCGAAATCTTAATAGTTTGAAAATTATTCTGCAACTGACAAATTTTTTTTCACTTCACATATAAATTTTGAATATTTTCTCAACGCCGCTCTCCCAAAATCATATGTATGTATAATGAAAATAACGCAGGAGAGAAAAAATAATATTTTTCTTGATTTTCCACTATATAAAATGCTATTTACTGCAGAACTACTAATTCTCTCTCTATTTATAAATCTCTCGCGACAGTTTCTTATCAGTATGTACGTATACAAAATCATAAGCATATATAAAACAAAATAATACAGCATTTGAGCTTTTAAATACACATTTAAATGCGGTAAGTATGTATGTATAGATTATACAAAAAACAAAAAATTTCATTGAATAAAATATATACATACATATAATAAAATCGACATAATGGGGAAAATTTTTAAATTGAATATTATTTTTATAACAGTTCTCATTTTACTCAATTTTGGTCTTCCCCTTTCGTGGATAATAATTTAATAAATAAAAGTATGTTTTTCCTTTGTTTTTCTTTTTGTTTGGATGTATTATAAATCAGAAACACGTGTTTGATCATTTTTCACTCTCGCATATGAAAAGTTATTTGATGTTGGCGATAGAAAATAATTATCACTTTGTTACATGGAAATACATTTCGTAATGGGAAAAAAGAAAAATAATGGAATAGGTTGGAAACAATATATTAATAGTTTTGTAAAATGTGTTGAGAATCGGGTCAAGCATAAAGAAGGAAAATTGAATGGGACATTAATTTTTCCTGTTAATGTTTCATTATTAATAGAATGTGTTGATCGAAAAGCTTCGGGGTTGATATATGCTTATCCTCAATTTAATATAGAGTCGGACTCAGACGGAAACGACTCATTCTGTTGGAACATTATTAAGTCCGCCTAATCAATCAAGATACACTGAACGTCTTCGAAACACATTTTGAATTTTTCGTACAAATATGTAGCTAAAACATCGTTATTTTTATCGACATTCTAAAAGGTTTTTCAATAAGCAGTTTCATTTTGATATTTAAAAAAACCGAGTATTTTTAGGAGAAATCAATGAATGTTTATTTCATTATAAAGAGAAAGGTCAGTAAAGTGTAAATGACCACCACGGTTACGTTTACAGTACCATATCCTTTTCATGAAATTTTGCATGACCAATTCGCACATTTGCGGCTGTATGTCCTCGAACTTCACGAATTCCATGTTAAAGGTCTTGAATCAACTGTGGAACATTGGCATAGACCTTATCTTTCACGTCGCTCCAAAGCAAAAATCTAATTGGTGGCCAATTGTTTGAGAAATAACATGGCCAGGAAACTTTCTTGCAAAATTGCGATGGCTATTTAAATTGAAAACTTTTAAATGAAACCTCTTTATAACGAATTGTAGCTTTGGGCCGTTAAGATTACACATCACGAAAAAAATTACTGTTATGATGCTTGAGTTTACGCTGCGTGAATACCTTTGTTTTTGAAATGTCGTTTGATATAACAAATTCACCTCTTGGTTATTTGAATCTAGCATTTATTATTTATAACACATTGAACCTTGTAAAAAATAATAAATTTCGTTATACACCATCATTATTTTAGAAATTTCTACTTGGTACAAATATGGGATTCCTTAACATTATAGGAAAAATCAAATAGAAACTCCGTTTTCTTGAACTGTTTTGGCCACTATGCTGTGTACATAACATATTTTTTTTATTTCATTAAAATAATGAAAATAGATAATCAACATCCCTTAAGCGCATTTGATATAGGTCAATCGAGCAAAATTTGAAGTGTCAAGATTCAAAAGCAAACTATTAATCTTATCTTCAGTCTTATAATCAATAATTGTTTAGCTTAATGGTTTCTAAATGGTTTGCTTTACCTAAACAAGTAGGTATATAACCCAAAAATATTAATTTTCATATGTTTACAAATATAAACCCTCAAGCATACTGTGGAACTTTCGGAGAAAACTGGTTTACTTTTGAACAAGCTATTCTCATTAACTACAGTGTTTAAAAGCCACGAAATTCTACACGTCTTTACTTATAACAACAAAAGATCTCACACTATCCATTCCTCTTAACAATAAGTCAATGATCTTATCAAACAATAATATGCTATACTTATGATTATGTAAATGAATTGTATATGTTATTAAGTTCATGAACTGAATTGTGATACTTTCCGTGTTTCTCACATGTACAATGTATGTACTTATTGTTTATCGTCATAGTTTACGTCATACCGATTTTTAAATGTGTTAACCTGAGAATTTCGTAAATGTGTCAGTATATAAATAGTAACTATACACATATAAAAGTTTTATATAGGTTTATAGTCATGACGCATTTGTCGTTCCATGGTTATATACAAAACAGAGGAGAGTTTTTAAAATATTTATAATCATCTTATTAAATTTATAATAGAAAGTTATTAACGTAATCCTCATTGCATAATAGTTCATAGTTTAAAGTTCTGTGTATAAACAATTTTCCAACATAAAAGTTTTATTATTAATTTATAGGTTCCCCTTATCGAGGACATGTCCATCCGAATTTCCAAAAGCGCATGAATCAAATATATATTTTCAACTTTCTGCTCGTTTGCTATATATAATTTGTTTACATATATGTATATGTGTGTATGTATCTACCAAATATATACTGCACTTCTGCATCAAAAGTTTTTCTTTACAAATTTTCACAGTATAAACAATAAAATTGACGTTGTATGCTCTTTCGTTATAGTATAGGTATAAAAAGTGAAGAAAAATAAATTGAAAACGTATTTACTGTTAATAAAAACGAACATTAATTTTGTTTGCGATCTCATCAATAAAATCTTAATCCGCAGAGTGGCATACAAACAACCATCAATGTGTTTATACAATATAATTGCTATTTGATCATGTCTGCTAGACGAAAGAAATAGTTAAAGTGACATCATTCAATTGATAATTCTATACAAAATACACAAATTAAATAGAAATTTTGAAACAAATAATATGTCCCTAGTCAAAATATGATATTTACATTACATATCTCTACAGAGCTTTAGCCAAACGACACGTTATTTCGCGAACAACTTAGTACATTTAAAAATGTGAATTAAATTTGTATCTTGAAATTTTTTTAGCCTTTGTTTAAATGTTACCTTTAGAAACAGGACAGTATATATTTCACTTATTCCAAACTTGACAGTCATGCACAAATCTACAGTATATATATATATATATATATATATATATATATATATATATATTTATGTTTATATATATATATATATATATATATATATATATATATATATATATATATATATATATATATATATATAAATACATATATATATATATATATATATATATATATATATATATATATATATATATATATATATATAAATACATATAAATATATATATATATATATATATATATATATATATATATATATATATATATATATATATATATATATATATATATATATATATATATACTAAATGGTCCATTTCATCGCACTTTATGTTGATTTCACATCCATGCTCTGTGGCCCTTCTCGAAATATATATTTATTTGAAACTTCTTTGTGGTAACATACTTATTCAAATAAGTAAGCTGGCGAGGAGACTTATTTTCTATCATTATATAATAGTCATTCATTCATTATATATAATATATATTTCTATGGTTTTGACAGTTGACAGATAAACAGTTGAATGTAAGTAAGGAAGAATTAAAAAAACAGGAACTATAAGAAAATCCAGATCCAATTTTCCTGGAAAATGTTAACAAGGATTCATACAATAATATAATAGTGTTGTGACTGGCATAAACTTGAATCAGGCCAGCTTGGACACCAGGATTTTGACAGAACTTTAGAGCTCTCCGACGAAGATTTTGATTTTTTCCAGACACTAAATAGTCTCTTGTCTAAATTTTATGATATCAGCATATTTTCATTATTTTCCTTTTATATTTTTTTTATCAGTAAGGCTGTCCATCCTACCAGATAAATATAAAATTATGAGCAGCTATGTTTTGTCTTAAAAATGTTATAAAATTTAATTAATTTTTATGTTTGTGTCACTTTTAATGTTTTGATACAGCTGTCAAAATAAGTAAGCTAATTCGTTTCGAGTGGGTTTCACATACTTGTTCAAAATGGCGGTAAATAAGTATGTCCACAAATAAGTATACTTTTCGAAAACAGTCTGTAACTGTAAACCACACTTCAAGTACAACTTATTTAGAACTTTCTGTCGCATACTAAGCCTACAAAATAATCGAAAAGTGTCTAATTTCAACTCGGTACGTGCATCTTGACCCATCATCCATCATTTTATGTTAGAGGGTTACTTTTTATATTTGTCTTAAGCTTAATTGGAAACCTTGCTTATATCAGTCTGTATGGTTCAATCAAATGCCAGTTAAATATTCGACCTTCTTTTTATGATTTGATCCTTCATATTATCTTCAATATCAATCTGTTCAATTTAGGTGGGCTTACGTATATAATTTATTAATTTCTATATTTCAAATTCGTTTAAAGTTCCTTAAAAATGATATTAATATTAAATCAAGGTATCTCGTTCCTTTAAGTCAGCGATCTCATAATATTTTCAGATAAGTTTTTGTTTTTGCAAAAAGCCATAACCTCAAATCTGTTAAGATGCAACAAAAGCTCCTAAATATTAGGATGCTTTGATGCAACACAGTAGAAACCCTAAAAGCTCCTTAATTTTACAGCGGACTACAACAAACTATGCGATCATTTCGATTACGCCGAAGTACATACTATATTCCGTCGATCAATAATGCAGTAGTTCAATAATGGGTTTGATACTTTTGAGAGTTTCTTCAACAATAATTTAAAGAATTTTATTTAAGTTGCAATGATGTAATAATTGCAAGCGATTAGCAGAAATGATTAATTAATGTATAAAGTCAGGAAGTTCCTTTAATGTGAATTCAAAGTGGTTATATTATGAAAACACTCTTTCAAGCACTAATTTCGATGAATCGATTTTATTAAATAAATCGAAGTTTATTCTTAAGTAACCGTTTTTCAAATGCACGCCTTTTAATATGCGAGGAACTCTGTCATATAAAAGAGACTGCGCTACTCGTGTACCAGGCAGAGGTGCTAGCGATTGAGGAGGTCCTGAATTGGTTGAAACATGATATCCCAGACTGATATCGCAATCTATACGGACAGTCAGACGGCAATCAAGTCGCTGGACTCTGTTTCTCTGACACTTGTCTTCCACATTCAGATAGTCTGAGTCCTCGGCCACTCGAACGTCATGGATAACTGCAGGGCGGACGAACTAGTGAGGCATGGTACAACTCTTCAACTGCTACCGGAAAGGGCAAAGTTGGGGAAGCCCATTAAGACACTCAAGACTGTGCTTAAAAAGGAGGCAGTAGCCTCAGCGAATAAAAGGAAAACGGACACCCTATCATGTAGTGTAGCAAGGCAAGTCTGGCCAAAGCTGGACTTGAAACTCTCAAAGACACTGATCTCCCTACGAAGACGTGAATTTAAAACGATCGTAAGGATACTCACAAGACATTGCCTACTTGAAGAAAATACGAGGAGGTTGTTGCAGGTCTAAGTGTGCTGTGACAGCCACTCAACCTAACCTAACCTAACCTATAGGTTGAACAATCAACACAATAATTAAACGAATCATTTTATAAACTACTTAGATGGAATTAAATGGCAAGTTTGTTTAAACCCCATGTAAATTAAATTTATTTTGAAAACCAACTAGTGTTCCAACAATTCTGAATAAGAATTCAATCCAACCAATTTTTCTCTTTCATTTTCTTTCAACAAAGTCGATCAATAAAACTACCTGAAAATGGTTTTGAATCTTATTGGGCCTATTTAGACAAGTATTTTGAACAACACATTTCAACAACACTTGAATCAACTTGAAGTTTAGATTTGTATTCTACACCCGATGTTTATTATATATGTATATGTAAATCCGTTTTATTTCGTATTGATAATTTGACTCGTTCAATAATATTTTTGAAGTATAGATAGGTGTTTACAGTTCAAAATAAAAATTTTAATGGAAAAAATAGCCACACATACACAATCATTTGTTTTTAATATAAACAACACGAGAATACAGAAAATTTACTGTCGAAAAGTGCATCGGAAAATCCCCACCACAAATTTTAGTTTATAGGTAAAGAGAAAAGAAACGAGGAAAAAAGTTGATGCAAAAATACATGTCTAAATAGGCCCATTGATTATATTAGACACACACATACCCTTAAAATAAAAACTGTCCCCAAAATTACCATAGCAACATAATGTCGCTTATTTTTTATAACAATTTCACCAATGACACTGCTCTGCCAAACAAAATTTTGTTATTTTTGATTAATAATTTAGTTTTAGACGAAAATTTTAACATCAAGTTTATTTTTAATCCAATTTTTCACATCTGTTAAAGAGTCTGAATTTGAATAGTTCAGCAAGTGCGATATTTTTTATTAAAGATTTACCCAAAATTTAAATTTTTACAAACAAAATGTCGTTTGAGGACGATAAACGTGCAATTCTCGAACGCAAACGAAATTTACTGTACTTAATATCGAAATACCTCAATGATTTGGGCCTCAACGAAACGAATGATAAACTTTTGGCCGAGAGTCATATACCGCCTAATTTTCAAATTTGCGATAATATCGATTTGGATCAAATCTATTTAGAATTTCAAAGTTATTATTTTTTGAAATTTGGTAAGAAACCCCGAGTTTTGAAGAAATCTGAAGAAAATAGTGGAGGAACATCAACAACATCAACCGCACGATCGAAAAAGGGTAATACAAATAGTACGGTGGCAACAAAACCAGGAACAAGGGCGAAAAAATGTGAGGCGGATAATGCGGACTCAAATTATTGCAATACATTTGATGGTACTGTAATGGTGAGTCAACTACTGTCGACGGGCGAATTAATTCAACCAGATAAAGTGCCACGTTCCAATGATTCTGGTGATTTTGGAACATTTATGATGTGTAGCTTAAATGTAGAAGATTATCCACCAGATTGGCGGGATCTCGTTCAACTGATATCACGAGAAATAATACGAGTAGATCTCGGATTTCGTTGGTCCGATGTATATGGCGCAGAAGATGCCAAAATATTAATTCAAGAGGGGATTATGTTACCATTGGAATATCCAAATCTATTCCAAAATTTTATTACACCATGGCGTAGTATACTATTGCATGGACCACCCGGAACTGGTAAAACTCTAATCGCCAAAGCTTTATGTAGTGAGACCTTCGGAAAAGTGACATTCTTTAATATATCGCCAAGCACTCTGGTTTCGAAATGGCGTGGTGAATCTGAAAAAATTATTCGGGTGAGTAGAAATAAAAATAATAATCGCCCCCGGGTGGACTCGAACCACCAACCTTTCGGTTAACAGCCGAACGCGCTAACCAATTGCGCCACGGAGGCATGTAATGTTCTTAATTAATTTTAGGTTCTTTTCGATGTGGCAAAAAATTGTGCGCCCTCCATTATATATGTAGATGAAATTGAATGTATCACCTCACAACGAGATAAAGTACATGAGCATGAAGCATCGAAGCGATTCAAAAATGAATTTCTGACCCTAATGGATGGTCTCGAGAGTAACAGTAATTTAGGTATTTTTATTTTAGCCAACACAAATCTTCCATGGGACGTTGATGCCGCTTTTCTTCGCCGATTCGAGAAAAAGATCCTGATCGATTTACCCAATCTGGCCGAGCGCATTAAAATCATTGAACACTTCCTACTAGGAATGAATATATCCGGAGAGATTATTAATGATCTTGGTATTATAACGAATAATTTCACCGGCGATGAGATTCGTTTGGCGTGCAAAGAGGTCAAAATGACTCAAATCCGTCGTACAATATCAATGAAAAAGAAAACTTTGATTTCTAATGTTGATGTAGAAGATGTATTTCGAGCGTTTAAGCATGTGACACCAGCATCGAGTTCAATTATCGTAAAGCATCGCGAATGGAATCGAAATTACAAGAATTAAATAAGTACACTATATTATTTATAAATTTAAATAGTTTTTTTATTAAATGATTATTTAGTATTACGACCGCCTTGTTTGATTCCTTGATAGTAGCCTGTGTAGTAACCACTCATGTACCAAGACATGAGCATGGCGGATAAATGTTCTGATTCCTCGGTATTTTCTAAAAATGGAGGTAGTGGCGGTGGTGGTGGAACGTTCATCGGTATATCATGTCCAAATCCTTTTGATTTCCTATTCGAGCGTATATTTGGCCTCTTTCCATCCTCATCCGATTCTGATGACTGGACATTTTTTTGTGATTTCTTCTGTTGCTCGTGACGTGCTTTTTGTCCCCATGTGGGAATTAAATCGCTCATTTTTACAAACTCTTCGTTATTATATCCAATATATCGTAAAAGACATGTTTCTGTATCATCCATAATATCTAAAATTTTTGCTTCGTAGTCTATCCCATCATTATAAGTTGCTCGAACATAATCGCCAATTTTATACTTAACAGGATTTGTAGATTTTGTAGGCGATTGATTAGCTTTATATAAACTGTTTGTTTCATTTGCGAGCTGTTTGGCTACTTCTTCACGCGCAAGTTGTAGAGATTCATCATACGCCTTGATCAGAAGTGTATCATCCCAGGCGTTTTGATCTGTTAAATCAATCTCGATTTTGCTCTATAGGTTATGGAAATAAGTAATTATGAATTAAAATCGTGAACCTAGCAAATATAAATAATTTATTTACATGTTTTGATGAACTCTTTTCACCCATACTGTAATAATTTATTTAATTAAATGCACAAAAACAGAATCGAACGAATATGTTTTGAATTATAAAATCGTTTAACCTCAAATGTCGGCTTGTCAATTTGACATTCAATTCAGTAACAAATGGCCCAAACTGCAATATGCTGAATAATAAAGTACACTAGTGCAAATGTTTGATAGATATTCTTTAATTATAATTACAATAAATACTTTCTCTTTTGAATTATGTTTAATTGTTTTGACTATAAACCTTAAATTCAATTGAAAAGCGATAATTTCATTCTTCAAAAGACAAAAATTTGTAGTATAATTTTACTTGTGCTATTATTATATAGATGGCATTGAAAACAGTTTAGTCGCAGTAAAATCATTTATAACAAAATTATGGTATTTAGGCCAACTTTTAAAATTTTTATGTTAAAAAAATGTCAGTTCAATCGAAATCACAAAAATTTTCGATAAAAATGTAAGTTAATTTTGGATCCTAATTATTAATGTATAAAGTTATAATTTTAAATTAGTTCATGTAATGCTCTATACATAAATGATCAAAAGAACGTTACAAAATAAATGTCCGGATTTATTTCATAATATAACAACGACACAAGCTTTTTCCAACCGTTTCCATTAATGTACAAATGAACGTTATTATTCACCTACAGTGTTATGAATAATTAATGTCATTTAATAATTAAAAAAGTCAAAAGTGAATATTTAACCAAATTTAATTGTTTAGCCTCTTTGACTTATGGGTTATAGGTCAAATTGGCTAAACTCAAAATTAACTAATTGATTCAGTAAAAGAATTTCGATGTTGAATCAAATCGAATTAACCGACTTTCACTTGTGAGTTAAGGTTTATTAAGTCTACAGTGGTCTAGAGCAGATGTATATGTACCATCATTTATCATTCCTACAGTTATCAATAACATGAAACATGAAATACTTCAGTGTCTCGTAAATATCTACTTATAAAAATGGCACTTAAACAGAGAACATGGGCAGCTGACAATTTAATTTGAGTTTCGATAACAGTGGTGATAGTTCGTAGGAGTGGCTAAATCCTGATTATCTACCAGACTTCCATTATTTACTGTGATGGTAGATATTAGTCTTTACTTACTCACCGGACGACCTGATTACAACGCTATACTTATACATATTGATATTATTCTTACACTTATTGATACTTTATACTTATTGATACTAGCTACGAACCTCATAGTAGGGTTCATTATCTATCGTGAACAATTGCTTAATCGAAATTTTTTAATGGATAATAAACTCATTCAAATCCTTCAAATCTCCTGGGAGAGTCCTCCTTTGATGTAGCAAGATATATAGAATAATTTCTTCCTTTTCTGTGTTTTACGTTTAAAGCTAGTTATACTTTTAGTTACATCTCTTGTGAATGGAGGACCTTTATAACAAAGGTCATAATATCTTTCGATAATCAACCCAAGCTTTACACCAATTAGCCCTAATTCGTTGTTAGCATTTGAAGACGATACAAAAGTTGTTAGCAACGTAGTTAATTCTTCTCTTTTTAGCTAGTAGGATGACACCTCTTATACGACTCGAAGAGTAACACCTACAGTGTGAAAAAAGATTTGTTCTTAAGTATCCTCAAACGGCCTTATTTGTACGATTTCCTATGGTTTTCGTTATCTTAGTGTATCCTGTGTATAAGTTAGTCAGTCGATAAGGCCTCCTAAATTAGCCCGATTCGAACATTCTCACGACAGATGTGTTTATAGTTATATAAACTATATTCCAATAAACTATTTTGATGTTTTTAAGTTTGTTGATCTTGATACTTCAGTTATTATGTGAACTATAAATAATAATTTGAAAAAGTGGGCGGAGGAGAATTCTTGGTTTTAGCTATTTTTTATAACCAATCCTCACATAAGGTTATATATTATGTACAAGAATAAGTATATAACAATTATAATGGTATTTTTATTTTAAATGTGGCTGGGGGACACCCCTCTTAAATGTAAATAATAAAGTTTAAAGTTCCTTCTTTTCTATTTAACTTGAAATGGGTCTGAAAAACTTGAAATAGTATTTTATGAGTTAGTACAATCAAGCATAGAACACATATTTTGTTTACTGGAAATATTTGTCTATCCAAAATCATGTTGTTAGGGGTATGATCCCGAAAATAATTTTTTGCTCACTTTATAGAAACGTTAGAGAGGATTAGCATAGTTTTCCAATAATTATATTTATTTTTATTATACTGAATAATACTTGATGCGTCATGATGGGCGATACTGTTGTCAGTTTATTATAAAAATTTTTAAAAAAAAGGAGATCTGTACGTCCTACTAGATTCAAAATCTAACATATAGCATATTCTAGTACCAGTAACAAAAGTATATTGTTGGCACATACCAAATATATCTCCCAATTCCCATAGTCAATCATATCATATGAAGTGACGATTGTCACTTTATTTTGTTATTCTCTTTTTCGATTACATCCTGTCACTTCATCGATAAAAGTCATTTCATATGACGGTTTGTCACTCAGTTGATACAACTATATGAGAATCGGGGTAATAGTCAAGTTTACAGCATCGCATAAATTAACCAACTTGTATTATTTATGAATGGCAAATCTTCCACCCATCGATGTTGAATCAATATACCAAAACCTAACTTCAATCAAGATATATCACGTTACACATAGTAAAATATAACTATAAATCAAACTGCAAACACGAATAAATGAATATTAAGTAAACGAACATATAAGTTGGAGGTCGAATATAGTGAAATGACAAATGGGACCTTAAACGAAAACTGGCGCATTGTGTAAAGCCAATACACTGCTGTAACTATAGACCTATACTAATGTATGTAGTTAGCATATGGCGGCCGGCTCTTGACCTGCTCGCATACAGGAGAATATTGGAAAAGATGTAAAAAACGACATATGTATTCTTCTAAGAGTGACACTGAAGACAACTCTTACTTGTAGTTTAAGGTTCATTTTTGATCTTCTCTCATCTTTAGCAAACAAAAGGCAGCCTAAAATGGCTGTCACCAGTAAGTCAGTGGAAATGTCTTCAGACACTCATTGATATGTATCATTATGCAAGGAACTAGCGAATCTTGATTACACTACAATGGATTTATGCTTCGATGAGGGTCTTCGAACTATGTGACAGGTATTTTTGAAAGTTTCGATCGGCACCGGTAACTGAGGTTTTTCATTTTTAGATGGATGCCTTCGGTGACAAGTTCAAGACGGAGTCTTCTGTGGCAAGGTCGAGATGAACATGTACGTTCATCTCCCTGATTACTGCAGTGTGTATCAATCTGAGGTTAAAGCGATTGAGAAGGTTTTGAACTGCTTGAGACATAATGTGGTATCCACAGTAAATATCACTAGTCAAGTTTTTGGAATCGGTTTCACTTTTGACCAGAGTAGCGTTGAGCTGCCACTCATCTCTTAATGTTATGGGTGAACATTTCAATATTCAGATTATCTGGAACTAGCCAGAGTTGGTTTGAGTCTACCAATGCTACCAAAAAGATCAGGTGGAGATAAGCGGATTGTAAGCACTAAGATAAGCGCTAGAAAGATGGTTGAAACTTCATGAGGGGTGAACAAACTTCGCTACGTACAGTATATAGTGAGACAAGTCTAGCATTTTAGAACTGAGACGCTTAAAAACGCTAATTTCCCTTCATTTATGATCTTTGAGAACGTAGAGTACATTAAACTGAGATTGTAGAGTATTTACAGAATATTGCATTCAGGAGGGCATGCTGAGCTATAAGCATATGAAGCAGGAGCAGACGGTCGATTATTTCTCTGCTACAGCAATCGGCGTAAGTGGTATACCATTGAATGTGTCAAATTATGCTACTTCGTATTTTAAATCTCATATCAATTGTTTATGATATAATTAAACGAATTACTGAAAAAAATAGCACGATCAACCATTATATTGATTGCCTTGGAGATATCAAGAAATAATGCTGTGCACATCTAGATGTAACATTGCGTAGTACAACATTGCATCTTGTATGGATTTCCCAGTTATGAACCCAAACTGATTTGTCTAGATTTTATTTTTTCAAAATAATCAGATGACATTTAATTGGTTGTTCAGATAGTTTCAGCAATTTGCTTACCAAAGAATTAAGCCCTCATAATAAAATAAAACAAAAATAAATTAAACTCAGAATAAATCAATATACCTTTAAATCTATCGCGCCCTGAATAATCATATGTTTCAAATGAAAATTAGTGAGAGAGGAAAAAAAGAAACTGTTGAGCATTTCCTTTGCTCCTGTTCTTCATACTCTTCTCAAAGACTGCACTGCTTTGGATCACTATTCCTATTTGAGGATCAACTGATGATATTGAGGAAACCAGATATCTTAGGCTTCATTAGATGAACAAACATATTTTGAATAGAAGAACAAACAGATTTCGGAACTGATAGTGTACGTCTGGGAAGGGATGTCACAATGATCCAATCGAACCTGTGGGACTGGGAAAAAAATCCAACAGTACCTTTGAGGAATGAAATTTTCACGTCAACTTTCGAAGTTATAAGAAATTATTTTCATTCCTATTCCTATTCCAGTGACCAACATAATACTGCTTATAATAAGTCTACACGACTTGACGTTAAAAATTATGTAACAGTCAGACACGTAAAACAGTAATAAATAATAATTAAATCAGGAAGAAACAAAGTGTAGCTTCAACCTATGTCTTAAAATCGAACACGTGATTTATCTGATCTAAGTTCTTACACATCATGTTAATCGGTTCTTTAGAACCATAGTTGGTTCTATGTGCATCAATAAAATGTTACCGACAAACGAGCACTTAAAAAGCTCACGACTATTTTCCAGAGTTGCTATGTTATATGTTTTACATCCATCCAGATATGGTGGTCAACGCTGCACATTTTCATGGTATGGTAGTTCGTCATCAGTAACAGATACTCTCAACCACCTTTCCAAGTTAAGTTAACTTTTTTCTAACTAATATCTAATGAATTGATTAACACTTTGGATGTCAATGTTGTACTCTAAATTTCACCCAACCATGCCAATGTTGTTCTAGACATATACATTCGAAATTCTGTTTTCCTGTGCCAGTGTGCCAGTGTTGAACAGGGTGTGCCACTTTATAATTACACAGAATTTCGAATGCTTGTCCACGACAACATTGGCGGGTTGAGAAAGAATTTTAAATGTATTTTTATAACAACACTGGCATACATTATAAGTTTTTTGGAATGTATGTGTACGACAACACTGGCGTAGGCAAATTAGTATGACTATATAGTATGTATGACTATAAAAATAGTAACAGATAATCTAGAATATATATTGAGAACAACATTGGCTTTATAAGAAAGATTTTGGCATGTATTTCCGGAACAACATTGGTGGTAGTAAGGTGGAATTTAAGTATGCTCATTACAACATTGACACCCAAAGTGTTAAATCCAAATGGAATGGAAAGGTTCAAGATAAATCTAGCGCAAAATGATTTGGCTTACAAAAAGAAAAAACAACTAATCGACATTATAATCGAATTACAAACCCCCGATGGTCTTCATGTGCAGCCTTTATTACAACATTGGCAACAAAAAAAGTTGTATTACACAGTATATAGACCTTTGTATAACCGTAAATACCATCTAATCCGTCGCGGGCTTGTCTTACTGCTATACCATTTATATTTGTATTTGAATTCAATTAAAAAGTTAACAATTAATCGGAAAACACGATTCCATCTATTTTGTGTTATTTTACATTTTCATCGTCATATCACACACAAATCTCATTATATAAATTCACTGTACCATGACGACTTTATAAATCGCGTATATTTATACACATAAAAGCGATTTATTTATAGTTATTTTTTTTCCAGAATAGTGAAAAGTTTTATATTTTAGTTTCAGTTTTAACATTGTCATTGCGCGAAGATGAATAATGTAATTCGCGGTTAATAAAACATTTAAAAAAAATTAACATTCTACTATTAATATAAGATATGTGTGTGTTAACGGTTTATTAAAATAGTAATATACTCAACAAAAAAAAAAAGTTTAAGTACATAAATCAGCTGATTTCTGATCAGCATCATTTCACTAATTACGGCAATAAAAATTCAGGTAATTTCTCCCAACAAAACAAAACCAAAATATTTAGTTTTTTTTTATTTCCATTTTCATTAATGTTATGTTAATCTTAAATCAGTCTCTTAAAAAATTTTGAAGTGTTAAGTTCTGTGTGTTAACAAATAAATAAAATAGTTTTTTTTTTTAATTATAATTAACGAAAAATAATATTTTAACTAATATAGTTTTAATGTAAATGATGACACTAAACAATTTAACGATCGTTTGTGGATTATAAAAAAAAATACTTCTAAGAATTTTGTACATTTTGGAAATGGATCGAGTCGATTGAGATCAACGAATTTATAAACTATATTTACAAAACAAATCATTAATTTATTTATTTTATTGTATTAACACGAATTAAAAATGGGTTTCATTAAGTGGATTAAAAAGTAAGTAATTATTTTTGATTATAATTAAGAAAAAATCGGTGTACCAAAAAGGGTTAAACCGGTTTACAAAATTATCTTGGGTGATTTTTTACAAACGATCAAGATAGTTAGTCGTAATGTTAATTTTAATAGTGAAGGATTAAATTTTATAAAATTACAAATTTTTTTTATCTACAAATTATAATGATTCGTAGTGGTAAAAGGGTAAAATTTTGTGGAAGGTACTAATTTGTTTTGTTAAATAATTTTACGATTTCTTACATCAACGCCTTCGTATCAAGTGGTGCTATAAAATTTAGAAGACGTAACAAAAATAGGGAATCCCAATAATCGAGTCATAAACATATAGTGCATGTATTTATTTCGATAAACCTTCATTTTAAATGTCTACCTGGAACGTGTCTACCATTTTGGTTTTTATCCACCCATCGCATAGCGATAAGTCGCCAGCGTATATGGATGAGATAAGAGTGTAAATTCTGGTTTAATTGCTTTTCGTTTACTGATTAATTATATATTAATCAAAGTTTAGCCATATATCAAATTTTAATTAAACCTAAACCTGTGTAATGCATATATCAAGTTAAGCATTTTCATTCTTCTTGTCGACCTTGTGAAGCGTTAGTCTGAGTGTAACGAACGGAAAGTTTCTTTACGTAACGTGCTTGCAAAACAAAACACGGATAATAATAACGTCTGTTGGTCTTAAACATAGAACCAGGTTAAATATATCGACATTAAACTGTAACTCACTTGTGCGTTTGTTGTGCCTTTATTTTCTTAGTAATCATAACGCGATGCGACTAATACAAAACCTTTACTATATATTTTATCAGTTTTCATTTCCATACTTCTTTATTTTGGAGCGTCGTTTAGAATTTCGTCGTTCGGATTGTTTTCTTAAAATACCATTCACTAAATGATAAGGCAGAAATACGTCATAACGACACATCTTTGGAGTCTATCCACAAATCTTTTCATATAGGCGCTTCTAATGCTTTTCTGGCTGCAAAACCAACTCGTACCATAATCTACATAAATATTCGGCTTCTATCGTTGTGAATGATTTGCTGTACTAAACTATGAATTTGCGTCACATTGAATGGTACGCAACTACGTTTGACTCTTACTCAACTAAACTTCCTCTGCTATAATTTCGATCGTCCAAGATGTTCCTTATCCATCGTCTCAAAATCAGTTTTTCCACTTAAATGCAAAATCTTCACAAGCTTCGTTTTACAATTACTCGTTTTCTTCCGGTGACAGTATTATTTGAATGAACAGAAATACGTCATATCGACACATCTTTTGAGTCTATCCACAAATCTTTTCATAGCCGCTTCTAATGCTGCTTTTGCTATTTTTCCAGCATATAGCCTGGTGTTGTTGTGCTGCAAAAACAATTTGTATCATAATCTACATAAATATTCTGCTTTTGTGAATAGTTTACTTGTACTACACCCTGATTTTGCCTCACATCAAGTATGTCTAATTCGGCTTATACTTGAGTGGCTTCCAACTATAAATTTGACTCTTGCTCAACTAAAATTTCTCTGCATTAATTTCGGTCGTCTTGGTCGTCCCTTATCAAAATCATCATTTCAAAATCTACTTTTCACCTTAATTGAAAATCTCCATAAGCTTTTGTCAGAATTCGTTTCCTTTCAAAAACACTATCATTGAAGTGGAATTAAAATATTGCCGTGTGGTAGTTCACAATATATGGTTCAACTCCATAGTTACTCCAATTTTTCGATCATTTTCAAATAATAGAATAAACAATTTTACTGTTTGTCGTTACTTCCAATGATGTAGATGTGGACCGTGCGCTGCCCAAAAAACTGCCATCATCATCTTCGTATGGAATTCTAGTTTGTCTTCGTAAAATGGTAATGTTGTTATATAGGATTATGATACAACATCACGTTTGTAGTTTAATTTGATTACGCTTATGATCAATGCCATTTTAAAGGTAGCATCATAATGCCTTTTTTCATAGAAGTTTTGGACCTAATTTGGGAAAAACACTAGTATTCGAGTTTTACAATCTTCTCTTGATCCCAATTTCTTATCACTCAGGAATTTTTGCAATGCGAGAAAAAAGTGGAAGTCGCTTGGTGCCATGTCCATACTAGATGTATGCAAAAACTTCTCAACAAAGCTCCTTGAGTTTCTGGTGAGTCACTATACAGACATGTGTGGCCTAGCGTTGCCCTGATGGAACACAACACCTCTTCTGTTGGCCAATTCCGACCGGTTCTGGTCAATCGCTAACTTCAAACGGTCCAGTTATTGACGTAGAGATCTGAATTTAGTGTTTGGCCAGACGGAAGCAACTGTTAATAAATGATTTCCTTCCAGCTGCTCCGCCGCTCTTTGATCTCGATCGCTTTAGCACAATATTGTCGTATTTGACTAATTTCTTATCCCGTCACCATTCGTTTAAGAAATGAATTTTTATTTATTTCGTTTCCAACATGTTTTTGGGTGTTAATTGGTGTGACACCCAAACATAGAGCTTTTTTTAATCCAACTGTGCCAAAAACGGTTTAAAACAGTTTTGTGGTCGAACTTTAGCTCCTGATGCTACGACTACTAACATGCCGGTCAACTACAACTTCGATTATTTCTTTGATTTTATGGACATTTTCGATGACCGCCTGTCCGTGCGAGGTGCATCTTTAACATCAAAAACGCCTGAACGGAATCGACGAAACCAAAATTACACGTAGTTAGCTGTTACAATATTCACAATTCAACCGCCTGGCTTGCATTTTCGCCATTATCAAAGAAAAACTGTAAAATGTATCGAATTTTCTCTTCGTTGTCTTCCAATTTTTAGTGTCACCTTGACAACGAGCCTAAATTTGAAATGGTTTGATCGATACTTTACGAGATATCAATCACTACAGCCATGTACCGAAAAAATAATGGATTTCTCTTTTCGCCAACCTATTACATATTTCAATAACATATTATGTACTTGTCCGATTAAGATCTTTGCAGTCTTACTTATTATTAATCCATTCTGGTAATCTTAATTCGACGACCCTGATTTTATCAGAATAGTCTACAGTAGATTGAGACGTCACCTACTTCATATCATGGCGATTGGGACGCTATCTCTATATTTATTATAGAATTAATCCAATTTTATAGTTTCTGTTGTGAAATAATGGTTGCATAGAATTGTTTCGAACCAAATCTTGTTCCTTAAATAGGATACATACGCTCTGCTCGGATACTTGCACCGAAGACAGTTGTAGTCGAACATATAATAAATACTTATTAATCTAAATAATTATTTAGTAATTATAATTAAATTTAAACAATCACTAATTAAAATTATTTAGCTAAGAAGTCACATAAATTTCTTTTCAACTTATTTAATTATTATATATATTTTAAAAATTTAAAGTTTTTATTTGATTAATTACCCAAAACTAATTAACACTACTAAACAATAATATGTAGTTGTTTTAATTAATTTTGTATGATTTACTTAAAAACAGCTTTCAAGTGAACTAATTACACACCCACAAATAATTGAGAAAAGCTGCAGCCAGGAAATTACGCGTGCAGACTCTCTCCAATTTCTTTAAGTGTACTATAACTAGATTAAGCGCGCAACGAATCAATTTGCAAAAAAAAATACAAATCAATCGGTTTAAGTTTCTCGACACACTATTGTACGTACACATATACAATCTATATATCTTGATTGATTAATCAATTCCGTTTGATTTATGTTATATTCTTTAACATATTTCACTATTCAAGTGTTAAATACAATAAAATACCAAAACTATTTAAATTAAATAGCAAATCAAAACTATTTAAATTTAAAGGTTTTTTGATTAATTTATTTCTATTTGAAATCGTGTTTAAGTGAAAGTATAACACATTCCAAATAATTATGATCATGAATCATGATGATCATTAGAACAGTTAGAATTCTTTTAGTTTATTTCTTGTGTACTTGCAATGTTTGATCTTCTGTATATATATGCGCTTGCTTGCTCCAATTTGTTTCACTGTAATAGGCATAACCTCACTAAAAATTTAGCATGATTCTTATCTTAAGCTCTATATATGTAATATTTACCTAACAATGATGAAAATCGGTGATACGGGTTATAATTATGACACAATATTTTATAAATATTCTTCTTTGTAAACAATCATTACAGTCGGCAACAATGTGTGTCGTCTTCTCGACATAAGAAAACCTACTTATAAAATAAATGTGAGTGGCGCGGATGTAAGTTTTGTAAGATGCGTGACTTTATATAGTTTTTTATAAAAGCGAACGACTAAATTAAACATTATTTTTTATATATATGCTCTAATTTTTTTTACCGACTATATAGTTCGCATTTATGAACTACCATACAGTATTTTAATACATTTTTGTAATCAAGGTCAATTTAGTTGGTTTAAAAGTGTATATCCAGTATGCACGCTGATTTCAATTAGGGTACCTAGTCTCCCATGACTCGAAATTTTGCATTATGTTCTTTCCGCAGCATTTTGTGACGCCTCTATCGCGTATAGTCATTCCGAAAGAATATAATTCTAAATGAATATTATTAGAGTATTTAACTTAAGATTCTAATCAGCGGTATTCTTTAGGCAATTTTAAATATTTCTTTATTATACAAAACCACCGCTAACTATTTCCGGAATATATACATAAAGTATGATTTAACATATATTGTTATGATAGTTTAAGATCACGACTATGTATAGGAACAGTATTCGTATAGTGACAGATTAGTGTTGGTTGACTAGCAATAGTTTGACTGTATGGCCTAAAGTGCCGCAAAATCAGCTGATACGAGTGGCATCATTAGATTCCTTGATGAACATGAAATAAGTGTACCTCCTTATAGCGATTATACTAGTATCATTCGAAAACTTCCTAGATTCATAAACTGAGAGCTTCTTTGTATAAAGTATAGTTAGAATGGAACCCTGTTTGAATCAAGAGCACTTCCTTGCATATACCACATTATGCTAAGATAAGATAAGGACACTACTTTAGAAAGGTGTTCTAGCTGAATTCATAAGTTTTGAAAGAGAATTATTTTTTATAGGTTTTTAATTTTTATAGGTTCCGTTTATAGGTTATTTACTGAACTAGTCTTTACACTGGTATAATTAGATTTAGCTTCCTATGGAGGTTATCATTCCTTATGTACCACCGAGCGTTAACTATATCTCGTAGAACGTTGTTTTGAAAAGTCTGTATTATTTTGGTGCTGGTTTTCTTTGTCCAGCCCCAGAGCTGTATACTATAACTCGGTGCAGAGCTTAGCATCTGTTGTTAGAATAACAATTTATTTTCGGTTGACATGTTTCGATATTTGATATTAAGTTCATCTTTTTTCTTTTGAACGTACTATTTAGTAATATGTTTATCAACCATGAGTTCTGTCCGTCAACCTCATTTGCTATGTATTGTGAAATAGTGAGTCTGAAACATTTGGAAATATTAAGTGACGTTCGCCTTTTGTTTAACATATCACTCGACTAGTTTATTCTAGGCTTCACTATAGTCGGCTTCATCACGCAAACTACCTTTTAAAAACTATTTTTACGAACATTTAGCTATTCTTTCAGGATGGCCTTACCTTCCAAAAACTCACTTATAACTCCTTAAAATCATATTGAGCAAAGACTCTGAAAAAAAAATCAGTCACTTGAAACCAGCAGAAACGTTAAAAGCGAAGGCACAACCCTCCAAAAAGAATGTAGATGATAATTACTGCCCTTCGATGAATTTTATGAAACGGACAAAATTTCCTAGGTCCAAGTGAAAACTCATATAAAGATTTGTAGAATCAAAGACGGTAGTCCTGAAAGAGTCAGACTTATACTAGAGGTACCAAGGCACGTTATAAATCTCATAACATAAAATGATCAATTTAGAGTGTGAGTCTTGTAGCATTATAGAAATCATAAAAAAATGACTCAGATTATTTACGACGTATGTTCAGAAATTATGCCAAAAAGCTAGCCACGTCCATCATAAACCAAACCAATCTAGAATCAGAAGATTTCATCTCAAACAGGAATGTCTAAAATATGGTCACATTGCAAAATGTTGAAGGCATGAGAAATAAACTTATTCCCACTACGCTACTGATGGTCATATGTTGCAGAAGTGTCCTCATAAGAAATGAAAGGTCTGCTATGGGTCAATTGCATAACAATACATTAACGACTAAATGTTTAAATAAAATGCAATTGAGAGCTTGCTTGATTCAACACCAACTATTATGATTAATGAAAACTTCCGCATTGCACATTTAAATGTGAAAGGATCAAACGATGTGCGAGGCAAAATTCGGAAACGACAATAAACCATTAGGTTGATGTATCTGAGCCTGGTACTTATACGGAATCTGCTGGACGTTAACGATTATAAGTTTGTAGCTGACTTTTATAGATTACTAAAATTCACGTGCGTGAATTTGGATTCATTAAGCCACATTTTTGTCCATTTTATGATTTTGTCACATGCTTCTTGAAGTTTCGTTGCTGATTTATCGAAAGTGTCTTCTACTGTGAAAACTGCAGCATCATCAGCAAATGTTGCAACGGTAACTTCGTTTAATTGACGTTAACCTCTGGTGTAGAGCAGATAAAGAATAGGTCCCAAGATACTATCCTGCGGAAATCCCGCCAAAATCTTTTTTATTTCTCATGTCACACCTTATCGAAGGCCAGTGCCACATCTAAGAAGCAACTATAGCAAATCTTTTTTCTCTATTGTTTTCTCAATGACACCTGTAAGCTAATGAACCTGCTCTATAGTTGAGTGTTTCTCTTTGAAACGAAACTGATAATCTGGGATAAAGCTTCTTTGTTGCATGATTCTTTTCAATCTTTTGAGCAACAGCCTGTCGGAGAGTTATTTGTTGATCAAACTGTGAATTGTATAGATCCAGATAACCTATCCTGATCTCAATGCCCGTCTTGCAATAAAAATAACATATTCTGAGTGCAATATGCACAATGATAATAGATTCGACACCATGCTTATTAACCCTTTCATATCGTTTGATGTAATCATATATACCAATATAAATTTCAAAATCTGAACTAGTGCATACGATTTACAAATCGCTGGACTATACCAAAAGAATTGTACGATTCCACATTGCTATACAATCATTACATGGAATGAGAAGGAAACGTGTTGGTTAAAAAAATCCAGCACTATGGCATTTGATAATCAATATTGCGATCAATTTCGCGGTCAGTAATTTAATTAAATAAAACAATAATAAATTGCAAAATTATACTGTGGATTCAATCAGGTGTGTATGTGAATGCGGCGTGTTACGGTGAAATATTGTCGATTGTATTTTCTACATCAAGTGTAGATTATATATAGTTGCTGTATAAAATGACGGGAACTTCGGTTCAACGCACATTTTTAATAAAAATATAAAACTACAATTTTTCAATAACATTTTGTGCAAAATACAATTGTTAGACGGATTATTATTATACTTGTATATAGACAATTTACCGATTGACCGTATCGGTTACTATAGTCATTGAAATATATTTTCGTACAAAGCAATCAATGATGCGTTTGAAGCGTTGTATTGTTACTGTTAGCACTCCTATCTAAATTTATTATTATTTTTGTATTTGCAGAGAATTAAAATCAACATCTTCTCACAAACGACGTGAAAGTGCCCCAGCATACATATCCAATGATTTTGATCCAAATTTAGCACGAGACGAAGCGTACTTAAAAGCACTTACTACTTTTAATGAATGGAGAACAAATCAGCGAATCGAACGATTAAGTCGTGATCCACAAGAGAAAACACCGTCCGAAGTTCTCGGTGATAGCGATGCCATAACAAAAAAGAAAATATCCGACTGTGAAAATTTTAAAAATTTCGAAGAATTTAAAATGAATCAAACCCTATACGAGAATACAATAAATTTGAATTCGAAGAGTCCACGTAAAGAGAATCGACGTATGCGTCGTTACTCACCACCCTACCAAACAGTGGTAAATAAACACGGTGATGTCGTAGAATATGCAATGCCATATTGTGAAACAAATGTACCGGCACCAGCAAACAGTGTCGATACATTAAATAATAAATCGTCACTGAATGCTTCGTATGTTGAGATACAAAATAAAATTGTAGACGAAAATGTGATAGTAACCGATTTGGATAAATCAATGGATAGTCGTGCAAATATTCTAAACCAACCAGTGGACAACGATCAACAGGTAGTTCAATGGAATTCACCGTGGCGAAATGAATCGTCTAGTCATCATCATACAAAAACTAATGGCATTTTAATAGCCGAACCGAATGAGAATTGGTTTCGAACTAATATTTTTCATTCACCATGCCTACCGTTGCTCGAATTTTCAAAAGGAATTTTTCGAAACACCGAGGTTGGGTTTCGTACCAATAAAATAATTAATAAGGACAGCGTTTTTGTGTCAAAATACGCGCTCCAGCGAGATATGGATATATTGAATTCGATACGACAGACAAACATAACTATGTTGATGGCGATTAGCTACGACGATTATGATGAGTTTAAAAGGATGTCACTGATATTGGAACCATTCGATTGTACAATTAATTATTTTTTATATGAAATGGTGAGTTTATCATTAATTTTGTATGATTATAAAATATTAATGTTCTTTATTTACAGAATCAACAGTTTTCGATGCTCCAAATTATCAAAATGATGCAACAAATATCCGGTGCAGTAATATACTTACACGAATGTGGCTACATCCATTCAAATATATCAACAAATTCAATTCTTATAACTAAATATCAATCGTTCTACATTGCCAAACTATCGAATTTCGAGCTAACGACCGAACTAAATTATCATAATATACAAAACGACATTAAAACATTGTATCAAACGAGCAGCTCCGGTGGCACTACAAGCAATTATTATCGAAATGACAAGCAGTTGGAAAAAATGTCCGAATATATTATCCTGTTGAAGAATGTCCAACGTAATTTAAAAGATCAGTATTACGAATTAAGTCGAAATAAGAATTTAATTCTCCAGTCGAATCAAAACAGCAAAGCCGACAATTTTAGTCGGTTTAATAGTAAAATTGGGCGAAAATACTATCCGTACTATGTTGAGTATCGGAAATTATTTTCCCTCTACTACTATCAATCGCCCGAATTAATGAATTCTAGCTATGAATTTGTATATCCAACTAAATCGACCGATATCTATCAAATGACGCTACTCTTGTGGGAGGTCCTAAATTCTTGCATTCCATTTGTGATATTTAACGAGCTCGAAATGGAAAAACTATACTCGTCGAATTTACAGTGCAGCATTTTGAATAATTTCAGCGAGAATTGTAAATATTTCGACAAAATTCTTAAGTATGGGCTGCAAATACAGCTCCGAAAGCGAATTATGACGGTAAAACATTTAAAACTACTACTCGACAATGTCGAAATTGAATTGATTAAACAGGGTGTACTTGAAGAGGAGAAAATGTTTGTAACGCCAATAAAATCAGAACCTATCGAATCGAATATTAAAAGTGATAATACAAGCCATTTTGCGTCGTTCAATCAGTTTTTGGCATCGAAACCACCGGATACGTATGATCGGACGAGTACTCTGAAAAAGAGAATTAAACAGAAGGAAGAGCTTCCAAAAAAATCAGCACGTGAACTATTCAATAAACTCGACGATGAGTTGAATTTGATATCGGACGAAATAAAATTCAATAAATCGGATATTATGAGAGAATTCGATTTTACCGTTCACGAAAAGGAAGATCTGATTGATATACAAGAAAACGTTGAAACAGATTTTTCAACACCATCCAAACCAACCACCGGTCACAATGCAACAAATAGTTTTAGTTTAATTGATTTGTCACTACCTGACACGCCAATTGCACGGAAAAATAAGCTTCGCAAACAAGCTTGGTTGAATGGATACCGTTACGGTGCCAAACACACTGAAGCATCACCAAACGCGCCAAAGTTAAAATATATTTCACCTTCACGTACCTCGTCGCCACAGGTTGTTGGAAAACTCGAACAACAATACGAAGAAATTCAAAAACCAGCGCACCTAACAAATTTAGCTGATGATATAAGTAAATGTATCAATGAAAAGTTTAAAGATTTGCTACCCGATTTTACGAATAAAATATTGAACGAACTTAAAGAAGCTGAAAACGAGAAGTACGAAAAAAAATCTATCGTACAAATGGAAGAAAAACCAATTGAGAACTGCGCTGCAGATCGAACATTTAACATGGCCGATGTATTGAAAGAAGCGATGAAAATGCACGAACGACGCGCTCTATTAAATCCACCACCACCACCATCCGATTTTCGCGACGAAAGTGATACAGATAGTTCTGAATCCGATTCAATTCCAAAACGCGTTTCAGTACACGAAGCAGTCGCCAAAATCGAAAGCCGTAATAAGCAATCAATGCTTGAGAGCTCAAATTCTCGTAATATTTCGAAATTTTCACCATCGAAACCGCTCATTGAATTTACACCACCACCAACACCAACTACAAGTATTCCAGTCGCACCACCGGCGAGTCCGATGACACCGCTAAGAACCACCCTATGTAAAAAAATCACAAGTCGTGTTACACTAAATTTCCGTAAAAGTTTACATGCATCACCAGCACCACAAACACCAACGCCACCCGATATAAATCTACCACATTTCCAGCAGCCAGTAACACTGCAGCGCCATTCAATCAGTAGTAAAGAAATAATGCAACTAATGGAACGACAAAAAATTAATCAAAATTTGAAAGACTTGCTATTTTGTAATAATTGTCACTCGCAAATCAAGCACAGTAATATTTTGGGAATGTTCTCATCCCAAAATAACTTGCAGCAATTGGATTCTTATAGATCAAGTGATGCATCAAACATTTTAAGATTGGTGAGTGATCTTGATAGTTATTTAGAAATGTTAAATATATGACAGTTTGTTATTTGATCTAAATATGTGTAAATATATGTTAAGTGTAAAGTTTTAAAATCTGTTGTATTGTTATTATGTGTGTCTGTAATCTGTGTACCTTACTCTAAAGTTCTAAGTAGTTTTTGGCAAAAAAATCTATCAATGTTGTTCAAACCGATAATCTTCAATATTGAAGTGCAATAACTTACTTTTTGTGCCTTTTGCCCTACTTTCTCTATTGATCATCTACGGACGTGGTTAGCAGATCAGAAACTGCTTATTAACTATTGTTTCTTCTCCTAATTCCAGGAAAAAAAATCAACCGAAGATCTTTATATCGATGATGATTTCTGCCAAGGAATAAATTTAGGTGCAAACATGGAACTGATAACGATCGATACAAATGACGAGGATGACTTTTTAAATTTTTTGAATTTTGATATATTCGAATCGAAAGAGAACGGAGCCGAGAACAGTGATAAACCCAATAGTGCTAATGTAAATGATAATGAAAATGAAACTAAACAATAATTTTTTAAATATAAAATTTTTAATTTATAAATTAATTAATAATTATAAACCACGCACAGTTCTATATAAATAAACAAATAATCTATTTTATTATATTGTACATTAAATCACTTTTGTTATGTAATCGAATACGTTTTTAGGACAATCTTCCTTGTAGTCATTGCATCCGTTTTTCTTACCCAGTGTTTCAGCTTCATAATAAATTTTATCGAGATTTTCGTACTTCGAACTTGATGGCGTGAACACAATGTGAAACAAATCACCTAATAATCCATTATGTGCACCCAGCGGTGTTTCAGCCGAATCACATATCGTTCGCAACAGACACTGTGTTCCATTAAATCCATAACTGGTTAATTTATGTTCGAGCATTTTATAAATTTTCCGACGACTAAGTAATTTATCGCCCTGGCTAAAGTGTTGAAATGACGCACTTGAATTTCCAACAGCGTTTCCTTCAATTAAATTACCATTCTTATCAAACGATCGCATTAGCTCGAGACGTTGCAATACACCAGGTACAATATCCGTTATACTTGTGGCATGATTGTAATTCGCTTCGAAATTATACGACATGAATACGTTACGTTTGGGCAGGTCGAGGGGTACAGCGATCGCGACAATCATTCCCATTGCAGCGTTTCGAGGAAATTTAAAAAAACTACGTTTATGTCGTGTCACTTCACGTTTAGCATTGCACACGATTATTTGGTCTGCGATTAGGCAAACGATCGATACTTTTAAAATTATTTTAAACATTTTTTTTTGTCTTGATTCAAACACAGACGAAATTTAACTAAAGTTTAAGAATGATTCTTTTGTTTTTCGACCATCGTTGTGAAATATGTTAATTATTGGATTCTAATTAACCAAAATTGTTTAACGTACAATTCAACCTCAATATGTATATTGAGTGAATTTGGGCTTTGATCTATATTCTGTTTGGTGTCTCGATATTTTATAACTAATTAGCAGCTAGTAATAGATGGTCTATTTATTTACTCTCGAGCAAAATATGCATAAATACCAAAATCGAGACGATTGAGTATTTCAACATAGAGTTTAACTTCCATGGCCCTGTGGGTGAGGGCATCCATGTTTCGTAAATATTTCGAATGAAACAAAAATCCATAAAATACCACTACAGTATCCAGAGCTGGTCGTAAAAGGCGACTAAATCTGGTTGAATCGCTGGGCTTACGACCCGCATCTGTAAAAAAACAAATGTTAAAAATGTGAACAACCAAAAATAATCGGATACCGCCAAAACAATAGTGACCTCTCGCTTAAGTACTCGGAAACGAGATTAAGGATCGGCACGTGGAACGTGCAGTCACTTCGAAAACCTGGCGCGTTTGACGGTATTATCACATGTATGAAAGAGTATCGGTTGCAACTCCAAGAAACTAGAAGGCCTAAAAGTGGAGACCGATACATGGTCTCCACTTTTAGGCCTTCAAGGCTATAAGTGTACAAGTGGAGATGACTTCGGAAATCTTGGAGTTGGATTTTACATTGGGTCACAGGTAAAAAAGGCTATGTTGAACTTCTAAACAATCGATAATTAAATGTGTAAGCTCCACTTGCACATAAAATTAGCCAACCTGTCAATTGTCTGTGTATATGCGCCCACTGATGTAAACCAACCCCAGGATAAAGACTCATTTTACAATAATTTGGATAATCTGATGGGCTTTACACCTGAGCACGATGTCAGATTGGTGACTTTAATGCTAGAGCTTGAGAAATCAGATCGACTTATGTAATAATATAGGTCCATACTTCCGACACGAATCTGCGACCGAAAATGAGGAAAGAATGATGTACTTTGCGATCGCTCATGATCTCAAGATTCTTTCCTCATAAAAACATGGACACATCCACTTAAAGCGTCCCGACGTCAAATTATGATGTGCATATTTCCAAAGAGGGGGCTCGGGTTATCCAAGACGTGATATCTTATTGTTCGTCAGCAAAATTCGTAGGCTGTTTATCTGGTCACTGCAAAGCTACGATGGAAATTTTTGTACAATTCAGGGAGGACAGGAGAATATACCTAAAACGCGATTCTCCTGTGAAGGTCTGATAAATAAAGTAACGCAACAAAAATATCAAGATCTTGTCGGTAATAGCACTTTGCGATCTAATTCCCAAGTGAACTGTGTCTGGGAAGTATTGAAAACCTCAGTTGTCTATGCTGCCAAGCACATTCTGAATATAGTGAAAACTACACCCAAAAATTATTGGTTTTGATGAGGAGCGTCTGCTGTTAAAGCCCACAATGATGCACAGACTCGGTCAACAAAAACAAGAAGTAATAAAGCAATCCTTGCGAGGACAGCTAAACGCATTGGTAGACAGAAAAAGCGCGGATGGTGGAAGGCTAAGGTCTTAAGAATACAACAACTCGCAGCAATGAGCGCAATTGACGTGGTTTCTTTAAAGGTATCACCGATTGCATCATACCTTAAGATCTTGAATAGTGGAAAGTGGCCGCGTTATCCTCAATATTTAAGAAGGGTGATCGCTTGAAATGCGAGAATTATCGCGGTATAGCTCTCCTTTACTGAGCATGCAAGTTACTGTCCAACTGTCTTGGGAAGAATTACTCCTCTGGTGGAGGAAATTATCGGTGACATAACCAAGGAGGATTCCGTCCAAATCGGCCAGTCACTGGTCAAGTGTTTTAGCTACGGATCATTCTTTCCAAGTACTCGCGATGTACACCAGCTATTCCTAGATTTCAAACAAGCCTATGACTCGATCAAATGAGAGGGACTATGGATGTGCTGTCCCCGGTACTTTCTAATCTCATGTTGGATACATCCTTCGTGAAAAAAATACTTGATCCATTTTAACAGTTTTCAGATTCCGTTGGCCAAAAAATCAACGAGTCAAAAACCAAATATCTGATCTCTGTTTTTCGAGACCAAGACGCAATTGATATCACTAGTGGTAACCACACGTTTAAAGGAGTGATGAGATTCAAGTATCTTGGATCACTCATTACTTACGATAATAATGCGGGAGAGGATATCAAGGTGAACCTTGCCACTGGCAATCTGGCTTTATATACTCTACGTCCACTTCTGAAATCTAAATATCTTGCGAATATGGATAAGCTGAAATTGTACACGAGATCAGGAATTTAATGCGAATCCCTGATATCGTGCATGAAATCAAAGACAGCGAGTAGGCTGGTTCGGTCAGATACAGCGATCTAAAAAAGGAGAGCCGCTTGTTCGTAGGCAAAGGAATCGGCGACGATGGTCCCACGGCGTGGGGGGTGATCTGGCATCTTCTGGCTGCTTGCAACAGTATGAAGATCCGGCTCGTGATCGAAACCGATGGAGTCAGATTATTAACACTGATTATCATAAACATCGGTTATAATAATATGAAGTGGTGGATCACAATACAGGCCAATCGCCATGCTATCTCAATAATAACATTGCGTCATAGCATGTTGAAACACATTTTCAGAAGAATATTTTGAGACACAGAATAAACTTCATATATACATTAATTATTTCTTAATAATTTCTAGATTCTGTTTTTATTAATACTATAACGGTAATTTACCTTGTAACAATCAAGAATTATAAATTGTGTCTGTAGATTCTTTCAATTAGCATCTTATAGTAAATTTCACTGTTATATTTAGTTTATTTCAACCAATTCGTTTTCTTTTCGTTGGTTTCTTGATAGTATTGGGATTGTTCTAAATGGTTGGTGTACACAAACAGGAAAGTCTTTATCATCACTAATCACTTAAAGTTAACATTTATTTTTGATATTCCATAAATAATTTAAAAACATTTTTTGGACATTTTTTGCGATAAATTTCACATCCGGTACCATTTTTACCACGCAGCTCCGATAAGTAATAATCAGTCGACAAGTTTTCTTTCTTGGATGCCGATGGTGTTAAAACAAATTGAATTAAATCACCAAGTACACCATTATGCTCACCAATTGGATCATCGGAGAGTTCACAAATCATTTTTAGCAAACAGTTACGCCCCGAATAACCATAACTTCGCAATCGATCTTTAATCACACGATAAATTGATTTGCGATTGATTAAATTTCGTTTCTGTGGCCATATATCGGCGGTACCATTTATCCATGGTGGGATGTTGTTTGTTCTTGCAGATGGTAGCACATAATTTGCTTCAAATGTAAATGATACAAATACATTTCGTGATTGAAGATCAAGTGGGACTGCTATTGCAACGATGTACTGTAATTAATTTATTTATTAATTAAAAATAGAAAATTTACTTCATTGATTTGGTATACTTACACCCATTGAACTGTAGAGTGGAAATTCTAGAAAACGTTTCTGGATTTGTTTGCCATCGATGATGTTAGCACAATGTATGCAATAAATTATAATTAGCAATGCATAGGTAAATTGTTTTGAATGCATTATTTCTCTAAGGCGTCTCACACAAAACTGAACTGGAAATTATGCAAATTATTAAAAAGAAATTTCTTGCATATAGATGTAATGCATGTATAATTAGCATTCTTAATTTCTATTCTAGGATTGGTAAGAATTTTACATAATTCACATTCTTGTACTAATTTAACAATAAAATTTACCATAGTAATAATTTCAAGAAGTCTCAAAGCAAATTCGATTCTAAATTGGTTCGAATAAAATATTGTTGCCAAAACTAACTATACCAGTAAATCGTATATCTGCCATCCTCCGTATAGTATTTTGGACTGTATTTCTTCATATTGCTTGATAAGCTGTTCAACTCATATATTGTCCTCAATTCAATGTCTTGTAGCACTTCGAACTCTACTATTGAAATTTCCATACCAATGTATGTATACCCAACTCTCTTTTACACGGTAGATACGTTCCACGGAAAATAGTGTAATCAAAAGTCGTGTAAAAAAGACAAGCTGCTCATATAAAAATGTCTATACCGAACTTCGCTCCTATAGAAAATAGGCCTACATTTTTACGTCGTTTTGGACCCAAATCGCTTTCATTATCCAAAACGTCGAACAAATTTGAATCAATTGTTGATTTTGGGCCAGTTGGTCTATTTTCAGGCATTTCCTGTGTTGTTGATTGGTCTTCAATCAGGAATCCCCTCTTATGCAAGTCCTGACACCCAGCTTTACAGCTTTGTATGTTGCGCTGGAATATTAAAGCTCGTTGTAGATCCGATTATTTCGTTAAAAAATGCTTTTCTATGTTTTTAACTAGGTTTAGACCTTCATGACGTACGCTAGTGGTCAATTGTGGAACTGGTACTTTAACTTCATGTTCAATATTTTGTTCTGATAACCAACTGACAAAATTTCGATTACATCCTCGTCATCTAGTGGGGACTGGATCAACAACGGTTCGATGTCTTCAATTTGCATACTTTCAAAGCCCTCGTCACCAATTGCTTGAGCCAATATTAAAAATTTTGAACACCCCACATTTTGTTCTGGAACAAAATTTCTAATTTCTAAATTCTCGCAACTGAGTTTTGGGTAAAGGAGTGTTTTTAATTTTAACACAATCCATAATCATATATTTTATTCATGCATCACTGATCGAAATCGGATTATTTTTCAACTTCATTCAAAATATGTTGAAATGCCAGTTTTATATAATAAATCTTGAAGTCTGCAATAATTTTTTCCTTTATCTCCATTGTTAGGAGCATAGGGCGTCTACTAGACTGGACCATTTTATTGACATTGAACATTCATACCTTGGTGTTTCTTGACAGGACGGATGCATTCCAGATCTTATGGAGCATGTTGAAAGTGTTTCTCGCGATGAAGCTTAAATTCCAGACCATGGTGCCAAACCTTAGCAAATGCTTGGGCTACGTCTAGGAATACGGCTGAACATTCTCCTCGAGCTCCTCTTCAATCGTATCAGAGATCCTATGTACCTGTTCTATATTGTTGAGTGGCTTTCTCGAAACCCAAATTGATGTGGTGGTATAAGGCTTTAGTCTCTTGAGAAACAATCTTTCGAAAATTATTGATGTGGTGTTAATAAATAGATTGATCTGTATGATGTTCTGTCATTTAACTTTGTTAGGCTTAGGCATCATTATGATTTCCGCTACTTTCCACTGTCTCGGAACATAACTTTGTCTAAAGAGGGCATTGATTTTGTGCTGTAGTTTCGATAGTACTTTTTCTGGTAGTGCTTTGATAATTTTCCATGTTATCAGGTCATATCTAGAGGCTTTTTTAACATATGTTTAAGACTTTTTACTTCTTGTTTGATGTCTTTCACAGTGACTGGTAGAACAAGTACCTCGTCTATTTTGCTTACCGGTGTTAAATATTCATTCTCTGTTTGTCCAGTTGGTGGTGTGAAGCTAATTTCTAGGTGTTCGGCAAACAGATCAGATTTATGTTTATCGCTGAGAGCCCATAGGTTCCATCAACCATTTTTTGGGTGGCACTTGCCGGTTAAGTCTTTTCAAACCTTAAGTGGCCTTCCATAACGAATAGTCCGTGTCAGGTTTACCTGTCAGGTTATTTGGAAAGCTAGCTCTAGTTCTCTAGAACCAAGTCTCTCACTTCAACTGGGTAGCTTATACTTTTCTGTAATATACTTTGCTGGATTGGAGTACTTTCGCATGCCTCTTTCTGTATTCTATCAATGAGATTTTCTAGCTCTTCTTCTATAAGCGTTCCAGACCGTCACCTGTAGATTGACGGTTTCTTCGACTAGCTGTGGAAAGTATTCCCAGTTTGTTTTGTTATTTTTTAGTTTTGGAGGGCTTGCTTTAAGATGTACTTTTTAAAATCATTCATTATATCCCACCGTATCATAAAATATGTTCAATCAATATTTAAGACTTACAAATATGCCCTGCTTGTAAGATGGATTTTTTGTAATATATGATTTATTTTTATAGTCTGATACTTATATAGTCTGAAACATTACTATAAATTTAACACCTCTGTCATGTATATGAAAATGTTCGACACCAAACTTATACACATGAATAACTTAATGAATAAGTAAATATTTTTCTTAAACGCCATATACACCTCTAAAACGACAATGTACCTACCAAATTGTAAATCAACTTTCGTTTAAGTTATTATAAGCATGGCAATAGTTCAACTTGTGGTATATTATTTTATCATACTTAGTATTTTGTCGCCAAGTGATCAAAATCATCGTGAACGGCGATACTTCATTGTACCACCTCAAGCCCCAACACGATTACAATTTGTTACTGGTTTTGGTATACCAATTGATTTAGACGATCAACAAATTGTTACCGGATACGCAATGCGTATGCAAGGAATTATACCATATAAAATTGAACACCTTTATCCGGATTACTTTTCATTCGATGATCGCAGTAGGAATAAGCGAACTGTTCTTACTAATTACAGTGCTGCTGGTGATAGTGATCGAAAAAGTGTACAAAAATCGAAAGTGTTCATAACAAAAGGCGATTCAAAATACAGCAACGAAATAAAATATTCACGATGGAGAATTTATCGTGTGATCGAGGAAATTTTAAATCACCGTGGAATGTATGGCAAACAGTGCTTATTACGAACTATATGTGAGGTGTCGATGGTTAAAATCTCACATGAATCGGGATTATTGGGGGAACTAGTAAATATTATTCTGACGTAAGTTAATAGATGTATATATAGGTTGTTTTGGCATTTTATTTGTTTTTATGTAATAGACCATCTTCTTCTACAGAGCCAATAGAAGATGATGAACATTCAGATTATTATGCGGCAGAACAAATTGGGCGAAATAATGACCAGAAATGTGCTGAAGTGTTTGATGTGTGCAAAGTTAGTTTAACGGAAATGTTTTCTGAGATAGTAAATGTGATGTTCTGAAAATTGTAACGAAATGAATTTAGAGAATAAAGCTCTATGGAATATTATTTACAAAAAAATATTTATTTGCTTTTTAAATTGATACAACTTAATTATGTATAGGTATTAGACCAGAATCTAGCGAGCTGTCATAATTTGATGAATTCTAGAAAATATTTCTGATAACGAAGCTAAACATTGCGGGTATAAATTTGAACACGATTCACCAGATTTGCCATTTAATTCTGCTTGATGGTACTCGTTCAGTAATCCTATCCCATCGTTCGTGCTAGACGGCCTATTAAATAAATTAAAAATATTTTGTACTAATTTAATATATTAACTTCACTATATAGACTTACGTTAACAGCACATTAATGAGTTCGCCCAATATTCCTGATTCATATGTTATTTTCGTTTCAGATAGTTCACAAATCGTTTTCAACAAACATTCATGCCCCTCTATCTCGTTGTATGACAATATTCCTTCAATAGCTTTATACATCGACCATCGGGAATTTTTTAATAATTTTTTATCTTTCGTTTCATCTTCACTATTTATAGGCGGATCGTTTATTTCATTCACTACTGTAGATTCTGTATGTCGATTAATTTCTACCGGTGCAACGACATATCGCTCCACATTCATTTTATTCACTGGATCATAGTACGATAAATTGACACTATCACTATTAACACTATTGTCGGGCAGACTTCGTTCGAATTTCCTAGAATCATTAAACCAAAAGAAGTCCGGTTTTAATTGATCGATACAATTTGGCAAAAAATATTGTCCTTTAATAACATATCCAATGGTGACCGAACGATCTGGTAATACAACTGGAACACCAAAACCGACGATAAGTTGATGCCGGGTTGGCGCAGTTGGTGGCACAATTAGCCATGGCACGAAACTTCTGCGCATTCGGCACGGATACTCATATTCGGCGCACGTGCATTTTAACCAAAACAAAACTAAAACTATGAAAATTATATTATTCAGCGACCGTAAATTTTTCATGTTCGATTATGGACGGTTCGAGATATACTTGAAGGCACAATTAGTTTGAACAAAAATTTTGTTATTACAATTTGCTTGTACATATAAACTTTACTATATACCGCACAGTTAAATGTTGTATTTACCATTTGTTTGCTTTAAAGATTATCGCGAGTAGCAATATCGTTCTCTGTTACAAATACGAAATCTTCTTTAGATATAGTGACCTATTTGGAATTAGATTGATTTCATTTAAAAATACTGTACTTTCTTATATTAACAGCCTATTAGAATTTTAACCGATAATTGAATCATAATGAAAGTACATAACAATTAATTTAGGTGGTCTAAAGTCTATAACATGTTAGTTACATTGAAATTATTACGATGCAACTCTGTATTCCAGGAGTGTACTACTATAATATTTCATAATCAAATTTCTCATTTGCTGCAATAGAGTCATATCTCAAAAAATGCTATTCTTCAGGACCTTAAATGTAAATTAACGTTGCTGTGTCGATCTGCCAAGTCAACCTTTTAAATTACTCAAAACTAGCAAAATTTTTGACAAACAATTCATTTCTCCGAATTTATGGTCAATCAGTAAATTTTTAAAAATTAATGGAGATAGTACACAAGTACAAATACTGTGTAAAATGACAGTAACGCAGTCAGAATACTGTTAAAGTTGAGAACGGACTATATCCAGAACTTTTGCTATTAATTCTGGTGTTCGAGAAGAGGATGAGCTGTCTCCGAAAGTTTTTAATCTCATGTTGGAATACATCTTTCACATCTCCACTGGGACAGTGTTCAGCTTCCGTTGGTCTCAAAATCAACACAATAACCTTTACGTCCACTTCTAAAATCAATAAATATCTTGCAAATACGGATAAGTTGAATCATAAGTGTTGATCAGACCCGTTATTATGTATGGATGTGAGAGTTAAACCTTCACGTATGAGTACGAAAGATGGCTTCTCACCATTCGAGTGAAGAATCATGCGTGTGATATATGGCCCAAAACGCGACGTTGATAGCACATACCGAGTTTTTTTTCAATCACAAGATCAGAAATTTGAAGGGAGAGCCAACTTACGGTACGCGAAGAGATCGCTGACTGCAGGGCGTAGAGACCGATCTGGCATATTCTGGTTGCTTACAGCAGTATGGCTGGTGATCAAAACCGATAGTCAAATTGTTGAAACGGAACGGGCCAACAGTGCGCTGTAAAATTTGTCAAATTGTTCACAGCATCCTAATGAGTGATGAAAAAGAAAAATCCACCGCTTCCAGAAACAAACCACTATACTGGTGTTAGTTTTTAATCAATGGGTACTAAGTTTTAAAACGTGCGACTTAATTGTATATAGAATTTATTTACAATTCATTTTTTAAATTTATAAATTAACAATATATTTAAATCTAGATTTGTTTATACATAATACATAATATATTAATTTGAACACCAAATTCCCTAAAATTATAAGAAAATTCAATAAGCAAATGATAAAATTAAAAGAAAGTTTAATTATTTTCAGGATAAAAAACACCAAACCAAATTGCTATATAAAACACAAAAATATATGATTTAAGACACTCTTATATCTTGAATAGCTGCAATCTTTTCAGGCCGTACTTCAACGCCACGTTTTGGTTCTTGATCAAGATGATGAATTAAACGGTATACTTCACTTTGTTCTAAATTCACCTTTTTCTCGGGTTTCTCGTATTTTAAAAAATTCACTCTAAAAATATAAATTTGTTGGTAAAATTAAATATCTATCTCCAAAAATACTTGTTCTAATCCTACAATAAATGAATGAATTTGAACATGAATTACCTGTGATCAAATCCCATAAGTGGACTTTCGTATGTTTTCCTAAATATATAATATATATAATATAAATGAAAATGAATTTGATTTTATGGCATAGAGATGCAAACAACACACAAATCACACAATAATTACCCGAGTGTTGTTCCCCTTATAATTTCGGCTTGTGAACTTAAAACTTCGGCAATAAATTCCTCGTTGAATGCATCCCTTGGTTTGCGCCACTTACGTCCGCCCGGCAAATATATTGGTCTCTCTTGTGGCGTCAATGGACCAAAAGCACGATGGGCTGGCCGTTTTGGTGTACGTTCACGAATTAATCGTTGTTGATGTTCGGATTCAAGCTCTTCGTTAACTGGTTGCTCGGGCTCCTATACCATGGAATTTTGTTAATTTATGAGAAGTAATTATTAGTTTTATAAGCGATATGTCTTTATTAATCTAGATGCACAACTGTTGTTCTAATACAAGGATTTAAGGGAGTTGTTTCGTATACTTTGAGTTAAATTTTAGTTCTGAGGTAATATAATGTTGTATTAGTCTTAAATCTAGAATGTTTAAATTATTGTTAATTAAATGATCAAGTGCCTTTAACGTCTACGTCGAAACGTAGAGTTGATACAGCCCAAGGACCAAGCTTCTTCTTTTTTCTCTATCAAGAGAAAGCAAAAATAGTGTTGCACAAAAATTTGAAAATCAATTAAAAATATTTATAATACTTACACCACTACGTTTCGTTTGCCAATCTGGGTCTGGTTTAATTTTATTCGAATTATCTTCTTCCTCAATAACCTCGATAACAGTCAAATTTTTCTTGATTTCTATCTCATTGCCACGTCTAATACACATTTCGGTTTCATGAACATCACTTTCAGTTTCCTCCGTTTCAACTGTACCATTGATTTCGCAAACTGCAATACCTTCAGATTTTTCAGAGCTAATTTCAACTTGCGTTTCGGATAATTCAACTGTACTCTGTTCAATAGTTTCCTGAATTTCCTGTTGTTTTTCTTGAATTTCTTCTTGTACAAATTTCTTGTTCTTACTTTCTTTTATTTGTGAAATTGTAGGCACAAGATTACTTATTTTCTTTGTAACATCATCTAACGCAGCTTGAATTGTAAGCGGTAAATTTGATAAAGCGCTCAACTGTAGTTGTAAATCGGACAACTGCTTTTCGAAATAAAGTTCTTCTTCCGTTTTTTCAACTTTAATAGATGATTGTATAGAAGATTCGCTGTGAACCGCGGTCTCACTTCTAACACTAATACTTTCGTCTTTTGAAAATTCTTCGGTTCGATTTGACATACTTGTTTCGGATCGTGACATACGTGAATTCGATCGAGATTCACTTGTCGATTCGGTTGGTGTCAAATCTGGAAGTTCACTATCTTTAATTGGAATATGTACGGTTTCGGTGACGGACACTTCGGCTGAAACGGACTCATAAGTTGGTGGATCAGAATCTTCCTCGACAGGAACTTCAACCACGATAGAAACGGGTTCTGGTTCTGGTGTTGGTGTACGACCTGGTGCAACACGTGGTTTCGGTTGTTTAACAATTCTTACTTTATAACCTTCACTTTGAGGTTTTTGTTCAATAACATCAGACTTCTTTTTTGGAATTGGACGATTAGGTCGCTGCAAAAATGTTGACCATTTCTTTTGTTCCATTTCAATTTCTTCTTTCGATTTTATAGCTTCCGAATTTAATGTGTTAAATACTTCACTATTCTTGAGAATTCCCGACTGGGGAATGATTTTGTTGAAATTCACACCTAACACTTTATGGTCTTTTAAAACTTCGGCTTCCCCTGACATAATTTCAGCAATAGCCTCATCGGTTATATGTCCTTCATGCATGTGAATTTCCTTGTGTACGCTAACTTCTGATTTATGAGAGTGAATCGAATGAACTGAAATATTGTCAGAAATATGTTCGTATTTTTCGGAAACAGACAAGCACTCCGGTGTTTTAGAAACATCACGCTGTACATCATCTTGATCTATTGTTTGTCCATTTCTATAAATAGCATCATGATCAATAAGTTAAACCAATAAAATAAACAAATACAAATCAAGAAAATATTTCTTAGTCATTGTTTAATTAAAAATAGTTGTAGTGACAAATCGTGATTAATTTAAATTGAATAATAAATAAAAACAAAAACTTATTACCTTATAATGCCCAACATAAAATTATTTCCTGATCGCTTTAAGAGCCCATTCGCGTCCAAATGTGTTAAATTTATCGTTGGTGTTTCATTAATCCGAACAATAATGTCACCTTCCATTAAACCTGCCTTTTCTGCTAAGCTATCCTCGCTAACCTTGAAGTAAAGTTGCCAAATGATTTAAATTATTTAAAAATAATTTGTTTACTTAACTAAACACAAAATGATTAATCAGTTAAAATTATTTTTTTATTTACGAGCTTTTATACTTATACTGTACACAACTTTTGGGTAGTAAATATTTATTATTTTCACTAACCAAATAAAACGATCCAAATCGTTATGAACTAGTCCCAGTAAATCAAGAAAGCTTTATTCTATATCATTTACATCTTATATCTTGGAATTATGGTAAGTTTATTTGCATAACATAATATAATATTCTCCCTTTTGAATTCCGACCATAGACAAATATTGATACATGGACTTCTAATATACACTAGAAGATATATTAAGTTTGGTAATAATATCGTCTATTAAAATGATACCAGTTAATATAGGTAAGTTCTCAAACAGTATGTTGATAGGACACATATTAAACTGCTTTTGAGCCGAACTAATCATTGATATTTGAAAACAGAATTCCAAATTTCAAAATTAAGCTGTGTATGTATAAAATTTATAAAAAAGACTTGCTGTAGAATGTGAGATCTACCATTTAATTTTGATAAAAATGCATCGGTATTGAAATTTCTAATGAGCTGATTCTATTCCTATTGAAATTTTATAATTACACAAGCTATTCATGTTGTCAATTGACCGTCAATTATATAAAAAAAATTGGCAACCAACACTAATGTCAACTGATCATACAATTTGATGGCCGAACACATGTTAAACCGTATTATAAATTTAAAATGGTTGAACTCCCCTGTCATTGTGTATTGTATGTATTTAAAAATCAATCGATTCAACTTCACTAATTTGCAGCATAATGCAATCGACATAACAAAATTAAAACAGTAGGTCAAATTGTACGAGTAGTTACAACACACAAGATTTATAAATAGTCTTAAATTTCGAGTTGCTTTTGCGGAAGACGAAAAACTCAAAATCAAAACAATGTTGAAAGGTTGAATCTTATAATGTGCATACAGTACTTATGTTGAATAAAAAAATAACATTGTATAAACACTTTGCCCATCAATTTTTTCAATACAAATATAAATCGACACTATTATTTCCGTTTTGGCCGTTGACCAAAAAATTCGTTATTTTGAAAACTTGTTCACATAATAATTATGTAATATTTTTTCATTAAATTAATAAATTATAACGTTATTTTATTCACTTAATCACAATTTTATTAATTTATAAAATTCATAATTCTTACTTTAATAACCGTTAGTGGAACTTCAAAGTCGATTCCACCAACTAAACGAAAACCCCACGGCGTGTCATCGAATTTTGACAATTTTATATTTGTCACCATATTATCTCGTTAGAATTATTAAATTTTATTAGAAATTTCGTTAATTATTAAAAATTTATTGACTATGACGAATATTAGTTTTTAGCAAGTGATTATCTTCGATTGAAATCAAGTATTGATTCGTCGATTTATAGAAAAAAAAACTCTTTATTTTTTAAATTCGTTCGAACTTCAAACGACAAGAAAAATACGGTCACGGATCATGCGTACAATTGTAGTGTCTCTGTTTAAATAAAAATAAAGACGGTTACATAACTATGCATAGACGACAAATTGATCTCCGAATTAATAGGGCGTTTTATTAATCGAATGCGTTGATTAAACGCTCAACTTAATTAAAATGTAATATCATATGGAATAAAATCACTACCACATCTTAACTGTGACTTTTCGAACCATTTAACCACCAGTTCTAGTACAGTAGGTTTTTGATAATTATAAACAGTATAAGAAAAGGGAATACTTTAGAAATTAGTTATAAATGGTACAATGAGAACTTACTTTGGTCCAAAATAAGATGAATTCTACAATCCTGAAATTTTAGATGAACAGATTGCAGGAAAGAATTTCGTAGCAGGCTACTGAAGCGACTAAACCCATACCAAATTAATTTGTATATCAAACCAATACATAACGAAGAATTGGTTCTTGATATTTTTGAGTTCAACTGATATTCTATACAATATGCGTCTAGTATGATGAGCAGTTCGCATCCAATAGGAATTCGTAATTACAGTTTTAACACACAAATCCAATCATCTAACTGAAAATACTACCATAAGCGAAATGGATATACTTTTTAACAATAAAACTGCATCGCTTCATGATTTCGGTTATTGGTAGTTAATCATATGATTCATAGATGGCACGCATTAATTTTACAACAAAACTTGAATGAAATAGTCGTTCCTTTTAAGTTATTTTGAAATATATGTTTTTAAAATAATTTGTTTATTTAAATGAATAAAACACACATTTGTAAAATACTTGTCATTTTGATTTACCTATTATTGTTTGTATTATTTTTAATATTTGTATACATAATATGTTAATGGCGGTTTCTTCAACGTGTTTTTAATATATTGTAAATATCATGAAATTATTATACGTTCATATCATAAAAGTAAAGATATTAGTTTTTAGTTAAATGCAGCTTGAGCAGAAGATACCACGACGTCGAATTCTGGTTGAGGCCGGATTCAAAAGAGCAAACGAATTCCATTATAATCAGTGATGTAAATAAATACATTTACTTTAGCTCTTGGAGTGCAGACGATCCATCTTCAATGTCAGTACTATAGTTTAGTGCGGAGCAATTCGATGTGAACATAGGACAGTCTACGTAAATCGGACCGATAGCCATACGACAATTTGGCTTCGCTGTAGCGTAGGACGTTAAAAGACCACTGTGAAAAGGATGGTAATTAATAAAAATAACTTTCGATTACTAATTATATTAAGTATAATTTACTTATATGCGATCTCATTCTATTAAAATCCATCATTCTTTTAACTGAAAAAAATACGACACATGTCAAATAAAAATTATGAAATAAGCACATAATTCTTATAAGAACACATCCACTCTGCGCCACATAATTGATTCAGCGGAATTTGACATTTTGCTGAATGCAAAAACGAAACAAAAAATTGTAGCACTTGCATTTTATTTATCACGCATTCTGGATTCATTTGCTAGTGTAAAACATAATATATTTGTTTCTAAAACCGTTTGGTATTAATAAAAAAATTATTAAATTAATTGATCAAATTCATTAGTGTATTTTAATCGTTGAAGTATTAATATACTAAATATATATTTAATCATTTTTACTCACATTTTTATAAGAAATATATTGAAAAGCCGAATACAAGATGGACGATTGGGAAGAAGAACCTTCAGTTCCGCAACCACCACAATACCAGCAACCTCCTCCGAGTAGAGGTAGTGGTGGATACAACAACGATAGCAATAATACTCGATATAATTCTCGTAGCTATGATAATTCAAATCGGCGTGAATTTCGCGAGCGAAATAATGAACGTGGTGGTGGCGAACGCGGTAATAGATTCTCAGATCAAGGAGGCCGAAATAATCGATATCAATCTGATCAAGGTGGTGACCGTAACAATCGATATAACGATCAAAGTGACCGTGGTAGTCGTTATCAGGGTCACAGTGATAGAAGCAATAGATATCAGGATCAAGGTGAACGAGATAATCGCAATCAAGACAGACACTCATATGGTAGCCAACAAGATCGGCGAGAACCATCAGACTATTCACAAACTAAAAGGCAATATAGAAATGATGCATATGAATGTAGTGAGAGTATGGTTGTCGATCCAAACCACATTAAATTCATTATTGGTAAAGGAGGCAACAAAATTCGCGAAATTGAAAGTAGTTGTGGAGTAAAGCTTCAAATAGGTAAGTGCATCAAAAAATTTGTTATTACCTAATCATTTATTTATCGTTGTTAATTATTCTAGACAAAAATGATAATAATGTAAAAATATCTGGATCCACTATAGAGGATGTTAATAAAGGTATTGATTTTATTAATGAGATTACTTCCGGAGCCAATACACGAGCTAGCGGCAATAAATACACTGCTACTTTCGCAAATGCGATGCGTAAAAACTACAACGATGAAAATCAAGAAGATGAAGCATTGAATCTCAATAAATCAGGTCCTATCGACTGGAATAAAGTCAATGAGAATTTTGAAAAAAATAAAAATTTGAAATGGGCTCATTTACCCGAACTGATTAAAAATTTTTACGAAGAGGATCCCGTCATTGCAAAATTAACGGAAGATGAAGTAGCAAAGATCCGAATGGATAAGAACAACATTATGGTTAACCGAGTTTTTGTAGATGAGACTACCGATAACCTAAACATTCCAAATCCAATATTAGAATTTGAACAATGTTTCCGTAAGTATCCGGATTTATTAAACGAATTGAAGAAACAAAATTTCACAACACCGTCTCCAATTCAGAGTCAGGCCTGGCCAATTTTATTAAAGGGTGAAGATTTAATCGGAATTGCACAGACTGGCACCGGTAAAACATTAGCATTCATCTTACCAGCTATGATTCATATCATCAATCAACCAATTCCGCGCAGCGAACGTACCGGGCCTAATGTTTTAGTACTTGCCCCAACACGAGAATTGGCTCTTCAAATTCAACAGGAAGTACAAAAATATCAATTTCGTGATATTAATGCAGTATGTATTTATGGCGGTGGAGATCGTAAAGAGCAAATTAATAAAGTAGAAAAGGGTGTAGATATTATAATTGCGACACCTGGTCGTTTAAATGATTTAATTGAAGCAAAAGTAATCGATATAAGTTCGATTACGTATATCGTACTAGATGAGGCCGATCGTATGTTGGACATGGGATTCGAACCTCAAATACGTAAAACATTGATTGATATACGACCAGATAGACAATCAGTCATGACCAGCGCAACTTGGCCAAATGCTATAAGACGATTAGCTCAAAGTTATATGAGCAATCCGATTCAAGTGTGTGTCGGTTCACTTAATCTCACTGCTGTTCATTCGGTTTCGCAAGTTATTGAAATTATGGACGAGGAAGAAAAATTCTTTAATGTAAGCGATAATTTATTTTGTGTCGTACATAAACCAATAAAAACATTTCTATTTTAGATTAAGAAGTTCGTTGCTAATTTGAAACCAACTGACAAAGTGATCATCTTTTGTGGAAAGAAAGATAGATGTGATGATATGGCGAGTGATTTCATCTTGGATGGAATCAATAATCAATGCATACATGGAAATCGGGAACAAGTGGATCGAGAGCAAGCACTCAAAGATATAAAAAATGGAAAAGTTCAAATTTTGATTGCCACAGATGTAGCATCTCGTGGAATCGATATCGATGATATTACGTAAGTATGGAAGTATGTGGATTATTCAAGTCTTATCTATAAATTTAATTTTTTTTTTTTTTTGATTAGCCATGTGATAAATTACGACTTTCCACGAAACATCGAAGAGTATGTACATCGTGTTGGGCGAACAGGCCGTGCAGGTCGAACAGGCACGTCCATTAGTTATGTGACTCGAAGTGACTGGGGTATAGCTAGTGAATTAATTCCTATTTTGACCGAAGCTGGTGAAATGGTTCCTATCGAATTGCAAGATATGGCTGAACGATTTGAGAAAATGAAACAGCGTCGTGCAGCTGAAGGTGGAGGCGGCGGTCGTGGAAATCGTGGTGGTGGTTTTCGAGGACGAGATGGTGGAGGTGGTGGTTTCCGTAGAAATTAAATGCATAATATTATGTACAATGGATTATTATTTATTATCAAAAATTGAATGAAATATTTTGTTTATTTTGAATTAAAAAGTTTTAATTTTTTACTTGCAAATTCGTTTTATATTCTAAAGTTCCGTTTACCCTAGAAATAATCTGAACCAGATTATTTGGAATTATAGCAATAGTACTACTTCAACTTAATAGTACTTTTTCTTATAATTTTAATTTTTGCGTTAAATACATAAATTTATAGAAATAGTTGCACAGAAACATAATTTCTCAAGTTTACACCATAACCAGCAGGGACCAAAACCAACCAACTAAATTCTTTCTTACACAACTTGCGATGTACATAAATAGGCAAATCCACACGGCATAATAAATTACATTGATCGTTTACATTGTACATTCATTTCGTATATCGGTCGTTTTTAGCGAATGTTGGTGTAAATCCTTTGTGTGAAATTAATCTGTGTAATCAAATCGTCACCTTTTGTATTAATTAACGTCGTGTAGATCCGCCTTATTACTGGAATAGATTTTTTGAATATGTTCTATTTACACTGTTATAATAATATAACAGCGTAAGTTAGAACAATTTCAAAAATTCAAAATTAGTACTAAAACAAAAGAGTATAGTGTTTGATTTTGTAGTTAATACGTTTCTGAATCTTAAATCTATTCAAGTTAAAAAGTTATTCTAACATTATATCAATTCTTTGATATTATATAAAGTCAAACATGTTTTTTAAAATCGACTTATTAAATAAATTCAAGCAGGGTCGGTTTTCCGAACCCTGGTTGGCAGCTACATGTCCAACTTTATTTCGGCGTAATTATCGTAAAACTCATGTGCTCAAAATGTCCGTCCCAAAAATTTGGTATGTATAATTTACTGTTATTTGGCCCGAACAATAACATATTAATCTTAAGTAATTTCGATACAGTGATCATATTCAAGAAATGTGGAATACTAGTTCGGATCAAGTTAATGATAGATTGTCATTATTCTTAGCTGCACAGCTACTATATGGAACAGTCTGCATTCATCAGCAGCAAGTTCAATTTTTATATGAAACAACACTCGAATTATATTGCTTAGAAAGAGAATTAACAAAACTGATTCGAGTCAATTTTCACGAGAATAAAAAAAAGCCCGCCAAAAAATTGAAACAAAATTATGTCCTCATACTTCCAAAACCAATTGATAAGCGGACGGAAAATAATTTCCTTATGGAAGATTACGGCTTAATAGTATGCCAAACCCAGCAAAACCGTTGTGATCAACAAGATTTGGAAAAAAGTGTAGAAGAACTATTACAGCAACCCGATGTAGTGAGCGTTCCCAATGCATCAATTACTCTTGTTGAAGAACCAATAACAACATCACCTCATGATATGGTTGTGGATATTATCGAGACAGAACAACAAATTTTTAACAGTGCTGAATATTGTGAATTTATGAATTTTAATGAGGAGCCACAGCAAGCAAAACGTGCTAAACTTCATGATACGGCAAGCTCAATGCAAGAAGTTGCACTTGAAAAACAAACAAAGATCGTATCTTATTCTAATACTAATCTTCATGAATCCAGTTTAGATTTAATTAATCGTATAAACCGATCTGCAAATCCATTAACAACTACTAATTCGTTTGATAATTTTTACCCCAATACGGGCTCAACACCAATGCGCGAACTTAATCATCGTGATCCATTATTAGATCATTTTGGCATAAGGTCAAAACCACAGAATTCCAACGCAGTTGAAAATATTGAAGATTTAGCAGGTTTTGTAGAAAACCAACTTCCATCAATCGTTGACCCAATTCCAAATCAAACAGAATCAGTAATCGAACAAATTCAACTACCATCAATAATCGATCCAATCCAACAAACTTCAACAGTTAAGCCAAATGAGTTAACGCAACCCAAAAATCGCATAGCAATTGCACCATCAAAAACCAAGCGCGGTAAAACCAAAAAAAAATTGGTGGTTGATTCAGTCATAGAAATTTCAGATAAATGTTTCTATAGTCATATTCAGGATTATACATCTACTCTTCGTGCGCTTCATCCTACTGATGACATTATGTCAATGTGGAAGATAGAACTAAAGCGCGACATATTTCATATGCCGGCAGATAAAATTTTAGCAATACCGCTGTACCAGAACTATACAAATTGTTTAATTACTAAACCTATGACAGTAGATAACGATATTTTTGGCAATTTGTTTAATCCTTTCGAAGTAACGCCACCACGACAGTTAAGTAATAAACGTCGTGGAAAAAAACGTACTCACGACGATCAAATAGTTAAAACTATTGAACAACCAATAATTCCAGAGGAAATTCCTTTACAAATGGATATAGAAGTTAATCCACCATCGAGGATGCCCATTAGAATGTCTTTCCCTGTGGAACCTACGAACCTGGTAATACCAGTAATAGAAACTACGGAAATCTCCACACTTTTCCCATCAAATATGGCCGAACTGTCCGATTCGACAGCCAAAGAACAATTTGGTAAAAGTGAAATTTATCGTTATTTGGAGGTTTTGTGGGGCCAAAATATATATCCAATTGGAATGGGTAGACTATGTGCTGGATTGAAGAAACGGAAATATGTGGCAATGGTGTTTTATTCGCTTATGTGTCTACATAACGATGGAAAGATAAAGCTTATTCCAAATTTAAACGATCGGGAAATTTATCATATTCAATCAGTTGATTAAATTAATATGAATTTAAAACTTTTTATTTTATTGAATTATATATTTTTATTTTATTGTTTTTATAATAAATGAATTTTTAATTTGTTGAATTATTTATTTCTCTTGGATCAGAAACGTCAATGCCATAGCGCAGGAAGAAATAGCTTCAAGGTTTTCCAATCAGACTAAATTGAGGAATTACTTGATTTTCTAAATTCGCTCAACGTATTCCAAAATTTGAAAAGTTTGATTTAGCGCGTAGCTTGCACTTTATGAATCAAATACAAGATGTGTTATATTCCTAATTGCTGGTCTAAGGAGATCCACAAAAATGAATTATTCGTGACTAGAGATTTCATTCGTACATAGAGGAAAATGCTTAAATGTTGTCTTACAATGAATTTTGAGTAAAGCTAGATAAATGTACACATAATCAGCTGCTTATACAAACGGCAGATTAAGGTTAAGAGAATCTTGGTTCAGCTCATATTACTTACATTGATCTTTATTATGATCTAAGCATGGTTGTAGGTGAACAAAAACCATTCTTATATACATCGCCTATGAATTAAAGATAATTTTATTGATTAGATGCCATAACCGGACCCAAACCTCGTTTTATACTCCAACTGCATAATAAGCGTAATAAGAACACGTATATTTTTTAAAATTAGCACTTTCATTATTTTATTTCTGTTCACTTAAAATTAAGTTCAATTGCGGTACTTCAATTTTACACACACCCAGAAGAAAAAATAAGATTAATGAAAAATTTTCGTTAGAAATATTACGCCATTTTTGATTTGTTAATAAAATTGCTCTAAGTTAAACTTATATATATAAGTATATACGTAGTTTTATATATATTTTACAACTTAATCGAAATAATAATTGTATATAAATATAATAATATATTTTATTTATTTATATTAAATATATTTAATTATTCACATGTAAAATAAAAAAAATAATTATTCGATTAGTTATTACTTGTGTAAATGTATGGTGTGTTTGTTTTAAATGTATAGTATTTACAAAGCTTTTATTCTATCGTTATTTAAAAAACAATTTCTTCTTCGTAACTGGGTGCGATTTACTTATCTGGAAATAACACAAAACCAAGAAATATATCTGATGGTATCCGTATTTGCAGAGAAAACAAGTCCCTCTTTGGTAACGGAATACCCATTATTTAAGTGTATAAAGGACTCGTTCGTTTCTATATAATAAACGCTAGGACAATTTTATTAAATTTGTACACTTGTTCATCGAGTTTTAAATATCTGGAAAAATAAGCTCTATTACAAGCGTAATTTGAGATGATGTATTCCGTTTGTAATTCTTTTCAAATAAATATAAAATAACAAAAAATAACACTTCCGGTTGTGATTGACACTCGTTTTTTTACTAAGCATAAATATGCAAAAAATATCAATTATAAAATATTAGTTTTCCAAAAAACTGTTTCTTATTGTCTAATTTATGTACAAAATCTAAATATTATTACATCAATTTGTAACTAATTTATAGTCCAATAGTTTTAATTATGAGACTGTTTTGTAATTTTTAATCTTTCTTGGTTATATTCTGTGCTGTTCTATATTTGCTAATATTGCTGATTGATCTACCACAAAGATAAATATTTAAATTGTTTTTAAATTTAATTTTTTTCGTTTTCAATTATACAATTTAAATTAATTAAATATTCATAAAAACGAACATTTCAACTGTACTAATTATTCCTAAATAAATATCTTATTTAATTCTGGATATAGGTATTTTCTTTGTGGTCTTAAAAATCAAATAAAAAAGCGTTAAAATTAAGTGGTGGCATATTTATATGGTTTAGATGAAGTTTAATTTGATCCTGCAAATAATATGGCAAGTTTAAAAATAAACTATTAACGATAAATATGCCTGCTCAGTATTAAAGGCAAAGTAGTCGTGTATCTGTTGCTTAATGAATTAAACGATCTATAACTACATATACTTTTTACAGTCAAATTTGATGAATAGATTTAACAGTATATTTAACAGTATAGAGTTGCATAGAATTAAGTAGTTTGTAGGTGGAATAATGCTTTCTACAGGTGACTAATCAATATAGTTTATAATGTCTTACATGACATTACACAACCTGGCTTGGAGGTTTGAAATAATTGAATAAATAAATTTGCAAAATTAAATAAGAGGAATAAGTATTGGAATTATTCTAAGGTTATCTTTGAAATTAAATATGATCTCCATATATAAACACTGTCAACGACCATCCCATCTAATTTTTAAGCGTATAGCATTAATATTCGGTGATTGAGTATAGGAAATAAATACAAAAAATAAGACGAGTATTCTTCATAAACAAATAGGATAACAAGTCACAGATGACACGACAAGTTCTTACCCACCATTATCGATTAGGTGTGGTACTTTAAGCGAAACCAATAATCAAACTTTAAACAAACAAATTTTATAAAAACAGAGCTTTACAACAAAATTTTCATCTTAAATCAGGTGCTCAATTATATAATTGTTAATATATATTTATGTATATTATATATTTATATATAGATACGACTAAAAACTAAAAAAAAAAATCAAAAATTTAATCACGAAACTACTTCTTTATGATGCTGCACTTGCTGATGATTTTTTGGACCCCTTCAAACCTAAATGATGTTGCATATGATTCTGTAATAATAAAATCGTATAAGTTGCATATAACTAGTACATAGTTAGCTAGTAATAAACGAAAGGAAACCAACCTTTAAGCCAGAAGCTGAATTAAAACTTCTATCGCAATGTTGGCATTTGTGTTGTTCACCTCTGTGCCGTGCCATATGGTTTTGTAACATATGATTTGATGAAAACTTTTTACTACAAATATCACATGAATGTTGTTTTTGCTGGAATATATAAATTGAAATTAAGTTATAAAAAATCAGGATTCAGAATCGTTAATTAAATACTTACCTCATGTGTTTTCATATGCATCTTCAACATTCCTGGGCCTTTAAAACTGCGATGACAAATGTCACACTGTGGTTGTTTCTTACAATTAGCCTATGTAACATGATAAAAATAATCAATTATAGCAAATATAAAAATTCATCAGAACTAACCTTAATCCAATTCGAATGCGATTTCATATGAGAATGTAACCATTTGTTATGTTTAAATTCTTTATGACATAAATTACACAAAAATCTACCAGGACTTGGACACGAAGTTTGTAGCGTTATAAATTCAGCTAAATATTGTTTATCTTCGGCTTCAGAATCTTCTGAAATTGCAGCTAATGTATACGTTACATCTTCTTCAATTTCATCATCATCTTGAATATGTATTGTTGGTGGTTCTTGCTCCTCTTCCTCAACAAGTTGTTCATCATGTTCGTGTTCGTCATCCTCATGGTGATGATGATGATGATGTTCTTGAATTGTTGTAACTTAAAACAAAATTAAACAAAATCGTTATTACGTTTGCATAAAAATGTAAAAATTGCACTGGGATTTACAAATATTACCGTCTTCATAGTACTGGGCTTCACCAGAAATATCAGGTTGTACTATAATTTCACAACGATCACCATCGCCTGTACGTTGAATTTGAACTACTTGTGCAGGTTGTCCATTTTGTTGGATTAATTGTACATTACCATTTGCCGTTTGTACCAGTTGGCCTTGATGAACAATTTGACCTGTTTGTAAAATTTGAGTTCCAGCCTGAAGTATAGGCTGCCCATTAGCCGTAGTTAATATTTGACCAAATTGTGTGCCATTATTAAATTGGCCATTTGTAATAATCATCTGTGGTGTATTGTGCGGGCTTTCACTAGTTTGCGTTTGTATATCAGATCTTTGTATTTGTATTTCCTGTCTCTGCATTTGACCAGATTGTAAATCACTTTTATTTATAGATTGTGTAATTAGTTCGCCTCTTTGCATTTGACTGTCGGCTGATTTTGGGAGTTCGATTTGTGTTATTGTCATTTCTTTAGGAAGTGGTTCCTCCACTATTACCGTAATTCCTTTTATATATTGTCTTAACTGTTGATCGGATTTTTCGACCCTCGTTTTAAATGCATGACATCGGCTTACTTGATGAACACATTGTATACAAATTTTATCAGGCCATCCGTCTGTATTGTCGATCTGAAACAAAATTGAAAAGGGCTATAAGCTGTAAAATGTGGACATTTTCAAATTAAGAATAAATTTCTGATTTGCAGAAGAAGTGCATTAACGTTAATTTTCAGGAAAAAAAAATAAGTAACGAAAAATCATCAGGAAAACATGTATTATCGGCAAAGAAATGTGGTGTTGCAATAAAAATCCGTTACGTCTGCCTATAAACTTAGTTTGGGGGAGAAGTAGTTAAATAAGGAAAGAAGGAAATTTTTGTTCCAACTCCAATGTGTGTAAACAACCACTCTGAGAATGTTAATATAGCAATTTTGCTTCTATTTATGTGTTCTTCACCGGTAATAGAGAATTCAAGTTTGAAACATATTTAACAACTTATCCTACTGCTGAAATGCTGTATACCGCTCGATTAAATATTGAAAATTAAGTATAGATCCAAACCACAATAATTCTATCCAATCTTCAAACACTTTCTCTTTCAAATCAGAAATTTCTTTTTGATTAGTAAATCGCGCTTAATTAAGTAAAAATATAAAATTTATAATACACACATTTACCTGTACACGAGCACATTCCATTAACATTTCCGCGATTAATTCACCAAATAATGGTTTCATTTCTTTCTTTACTGTAAGACATACACGACATATTTTATCTAATTCCAAATTTCTCATTGACGCCAATGGATCCATGATCTTTTTCTAAATTCAAAATATTCCCAATTTTGTAAACACTACACTAAAAATAATATTATTAAACTATGTGTATAATATTTAATATTAATTAATGTAAAAGAGAATAACACAAAACTTATGTTTTGTTATTCAATTTTGACTAAATTAATTGTACAATTTAGCACGTAAACAAATTGGTTATAGTGATAGGATTTTTTTTGATAAACGTCAAATACCATTTCAGTTACTGAGAATATAAGTAAACCAATGAACTGTGTTTATACATGGAAGAGCATGTATTATGACAATCCTGTAATTAAAATATTTAACGTGGATTTGTTAACCTCTCGGTTAAAATTATTTCATCATTGTGCAAATTATTAAATATATTTAAATTATAATGTCTTGTCCTGCTGAAGATATTATCAAAAAATGTACAGAGCTGGTAAATTAAATACAATTTTAGTAAATAAACATAATAAATTTAAATAACATCTATTAGGAAGCAGAAATTTCCGCTTTGAAGGAAGAGATTAATTCGTGTAACGCAAGAAATTTGGATGAGTCTAATCCCACAGTTATACAATTACTACAAGAAAATTCAAAATTGAAGTGTCGTTTGGCTGTCCTAACTGAAGCGATACAAAATGAAAAAAAATCAGGCGGTTATACTACTAGAAAAGTTCCTCAGAACTTTGACAGCTTGATATCCATGACCAGTCATCTAGAGGATTTATTTGCTGCAGCGATTAAAGTAGTATATCCTTATATTACTGATATTCCGGCCATAATAACCCAAAGTAATAACCCAAAATTTGGCGACTATCAATGTAATAGTTCACTGCCTATTGCCAAAAAGCTAAAAAATGTTGAACGACCGGCTGAAGTAGCTAAAAAAATTGCAAATTCATTATGTGATTCGCCAATTGTAGAGCGTGTGGACGTTGCGCCGGCTGGATTTATTAATATATTCCTAAAGAAAGAATACGCAAAACTTGCGATAAAATCAATTCTTGTTAATGGAGTGAAAGCACCAGAAGTAAAGAAACTTCGAGTTTTAATTGATTTTTCATCCCCAAATATTGCAAAAGAAATGCATGTTGGTCATTTGCGATCGACAATTATTGGCGAGTCGATCTCGCGATTGTTAGAATTTTTAGGACATCACTTAATTCGGATAAATCATTTGGGTGATTGGGGAACCCAATTTGGTATGCTAATCGCACATTTAATGGATTTATATCCAAACTTCGATAAAGAATCCCCATCGATTTCTGATTTAAATCAATTCTATAAGCAATCAAAGGTAAGGTTCGATGAGGACGAGGCGTTTAAAAAACGAGCCTATGAATATGTTGTTAATTTACAAAGTGGCGAAGAAAAATGTACCAAGGGATGGCAATTGATTTGTGAAGAATCGAGGAAAGAATTTCAAAAAATTTATGATAAACTGGATGTTACACTTGTGCCGCGTGGCGAATCATTTTATCAATCGCGAATGGTAGATATAGTGGCATGGCTTGAAGCCAATGGATATTTGGAAGACGATGATGGAAGAAAAATTATGTGGGGTTCGGTAAGTTGCTACTTTAAATTTAATTATTTTATCAATTAATAGTTTTATAATTTCAGAATAAAAATGGAATTCCATTAACTATTGTAAAGTCAGGTGGCGGATTTACATATGATACATCAGATATGGCCGCAATTAAGCAACGTATCGAAGAAGAGAAGTCTGACTGGCTCATATATGTAGTCGATTCAGGACAAGGTGTTCATTTACGAACAATATACGATTGTGCCACCGTATGTGGGATTTTAAATCCGGAAAAAGTACGAGTTGATCATGTTGCTTTCGGACTTGTACTAGGTGATGATGGGAAAAAATTCAAAACTCGTTCAGGCGACACAGTTAAGCTTTCCGATTTATTAGATGAAGGAATGAAACGAGCACTCGATAAACTTAAAGAAAAAGGCCGTCATGAAATTTTAACCGCAGAAGAATTGGAAGCAGCTCAAACATCTGTTGCATATGGATGTATTAAGTATGCCGATTTATCACATAATCGTATAAGTGATTACGCCTTTAATTTTGATAAAATGCTTGATGATAAAGGTAACACAGCTGTGTATCTTTTATACGCATACACCCGGATCAAATCAATCGCGCGAAATTGTGGAACTAATATTTCGGATAATATTTCTAAATTAGCTGAGGAATACGACATAACGCTTGACCACGAGAAAGAATGGAAGCTAGCGAAAGTACTACTGAAATTCCATGATGTTATTTTAAAATTCGAAAAGGAAATGTTCCCACATTATTTATGCGACTATGTTTACGAAATTGCCACAACGTTTAGCGAATTTTACGATAGCTGTTACTGTATCGAAAAGAATAAACAGGGCGAAATTTTGAAATACAATTATGGCCGTATTCTTTTATCGGAAGCTGCCGCTTTAATATTAGGCAAATGTTTTGATATTCTAGGTCTAAAACCAATCACAAAGATCTAAAGTAAGCAGTTTTTCAATTAATTTTATACTCGATTTTTTTGCTGATTGAATAAAAATAAAATTAAAATAAATTGTATGCATATTTATTTGGGTAAACCTACACATACACGCTTAATGTTTTGTTACAGCCTACACAAAAATGGGTTAAAAACAATTTAAAAAATCATTCTAGTACATTTTTGTTAGTAACGTAAACACTGTAATAATATTGTAGTAAGAGCAATACTTGTGTCCGCCATTACTTGACAGCTATGATAATCTCGTAAAAAATAGTTTTTTGTTTGGCGATTGACAAAAAATTAAATAATTAAAATCTAGAGATAATAATTAATTAAATTAAATTTATAATATTAGATGAAAATGGGCAGAGGTATGTAAAATAAAAACTTATTTGGTTTTAAAAATATAATTCGATTTTTGGATTGAAAATTTTTTTCGATGTGCATTTTTCCTCTGATACACATTTTTATAACATAGATTTATAAAAATATCGTCTAATTCTTATGCAAAATGAATGAAAGGCGCTTTATTTAGTTATAGTTATATGATTTGCATGATTTTGTGTTAGAATATGTACTGAAAATTAATAAACAAAAAGTTTTTTTTCGTCTGCATCAAAATTTTAATTTTTCAAGTTAAAGGTACGCGTTCATTTTTTTTTATTATTTATGTGGTATCAGTAACACTCAAACTTTATATTCTGTGGCTTACACTTGCCTACACTGAAAATTACAACATCTTTGTTTTTGTTTTCTATAGGGAATTTTATCGTGTTTGATGATTTTAATTGTAAGGTATTTCCAACTAAAAACTCTAAAATTAAAATAATGTAAATGTAAATTATACGTATTGTTTGTTATTCATTCTTTTTGTTTCATAGTTTTTGTATTCTAATTTTTGCAAGAAAATTTAAGGTCATATATACTTTGTGGTTATATTTAATAATTATATTTTCACGAAAAACGCATTTTTGTATGTAATTACTAAAATTTTCAAGGTTTTTCTTATACATTTCTATCGAATATATATTACAAAAAATAGGGTTCATTCACCTACACTATTCTACACTTTTTAATAGTGCTGTAATTGACAAAGTTTAGAGAGTTGTGGCACATTACATAAAAGTTGTAGCCAGGCTCTACCTCTTTAAATATCTCATATCTGGCGAATGAACAAAGTCCAAGGAGAATAACTAACTAAACAGTTGTAACAATTCTAATTTTGTTAACTCAACTTGCCCTTAAAATTTAAACAGCATTTAAAAGATTTGGTCGCGGATGCTAGTTTGTTCCCTATTGGTATTAGTTATAGTGTTAGCATTTTGTTTTGTTTATTTCTACGTTTTGTAAAACTTTTTCTTTTCTTTATTTCTATTATTATTGTTGTTTTTTTTCAATTACGCATTTATTTGTTGTTTGTTTGTATAATATAAATTATATCTTTGTTTAGGACGTCGTCCAAGGTCTGGATCACAAAATGCCTGTACTAACACAATTCAATCCCATCATGATGATTGCAACAGTCCAAATCGCAAGGAATACAAATATTGTGTAGACCCGACAAAAAATCAAATTCTCAAATCCGTACTTGGTCGGGAATTTTCGGGCAGTAAACGAACACACATGAATTTACGAGGTGGACAAAAAATGGCTACGAAAGAAATAAGTTCATATTTTATAACAAGTGAACGTTCAAGTGGCAGCCCTATTGATTTGACGGATGAAAATACTTGTTCTGAAACCCTATTGGTGACAAATAATAATTTTTTAAATAAATTTTCTAAAACAAGTTTTATTGGAATTCTTCCAAACAATAATTCGACTATGGAAACGAATACATCAAATTCAAATATATTCCTACAAGAACCTGTGTTGAGCCTAAATATTGATAAAACTACAAATCAATCGCCTATTTTGATTAAAAAATCCTTTGAAATTTCACAAAATTTTGGAACAAACTTTGTATGCTATGAAAATCCATTAGATTTATCAAAACCGACACAAGTAACAGAAATTGATTCGACTACGTTTCTTAATACCGACAGTAATTCATGCGATAGTGGTGTTGTGATCGACAAGGGTATGGAGAATAGTCCTAGTCGAAAATCTAAACCAATAACACCACACAGAATTGTCTGTCCATCGCCTATTAAGCATATAGCATTCCCACCTGCGGAACGCAAACCCGATTTTGAACGATTTAAATCTCGTAAAAGGTAAATAAAATATTTTTCAAAATTTTCATTTTTATTTATTATTTCGACAATATTCTCTCGATTTAGATTGATAATTCCCGGTATCGAAAACCATCACCATCATCATCATATTAAAGACGAAAAAGTGAATAACACAATTATTGATAATAAAATTGAAAACAATCAAGTCAAGAAGGAAGTGGTCGGAGCCAAAAAAACACTAACTGAATTTTTCCCCGTTCGCCGAAGCGTGAGGAAAACTAAAAAGGAGGTACTCGAGGAGAGAAATAGAAAAATAGAGTTGGCAGTCATCGAAGGAAAAGAGGATGGACTCGAGGTAAATATGAGATTTGCATGTAAATATATTGAATTACGTGAAAAGCAAATAATTTGTACCTTATACAGGAAATCGATGTTGTAAGGTTCATTTATCACTACAAATTATCATTTCTGTTTTGTTTGTGGTGACAATTTTTAACCACCGACAAAGTAAACTTTTGTGGTTCATAAAAAAACTAGTAGAATGATTACATTTCTGAAACATAGTCGTGATTAAATTTGACATGATTTCATAAAGTGGATAAGTAGGAACAATTCAACTATCTTTTTGAGTATAGCTAAGATAATTATTGCCTACTATACTCGTTATATTATTTAGATGCCCAACCTTTTGTCGTATCGGGCCTCATACTCAAATCAAACTATTGCCAAGCCATATACCTATATAATTTTCATTTCATTATCGCCTACTATATAACCGATTTGGCTATGGTCGAGACAAGGAGTCAGCGAAAGATTTTCAAGAACTTTTTCGTTACTTAGCACATATTAAAATAAATTCAAATTCGTCTGTCCACACTGTGATTCTAGAATTATGATTTTTACTGTTTGTTAATGCCTGTTCGCAATTCGAAGCAAGTGCCGCGAACTGTCAGAAAAGTAATCCTAGATTTACAATATTATATAGTAGATTTAGGAGCTCCATTATTGTTAATTTAGCTATGTACCAAAGCAGCTATTAAACGTATGAGTTTGATACGAAGATTTATATTTTAGTGTTGTCGAAAACGGTAAGATACCATACTCGAAGTATAAACGAACACTTATAGAATACATCACGAAGACAAACAAATTAAATATATTTTAATTTTGTTACGTAATCTCATATATATTTTACTTTTTCATTTCCGTTTATTTTCTAAAGAAATAGTTGATCGAGAGAACACAAAACTTTATAATATTTCCGGTCTAGTTATCAGTCTTGACCATGTTGATAATAAATTGCGTTAGTAGACAAACATTGTTTTATTTTTTAATCAGATAGACATCATTAACATCTACGATTGCATACATAGGCTTATCTACAAAATAAATAAAAATCATCTGTTTTGTATTTTAATTTCTAGGTACGCATGTTTAGTGACAAAGGACGTGGAATTGTAGCAGTAAGAAATTTCAGCCGAGGCGAGTTCGTTATTGAGTATGTTGGTGATTTAATTTCGTATGCTGAAGCCCAAAAACGAGAAGCAACTTATTCACAAGATTTGACCACTGGTTGTTACATGTACTATTTTAAGCATAAAAACATGCAATATTGGTAATTATAAATATTGGTAGTTTTTATTATAAAATATAATTTGTATTAATGTTTTTATATAGTATTGACGCCACAGCCGAAAGTAGTCGGCTAGGACGCCTTGTAAATCACTCTCGGAATGGTAATTTAATGCCACGTACGATGACTATTAAAAATATTCCCAGACTATTACTCTACGCAAAAGATGATATTAAAGCTGGGGAAGAAATTACATACGATTATGGTGATCGATCAAAGGAATCCTTAATTCATCATCCATGGTTGGCGTTATAAAATCAATTTTAGATTTTAAGTTTTATTTAGTTTAATCACCACATATATAAAATTTTTATTTTTATTGTTTTATGTTTATAAAAGAAATAGAAACCAGGTTGATATTTTAATCAACCCATTAGTTAAATCAAAGCTTAACATTAGAGACATTTTTTTTTAAAATCAGGGAACATGTTTTATCGATCAATATTTTAGATTTTAATATTTTTTTTTAATGAATCATTCGAATTTCGTTCCGTTACATGATGTACGATTATAAAGACGGAGTCGATCATATAAATAGCTAAAGAAAAATACTTAAGTGTTCCTGAACAAAAATAAATTATATAATTATTAAAAACAAAAGTAGTTTCTATAGTTTTATCATAATATACATAATTTATTTGTTAAGTATTTAAAAAGCAAAAATCCTAATGAAACAAAAATATTTATATTGTTATAATTTTATAATTATTGTAGTGTTTTGTTTTGTTTTTAATAAATTAATAGAGGATCGTTTTTGTAAGTTATTTGATTATAGAAATATTAATGTTAATTTAACAAAAAATTAGTAAAAATGGCAAAAAATAATTTAAAAAAACAAAAGCTTAGTAAACTTTTCTTACACACAATACACATAATTTAATCATAATTAGAATTTAAAATCCCACCCTTTATGTAAGCTTAAAGTAATAAAAAAAATGTTAAACAAATATATAAAGGATGACAAAAAGATAACAAAAATTTGGAAACCCGAATAATATTACATACTACTATCTTTACTACTACTACTACTATTTTAGTTACTTTAGTTTGAAAAATATTTTATTCTAATTATATTTAAAAGAAAAAATAAATTATTAAAATATATAATTCAGAAAATGCTTTATTATTAAAGAAGATGTATTTCTTATTACACATCAAGTTGATATTTGCAATATGATCCCTTAGGAATCTAGTTGCTAAGGTCAGGTTATCATTCCTTTCACAGTAGTTCCGCCGTTTAGCTATTATATTGGATACAAGCTCCAAGTCTTAGAGAGGCAAAGTGCAAAAAATCCAAATTTGAACAAGGTCCAAGGCACATGCACCTTCCGCAACTTTTTGTAAAACTCTATCTCGGCACTTCTATTATTTCGTCTTAATCCTTCCACGGCCAGTTTAACAAACCGTACTGTCCGGCCATTATGAAATTCGAGGGGATTTGTTAAATATAAATTCTTTAGGGTTGTACAATTCGCCTAGGTATAATCCTAGTAACTAGTAGCCATCGCGAGGTGGTTGTACATCTACTCGTGGTTCAATCAGGTATAGAGACATCTTCATTGCGACTAATAAAATATATAAGCACTCGATAGACAGAGTGAATCCTTTGATAAGTTACGGAGTCAAAGATGAATACCACTAGACTTGACCACCTCTTTATCAGAAATATTGATAAGCTCTATCCAGAGCTTGTCGTAGGTGGTGACTAAATTTGGTTGGATCGTTGGACTGCCGACCCACATCCGTAAAAAAAACCGTCAAATGCGTATAAAAACTGCCAAAACTACATGAAATTCGGAAATATTATAGTTGGATTTCTCATTGGGTCACAGGTAAACAAGGCTGTGTTTAACTTCGAAGAATTCGATTATCTACTGCTTGGAAGTTTAACTAAATATAGCTCATAATGAAGAGCAAACTCGGTTTACAATCGCAAGAAGAAATAAAGCGTTTTGCTAGGAGGATAGCTAAACGAATTTGTAGACAGAAGAAGCGCAAATAGTCAAAGGCTACGGACTTAAGAGTACAACAACTCAGCAATGAACGCAACTCGCAATACTTGGCGTGATCAACATATGCAGATGATATCTGTGTGACTGGATTACATGGAGTTTGAAGGAGTAGTGTGATTCAAGTATCTTGGATCTCTCATTACTCACGATAATAGTGTGGAAGAGAATATTGGGGTTCGCATTGCCCCTGGAAAAGAGGCTTTATATTGTCTACGTCCATTTCTGAAATCAAAATATCTTGCAAATGTGGATAAGTTGAAATTGTACAGAGTGTTGCTTAGATCTGTAGTCATGTATAAATGTGAAAGTTGAACCTTGACGGTAGAATACGAAAGATTGTAATTGTAACATTCGAGAGAATAATTATGCGTGTGATGCATGGCCCAAAACACGACGTTGATAGCACATACTAAGTTGGTTTCAATCACGAGATCAGCCATTTAATGTGAAGTCCTGATGTCGTGCATGAAACATAGGACAGCGAGTACACTGATTGCGGTCACGTTTTGCGTGCCTTTCGGTAGGCGAAGAGATCACTGTCGGCGACGATGGCTTCACGACGTAGACAGTGATCTGATATCTTTTAATTGTTTACAACATTAAGAGCACGTGCGTGATCGAAGCCAATTGTGTAAAATTGTTGACACGGTACGGGCCAAAAATGGTCTGTAAAAACGTAAAATAAGCATAAGAAACGACTACGGTAATCGGAGTGAATTTAACAACTATTGATTCTTCCGTTGTTTCATTTTTATGAATATGTACTCCAACATAAAAAGTATCGGAGACAGTTTACGAAGTTACTCCTCCGATCAACCAACTCCGATGGTTAATTTTTCTCCAGTCTTTGTGAATTTGGCAGATGCTTTTAATTTTTACTGAGTTCGTTAACAAGGGCAAGCACGTGTGACAAACATAAAAATGTACGTCCAAATAGTATAGAGACACCACAATTTCATTAAGGTAAGATTCGATGTTGAATTGGATTTGTTGGTATAGAAGTAATATATTTGATCTTTGTTCAGTTTATCATTAGATCCGTTAAAATATTGTACGTTTGGTGCCACATTTGTTTTGACTTAATGTTGATAGATATTCCAAGACAGTTCTTGAAGTTCACCAAATTTTTTGTTTTATGGCAAGCTAAGCAGTTCTTGAAGTTCACCAAATGTTCTGTGCCATGTATCCTTTAGTTTGGGTTGCCTAAGCTCAACGAAGCATGTCTTGTGTTGTTGCGGCATGATATGGTGGCGCAGTCAGTACTAAGTAGATTAGAAGTTATTGTTTACAGGCAGAATTGCCAAAAGTTAGAACTTTTGCAATTCGAAAGTAGGACGCATGGAAGGCCGCTGACGAGTTATAGAGTAGAGTTTGTGATGATATAATAAAATAATATAGTTAGATTGGAGTAGGTAGCTTATAAGAAAACGTTAACATAGCAGTCTTAAGATTGCGTGCCGCGTGGATTGGTACCACTTAAACTACTTGGTATTTAGTAAATTGTTTACTTAATAAACTATTAATGCACAAACTCCATTTTGTACACAATATTGATAATTCTTAAAGGTGAAGGTTATAATTACCTATATAAAATTCTATAACTAAGGAAGCATAATCTTTTAAATTGATACTGCTCTAGATTTGCTTTTGATAGAAGAGATAACGTATCCAGAATAAATAAGCTGTAACAAAATACGTTCTTGATTGATAAGATTAGTTTCTGTTTACTTACTGTAAGCTCTAAGCTCTTTAACACATATATGTAGAATAATAAAAGTGATATGTTATCAATCATTGTATTATGTACATATATTTGTATATAAATAAATAATACAAAGAAACTCCTTATCGCATACAAAACAGATTCGACTCAATAATGTCTGATTCATCAAAAACAGTTTGTAAATATTTTTGTTACATACACCGTACACGTATAATGTACAATGTATGCATTCATTTTAAGATTTAATAAACTGGGGAATTCCCAAAAATATCTCGAAATAAGCCACTGAGGTTTTTTTTTGTAGTAATTCATTTGTATATTTATCATTTATTTAATCCAAATTATAATTACATTATAACAACAAAATAAGAATATATAAATTATAAAATTTTAAAAACAATTATGTGTTATTCTATCGCAAGTTATTTATTTATTATTACATACTAAACATAATTTTTGATAAGATATACATTTTTTTTACTTTTTAACTGCGATAAAATAGATAAACAAAATGCAAGTTTATGCGATGCCGAATGATATTTTATTCAATCAATTCGATATATTTAACTTTAAAAAATGCAATTTTTATTTAGATAATTTCTTAAGCTAGATAGACGTCTCTTGAAATTATTAATGATAAATGATACACATAAAAATATACGTTTTTTACATACTTTAATTATCTTATTATGAAAAATCACATTTCTTTTTTTTTGTATTTATTTTAATAATTCAACAATAAATTTCTGTGTGGTTGTGTGATTCAAAAATATTATTTTTATTTTGTGGAGCAAAATGATAATTTATAAAAAAAAAGGAAATGATTGGACTTATTTACTCCGGTGGTCTTCGCTCGCTATTTCTACGTGTGAACTCTTCCGCATTTTTCATGAATTTTTTACGTTCCTTTAAATATTCATCAGCCAATTCTGCTCTTAGCGAATGTTCCGGCTCCGGTTCATTCACCAACGCGACTAAAGCCTGTATAACTTGGTCCGTTTTTGTAGCCGGTTTCCAATTTTCGGCGCTAATAATTGGCAAACAAACTTGACCCTTTTCATCTATATTTGGATGATAAATCTTAGTTTTAAAACATATTTTGGGCGGTTTAAAAGGATATTCCGCCGGAAAGACGATTTCAATTCGGAATGCGCCCTTATTGTACGGAGGATTTTCCTGTGAATATAAAATATAACTAGTAAATTAACATGAATGTACCATCAACCGTCCATATATTTACCGGCACTATTAAACCCGTCCATAGTAATATATTCGATTCATCGACTATAATATCGCGGAATGATCTTAAATTGTTTGCCTGGAGATCAGCCAATTCCTAATATGAAATAAAAATAAGTGTGTAATTTAAAGATATTAGTCACAGAAAACACATAACCTGAAATAATTTTTATGGTGATGAATGTAGATAACGAATTTAATAAAATATGATACCAAAAGAAATAACATATTTTATAATTTCAACATATTGAACAATTATTTATATCTATCTATTATTTAATCAAATTATATAAAATATAAAATAAAAACTTACCTTCTGCAATCTACGTGTTGCAGCCATTTTGACTATAGAGCATCTGTCACTTTTCGTATTAGAAAATTTTTTTTGCTATTGTGCAAAAAATTTAGATTTTTAATTTATCTAGATTAATTTGATTTATAATAAAAATGTTAACATCAATTTAACTTTTTATTATATTTTTTTATTATTTATACTACACCACACCGCAAATTATCAAACAATTATAATTTACAACCAAAATGTAATGCAAAATTGCACTACAAAAATAATCAGAATTGAAAAATCATGGGTGTGTAAATTGTGCAATTTTCTTCATATGAATTTATAAATACAGGGAAATTTTCTAGTATCAAAAAAGGGAAATCACTTATAAGTTATTCCAACTGTTAAGCTAAAATTTTTATTTTAAATTATATTATCATTAAAAATATTGGATCGATTAAATATAAATACTTATTAGATTATTGTTGTTAAATCTGAAATATCGATTAATATGCTCTTTTCGCAAAAGCCGGTTGATATGAAAATCACGGTTTTTAGTATTGCCAACGTTCGATTTTGTTCGGTTTACATGTAAGATGAAATGTTTTGTCATATATATAGGCCGATTTGAGTATAAATATAAATATTTGTCTAGTAGGTATTTCAAAATAAATTATTATCTCAATGTTTTTAAAATTCGATTTGACCAAAAGTTATCTTTATCTGATTCGTTTCTAGTACAACAGTCAATACGAGCCAGTTGTTATAAGTGGTTTCAACATGAAATAGCCTAACACTTATGAAAATCATCACCGTTTGAATAGTTTTTAAATATTTCACTAGATGCCAGATACTTTGAGTTAAAAGTCGAATGAGGCAAATGGTCTGCAAAGTATCCCCAACATTGTAAAGATTCGCAAATGATGGAATTAGTAAGTAGACAAAAAAATTAAAAAAATGGAAGGTTCCAATAAATTTTTTTACAATAGGTGAAGAAGATTATTTTTTATAAATTTTAATAAAATTTAGTTAGGTACATGTGAATCGTGTAGCTTTATACGCGAAATAGCACCAACCCAAAACTCAAACCACTTATTCAAAACACAAACCAATATTATGACGTCTAAAATGAATTAAATATTGGCGGGCTTATAATGGAAGTTCTATCAACACTTGTGTTATTCAACTATTAATACTAATTATTTTAAATAATAATGAATTCGAACAAACGTAAAATTTTGGGCACAGACAATTCAATGCCAAATGAATTAAATGTTAAAAAAGCTAAAATTATTGAAACGCATAGTGATAATGACGACAGTTTTATGTTAGAGATGATGCTTAACTCTGACTTCGATTTTGAAGATCAGATCCCAGCCTTGGATCTAACAAAATGGCAACGGTGTCATGTCGAGTCGATTGAAATAATAAATCGTCATGAAAAACAATTAAATCTAGTGAATAAATTGAGTAATGAAAGGGGTGCATGTATTGTGCAGGGCAATTGGATTGTGTTAAACTTGCAGCCTAGTGATGTAATAAATATTTTGGCCATATGGGATGATACACGTAATAAATTTGTTTGCAATGCCGAAAAAGGTTTTATAATTTATAATCCAGATTTATTGATTTCTGGGACATCAGTGGTAGGCTCATTATTTTGTTTGCGCCGTGGCGTATTGTCTGATCGTTTTAAAGGTTTCGATTCTGGCAATAAAGTTGTAAGTTAGCATTAGCTCTGTCGTTAAACCTATCTAATATTTATATACATATTTTTAGATGACCATTGGTTCACTAGTTCACGAACTGTTTCAGACGGTGATACGAAAGAACTTAATTAACTTGAAAGACGTTAGTATTGAGTTTGAACGTCTGTTAAGTTCTCAAGACACAACTTACCAATTATTTGCTACGGGATTGTCTTTTGCTGATATTAAGGAAGAAATTAGTAAATTTATTCCGAATATAATAAATTTTATGAACAAGTATATCAAAAATAAAACAAGCTTAAGCGACGTCCCAAATCCTGATACAAAATTGGATGAGATTTTGGATATTGAAGAAAATATTTGGTTACCGAATTTAGGACTAAAGGGAAAAATTGATGTAACAGTTAAGACAAAATGTGGATCTATTATGCCGATTGAGATAAAAACTGGTCGCCCATCATTTTCATTAGAACACAAAGGCCAAGTTGGATTGTACCAAATGATGTTGACAGAGCTGGGGAAAAATGTACCATCGGGACTGTTACTATATTTGAAAGATGATATACTCAAGGAGGTTACACTGAAGCATAATGAGAAACGTGATCTGATTATGCTACGGAATGAACTGGCTTATTATTTAAATCAAAATATTGAATACATGGAATCATCTTCAAAGTTTAACGTGCCGTTTCTACCGGAGCCAATAAATCATCGCAGTGCTTGTGGTAACTGTCCTTATAATGTAATTTGTTCGACATATTTGAAACGCGATACAAACGTGCAACTATCTGATTCGCACCCATTAAAAATGCTATCAAATGTTGTATTAACTCATTTAACTCAAAACGATATCGACTATTTTGTTCACTGGGGTGGTATTATATCGCTGGAAAATGAAACAATCAGAAGAGAAACACCTTTAAAAAATGTTTGGTTGAAAGCGATTGATAAGCGAGTTATTGATGGTACTGCCATTTCTGATCTTAAGATGATAAGTAAAGTAACTGAAATCGAGAATTCATACATACATATATTTTCCAATCAGCAAGATTCACACGATAAGGAAAATGTGTCGAAAAGATGCGATCTTACTAAATCCGCATTTAACGTTGGTGACTATGTACTGGTCAGTGTGCCAAATCGAGTTGCCATAGCTTCAGGACATGTAAGAAATATATCAAGACATATCATAACGGTTTCGTTAGAACGTGACCTTACCAAGCATTACAAGAACCTATCGTTCATAGTAGATAAATACGTTTCGGAATCGTCACTAGCTATAAATTTTACAAACCTAGGTGCACTTTTGAATGACACCGAGCAAGCTAACCGGTTACGACGGATAATTGTGGAAAAAGAAAAATCAAATTTTGATAAAACTATTCCAAGAGAAGTAGCAACAAAAGCTGAAGGTATTTTGCGCTCATTAAATCACATCCAGCGCAAGGCGGTGCTAAAATCGATTGCAGCTCAAGACTATATCTTGATCAAGGGTTTGCCAGGTACAGGAAAAACTCAAACCCTTGTAGCGCTTATACAAATATTTGTGATTCTTGGCAAGTCTGTGCTTATCACAAGCCACACTAATTCAGCAGTCGATAATGTTTTGTTGCGGCTTAAATCGGTGAATGTCTCGTTCTTACGATTAGGGTCAATCAGCAAAATACATCCAGATTTGTATGACTATAGTGAAAATTCTATACTAGAAAGTTGCCATTCCCCTGAAGAACTACAGAAGAGTTACAATCAACATAAAGTTATTGGTGTTACATGTTATGGAGCGTCGTCACATACCCTTCTTTCTCAGAGACATTTCGATATTTGTATCGTTGATGAATCGACGCAAGTCTTTCAAATGACTGTATTTCGTCCATTGCTTTGTGCGAGGAAGTTTGTATTAGTTGGAGATCCCGACCAGCTGCCACCAATAGTTCGTTCATCTCAAGCCAAAATACTAGGAGCCGATGAGAGTTTATTCAGCCGTCTTGATACTGACGAGGTTACAGTCACCTTAACACTTCAGTATCGAATGAATAAATGTATAACGAATTTGGCGAATAAGTTAACTTATAATGGAGGGCTACTTTGTGCTAATGATCAATTGGCTAAGTCGACATTTTTTGTGCCCAACACTGAACTAATCATGAATAATTACGCTTCGGAAAAATGGCTGTTGAAATCTCTGTCGACGCATATCGACCAGTCTGTCATTATGCTAGATACTGAAAATGTATTTGAAAAAAGTCTAGAGTTTCAAGAGCAACATAACAACGATGTTTCTATAGTTGGTGATGCAAATGTATCGTTTGTCGAAAACCATAAAAATCGTGGCACAATTTATGCTAACTATTGTGAAGCAGCCGTTATAATATATTTAATCGATAGTTTGGTAAAGGCTGGTGTTAGTTTACCTTCAATTGGTGTTATAGCACCATACCGTGCACAGGTGGATTTACTAAAATTTGCAGTCGCACGATATAATGAATTTTTATGTGGCAATAGTGCGAGCCAATCCAATAAGGCTGAAATCGAAGTTAACACTGTCGATCAATATCAGGGCCGTGACAAACATATCATCATTTATTCGTGTACAAAATCGAATAACAAATATTATCAGCCCAACGCACAACAAACGGAACGTAAAGTAGATGGTGAAATTTTGGAGGATCATCGTCGATTGACTGTCGCTATAACTCGAGCCAAACACAAACTTATTATGATTGGTGATATGGAGACATTGGATAATTATACACCGTTTCGATCGTTATTTAATTGCATCGGTAACGTGTCTAAAACAAAACTAGTTGATGGTAAAATGGGATTCTCATGGCAGGCCATTTTAAATCACTTCGACAACATATTGAACAAGGAAACAAATGTTGAAAATAATAGTCAAACCCATATGTAAATTAATGTTTTAATCTAAATTTATTAAACAACTTTTATATTGCTAAGATCACGTTTTTCAATCTTACGTAGTTGTTTCTTCTTCATACGCTTGATCTTGGCTGTGTTCTTAATAATTTGCACTACTTCAGATTTGCGTTCATTTTCCAACCTTCTTTTGGCATTCTCCTCTCGTCGTTCTTTTTTCTGTACATTTTCTAGTTTCCTGTTTTCTTTTATTTGTTTTGAAATTTCCTTATTGTGCTTGATATCCTTTTCTAGTTTCCTTTTCTGATCGTACGAGCGTTTGTATATAGAGTTCTTAACGGTTGAAAATCTGTGAAAACGTTGTAAAATTAAAATTGAATATAAATACGATTTTATGTTATATACTTCTCTCGTTTGCTTTTCCAAAATTTTCCTGATTTCGGTTTTCCTTGAGTTCTCGATGCCTTAATATCATCGTCAGTTTTGAGGTTAGATTTTTTTGCTACTTTCTCTTTAGAAATTACATTGGTCGTAGTTTCTATTTCTGTATTTTCTTCTGATTTTACAGAAGTTAAATTACTTTCCTTTTCCATGTTCTGTTTATTTTCTTCCATTTTACTCTGCAACTGTTTTCACGTGTTAACCAAAATAGAACTAAACGTCAAAACATGTTGTGTTTTTTGGTACCATATGGTAATACTGGCTAAGTTGTGGGCTACGTACCGCTTATATTTGACTGCACTATTATCTCTGTACTATCGGATAGCTTTATTAACTATCTCACGACTGTCAAAATTTTTGATTTACATTGATAAAATGATACATTGATTTGTAATTTATAAATTAATTTTATTGGAAACTATAAATATAGTTGTTATAGTTATAATTGTTATAATAAAAATATATAGACATCTATAATAGCTCTGATTTTTGCATTGGGTAATACGTAAATCCAGAGCTGCCATAACAACAAAAATAATAAATCGTAACTATTTTGACAGCTAATCATTTCGTTTTGATGTCTTACGTGGCCGGGGAACATCAACACAGCATAAAACTTTAAACGAAAAATTACTATTTATTATTTTTTAGCCAATAGAGAAGATATTTTATATATATAAAAAATGAATAAATTTAGTTGGCTTATGAGTTGTATTGCTTTTTTGGCATTAATCGATAATATTAAAGGATATTTTGTCACAATTGATACGCATTCAGAAGAATGTTTTTTTGATCGAGCTGAAACTGGAACAAAAATGGGTTAGAATTATAAATAATTGATAATATGTGGCTATTATATATGTTTGATTTTATTATAGGGTTAATGTTTGAAACAGTCGAAGGTGGTTTTCTTGATATTGATGTGAAAATTACTGGGCCTGATGGCAAAGTTATTTATGAAGGCTTCCGCGAATCATCGGGAAAATATACATTTGCCGCACATTCAAATGGTATTTATACATATTGTTTCAATAATAAAATGTCATCGTTAACCACAAAAGTGGTTATGTTCTCTATGGATATCGGCGAGGCGCCAAAAGGTACACCAGGAGCAGCAAATGAAGATGACGCAAATCATGTAAAGTTAAACGATATGATAAAAGATTTGGCCGAAACACTAACAGCAATTAAACATGAACAAGAATATATGAATGTACGTTTGTTTAGTTTTAGCTTCTTAAAGTATATCAATAATAATTATTATTTAAATTTTAGATTCGCGATCGTATTCATCGATCGATAAATGAAAGTACAAATTCACGTGTCGTATTATGGTCGGTATTTGAAGCCGTTGTTTTAATTATCATGACTGTGGGCCAAGTATATTACTTAAAACGATATTTTGAAGTGCGTCGTGTAGTATAAATATTTTTTAAACTATTAATTACAAACAAACCTCTGATTTAATTTAATTTTTATTTTAATTTATACGAAAATGAGAGAAATCAAATATATCCATCGTAAATTATCGCAGTGTTTTTGTTCGATTATCTCATTAAAAAAAAAAGAAAACAATAGAAAATTCTTAAATTTGATGGAACCATCTCAAAATTGATTAAATAAATAAAAATTTGATAAGAAAATTATGGAAAATTTGTTTATTATGTTAATTTGTGTATCTTGATGATTATTTTTAGTGCCAATAATAATTTTTATTATGTTGGCAGCTCCTGAAGTTTAGTGTTGGAACATAACCTAAAATTTTAGTTTTCTTGTGTCAGTAACTTGGTGAAAATGCCTATTCCAGCAAGAGTTAGTACAAAACTGAAACAGTTAACACGGCTAAATGAAACTACTAATTATTTGATAAACCGAAATCCAAGAAACTTGGAACGATTAAGAATAGCCTATAAACCTAGTGGTTACCATTTAGAACGGCCGGGAAGAAACTTTTGGCACAAGTAAGTTTTCTCAACTTATTGTGCTGTATGTTTTGTAAAATTGTACATATTTTTTTAGATTAGATTTATCTAGCTCTGGGAAGTATGTAACAGCAAAGTTGGTACACTATCAAAACGGCCCAGTTGTTGAGGCCAGTACATCCGAATGGGCTATCAAGAAGCAATCGGTGGGAACTAAAAATGCATCAGCGTATACTAATTTAGCAAGAATATTTGCACAGCGGTGCCTAGAGTCCGGTTTAACTGAATTTAATTGTGATATAGAAACAATCAAAGATGGTAAAGTTGAAAAGTTTCTTGAAATTCTCAAACAAAACGGCTTGATACTCAAGGAGTCTGAACGATTTATGCCACCAAGGCCATGGGATGATACAAGAAAAGAGAAACCTTGGGAAATAATAGAGTAGATACCATTTTCGATTTTCAATCTATCATTTTATTTTATAATTTCTTATAGTTGTACTCAGTAAAAGTATTTAATAATAAATATTGAACTACTAGCAATTGATTAGTTTTCATATTTGCTCTTGATATCGTTCCACAGTTTCTGAAAAAGATTTACATTATATAGATTCGAAATGTTATGTAATTCGTTGGTTAGGTTACTTACTCCTTTATTAGCACATTCGAAAATTGCTTCAGATGCTAAATCGAACGACCGTTCAAAGAAGAATACTGATAGCATAATACCAGCAGCATACGTTGAGGTCCTTTTAAATACTGTGTCGTATAAGAATTTCATTTTGTAGTGATTTTTTATTAACTAGTAATTCACTTCTCAACTTTTGAAGAAATCTTTGTAAAATATTTGACATATGTCAAACTATAGGAGAAAAATTTAATTATAAGACAGGTTGATACGTATTGTACTAGTTGCAAACAAATTGTAACTTTGTGAGTATTATTAAACCTACAATAAATTGTATTTCGTACTCAGCACGCTGAATATAGAAATGTCACTTTGATTTGTTATTATGACGGCTACGCACATGTCTAATATTGTGCTTATATTAATGACGATTAAATCGTGTTAATATGGATAGTAACAAATCGGGTAAGCTAAAATAGCTATTTGAAATAAATTTATGCTAACAGCTGTCATTAATTTTTAGTCGAACTTGAGGAAGTTATTAAAACTATTGATGGCCTTATCGATAAAAATAATGGTCCCTATCCACACAACAGGGAGTATGTTCAATCACTTTTAACTACTTCAAAACCTAAGAAAATATTAAATAATAAACGTAAATTTATTAAAAAGAAAACTCTTACACGTAAGGAATATGCCCGATTAGGTTTGAATAATATACCAACCAAATCATTAAAATACGTAGATGTTTTGCCACTCAATCAACTATGGGAGGAGTACATTATTAAGCATATCGGGATGGATAAACCCAATTTTAAAATTCCAAAACAAGAAGATTTAGGTTACACAAACTTTTGCTTACTATTGACCAAAGCCGAGTTTAGTGGTGCAAATATAACTGTGATACGATCGAAATGTCCCAGCTTAGTGCACAAGCAAGGCATCGTTATTTTAGATACTAAACAGACGTTTGTCATTGTAGAACAAGATGATAAATCGAGAAGTAAATATACTCTACTAACACATAAACAATCATTATTTATATAATTTTTCTATTTACAGCAATTCCAAAATGTGATTCCGTATTTCGAATTACTATACATAATATGGAACTAACGATACTAGGAAAATACTTCAATGTAAGATCTGCCGAACGATCTGTTAAAAAGATAAAAAATTTGTTGCTGCCAGATTTATAAAGTACACTCGTTTTTCTGAAATAAATATAATGAAGTTTGTTAAATTGTTTGGTTGAGTTTTAGTTTTGAGAGAGATTGAATAATTTTTTAAACCATCTTAAATCCTAATTGATTAATGGGTTTCTTACTAACAATTCTTGTTTTTTTATGCCTAGGTTTCTATATAGTTGTAATAATTTATTTAGCTGAGTTGATATCTAACTTGATTGGTCTGAAGGGAAAAAGCACGTTTTTCGTGTCACTTAGGCTTGATTCGCCCATTTTGACATCCCTTCCCAGACGTATACTCTCAGTCCTGAATCGCCAGCAAGATCTGTAAAATGCGTCTATTATAATTCAAGAAGGGCTGGAATTTTTACTGATTTATTGATCCAAAGAAGATTTTGGATAGACGACAAGAGACGAGGTTGCCCCATAGTCGATATCCCTCTTAAGAGATAATGAAGTCACTCTTAGAGCTCGTTCAGGCACATTAAAAGTGTAAGCTGCAATTTAACGGGCAAATATATCAGCCAATACGTTTCCTGGTATACATGTGACTGGATACCCAGTAAAGTATTGGAGACAACCGCCTTTAGAGCGGCCTGGCTATTAGATGCACTTGTTGTAGTTTAACGACAGTAAAGATATCATATCGTCACCGAAGAGGTATGATGATGGGCTACTCCTTTAGCAATACATTTGCTTATATCTCACAGATTAGTCCAATCCGACGATGGCCACGTGTTTGATTCAAGCTGAATGATTAGCACAACATGTCAAATATTATGTATGTAAAAGAAAGTTCGTTAGACTAACCGTAACGTGCGCATCGTTGGTAATAGTTCGAACGATCTCAATTGAAACGAGGATATAGGGTTGTAAACGATCTCAAGAGTTTTTCTTAGAATTGGTTGTAAATATTACGATTGACCCAACGACTAGTTTAGGTATTTTGATATAATTTGTAACGTCATTAGTGATTTACATAATCGAGTTGACGAAACACACTAAAAGTTTTCCTCGGTTTGCTTAAAAGTAAAACTCTCCATCGTTTCTACATATCACTATTCACCCTATATTTATTACATCATCTTGTCAATCAACATGCCAATCAAATCACATAATCATATGAACAACCAACTTCCTTAAACTCACAAAATGGGTGTTTGCACAATACATACAAGTTCTTTTATATACGGACAAATCGTGGTAATTCAAAAATTATAAGGAATAGCGAAAATAAAATACGTTAAGTACCCAATTAAGGAAATCTATATAACTACTTATTTAAGCGCGCAGACAAAGAAATCATTCAACAATATTAAATCGAAACATAAAAATATAAAAGGGTAGGTCTAATCTTATAAGTTATAACGAATATTGTTAAAAACGGCTTTTGACGGATTCAAATTTGACACTAATTAATTAATTAATTAAGGTGCTGATACTATAAAAAAACTCTTAATCTAAAAAACTAGATGTAACCAAAAACCAAATCATCACTAAATATCGAATCTAACGACTTAATTGTTTAATGGTTATTTCGTCCTTTTTTCGGTTTCTTATGAACATAATTCAACAACTAATACGATATAATTAAGATTAACTGTTGTTTGTTACAAAATAGTTCAAAGTAATAGAAAGGACACAACAACAAAATAGATGAAATCGTTTTAATTAAAATGAAGTGGATTTTATTATTTATGTAGCTACAAAGAGCAACCGAATAGAAAATCTGTGTTATAAAACCGCAAAGGTTTTTGTTGGGTTTTCATCAAGAAAATTCTAATTAATCTCCTCTTTTTTTTAAATAACGTATTATTTTGACCGCATCATATTGTAAGGTACAATTATAACTTTTTGTAAATTTAAATTCATTAGATAAATCGGAAAGAACAATATTTTAGAATAAGTAAGTCGATATTACTTGTAGTTTAATTAGTTAGTGTGGATCTTATATTATAGCTCGAAGTTCGTTAAACACTCTAATAGTAAAAATTAATGTCCAATCCATGAATTCTTATTTGATCTTATACTACTAACATTGGTCATCTTGCTGATTAACAAATAATTCCTTATCCCCTCACTAAGACAAAAGAAATTATCAACTTTGGTTTCGAGTCAAATTCAAGGAGAAGAAAGGCGAAACCCTACCAGATGGCGGGAATGGGGAACCATGATGGACAAATACATAGAATTCGGTGTGTTGGAGGAGATAGGAACCTATTCTTGAAATTAATGGGTTGAGCAGGGTTAGCTCGACTGAAAGAAACAGACCGTAAAAGACAACACTGCCGAACTTTTGGTGTCTGACAGTATCTACAGTATCGGCTTGGGATAAAGCATGAGCGTACGTTTCCGACGTTATTGTAGTTTAAAATGTTAAAATTTATTCAAATTAATCTTAATCATTCTAGGGTATTATATTTAAGCTGAAATCGGTTTCACTTTCGTCCAGGGTAGAGTTGAGTCACCACTTCTCCCTCGAGATGGGTGAATATTTCGAAGGTTTAGGAAACTGCAAAACCGACAAATTACACAGGATTGATTTGAAATCACAATTGAAACCGGTAGAGGCTGGTGGAATTCCTAGATTTTGCTGGAAATGGCGAAAGTAAAAGCGACCTTAAAAAGTTGGTAATGATCCTAATTTTAAGAGTCGTAAAACAAACCACAAAAAATAAAATGTGTGATGATATCGATTGAAGATGTCATGTTAAAATAATTAAATTTATATTTTTTAACACAAACTCACTTTCTTCCAACCGTCAACGGTTTTCTCTGGCGGGCCTGCTGTATTTAAGCACTCTTTAACCTCATTCCATTTTAAATTAGTGATTTCCTTATATTGTAAGGAGTTTAAAAAATCATAATAGACCCCCTGGAATATGATTAAGAAACTCTACTCCTATTTAGTATACCCTGAAGATGGATATTGATAATTATCAACCAACCAGAAATACGTTCTCCTTTCAATTGAACTAATTGCTTAACAAATTGGCCTTCAGATAAACGAGTAGAAGGTTAATTCGAACCTAAAATCGAACGAGCTTCGTATAAGATGCGAATAAATAACGAGATCAAAAAGGTTCTCGAAAACGTGATGGGTATACGACTTTGAAATGATCCCATAAATATATGATTGTCCATCGTGCCGATGTCTTCTTGTAATAGATCTATCTAGTTGAAGGTCAATCATCAAGAAGGACAATTTTTTTCATGGCATATAGCGTCATGAAAGAAAATTTGGAATTCTTTTGCAAGAGTATATGCTACAACCCCTTAAAGGTACAATGTATGAATTATTATGTTCAATCGATTATATATCAATGTTCTTGGAAACTTTATAGACGTTAAAAATGTAACAGGTCGTCAATATTTCTTATATCTGTTTCAGGTTGTGACAATAAGTCTGCTCACTATTTTTAATTGGTTGATTTTCTTTTTTTCAATGTTTTTGCAATCAAAAGATCTATTAAAACTTAATAGTGTTATACTGAAAGTTATGTACGACGTGGTTTTTAAAATGGTTTAGATCAATTACATATCTCAGATTACATTTTAAAAAACATGTTGCCTGTATTAAATTAATAAACCCCATCATCATTATGATGGATATATCCGGAGCTCATAACAGTTTTTCATCCATATACTGTACAATAATGGCATAACCATATATACGATTAACTTAAACTACCAATCAAACTAAAACATATCATGATTATAAAACTATATTTTTTATATAGGTATGTGCCCTTTAGTTAATGTCCTTTTCATCCGGTTTTGTATATCGAGTACCACACATTATACAAGTAAATGTATTAGGAACGAAATAATGAAGACAAATCGTTTAACAATTTCAAATGACTTAAGTTCAGTTTTGTTCTCTTTGGTCTATTGTTAAATTGTTTGGTCTCGTAATCAGTGTTTGATGACAAAAGACCGGCTACTTTAAAATGTTTTGTATAATGTGTCTATACATAATACAGGTAGCTTTAAAAATATTTTACATTTTTTTTGTAATGTGATAGCTATTAAATTGAGACGAGTATAAGGTTTTGTATTTGAATGTTGTTGGACTAGGGATGGAAAGAAACAATGAGTTAAATTGTCGGTGCGAAATCTTATAATATTTTACGAAATCGAAGACCATGGACCTATTCGAAATACTTTGATATCGTCACATCTCTCATTCCAAAAAAATTATTTTGCTCTTAGTTGGTCACAGGAAGAACATGATTCCTCCATTATAATCCGAATTTCATGTAATCATAATTGTTTCAAATGCTTTGTGTCCTAGGACAGGCATATATTTGTTAAAAAGTGGAGATATAAAAAAATATTTTTATGTTTGTGTAGCACCATTGAAGCATTTAATAAGGATTTATAGATAATCACTGCAATATACCAAATAGCATGACAATATTATCTGACCTGGTAGGAAATACCAAGAAGACATTCTGACGGACGCCGTGTCAGCGGCAGCAAATGGAAATTTGCACACATTACACTAATGAGTAGGAAAGGTTCCGGAAAATTTACAAATACACCACCAATAAAGGATTCACATGGACAAGTCCTCACTACATACGACCAACAACTAAATAAATGGAAAGAGTACTTCGAAGACAATTGCATAGATCGCGAACCAATAAAGGAGCTTACAGATGGAAATTATAACGAAACCATAAAAAATACACATCCACCAACGGAGCGGAAAGTTACAAGTGCTAAATAATGAATCGACAACATACCAGCTGAATTACTCAATGGAGACGCATTTAAAACTGCAGGGGCACCAACACCACTATTAGTAGAAGTGTGGAATACTGGGAGAATTCCGCAAACATGGAAATAGGGCTTAACCATAACGATTTCAAAGAAATGCGACTTTCGAAAATGCAAAAATCGGCGAGGCATATCCCTGCTCAACAGTACTATGAAAGTATTAGCAATGGTGATCCTGGAACGAATCTTCAACAGTAAACCAATACATAAGAAAGTCAGTACTGCTGTATGACTGTGAAACGTGGAAAAATACGCAGAAAATCACAAGAAGACTCCAAATGTTTGTGAATAAATGGCTTCAAATGTTCAGGAACTAAGCTCTAAATTTCGATTTATCAATTTATTGTGGCGCGCGATGCGTGACGATATACGGAATTTTTTGGTTACTTCTAAAAAATGCCATATTCACGTTTCTCCACACTCAAGTAAATTTTCTCTAAGTTTTTTTGATATAATTATAATAATTTTAATGCGTTGTGTGATGCCTGATTAATCTTTGCCGTGTTAGGTTAAAAGTATACATAATTGAAGGCGAAAATAATTCCAGAACTCAATGCCACTAGAGGCCCACGGTTCAACCCACATATATACAGATTAAAAATACCCAATCGTGATTGATGAATCGTCACCACCCCGGTAATCGCACTCGAGACCTCCGAATGACAGAGCAAGTACGCTTCCTTCTCTGCCTCGAGAGCGATAACTTAGTGCAAGAGGTAATATACAATTTTGGGAGGTTGGGTCACAAGGTATATATTAACGTGTAAGTGTTCAGGCATATGCTACCGGTTCATCACATAAGGCATATGCTACGGGACTGGATACAGTGCTAGCAAATTACAAGAACTTAGCTCCAAATATAGTGTGGCAATTTCCAAAACGAGAGCCATCTTTAATGGATAGATCACCGTTCATCAGAAAGATTTGACATCTTCTGGTTATTGTCATTGGTATAACGATCTGGAACTGACATTTTTACTATATATGCTTCTATTATATTCTCGTAGTTTTCACGATATTTTATTTTATTTTTTTATTTTTTTATTTTTTTTTTTTTTTTTTTTTACGGTTTTTACAGGCCATTATTGGCCCGTACCGTGTCAACAATCTGACTCCATCGGTTTCGATCACGAGCCAACTCTTCAAACCGTTGTAGGCAGTTTGAAGATGCCAGATCGCTCTCTACGCCGTGGAGCCATCGTCGCCGACAGCGACCTCTTCGCCTACCGAAAGGCGGTTCTCCCTTAAAGGTGCGCTGTATCATTCGGTTCGGATCAGCACGCAGAACGTGTCCGAGCCAGCGTACTCGCTGTCCTTTAATTTCATGCACGATATCAGGAATTTGCATTAAATTCCTGATCTCGTGATTGAAAAGAACTCGGTAAGTGCCATCGACGTCGCGTTTTGGACCATATATCACACGCATGATTCTTCTCTCGAATGTTAGAAGCCATCTTTCGTACTCATCCGTCAAGGTCCAACTCTCACATCCATACATGACAACGGGTCTGATCAACACTCTGTACAGTTTCAGCTTATCCGTATTTGCAAGATATTTTGATTTCAGCAGTGGACGTAGAGGATACAAAGCCCGATTGCCAGCGGCAAGGCGGACCTTGATATCCTCGCCCACACTATTATCGTGAGTAATGAGAGATCCAAGATACTTGAATCTCATCACTCCTTCAAACGTGTGGTTACCACTACTGAAATCAATTGCGTCTTGGTCTCTAAAACCCGAGATTAGATATTTGGTTTTTGACTCGTTGATTTTGAGACCAACGGAAGCTGAACACTGTTCCAGTGGATCAAGTATCTCTTTCACACCGTTGCCATTTAATCCAATCACACAGATATCATCTGCATAAGCAAGAATTTGATTGGATTGTCGGAATAAGATGTTGTCCTGAGGTGTTTCACTTTTACGAAGGATGTATTCCAACATGAGATTAAAAAGTATCGGGGACAGCGCATCTCCTTGTCGAACACCAGTAGTGATTGCAAAAGTTCTCGATAGCCTGTTCTCAACTTTTACACAGCATTGTGACTGCGTTACTGTCATTTTACAGAGATGTACATATTTTTTTGGTATTCCTAAATATTCAAGCGCATACCATAATCTTTCTCGATTGATCGAGTCATAGGCTTGCTTGAAATCTAGGAATACCTGGTGTACATCGCGAGATGTTTCGTAGTACTTGGAAAGAATCATCCGCAGCGAAAAAACTTGATCAGTGACTGACCGATTTGGACGGAATCCTCCTTGGTAGTCACCGACAATTTCCTCCGCTAGAGGAGTAATTCTTCCCAAGATAATGTATGACAGTAACTTATATGCTGTGCAAAGGAGAGCTATACCGCGATAATTCTCGCATTTCAAGCGATCACCCTTTTTGAAAATTGGGCATAACGCGGCCACTTTCCATTCTTCGGGCATAACTTCATTTCGCCATACCAATCGAACAAGGTCGAAAAGACAGTTCCACAAAGTTAGCCCTCCGAATATCAAGAGCTCTGAGTTAATGCAATCAACTCCTGGTGAACGATTTTTCTTTAATTTCCGTATGGCCATTGTGAATTCCTCATAGGATGGATCCTCAATGAACATCTCCGCGGTCTGTATTTGAGGGTATTCAAACACAGCTTGTGATACATGTGGAACATTAAGTAAATCAGAGAAATGTTCACGCCATGTATCGAGTACCGCATCGACGTTAACACAGAGGTTTCCATCTTGGTCCCGAATGGCAGTTGACCGAGATCTTAAGGTATGGTGCAATTCGGTGATTCCTTTAAAGAAACCACGCGAATTGTGCTCATTGCTGAGTTGTTGTACTCTTAAGACCTTAGCCTTCCACCATTCTCGCTTCTTCTGTCTACAAATGTGTTTAGCTGTCCTCCTAGCAAGAACTGCCTTGTTTTTCCTTGCAATTGTAAACCGAGTCTGCGCTTCATTGTGGGCTATATTGCGTTGCTCAACAGCAAGACGACACTCCTCATCAAACCAATCATTTTTGGGCTTAGTTTTCACTATACCGAGAGTGTGCTGGGCAGCATCGACAACCGAGGTTTTCAATACTTCCCAGACACTGTTCACATCATCAGATTGGTAATTGGATTGCATAATGCTATTGCTGACAAGATCTTGATATTTTCGTCGCGTTTCTTCATTTATCAGACCTTCACAGGAGAATCGCGTTGTATATTCTCCTGTCCTCCCTGACTTGTACGAAAATTTCCATCGTAGCTTTGCAGCAACCATAAAATGGTCACTGCCTACGAATTTGGTTGATATTTTATACATAACCGAGATTAAATCTCCTTTCCGCATCAAAATATGTACGAGCATCGAAAACACCAATACGCAACTCGTACGCATCTATCCCTTAATTTAATATTGAAACTCGTATATATGTACAAGGATAGCAGGACTCAAAAATTACAAAAAAAAATGTTAATTTAAAATACAAGGAGCAAGAAGTCCCTAAAAATATAAAATTGATTATACTTTTTTGCCTACATATTTATTTCACCCTCTTGAGAATAAAAACTTAAGATAACAATCAAAAATGCTACAGATCTGTTTTGTTTGTTTTGTGATTTTGTTCTATATAGGTACGAGTATCTACGACTAAACGTATAAATTACACACTGCACATAAGGAAGATTGAAGACAATACAAAAAAATAGATCCATAGAAACAAATAGAATTATGAAAGTTGATATTTTTCCGATGTGCTAAAACGAGAATACTGACAAGGGGAAAACATCTCATCGCTCCTCGTGATACGTACATACTTTCCAATTAATTATTGGCCTTTTTCGTGTTTTAATAAAGATTTACAGAAGATTAAAGTTGAAATATTAAAATGCGAAATTAATTTGTGATGAAGCTCTTTGTGGGTACTTTTTGGTTTTATACAGTCGAAATGCGACACGTCGAGGGAAATGGTATAATCTTTGGGAATCAACATACGTTCTCGTTTGTGAATTAAGTAGTTTTGATATTTTCAATTAATATAAGCCATAATTGCTTATACATATATAGACATAAATCTTTTAATCAATTATTTCTTATCGTTATCTGGTCGATAGTGAGAACATAAATAGTATTTAAATTTATTCAATGAATCCACAATGCCCGTTAAAATTGCCCACAATGGATTTTATTTTATTTTTCTTGTCGGGTTTTACAGGCCATTATTGGTCCGTACCGTGTCCACAATCTGTTGCCAGCAACCATACGATGCCAGGTCGTTCTCTACGCCGTGGAGCCACCGTCGCCGACAGCGACCTCTTCACCTAGCGATAGGCGGCTCTCCCTTCAAAGATCGCTGTATCATTCGGTTCGGATCAGCACGCAGAACGTGGCCGAGCCAGCGTACTCGCTGTACTTTGATCTCATGCATGATATCAGGAATTCGTATTAAATTCCTGATCTCGTCTACGACAGAATACTGTGGTGGTATTCTATGGGTCTTATGTTTCGTTCGAAATACATATTTACGAAAGAAGGATGCCCCACGCAAAGGGCTTATCTTAACTATAAGTCCTACAGGGTGTCCGCCGGGAAGGTATACTACTTTGTTTTGCCGCCATTTTGGTAAACGTTAGTCTTGACAGTTCATATTTGGCAGTCGTAGCAAATTTATTATGGAACAATATTCGATAAACCAACGTATTTTATCAAAATCAATCATCGATTACTGTGACGATGAGAAAGATATGTGAAATTTTTGGGAGAAACAACGTGCCAACAAGAGGGTCTGTAGGTGATACGCCCAAGCATGGGCCACAACGTATTGCAAGATCGGCTGGAAACATTACTGCTGCTCAAGAAAGTGTTCAAAACAATCCATCAACCTCAATTCGACGCCGCGTTCTGGAGCTTGGTCTTCAAAGAACAAGTTTGACCACAATTTTGCACAAGGATTTGCATTGGTTTCCATTTAAGATTCAGTTGACACAAGAGCTGCTCCACAAGACAATTTACGCCGCCGTACATATGCCAATAGGATGTTACAGCTCGTCCATGACAACCCCGATTTTGAAAAATCATAACAGTCTGGTGTGCAATTTGGTCAGGAGGAATCATTAGACCTTACTTCTTTGAAAATGAAAACGTCGTAACGGTAACTGTGAATAGGCAGCGATGTCGTGATATGATTGAAAACTTTTTAACGCCACAACTGCATGCTTTGGGCTTGATTAACATATGGTATCAACAAGACGGTGCCACATCGCATACAGCCAGGATTACAATGGAATTACTGCGAGACCTCTTTTCACAACAAGTTATTTTAAAAAATTGTGATGCTGATTGGCCTCCACGGTCGCCTGATTTGACCGCTTCGGACTTCTCTTTATGGGGATATCTGAAAAGCAAACAAACGCTTGAGCAAGTCAAACAAAATATTCGTGATGAAATTAATGAAATACCGCGTGAAATGTGCGAGAATGTAATAAAAAATGTGCTCAAAAGGGCTTGCATTTGTGTTTAGCCTCACTCAGAGGTGGACATTTATCTGATATTGTATTCCATACATAATTGCCGACATTAAATAAAACATTTATCAATATAAGATCCATTCTCTTTCATTTAATCAAAAATTATAAACAAACAAAGTAGTATACCTTCCCGGCGGATACCCTGTATTTATCTGTATATTACACCACATATTTATGGCACAAATATAAGATTTTGGTCCAAGTTTGACATTGCTACGACAAATATTAACGACATAATTATAGTTTCTATGCGTCCGGACTGCTCGAAATCGTCTCATTCAATCGACATACTAAAATCTAAGATCGTCTAACCAGATTTGCGAGACTTTACCAATCATCAGATTAGAATCCATATGTACCGGACTGAAGCGGGTGGGATAGGTAAGTGTTCATTATTTCTTACAATTTTACGAATATGATCAGCGCCATCAGAGCAAGATGGCTCTGATATAATACGATATACGCTTTCAATGATCGTAGGTTGAATTTAAAATTTCATTTGAGGCCAACGTAATACAACGAAAATAGCAGTTCAATACACTTTGGGGAAAATTAGCTGAAGAGTAGGTTCGAGATATATAGCTCAATATTGAGAAATCTAAAATATTATGACTCTGTTAGTGTTATTTTAGTTTTAATCTCAAAGAGCTGAGAAGAGACTTAAACCAATTATATGTAAAGTAGTTTCATTCGTAAATAAACAAACGATGTTGTTGAGTTCCTAATGTATTTGTTTCGGTTCTGTCAACTATTTAAGTAAACAACGCTATAGATACTCCATTGTTTATTTTTCAACCCTTATATACACACATTCTTGATACCTAAATAGTTTCGTTTTAATATTGCATATCGACTTCTGTAACAATGCTACCGTCACTTATACCTCTTATATAAAGGGTTTTCCAATAAGAGGTTTCATTTTAATATTTAAAAAAAACGAGTATTTTTGTCATCAGCCAAATGGCCACCGCGGCTTCGCCTGCAGCAGCATATCCTTTTCATGAAATTTTTCATGACCAATAAATGTCGTCCACATCAATATCTTCCGATTCCGGCCATAAAAAATCATTAATCATAGCTCGGTAGCGCAATTCATCCACCGTAACAGTTGCACAAGCCTCATTTTACAAAAAGTAGGATCCAATCACTCTGCCAGCCTAAAAACCGCATTAAACTGTGACACGTTGGGGATACAGAGGCTTTTCAACAATCATTCTTGTTCTTTCTGAGCCCCATATTAACGTAGCCTCCGAGGTGTAAATGGGCATCATCACTGAAAATGATTTTTTGATAAAAATTCGGATCATTTTGATGCATTTGAAGAACCCAATCAGCGAAGGTACGACGTTTAGGGTAATCGATCGGCTTGAGATTTTGTGTTAACTGAACTTGTAGAATGTCAAATTCCAAAGTTCGATAAGGAACACTACTAGATACAATATTCTCAGTTATTCTTGAGTGACGCACACGGTTGCGATTCTTCACATCACTTACTTTTCCCAACAGCTCCTATTTTTCCACCAGTTTCACTATTGCCGGCCAGGAAGAAGCTTCACGACTACCAAAAAGCTTTTTGTTGTGAATTTCAACAATTACGATACCTTGTTGAAACCTCTTATTGGAAAACCCTTTACAACGCTCTAATATACACAATACATATTTTCATTATCATCTTTCTAGATACGAACTAACAACAACATACACACTGTATCATGTATATTGTCAAAACTATCATCAAACCTAAATACTTTGTACAATAATTTCGATTTACAGCATACTGTGTTGTACTGCATAACGGTTGAATAAAAAAGCGGGATGAAAAAAAAAACGCCACCCCTTCAGGCGCTTAATTTTCTTTCCATCTCTTAAATATAAATTTCCTTTTTTTTGTTGTGCTATTCTTCTTGTGTTTGTATATATGTATGTACATTCATACACTCGTACCAGAGGATAAAAGCAGCCATTTTGGTGACATCAAAATCACAAGCGAATATACATTTTCTCATTTTATGATTACATTTTTTTTTCTTCTTTTTATTATTTTTTTGACACAATAAGAGGGAACATTTAATATAAAAGTAAATATACACAACACAGCACAGGGGGCTATATATAAACATACATATATACAGTTGTTGTTATACTGTAGCGCTGATGTTGCTGCTGCTGCTGTGCCACGTAACATTACATGAGGAAAATATTGTTCTTTTTCGTTGTGTATACGGATCAGCAGAAGCACAACTGGGGGGAGGAAATAAATAAAATTTATATACCACCTAATGCTACATAAGTTTTGTAAATTTGTATGGATATTGGATATGTCATTTATATATAGAGAGACATGTCAGATGATGGTTGGTTATGTACATATATAATACGAATATTTTCATTGCAATACTGTATAAGTATATAGGCTCTTTGTTTGTATACTATATGCTTTCATATATAGTTTTAACCACATATCTGTACAAAATGGCGGTGTTCTTACGTAATACTTCGAATATGGTAAATCTGAAATTCCGTTGAAGCTTGGGCTTTTAAAGCTTGGTAAACTATTATTCACTCAGCCTTAAACTGCGTGATGGTTGAATAGTTTTCTCTGTTTGTGAAGAGTATAATCATCAAATTTCAAATATAACATGTGGCTTAAAGGCCCTACGAGCCTAATCGCGTCTCAACTGAGTCTTTTCACATTATTAAGCACTTATTGGTGCACATTGTAGGTGGTCGGTACAACTAACCCGTTCCACGTTTTATATGTCAATCTGTGAACGAGAAATTTTATTATTAGATAAGCTACCGTTTAAAACCGATAACCATTTAAAACGTTGTTTTTAAATGACCATAGTCATGACAATTCTATAAGACAATATTATATGAATTAGTTTGATAATTTCAGTCGTTAATTCGATTGTGATCAATTCTACCAATTTCAACGAGGAAAATGCTTAAAATTTACCATTTTTATACCCGTGGTTATAACTGTTTTGGTTATAACTGTTTAGTTGGTTTATAACTGTTTTAAGTCATATCCTGACATCTTTTTAATTATAGTAAAACACAGACCCCTATGTATCGGACTTCGGATAAACCGGACATATTATGATCATATCGGTACTAAAACACTGTGGCATTTAAAAAAACTTGACCACTGACTTTTTGGCCAATGCAGCTCTCTTAGCATTAAAAAGTATTAAGAGATAAGATATTAAAAACTTCTTCATAACGAAGAACGTATGGCCAGCCTCTTCTACCTATCGGAACATGAATTTCTTATTAGTGACCTTAATCTGAGGTCATCATGTATTTTTATATAACGGACAATTGGCTATAGAAGACCGCCGTCGACCGAATTTGTCCGGTATATCGAGGTTTTACTGTATTTGTATTTAGTGCTCATCTTTTAAAGTGTTACCAATTAAAAATGCTGTAAATTTGTCAATTTTCAAATTTAACTACTCGTATATGTTATGGTTCGATAAAGCCACCTTAAGCTCGGATTAAAGCATCAAGTCCATTCGAGAAACTGTATGAATATGATAAAAAATCCATTGGATTCCGGGGAATATCATTGTGGTGAAGAAATGAAGCTGAGAACTTTTTCTAGTAAAAAGTGTTGCTTCATGGGATGGTGCCGAGTCTAATAGTTTCTTTACGTCTGTTGAACTGAAACCAAATGGTGAGCGTTCTGTGCCAGTTAATGCGACCCAAATTTCACTGATGCAGACGCTTACAATTCGCTGGTCTAAATTTTCTTTTGATTTGAACTATTTTCTCACCAAACACGATTGTTTTGTTTGTTTATTGTTGAAACATAAACATTTTTTCATCAGAAAATACCAACTTTTCAAGCTCGCCTCCAACTTGCAAGCGTTTTAACATCTTTGTCCTTGTTACGCAAACTGCCTTTTGTGCAAGTGTAAGATCTGTGGTTTTTTGAAGCTTTCAGATTCATTTATACGTGTAATGGTCTGATGCACAAACATTTTATTCACATGTAAATGTCGTAGCTCATTAACAATGGCTGGTTGCGATATTCCAGCTAACTTCAAAGCAATAACACTGTTACGTTTGAATTCTATTTTGACAAATTTTAGCTGCGATGTAAAAGGAAATGCTTCCCTCGGTTTGTAAACAACATACCGTGTGTTTCTTTTAAACTGAGACGATCAAACATCTCGAAAAATAGCTTCTCTACGGAAATGTCCATAATCAAAACTTAATCATACCGCGGGGGAAATACATTAGTGCAAAAAACATAGTCCCCCACCCCACGCTTTTACTAATGTATTTCCCCCGCGGTATTGATTATGGAAGTTTTTTTGACGAATGGCTGTTATTCTAGACGAAACTGATCTCGTGAAAGATGAAAGAGATCTTCGGACAATCCAAAATATAAAAAATAACAATTTAAAATCGGCTACTTTTTATCTTGCATCATCGTGGGAATGAATTAAATAAACAACTTAGAAATGGCTGGAACAAGGTTTACATAATGCAGAGTTAGAATTCTTTTATGAAGGGATAGAAGCGCGAGATTTTCAGTTAGCTTTGACCAGTTCTGAAAAAAAACTGCCACCGAAGATGATGCGCCCAATGGTTAGAAGAATATGAAGAAGATCCAAGTTATCCAGTTATGACTAAAACAGAAGAAGCCAATGAAATAATTCAGCAAGCACTAACAGAAGTTGAACCCGATAAAGAGCCAACAATAAATTTGTCGGTTTTAAGATTATAATTTAAGACATTCGGAATTAAGGGACAATTTACAATACGGGGCTGGTTGATCCCCAATTAGTTCGTTAAATCAAGGGTTTACTGTTCTGCAACAACAAATTATGTATACTTTTCGCTAAAAGTATGAAAATCAAATTTGGTTTCAGGAGAGTAGCAATCAGCTGCAATCCCCATGCTATCGAAAAATTTACTTGAAAACTTACTTAGCTTAAAATTAGTGACCGTCTTATTTGTCAAACTAAATCCCAATAGATAATCTAAGTGCATGTAAAGTTACGAAATTTTATGCTGAAATAATATGGTTTCAGGAGAGTTCTAACATGAGCTGGAATTGAAGAATAATTCGTACTATGAAAACCCAATACTGGAAATACCAAATAATTAATTTGTACAATTTAACGCCACACTCAAAATAAACCGAAAATTTCGGGTTTAAGTTTTTGTAATAGGCTATCTATAGCACTATTGCGACACGATTAAACACTAAATATATGAATCGCACAGGGGCACACATCAAGTCATGAAGATGGGTTTGATATTTGCGATCAGATTGAAACCACCACCACCTCCGACCTAGCGAATTACAACAATCGACCTTAGCGTATTATTACATTGGTGTGAGCTTTTACCCCTTTACGGGCCCTGTTTAATGTAGGTAACATTTACACGTCAATACCTTCTTGACACACCTTCCAAAAAATTTCATTACTATCTTTTGTATGGCGAATGTGGGCAACCACCACATCCCAACAAATTTTTTCCGGCCATTAAACAGGATTACTGTTCAGCTTATGAACTAACTTTTTTTTATTAACGAATTTGAACATATACATTTAAGTATGAAACTCGATTTCTTTTGCATGACCACCGCGTGCACGTTTTACGAAGTCCACCCTTTGAACCAAATTTTCGACCACTTTTTTCGCATAAATCGGCCGAAATTCCAGCAATTTCACGTCCAATATTGGCTCTGAGCTCTTGCAACGTCGCCGGCTTATTGGCATAGACCAATCACTTCACATAACCCCAAAGAAAATAATCTAGAGGTGTCAAATCACACGAGCGCGGCGGCCACTGGACGGGTCTATTTCGCGAAATAACACGCTCATCGAACTTAGTTGTCAATAACGCGATTGTATCGTGTGCTGGGTGGCATGTAACCACGTCCTGTTGAAATCACATGTCGTCCAAGTCCATTCCATTCAATTGCGGTAAAAAAAAATCGTTTATTATATCGCGTTATCGATTTCCATTAACAGTAACGTGGTGATCGTTATCGTCGATGAAAAAATTTGGCCCAATGACGCCGCCGCCGCCAGCATGTAATCCGCACCAAACAGTGACTTTTTCGGGATGCAACGGTGCCTCATGAATCACGTGTGGGTTGCTTCGTGCCCAGTAACGTATATTTTGCTTATTGACAAATCCAGTTAGCCAAAAGTGAGCCTCATCGCTAATTGACTCTTGAGCCCAATTCATGAATCGGCGTCGCTTCAAGTGGTTAAACGGCTTTAGTTGTTGTGTCTGCTTGATCTTAAGCGGATGTAGGTCAAGATCTTTACGTAAAATTCGCCACAATGATGTCACAGAAAGGCCCAATTGTTACGAACGTCGTGTGAGCGACACATTCGCGTCTTCTTGAACTGAAGCCCTGGCGGCTGCGATGTGAAGCCCTGGCGGCTGCGATGTTTTCAACACTTCGAGCACTTCTTGCTCTCGAGGGTACCGGAACATTATGTAGCAAAAACGTAGACTAAATTTTGCAACTATACGGTCGATTGTCGAACGGGCTGGCTTGTTAAATGGACCGTAAAATGGCCGTAATGCTCTTAAAGTAGCAACAACAGAATGATTATTTTGATAAAAGATTTACACGATTTGCAATCGCTGTTCACGTATGTACCGTTCCATGATGAAATGAATACTAATGAAGTTTCCAAACGACAAAAGAACAATAAAAAATATGGCGTCGTTCGCCGTCCCTATCGGAAAAAAGTTGAAGCGCACCTGTTGAAACACCCGTTATGAAGGCAAATTACAGCTACAGAAAAATTCTATGACCCTGTGAAATAAATGAACTAAAGACTCGGTAAGCTCACAATGGTATAGTTTGCTTTGAGTCTGGCTAATTATTTTATCATTCATGAATCTGGATAACAAATAACCAAAAACATTTAAAGCTACATTTGAAGCCAAAAGCATCTATAATAAAGATTTGCTATTATTAATGAGCAAGAAGCTAAAAGGATTCAAGCTTACATAGTCTTAACAATTGCAGAAATTGAACTGCAAAAGCTACCAGTATAAGTTTGCTATGAAAATGGAAAATATTTTATCATTCACGAATCTGGCGTAGAACGTCTATTAAGTTAAAGATTTGTAAGCCGCATATGAATCCAAAAGATTGCCCATATTATTAATGAGCGAGGACTTAAAAGGACTCTAGCTTTTACATAGCTTTAACAATTGCAGACAGTGGGCTAAAAACATACCTGCTTGATTTCGTTTGTCTTCCAAACACGAATAAAAGGACAAACCTAAAAAAATAAAAGAAAAATTAACTAAAGACAGATTAATTACACATAAATTGTGATGAGAATATGATCCTAATACCAATTATATAAAATATGTACATGCAATAAAAATGTTCGTTAAACGAATAGGAAGCATCATTAAAAAAAATGGCGTCAAGGGAAATATCTATTACAAAAATGAAAATTAAAATCACGAACACGTGCTCATATTTCATTTATTAGTTTTTGCTGCTTCTGATTAAAACACCCTCGTCGATTTTATTTGCTGCACAAATTTTTTGTTGTGTTATTGTTGCCTCCGCGCGTCATATCTATTGGTATTATATAATAACCAACAACAGTTATACCGCATATATAAATAGCGGCATTAACAGGAACACAATACAAATAAAATAACTAACAAAAAAAAAAATAAACGGGATATTGTAAATTAAAAAAACAGGAATTTATTTATTTATTTATTTTATAAAAAATTGCACACGTTATGTAAATATTATATGGTTTTTCTCTCTCGTGTATCAAAAGGATATACGTAATATAAAAGGGAATTCACAACAATAACAAAACAAAACCCAACAAAAACGGATATATATATAGTTTAAGGGCAACAAGGATGGGTGTTTTTATAAAAATTTTACTTAAAATTTAACATGGATGATGGAAATCTGTACAATACACATTAATAATAGGAGTAATATATGGCTATATACATGTGTACATGCTCTCCTATATATCCATACATACATAATAATAATAAGGGTTCAGGTATTGTTAGCTATATATTTACAACTATTTTACTGTTATTAACTCTTATAATACAATGCAGCAAAAAACATGTTGTTATAAGATGTTGAATGGTTTCTCATGAAATGGATTGTGCAATAATATAATATGTGTATTGGGATACAGCACCCTCGAGCATGATTTGAGTTTTCTAATTTAGAGCTATTTCTCCGGAAACGTGGTTTAATATTATGTCAACGACCTTCTTATTGTAAATATTTTAACTTTTATGAAATATAATGAAAAACGTTCAAGGAATTGAAACGATCGTTTAACTCATGGATTTGTAAAGTATGTATATTCTGCCATCGAAACTTAGTTGGTATACAGGTCTCGATATTCTAAGTCTAGACCTGTATATCTTACATATGATACTCGACGTAATAACGAATTTCTTAATGCAATTCAAGAACGTAAAGAAAATTTATGACTGCAATGCAAAGATATCAGGAGTGAAACATTGAAAGAACTAAAAGCTGAAATTAAGAACATAAAAGCAAAGAAAGCTCTTGGTTACGATCTGATAACAGGGCAAATAATAACGGAACTGTCTTAAAAAGCCACCCATAAATTGTTGCATATAGTCAATGCGACCAGGAAAAAATTTGTAACAATGCAGTGGAAATTAAAGTAATAATAATTCCGAAACCTCCGGCCAATTTCACTTTTATACCAATAATAGGGAAATTGTTTGAGGAGTGTTTACTCAAAAGATTAAAAAGAACCATTAGAACAGAAAACCTTATTCCAGATTATCGGTTTGGTTTCAAAAATAGTCGACAGAGCAGATTCATAGGCTTACAGTTGCCATTTAGACTACATTAGTGAGGAAAAGGCTTTGCTCTAGTATCTTCTTAGATGTGGCGCTGGCCTTCGATAAGGTGTGGCACAGAGGTTTACTCTTTTAATCACAGAGGTTAACTCTTTGAATACTTACAAAGAGATTTACCAAAACAATATCTCCAGTTTCGAGTTAAAATCGAAGAAGAATATTCCAAGCTAAAAAAGATTTTGGCAGACGTCCCGCTGGATAGTGTTTTGGGATCTATTCTGTACCTGCTCTACACTATAGCGATTTACCTCAATTAAACGAAATAAGTGATGCAACGTTTGTTGATGATACTGCAGTTCTCTCTGTAGGAAAGACTCTCGTGGAACCGACAACTGAACTTGATGAAGCTTGTGACAAAATTATTATTTTGTCACAAGCTTCATCAAGTTCGGTTGTCGGTTCCACGAGAGTCTTCAAATGGACAAAAATGTGGCGTATCGAATTCAATGAATCGAAATCCTCGCACGTGAACTTTACTTATCTTAAAGTCAGCTACCAAACCTCTTATCAATAGCCACGTTTCATGACTCCAACTGATTCATATCAGATCACATTTTCCTTGCAAACCAAAGACACATTTTGATCCAAATTTCATTTTTGCTCAAAATGTGTCTTTGGTTTGCATGGAAAATGTGATCGATCTAAATCAGTTGGAGTCATGAAACACGGCTATTAATAGTCAGCAGATTCCGTATGCAAATAAGGCTTAATATCTGGGGATGACCTTAGAAACCAGACTCAGATGGAAAAAGCACATTAAAAAGAAACAAGATCAACTTAATATCAAATATCGAAAAATGTATTGGCAGGTCGGAAAAAATTCGGAACTATCAACCAAAAATAAATTACTATTATAACAACAGTCTGTATGGATTTACGAAATACAGCTGTGGAGCTGCACAAAGGCACAAAGAAAACAAACACCAAAATAATACAAACTTTTCAAAACAAAGTGCTACGAGGTATTGGTAACGCTCCTTGGTATATTAAGTGTAAAGTGCAGAATATGACCTCTATATACTTAAATATCAAGGCGGTTCAAGAAGAAATAGAAAAAACTTGCTGTAATCATGAACAACGTATTTATCAACACGAAAGCGAAGAACTTTGGGGTATGTTGGACAATTCATTACTGACGATAACCGCCCAGATGGCGCAGTGGTTAAAGCTGCGGCATCGGTGTGAAAAATGAACATATATTTGGATCCCCTGTCGTGTTTAGAATCCATGGGCCGACCCATCTTCCATGTCAGTACTATAGGCTGACATGGAGCTATGCGATGCGCAGATTGCACTAAGAAAAACCTCGGACCTATAGCCGTACATAGAGTGGTATCACAACGGACCGGTCGCCGGTCTAAGTGTGCGATAGCAGCTACAACAACCTAACCTAACCTATTACTGACGATTGCAGAGAACGAAACCAGTTGATTAAATGGATTGAGGATCGCAGTGCAAAGACTACTTACAAGATAAATTGTATTCAGTTGACATAATTAAAAAAACAATATTAGGAAAGTTTAACTTAAATCTAACAATGTCACATACTGGAAACCAATGACGCATAATGTTATTTTGGTTATAAGATAATAATAAAGTATTGCCGGATCGGATCATATCTGTTATCCGATCTCTCGAAAATAATCTTTGAAAATAATACACTGCTGCTTATATAAATTATTTCTAAAATTACATCCCTTCGATGTTAAGGAAGGCGATAACGTCTCCATTCATGGGTAAAACAGTGAAAATGGTTGAAACTAAAAATGACTACTTAAAATGAATTCGGTGCATGACCATGTGAAGGGATATCACAGTTCAATTGGAGGATAAGTTGATTACTATTAAGGCTGCACAAGGATGCCTTCAATAAAGGATGACGTTTAATCCCATCTTGTAACCATAGATTTAATATCGAGGCTTATACGAATGATCTGGTTATAATTATTAGGAGCAAATACGATGTAACTAGGAGGACAATGCTGCTGCTTACGACCTCTGTTTTAAGTGTGCCAAAGATACAATTTTCTTAAAAAGCTAAGATCCGAAACTACATTATCTCCAAGGTTTATGTTAGAACTTAGAGATTGAAACCAAAGGTGATATGTACTGGTTATACTTAAAAGTCCTTGGTATGGTAGTCTAGAACTGAGATATTAGATGCGACCTTATTCAATAAAGTACAACGAAGATGCTGCCTTGAAATGAAAAGACAGTTTAAGCTAAATCTAAAAACAGGTTTAAGCTAAATCTAAAATCAAATTGCGTCTAAAAGTTATAATAAATGTTAAGCCTCATATTTCAAATAAATCGGGCAGTCATGAAATATTATGGATTACAGTAGTATTATGGGTTCGTGTCGACAGTACAAACTTCAAAAACTTAAATTTATCAAAAATTTCAACTCTAGCATGTAAGTTGTTTCTCATCTACACTGCAGTTCACTTGAATATGAACGACGGGTTTTTTGGAATATTTCGAAATCGATCCAACTTTTTCAATATTTACAGAATTATAAGTTTTGATTAAGTAGTAAATAATAAAGGAATTTATTTTTTCATGATTAATTTTGCAAATTTATTTTTTCATGATTAATTTTGCTTTCTTGTTTTTTTTTTCTAAAATAATGGTAAATTTGAATGTTCACTTGAATAAGAACGATTACCTAATCTTAGTAAAAAGTTATTTTATTGACTAAAAATTTAATAGAATTCGATTTATTTTTATAAATTAATTGAGTTTGCATGGTTTTAATAATGTGTACTACTTCCCTTATTAAAAATAACTTCATACAACCTGCTTGAGATGGAGTCATTCAAAGATTTTAAATAATCTAAAGAAATTTGGTTCCAGGCTATCCATGATTTGATTATGTTAGCTGTATCGATAGGGGCATTATCTTGCTGATATAACCATGGCAATGGCCCAAAAGTATCATTGAAGCGGGAAAAATGAGGAAGCCCTTGTAAGTTGCTGCGGTCATTTTTCCGGTTGGATATGACAAATCTCCCGGACCATAAAATGATATAGCCCCCACACCATAACGCCTCCTTTCCGGCCATGGTGTTTTGCTAAAAACTTTTTATCTTTTCGAAGGTCGGGAAAATAATAATTAAACCCATCGCCCGCCATCGAGGTTAAATTTCTTCTCATCAGAAAAAACAACACGTTTCCATTTTTCAGCCCATGTCATATGCTGCCTCGAGAAATATAACTTTTTCTGTTTCCTCTCCTGATTTAAAAGTGGTTTCTTTTGGAGCTTTCTTCGAATAAGGTGATCTGCTTTTTTAATCACTCTCCATACTGTTATTCGGCTGGCCTCCACACCAACTCTAGCTTTAATTTTTGCACAAGATAGTGCACAATTGGATGCTGCCCTCAGTATGGCCCGCTTTTCGGCTGCAGATGTGGCCTCAACAGTTCGGCCTTTATTGTTTGAGCCATATTCTCTTGGATTTTTTGTAAAATTGAAGATAACAGTCTTACTTCTCCCTATTTTATCTGCAATTGCTTGCAGAGAATAATTTTCGCTGTGTAGTACTTGAATTTGGTCTATTTCTTCCTTACTAAGTTTTTTTCCTCGACCCATATTTAAATTGTTTTTATGTTAAGTTGGTAACCTTTTTTAAAAAAAATAATTTAATTTAAATTTAAGTTGCTAACACTTCAAATTTATTGATGGTGGTTTCTATTTAAGTGAAACAAACAAAAATCACACTTTTTAAGAAAAAACAAAATAAAATAAAATTCTTCTGGCCTACTAATTTATTTTTATTTAAAAATTATTTAATTTTAAACAAGTGCTAAACTGTAAAAGTCAATCTTGGAAAAGTTGGACCGATTTTAAAATATTTCAAAAAAACAGTCGTTCCTATTCAACTGAACTGCAGTGTATATTGAATGCCGGAATGTTTTAATTCTACAATATAATATACTTCATAACACGTTTACTTTGTAATCTTACAAAGCTTTTGAAACAATTTTCTGTACATAATACAAATTGATGAATGTATCCGCCCGGAAATCTTCTATAGTAAAAAGCAAACCTTTTATAGTAAAATGAGAATTTATCAATTCTTTAGATAAATACTATCAGAGTATCAATAATCTTTGGAACTATCGTTACTAAGACACAATTTAGAATTGAAATTTCGCATCAAATTTTTAAAAGCTTATAGAAGTTTTTAGTGATATTCAATACATTTTCTCTGATTATTAGTTGGAAAAGTAATTTTTGTACCTTCATCTGAGCCAGTCAATTAATAATTCTAATCTTAACCCAAAATTATTTTGACATTCAGTATAAAATCGATAAAAATTGTACTTATTACAATAATTTTATTCGTAAAATAGTAAAAAGATTTTTTAACAGATGGGGCTTTTGTTGCAACTAGATTTGATAAGAGATGGCGCATTAGTTACAAAACAATTACTTTTTACATATTGAATGCAAACATTTTTTATGTAAATTACATCGTTGGACAACCAACTGTGTTTGTAGGTTACATACTTACCATTTTGCACAAACTTATATACAAATTCTCAACTCTCGGAATCCGTTCCATAACGAAGAGCGTATATTCTTTTAGAATGTGAATAATTGCTTTAACACTAGCTTCCGCAACATTAAAGCTTTCAAGGACCAAAGTTCTAAAGTTAATCGGATTCTTTATACAAACGAGCTTTAATTATTTCCAAATTGTATAAAGTGAACATAGCAACAAAACACAACTCAAACATTAATTTTTTTTTTGTTTTTTTTTTAATTTTCCTTTTGAATGAAATATAACTTTTTAACCCAACTATGTTTTGTTTGTTTATGTATAAAATACAACGATTACTGGGTATATAATCGCAATTAATTTTCAAACAGAATCGTTGTTGTTTTCACATTTTTGAACTTTTGAATTAACAAATTCAGAAAAAATGGAAAAAAGTAAAAGTTCAACAAGCATGACATTTTTATATAAACTTTTTGATCTTGTTTTTTAAATTAAGCCCTATGTACCAAACTATATTGTGCCGGAGACGTGAATCGCAATGAAAAATGATTCCATATTATTATAAAGATTAGTCGTTTTGTGTGTTTTAAATATGGCGGCATATGTGGAAGGGCGACATATATATCCGAAAAAATGTCTATATTATCGTGTATATATATATAGCACTTTGATGTGTGACATTTTTTAGATGCGTATATACGAGTTTTATACGAATTATCTTTTATACATAAATAATTATGTATATATGTATACCCACATATCATGTTAATATATTTTTGTTATGTACAAAACAAAATAAAGATAGAACAGCAACAACATAAAAGCATAAAAATTAAACAAGTTATGTATTAAAATCAACACCCTAAATATACTTTGTATTGTACATTAACAAATTTGTGTTTGTGACAAATCTACATTTTCATCTATTAACAAACATTTTTTTATATTTGATAAACGAGTATAAAATGGCAAACACCCGTATCGTATATATATAGCAGGGTAGTTTTTCCTTTATTTTTATAGCGTACACAGAAAAACACATGGGGGTAAGATGTGACATTTTTTGGTTTTGTTGTTTTTTGGTTCGTTCATGATTTTATATATATGAATATATACATGGCCCCTCCTACCTTATATTGTCACTCGATATGTATGTACATATAACGAGTAAAATGTACTCGAATGGGGGAAATGTGTATTATACATCAAGATAGATATGACATGATGAGGTGTATACATATATACCTCTTGAGATTTTCCATTTATATTCACTAATGGATACCATTTTCCAATAAAATTAAATAACTTTGATCTTTTCTATATTTAAAATTTCGATTAAAAGATAATTTTTTGGCTGGTTTGAAGATAGAGTAATTTTAGTATTGTTCTATCATCCTGGTTTATTCAGGATATTACATATTTTTTATAAAGAGTGAAATAAAATTTCTAGTTAACTATATTAACGTAGACAATTTTGACCTCAATGCTGGCATCAAACTACTGATCAATGTCAGTATTTTACATACAGATTTTTTACAGCTATAAAATATACAATATTTTATGTTAAAAAGGATTATACAACATAGGAAAGAAAATGGTGTTATATACAATAACTTATCATAGCGCCTTCTGTCTTAATGTGCGGTGGTCGTAAATCTTGAGAATTACCTATCTGTCCTGAAAGAGTACCTGACTACTCCGGAACCTAATTTGTAAGGTAACTAGGGTTGTTTTGGTTTGGAAACATGAACCGATCTCATTATAGACACTATTCTGGGCTTGATGTTTGTATTCTGAGCTTTTTTGTATAATATAGTGAATCGTGTTGCAACACTATTACTCCTATTCTGTTAGTCGTGTCACCAGATGTTTCTTGCGACATCATTCATTTAGTCGACTGAAGAGACACGTTTCGAATGAGGTGACAACATATGAAATTCAGATAATCATTAAAAAAGTTTCATGTCATCTGAGGTTATATAGTAGTCATGCTAGCTTTATAGGCAGCGACACAATGACGGGGGCTAAAATAAAAGTTTTTAATTATATTTTGATCAATTTTTAAAAATATTATACAACAATATTTAAATTTATTTTAAGCTTAAAGATCACCAATACCAAGTAGTTTGAGTGTCTAGTAGACTTAATGGATAAAATGATGATCGCTATGACCTTCTCCAAATCCAAACCAAAACTCTCCAAGAGATTGAAAAGTTGACGAAAGAATTAGCGCGAGTGCAAACAAAAGAATTAGCACTGGAAGAAAATCGTTACAAATTTAATTGTGATGTAGTGAATTTTGTATTAAAGAAATAAAGAATGGATTATTTTTAATAAAATAATTTTTAACAAATTCAATACATTTATATTTAAGTTATTTCAAATTAAATAAAACTATTAGTTACAAAATTTTTTCTTAACAAATCGAATTCATTATCTGCATTCTTACACGTTGAGCTCTGTCACGTCGTTAACGGAATTCGTTGTGGGAAATTTAATAAAATGAGGACATCCAGTATATAACAGATCTGGCCCAAAACTTTGGAAAATGTTGATTGGGCCAACCACAAAATTCGTTCCCAGTACACGTTTGATAGCTACTTTCAGCAAAAACCACAATGCAGCTGCTAACTTTATAATTGATTTTACGGAACTGGATTTTGTTGTATACACTAATTTCTCTTAAACTATGTAACGCATGATGGAGCTAAAGTGTGCACATGCTTGCTAACATTTCTATCCTGGATAATTCAGGGGTTGATAGGATTCACCGTCTTAGCACTTCGCGTCACAAATTAAGTTACATGTGCGTTTGAGGTATAAAACCTGCGTAAGAGAAAAATATTTTAGACACCCACACAAACTTTTTACACCATTGATCGTCACGCTTTTCCCTCCAAATCAAAGAAATTTATTCCATTATTTTTTTCACTGCTCAACACGAAAAAAACACAGATTCCATTAACCCTAGCGAATCCCATGTCACGATTCATATTTTAATTTATAATATCTATTGTATATATACATAAATAACAACTTATTTCTTGTGCATTTCATATACCGCCCCTCCCCTACTTGTGTGCGAACTGTATGTAAAATAATGTAATTCGATAAGTGATGTGCTTAGCGATACTAATTTTTAAAATCAGAACTACAGTCTTCATTGTTAACCTATGTAACGCGAGAAGAATTTACTTGGACGATCAATGATATATTACTGAAACTTTCTATCAGAAACAGGTAGAATATAGCATTTGAAAAGTTAACCTTGAACCTGATCCATACTTCAAGTATTTAAGATCCGATAGTATTTTTGGAAGTACTTTTATTTCAGTCATTATGTATAAGTGTCCATCCTTTACCAATATGTCTATAATATATACAGGTGAATTACTTAATTGGAAGCTATATCAACATGTTAAATTATGAATATACTTTTGATGAATTTTAGGTCTCCAAGTTATCAAAAATTCTGTAACAAATACACAAATTTTAAACGAAGATGATTTAATGGCAGCAGCAGCAGTAACATTGTATTAGGAGACGGAATATCACGATTGTTAATTGCAAGCTTAAAAGAGCTTTGTAAAAATTGAAGATTTGTAAAGTGGAGCTTTCCTTCAAAATTTGTGACGTCACCAATATATGTTTTACAGTATAATTTGTTTGGACTTCGAACTCGATCTGAGTCGTACAGTTTGTTTCAATAATTGCTATATCATTCTATAAATATGTCAGTTCACGTATTCATTGACAGTGATCATAACCGTGATGAATTCCTTTCTTTACCATTTTGATGTAATAAACTTTTCAGTATGATAGTAAATAAAATATCTGTTTAAGATAATGGCGCAATTCCGATAGGATCAGGACGCAAAAGGGATTTTTCGCCATCTGATTACGATCGGTGGTTGAATGAACACATCTATAACCCCCTGTTGGAGCGCAGAATTCTTATGGCAACCCATCTTCCATGTCAGTACTATGTATGTAATGTGCAGAGGATTCTACGTAAATCGGTCATATAAATTTGGCTATAATGGCATAAAGTAGAATATAAATAAAGGAACCACGAAAAAGTAAGGAGTGTTTTGAGCCCCAAAATAGATTGTTAAAATAAAGAGAGACATGCAGATCTGTTTAAGGTAAAAAGTTTTTCGGTTTGATATTTGTTTTGTTCAAATTCTAAAAATGTTTGTTTTGAACTTAAATCTATTTTCTCAAAATTAACTTAAGTCGTAAGACTAAAGCTCGCGTTTCGTAAAACATTCTACGGTTGCTTGAACTGCTCATTTGTTTTGTTCAGTATAACCTATTTTCTTAAGAACAACCATAATAGTTTGTTTTAAAGTAAAATAAATTAGTTCCTTTCTGTGTAATAGAGATATTTTTAGGGGGTTCTGTTAAAAAATTCTGATATATCATGACGTTTTTCAGGTGCTGCAACCTCATCTATATGCCAGCCACTGTAAATAATCCGAAACGCACCCTTCTCAAATATCTATAAATGAGTTTATTTCTGAATTGTATAATAATTTAAATTGTATCTTTAAGTGAGCTTGATAAAATAAAAAGATATAAATTTGACAGTTTATTTATAACTGTGCTTTTCGGTCTATATAAATAACATAAAATACAATTTATAAAATTTATACAATTTATAATTTTAGATTAGTACTGAATGAAAATAGTGAAATCGAAAATAGTGAAATAATATAGTGAAATCGAAACGAGAATAGTGAGATCTAAATCCACATTTTGTATAGTAATATATTTATGTAAAATGTGTGAAACCTATATTTTTAGTGAGGTGTTTGTAACATTGTGATTGTTACGTGGTTCTTAACTAAATGATTACTATGGCTTCACTTTTGAGTGTATATTCAAATCACATCATAATTTACTAACGCACTGTATTTACCAAGAGATAAATTTGTATAAATGGTCTACTGACGAAAACCATCTTTTGACTGTATATGTATGTATGATAATAACATTGCAAATAGTATAATTAGTAAACTCGTGATCGTTTTCATTTCTACTTTGGCAACTCTTAATTAGTATTGGTTATTCTATAAAAATCTCGAAAAAGTTTACATTATCAGATGTGAGTTTGTGACTTAACAGTGGCAAACTCGTCCGAAATACAAACTTTATTTGTTTGTATCGGATAACTTTACTTGTTTATATTATAAATTATAAATCACAAGGACAGGGGTAGTTAACAATAAAACGTAAGTTACGCTTAAATTTATAAGAATCCTCGAGATTACCGAGGATTGTAAACGCAGGACCAAGAAAACTGTTACCAGGGTTTCTTGCCAAAAATAGTCATAACCTGCTAATTATAGTTAAATTAAACTGGAGAATTGTTGAGAAATACCAAAAGTATTATACATATTTATATTTATTATATTTGCTATATTTATTATATTTATTATATTTATTATATTTATTATATTTATTATATTAATTATATTAATTATATTTATTATATTTATTATATTTATTATATTTATTATATTTATTATATTTATTATATTTATTATATTTATTATATTTATTATATTTATTATATTTATTATATTTATTATATTTATTATATTTATTATATTTATTATATTTATTATATTTATTATATTTATTATATTTATTATATTTATTATATTTATTATATTTATTATATTTATTATATTTATTATATTTATTATATTTATTATATTTATTATATTTATTATATTTATTATATTTATTATATTTATTATATTTATTATATTTATTATATTTATTATATTTATTATATTTATTATATTTATTATATTTATTATATTTATTATATTTATTATATTTATTATATTATATATTTATTATATTCACAAATTTATTGAATCAGTTATCAGTCGTAGTCCCACCCATTCTAAATTACCTTATTAAGAGTTTTTTATTTATATACAATTAACAAAGCCAAATTAAGTCAGAGAAAAGTTTACGGTTAAAAGTGCAAGTGATAGTGATCATATGAATCGATGAAGAATATGAAAAGAATCGATGTGAAATTATAAGAAACAATGAGTGCTTAAGCAAAATACTTGTGATGATCTAAAGGTCGAAGCTCCATTTACTATAATACGGGTATACTCCTAAATGTTAGGAGTAATATATATTTTAGGTAAGGGTAGGGAATTGAAGATGATCATATACATCTGATCATCATTATCTATGATGTTCCAAATAACAATTAACACATTTTTTTTAGTGGTGTGTACTGTGTTATACGTTAGTTTTTTTGTTTAAGTTTAAAAAGCTTTTGTTCTTAAGAGTCAGTAATATTGTCAAAAATATATATACCCATATATATATATATATATATATATATATATATATATATATATATATATATATATATGTTTATATATATATATATATATATATATATATATATATATATATATATATATATATATATATATATATATATATATATATATATATATATATATATATATTAGCAGCATTTTAAAGTTCTTGATGGATGGTGGAAACCCACACCCCCAGACTGTTCCTAGCCAGACAACGTGCTGATCCACCGGTAACAATCCATTAAGAGTTTCTATTAACGGAATTAACACGCGGATAGATCAAGTAGTTTAAACGTATGTATATAGAGTAGATTCAATAAGCTTTTTAACTCCATTGCTATCACTTGAATCGTTTCTTCTGTAATATCGACAAATACTAACTAGGAAGATATAAAGGGTCCGCCATCTAAAGTTTTTTTTTCAACTAGTGCTTATTTCGTAAATGGTTACACTTAGCTCATGTCTGATTTGACAGATATTAGTTTTATCCTTCCGCTGAACGAATATGGTTGTGTATACGCTTGAACAACGCTGGGAAATATTGCAACATTACTTTGAAAATCATGGTAATGTTGCAGAATGTGTGCGAAAATTGCGTACGGATTTTGGAAGAAGAGAAGCACCGTCAGCTCCGTATGTTCGATATCTTGTGAAAAAAGTGAGAGAAACTGGCATCCTCATCGATAAACCAAAGCGTGAAAAGCCAAAAACAGTGCGTACACCCGAGAATATTGATATTGTGGCAGAAAGTGTGCGTGATGCGCCTCAACATCAACTCACCGTCGTTCTCAACAATTGAACATTTCAGAGACATCATTGAGACGAATTTTGCATAAAGACCTTGGTATGACGCCATACAAAGTCCAATTGGTTCAGGAATTGAGGCCAACTGACCATCCAATGCGTTCTCGCTTCGCTGAGTGGGCCTGCGATCGACTTACAGAAGATACCGATTTTGCCAAAAAAATCATCTTTTCGGATGAAGCTCATTTTGATCTTGGCGGGTATGTAAACAAGCAAAATTGTCGCATTTGGGACACGGAAAACCCGCACGCATACATTGAAAAGCCGGTACACCCAAAACGAGTCACTGTTTGGTGCGGATTTTGGTCCAGAGGCATAATTGGGCCATTTTTCTTCGAAAATGAGCAAAGAGTGGCCGTTACAGTCAATGGCGATCGTTATCTTGCCATGTTGAACAAATTTTTGTTCACAAAAATTGAAGACGAGGATATTGGCAACATTTGGTTTCAACAGGACGACGCTACGTGCCACACAGCTGAAGCTACACTCGATGTTTTGCGCCCTGTTTCTGAAGTTCGCATTATCAGCCGCAGAGCTGATGTCGTTTGGCCACCTCGGAGCTGCGATTTGACACCGTTGGATTATTATTTGTGGGGTGCCCTCAAAGATAAGTGTTACGCCGACAAGCCAGATACAATTGACGCTTTAAAGGACAATATTCGTGAAGCCATTGGTGAAATGCAGCTGCACACAATCGATAATGTGCTTAAAAATTGGACCGATCGTGTAGGCTACTGCATGGCCAGTCGAGGCAGCCATTTGAATGAAATTATTTTCCATTATTAACCGGAAGGATTGTACTTTGAAATAAAAAAAGGAAATTGAGAAAATATTCAGTAGTTTTTTTTTATAGCATTTTCAAAAAAAAAGAAAGTTATTTGGCGGACCCTTTAGTATCCGAAGGCACCATATTGTTGTATATTAAATAAATACAGACACAAATTTAAAAGATGTTTTCAAAATTGGAGACCCCTTAAAGCTACAAAAATTAATTGTTTTTCGGCTACTTTGACAGTTGATATAGATCTATATATGTATATTGAAGTTAAATTTAAATAACAAAATAGATAATCTCATATTGTAATGCTGCTAAATTAAACCCCTTCTATATCGAGAAACATGCTATTATTGTCATTTAATGCTATGTTGTCATGCATAAGGTACACACTCAATCTATTCATTGTTGTATACAGTATTATTATTTAGTATTGTTTAAAATACAAAAAAAGGTTTACTGCTTATTTCGCAAATCCAAGACGATAACATAAACAAGTAATGACAACAAAACGATAAAAAAAAATTATCTCGAAAATCAATTTTATTCCAAAACTCTCAATATTTTGTAATATTGTCATTTGAAAAAAAAATCTAGAGACACATATAGAACAAACAGCTTATATATGGTATAGGAGTCTATCTGTCTTTACGTTAAGATATACATATGTAGACATATATAGACAAAATTCTGTACCAAAACCAAAATAACAATACAAAAATTAAATAAATAGCAAGTATTTACTGATCATCATACTCGTATACAGCAATTTTGTGTTGTTGTGCACTGTTGTGAAAATCCCAATATCTTAAGTTTTTCCATTTTATTCGACTCTTTGTCTGTATATATACCATTTTCCATTTTGTTTATTTATTTTCAAGTCGGAATTTGTTTTTGTCTTATTTTATTTACTCGAATACAATATAGCGAGTGTATATGTCATGTCGTATACGAATATATATAGTGTATATAACAAGTCACCCTTAAAAAGTCGTAAGGATTAAAAATGTAATATAATGAAATAAAAATCGTTTTCAATTGATTTTGAAGCTTTTTGTTGGTTTGTACCGCTGGCTTGAATGCTATAAAAAAAAGGTGAAATGTTGAAAATATATATGGTTTGAAGGTATCATGATGCGATTCCGGTGTTTTATGCTCTCGTTGTAGTCGCAACAGTTTCCGGTTTTGACGACCATAAGTCGATGTATTTTAAATTGGATTTCAAAATTTTTTGTCCTTTCAATCATTTGTTTTGATCTATATGTATTTTTAAAGAAGTGTATCCAAAATCATATTTTATATTTTGGCTCAAACAAACCGTATTTTTACCATTGGGCCGTTTCTCTTTGAAAACGAACAGAATAATGGCCTTACTGAATGGCAACAAGTCGTGCAACAATCAATTTATTTTCAACAAAATTTGCTGATCGTAAAATTTAAAGAAATACCAGTCGATTTTTTTGTGGGGTTATTTGTAAGGTAAGGTAAAGTGTATGCTAATCATCCACAAACAATAATTTAAATACATCATAAATTTTGATGTTCGAATGCAGGTCTGATATAGAAAAATTTCCATACATAAATGGCATAAAACAACATTTCATTGTCAAAAAACGTTGACTTTCATTCAAAAAGGATGGTCATATGGGCAGATGGCCAAAAACCCGACTTTAAACGATTCCCTGGATTGCACTTTACCTTAAGACCTCAGTCAACTGCCATTCAGGACCAGGATTGAAACCTCTGTGTTGACAACGATGCGGTACTCTATACATAAATGTTCCACATGTGTTACCGACTGCAATTGAAAACCTTCAAATACTGACTACAGAGATATACATTGAGGATCTATCCTATGAGAAATTCAGTTAAGCCATGAAGAGATAAAATAAAAGTCGTTCACCTCGAGTTGATTGCCTTAATAAGGAGCTCTTGATATTCGAAGAGGTAGTTTTGCCCGAAGAATAAAAAGTAACCGCGTTATGAAAATCTTCAAAAAGGGTTGATCGCTTTAAATATGAGAAATCTCGACTCGAGAATTCCCGAAAATTTGTATATTTCTGGAATCTTGTTTCTCAGGAATTATTTTCCAGCATTTTTCTGAGTATCTCCTTTCCCGAAGAATTATTGACAATCCTCGAGACCAATTACAATAATTTTTATAACTAACCTTCGATTGTGAGTTGTGACGTACAGATGGAAAAAAATCTTAGCTTAAGTGTAAATTTTTATTTTGTATTCTGCACGTAATCTTAACTATGATTGAGGTTAACCATAAAAAATTTACTTAACAGAAGATACTTGAATGTACACTTGCATTACGCTGGAGAAGACTCTAAAAACATAGGTTTTGTGAGCATTTATGGGTCCTGTACTGCAGAAAAATTTCATGAACTAGTTGAGTCTATAATAAATGAATTTCAATAAGCGATGGAGCAACTACTATGGTTAAGTTTGGAAAACTTGCTCTGTTTATGCAACAACTGTGTTGTTTAATCACGCTATCTTGCCATTTCAGTAATCTATGACTATAATTAACCTGAAGACAATACAGATGAAATTGAAAATGTTTCGGAGTTATATCAATCTAATCATGAAAGTCGCGATGAGAATATATACGAGTCGGGTACAGAAATGAATTTAAATTGTTGAAATTCATATTTAGATTTTCTCGTATGTGTGACTTATTCCACTTTTAAATTCAATCAAACAAAAATTTGATATTTTTTAAATCAAAATATTCCTTATAGTGGAATTTTATTTTTTATATATCATAAATATATTTTGGCAGTACTATAATAAAGTGTAGTTATTTAGATTTTTCGTTGAAAATATTTTGAAGGTTTATGAACAAATTCTCGGGATATTTCTCTATTTTCATCGAGAAAAAAATTGGTCCTAAACTAGATTCCTGAATGACGAGAATAAAAATTTTCGGGAATTGGGTAATCTCTTCTTCTGTGCACAGTATTAAAGTCACTGTCCAACATTTTCTTGGTAAGAAATTATTTGTGACTACCAAGGTGATTTCTATTCAAATCGGTCAGCTAGTGATCAAGTTTTTTTGCAATATACATCAGGTAATCCTAGATTTCAAGCAAACATATAACTTGACCAATCGAGAGAGGCTATAGTATACGCTTGAATATTTAGAATAAACCAAAAAAATACGAACATTTGTGTAAAATGACAGTAACGTAGTCACAATGCTTTAAAGGAATTTGGGCTCTGTATAATATACATCAAATCTATAGCAATTGAGTTATTATAGTAATACAATTAAATTTATCGCTACATTTCAGTCGAAGGTCTTATGTATGTAGCAACCATATAGACACTCGCTTTGTTTTAGAAAATAAGTTTGCATTAAGAAAATGTCAATGCAATATAAAAGCTTAGAATGTGGGTATAACCAATAAAATACGTACTTTAATTCAGTTAGACATTTTTTCAAAGAGTTCTACACGGTTAAAAATGGTACGCCAATTTTAACTACTAACATCATCTTAAAAAAGGACCGGATCAAAATGATATTAAATTGAACTTCTTTTTGGGAAAACTCGTTTTTTGATAAATTAACTCCAAAATAAAATTAAATTATTAAACAAGTACCTCAATTTGAGTTACATAATTTGGGAGTTGATTTTAGCAACATAATTTCGTCAAAGGGGCAAGGTTTGTGAATTAAACTTAATAACGAATTTTTGTTAAATAAAGATTAAATGCAAAGTTAATTAAGAATATACACTCCGTCTGGAGTTTTATTGTAACTCTTTAAAGTATATAAATATGAAGCGAAAAGATAATGATATTGGATAGCTTTTGTAGTTACTAATGATAACTTTACGAAGTTATAAATAACACTTAGACATAGTTTTAAGTAACTCAAACTAAAGATATTGTGAACTCCAATAATATAACAGATTTAGCTTTGTTTCAAATATAAAGTTAATTTCTTAGAGAAGTAAATCTAATAAATTTTAAAGAACAACTCATTTGTGTATTAGTAACGCTTTATTTAGAACATAAATTATAATTATAAAAATATTTCACCAATTTCTTTTTTTAAAAAGAATGAATCTCTCGCAGCTTTAAATTTCATCCAAATGCTATATTATGTTATGCTGGTTCTAGTAGTTTGTGACACTTATTAGATTATTCCTGTATTTATAAATTCAAAAAATTAGTTTAAATTGAAATAAAACGTAAAAATAAATCAACTTACCTTCAAGCTTAAACTTAGGTAGATTAAATATGCAGGTTTTAATTTTAAATTCGGCGCCCATATAAAGAACTTCATTGACCGATGGTGAAATAATTCTCGAACATATATGATACCTTCAGAGTTATCATCTAAGTAAGGGTTAAAGTTAATCTTCTCCATTAATATATTATATTTTGTATAAGTAAATTATGTTACCTGAATTAATTATTTACAGACGCCCTTACGTTCAATGTCGCCAAAATAATGTCAAATTAACTAAAGCTTGTTGGAATTCCAGAAAGTTAAAGAATAAATAAAAATGATTAAAATAATAAGTATCAACAACTTAAAATTAGAGCTTGTTTGAATATTTACCAATTATATTATTTCACTTTTAATATTAAAAAGATTGTCGATCAAATCCTAAATTTAATAAAAATGTTACGTACAAAAAATTTTATTCCATCATTGACACAGTAAACATGTCTTGTTCAAAGCTAAAACTGTAATGAATTTTTTTTGTTGGCGTTCTTCTCGTGGAATTACAAACTTAAAATTATTTCCGATTCGGAATTGGCTTTCATTGAACGAAAATTAAAATACATTTTTTAATCCTATAAGGTAATGACTAAATGACACATTTTATTATTTGTGTTAAAGAGTTAACTTTAGCAACGTTTTAATTCCTTACAAATATAACTGGATTATTCTAGAAAATTAGGTACATGTGAATTCCATGAGTATTTTGATAATTGATTTTTAAATTAAGTCGAAATTCAGCTTGCTCAAATTTTAGGCGATGAAGTATCGTACACAATTGAAATTTTCAACGTAACAAAAGTTATTGAAATTAAGTAAAGATGTTTTTTATTATTATACGAGTATGTATTTTGCTTTACCAAAGATCAATCGAGAGAACAAGAATTAATATTTTGTGTATTTTACAATATCGAATCGATTTGAAATGCATAATTATGGCCTATAAATTAAGATAAGTTGAATATTTCTAGATATTATTGTATCTACAAAGATTTGAATAATACATAAATAATTGTCACTGTCATAATAAATTATCTTAAAGTTAAAATTATCTCCGATTCCAAAAATAATTGAAATTAGCTTTTCTTCCAATCGAGATGATAAGTTTTTAGTGGATTTTTGATTTATTGGTTCAATATTTGTCTATAATGAAACATGTTTCAAACTATATCAAACACATTGGAAAATGAGTGGACAAAATGAAATTTCCATTATTTAATGTGGCCCTAACACTCAACATATTTCAACGAAAACCATAAGATAGTTCTTTAAATCATGAAAATTTCTAAAATACCTTAATAGTTCAGGTCTCAAAAGTAAGTTAATACATCTTAATCTAAGAATTCATATAATCATATCTACAATTGTACCAATACTCCCAATTATACCGATACGACCGATAAAATAATAAACTTTACACAAATAAATAGCTTAAATTAATATACTAATTAGTTGATTGTATTAACTTTGTTCGATTCCAAAATTTGAAACTACATTAAGAAATTAAATTATATTTAATAACAAAATGGTGTTAAATTTCAACTCCCATTCAATTTAACTACACGTAACAATATTTTGGATAAAAACCATTTACTTTTTGGGGTTATTTTTTAAGACCTTAAAATATTATTAATTTCAGTATTGGAAAAGAGTTGGATAAATATTAACTCCCATGAATTTTAACTCACCGTTCGGGAAGAACGTCTCATTTTTTACTGTGAATACCATTAAGCATTTTCTTTACAATCAAATTCACATAAGCAGTCCAATCCAGATTTTTGGGTAAGATTTTTTGCCATATCAGTATAGAGTATTAGGTTTTGAGTGTTGTGTGGATCTTCATACCGAGTGGACGTGTTTTTGTCTGCTCGGTGTTTCTATAATTAAATTAAATAAAATAAATGCGTTGTGTGTGTGTGTGTAGTTGAAAATCTAATTACAGATGAGTATCGTTATTATTTTATATTATTATATTACATTTCATTATATATTATTACATAGTATTATATTTTATTTTACATATTATATTATATAGACTGTTCTTGTTTCTCCGTTATATATTATAGTATATAACGTTTTGTCTTTGTATTCTATATACATCCTTTTCATATCCACTTCACAATATTCCGTTGGAAACGATCGCATGCGATATGTCTTTCGTTCTGTCTCGTTTAGTTACCTCATTCCCCATCCCATAATTCGCTCTTCATATAGAACGCTATATATTCCCCTTTCCTTTAAACAATTTTTAATATTTTGTTTTATGTATGTATCAAAGCATACAGTAAAAGAGATTTTGGAGATTTAAATTTAACGCGATCACTGCCATTGTGCGATCGTTGTAATGGCAACTATATATACATTCAATGTAATTGGCGACTTACATTTTATTTTTATGTACGTTGGTATGTGTATGGTGTGTGTTGTATATACATCATTATTTGATGTTGAAAATGCAAATACATACATTACAGTCTACATTTGAACGTCCTATGTATTAATAGTATGTATATAACATATTTTTCGTTTCGTCCATCAAAATTCCTATCCTTCTCTTTCCTATGTTGGTTAGAGAAATTTTGTTTGTTTTATTTTATATTTTGTGCAGGTGTTCACTTGCACGGAAAAAAAAGAACAAAAAATTGTTTTAAATATATATATACAAGTATCCCTCGTTTAACGCGGTACTTATACAACGCGTTTTTCGGTAAAACGCGATTTGAAATAAATAATCTGTTTCAGTACAACGCGAAATTTCTTCATTTATAGAGCGAATCTATTTAACGCCCAAACCACTTTTCATGAGATATAATGTTTGAAGACAGTGAAACAGATCAGTCCTGATCCTGAACAACAAAATGAAGTTTGTTAATTAACTTTTATTTTTTCAGTTTGTTTTTAAATATTATAATACACATGGTAGTGTGTACATACATTTATATCAGTCAAAACAGAAAACCTTCCATATTGATGGATTTGCTATTCAAAAGTTTTTGAAATGATGCTTTCATATTTGTATCTTATTCCAAATTTGAACTAAAGATTATATCTATAAGACTATTGAGGTTTTAATGTAGTGCCATGTATATTAATGGTAAAGGGGACTGAAGATTGTTTAAATACGATCTACGATCACTACCACTATACGATCATTATATTGACGATAATATATATGATCGGTAGAATTACCTATTTGTTGGCGAGATTTGAATTGGCTAAAATGTTGAAGTTCGATTTGGCAGATGCTTGTTCATATATTAGGATAATCGTGTTTTAAAGGAACGGTTAACATTCCTCTTGATTTTATTTGGTCAATAAAGTCCACAATTTTGCTCTTGGGTGTGTATATGTACCACGGTATGTTGTACTCTAAAATAACTTTTGTCTTTATTTCTATGGAAAACACTAATTTATTTAAATAATTTTGTTTTCTTTATTCATATAAGTGTAAATGAATAAGATTTCTTGAGTGACATTCTTAACATTGGATGGGGATCACTTGACCGGTGGTCTTGACCAGAGAGTTTATTTTACTTTAATAAGCAGCTCCTTTGTGCTGTATAATAATTCTATTCCAAACTATTAAACTTTCTGAATCGGACGGCCGCTTTGGTGATTTCTTTCATTGGACTGTAGTGTGTTATACAAGAATTCTACTTTTGTGTATTGTGTGATTGTTTGTTGTAAAATCTTAAAACGGACATAAAGATAGAATGTATGGAATGGAATGATCGATCAGGTTAGCTAAATATGACCGCACTAAACTATTTATTAATTTAAATAGTTTCCCTTACAAACGAATTGACAATGTATTAGATCATCATATTGTATATAGAAATGCTGTCGGGTCATTACGAAAATTTATATTCCCCACGCGTTAGATGGCGATGGATTGGGAATTATAGGGACACATCTTTAAATACAGCATATGATGAGATGACCCAAAGATGTTTTTAAAATACTCCAGTTTAACTGTTGAGGCGATACGAATACATATGATGAATTGAGAATGGTCCTTACCTATCCAACTAATAATAATAACAAACTCAAATCCAAATGTGAAAATGATTATACTAACAATATATAATAATTTACTAATATGTAGTTAGCAATGACTCTGCTGTGGATTATCACCTTAGTCGTTTCTGTGATTGTTTCCTTTTCCTAAACCTTATATGTTGGGATGCAAGCAGGGACTGGGCCCGCATAATTTTGGAGTAAAAATTCTCAGATATCTATTTGGAACTCTGCTGAATATACTCCAGGATTATGGTAACAATCTCAGATTCACCGTTACTGGTTGGCTTGTACTTCCCGTATCATATCATCATATCATCATATCATATCATCAGTATAGAGTATTAGGTTTTGACCAACTTAGAACAGGATCATAAAAACATGAATGTGTATTGCCGGTGATTATAATATTCTTTATAGACTGGCGATGAGCTGTAAACTTCAACGCTTGAGTTTGTTTAAACTGAATAATTGCAAAAACATCGGGATTAAACAATATGCATGAAGATATATTAACCCAATTCGCGTCTGTTTAATAAATGGCGTGAGTAATTATTCAGTAACAATATATAGCATGTAGTTGATTGAATATAGAGATTTGAATTCGTAATTGAAGCAGATTTTTATAGAACTATTTCTCCCAATAAGAGAGTGAATTCAAACCCCTGAAAGAATTACGAACAAAGGCACAGTAACCATTCTCATAATGAGAATATCTGAATAGATAATTTTGGTCTCGTTTTCAGAAGGGTTTTGTTTTTTACTTAAAACAAATTTCCAAACATCATATTATAGTTTGCTAAACTACATCCAATGCTAACATAAAAATAAATATGATTGGTTTGCTAATAACTGAAATCACAACAGTTTTAAGTATATAAGACATCTTGGGTGTCGTTATTTTGCTCTGAAGCATAAGGAACAATACCACTAATTCTTAAACTTCATCTGCAAATCACTTTGTTATCAATTGCTCTTATCAATGCACTATAGAGATGCAATGTACAGTACTCGAGGAATCTTACTACATATATATATATATATATATATATATATATATATATATATATATATATATATATATATATATATATATATATATATATATATATATATATCATCCTAATGAAATAAAATTTTAATAATCACAACAGACGCTGTCTGTTGTTTCTTATAAGAGGAAAATTAAATATAACTAACTCAAAGATAAAGATATCATCCACAGTTACCATAGTTAATCAGACGAAAAGTCTTATTTTGCAACACCTTAATATTACATAATATGATTTAATATCTGTGGAAAGGTAAAATCGATCAATATTCATTAAAAAGCACGCATAATAAAATTGAAGAGAAACCCTTATTTGAATATAATTTACATAAATAAATAAACAGAATTTTTAGTTTGCCGCAAGCTCAAATTTCGAATTCAATTTATTAATAATCTTAGTCCTGCGCATAGCTTGTCTGTCTTATTAAACCAGAAACAAGATATGAGCCTTATAGTGCCTATAAAATGAATAATAATTTGATATATACGCAGGGTTCGATTTGATCAACTTTGATCATAATCTATAAGTCCTCTTAATTTAAAATTTTCTCATAACTTTGAAATATTCAAGAATCGAGTAAAAATGCTGTATTGGTACATCATCTATAAATACAGCAAAAAAGAGCCATACAAAAAATGACAACAACAACAAATCTTAATAATAATAATAATACGAAAGAAAATAACAAGAAGAATAAAATTCTAAAAATTCCAAATCTTCTAAACACCCTCTAGATATTATTTATATACTATATAGTATATAATATATATACATCACACAATTTTCATTCCCTCCCCCTATCGCCTCAAACATTTTCTTTTTATTATTTTTATTAAACACACAGCAAAAATAATAAAAAAAAAATCCTCCTCATCCGGTAGAGGTAATTGAATAGAGCGTCGTGAAGGGTCCATATTGCTATAGCAACGGCACTCTACGTGTCGATTTTGGTGTTGGCTGCCATATTTGCTAAAGCCACCCACATCCCAAGTTTTCCTTTAGTCGTTTTATATATATATTTATATACGATATTATTTTGCTCGTTTCGGTTTTCCTTTTTTTCTTCTTTCCATTTTCATTGCTGTGTATTTCTGTGAGCTCTGGTGATTGTGTTGTATATAATACAGACGTATAATAAATACAGGGTGTACATGAAATGATTATTCGGAGAATTTTCTCGAAAACTTTTTGTAACGCAAATTATCATTTTTATTGTGTATCATATATATCTGCCTTTGTACATGTACATGTTATGTTGTATGTATTTGAAAGTGTTGGGAATCATTTCTTATACATCCTATTCTAAGAATCCAACCTCTAACTTTAGAAATTCCTGTTACTATGACAACATCCGTTTACAACCCATTCCCAAAACACTGTACACACAACACAAAGTAATAATACAACGTTTTTAATACCGCATATATATATATATATATATATATATATATATATATATATATATATATATATATATATATATATATTCTGTGTCTTTCTATATATACTCGTACATAATATATACATATATGTGCTATACGGTATATATGCACATAATACACTATATATGTATATAGATACAACAGCTCCAGAATACTCAAAAAAGTTAGAGATTTCACAGTGAGATAAATAGATAGGGGACACAATCTGTATATAGCATATATAATATATAGGCAGACATATGTACGAGTACATACATTTTATGTGTAGTAAAGAATAAAGTTTGTACCAAAAGTACATATACAAAATTGTTATTATCATCATCAGATTCTTTTATAAATGGCAGAATATAAATCTGTGTAGCACATCTCTCATACTATGTACAGGCAACCCTTCTTAAACTCTTATAAAATATATAGTCTAGTTTAGAATATATCAACTCTAATTAATTTCTATAAATATCTGTATAAACGAATATATTTCTACATATTTATTGTGATGTCACCCTAAGGCAACGCCATTGTCACATGTTTATACGTATTATAGTTATATAGTTGAGTATAGAACATACCTACTCAAATATAAATAAAATTGTAATTAGAAATATGTACAATATATATATATATATATATATATATATATATATATATATATATATATATATATATATATATATATATATATATATATATATATATATATATATACATATATATATATATATATAATTTTACAACATATATAATAATTTATAATTAAAATAAAAAATCAAAGTTTGTTTTAATTTTAAATGCATAGCAATTGAATTTTAATCAAATTGTATATTGATCACATTGATTTACCCATCATTTCAAATATTTAAAATAATTTTATTATCCCTAGCTTTTGAAATTCAAATATTATTGGAATAATTATTTTCAGGATCATATATGCATATAATATTTATATAAATCACATTTATAGAAATAATGATGTAAATAATAATTTGAATTATATCTATATTTTAGATTTATTAATTGAAAACTTTATGACGTAAAAGGTGTTTTTATAAACTCTCGGTAAAAAGTTTATCGATTGGGTTGTTCGATGATATGGATGAATACATATTATACCTATCTTGAAGTACATTTCGTTTTTAAATCGGGGAGTTCAATATAAAAAGGTTTCATTTTATACTATTGCCATCTATTAATACAACGCAGAAACAAAATATGTCAAATGGATCCTCTTACATCTAACACTGAAAAAAATGATTATTCAAACTGACGTAAATTACATTCACATTGAAAAATTCATTATCAATATACAACCGACAAAGATTCCTATCAATGAGATTTACGAACTTATCACTAGCTAAAAAGTTCATATAATATATTATCAATAAGAAAAGTGAATTTATCGATTGGAATATTTTATATTTTGATTTTAATAGATTTCTTATTTAATAATTCTGTTAAATTAACTTCATATGTTTCAGTATATGCACATAAGTATGTTATAGCAATTTATGAATTTAATTTAAATACATAAAAATACATGCTTAAAAATATATTATAAAAGAAAACGCTTTCTAAATTTGGATCATTTTTCCGGGAAGGGAACATTCATTTTCCCTCTTTAATTACCCTCCCCCCAGTTATTATAATGAGTTCCTCATTTTGTTTTTAAGGCCGGTTTGGGAGTAGGAATTTTGGGTTTATTTCTAAGATCTATCTCCCTACGGATGTAAGTTTCATCGGTAATGTAAGTTTACCGGGAGTTGAAATCTAATTCGTTGTTGCTCTTTCTCAAATTTTTATTTTAATCGGTCATTTTCTCAAATTTTTATTTTCTTATCGATCTAGATTGATGTTCACTTTGATAGAAAACTGATCAGTTAGACCATTTAAAGAAAAACTGATAAATTTATCATATATACTACATTTTTATCATAGTGATAAAATATTGTTAAGAATAATGTTCATTAAGAATCATAAAAATTATATTTTTGTTGAAAAATATATAAATGAAGGTATAACTGTAATATTTTAATTCGAAATGAAAATAAATTATCAGAATGAAATAATTATTTCAAAATAACAATAAAAACACTGACAAATATTTATCAATATTTTTGTCACTAAAATTTGTCATATTGAGTGGTACATTTGGTTCAGTGAAAGAAATATTTCAATTGTTTAATGATTTTTATAATTTGGTTATTACGATTTAACATTTTTTAGTTCACGCAAATTTTTAATGGTGTTTCTGCTTTGTATAAATAGATGGCAACAGTAAAAACTTTATCATTTTTGTATTGGGTTCCCCGATATACATACGAAATATGATCGAACTCCCCAATGTTTCGTCTGGATATATAACGTTTGTGATTGAAGTGTTTCGGTTTCATAATAACGTACAGTGACTCACAGTAGTAAACGTACAGTGACACACAGTGAAAATGGCCTACTGTTGCAAATATTTTTTTTGTGTTACTCTTCAAATAATTAAGCTACTGAAGTGAATTGACATTCGATTGCTTTTATTCCGATTAATTTTATTCGACAAATCAATATAATTTGAATTGTGCATGGAAGTTTTTCAAAACAATTTAATAATATAGAAACAATTAAAAATTGTAGGTAAGTTAATTTTATTTAAGTGTTTTGTTAGTAAATTCTAATATAATGATTTTAATTTTTTTTTAAATATTTATTTTAATTTATATTTTAAACATAAATATTGTCCTTGGTGCCATTTATAACTGACGATAGCAAATCAAGATACTCAGGAGGAAAATTTATTACTCCTTTTAGAAAAAAAGTTATGACGATTTATTATTTGGAAAATCACGATTGCTTACGACAGGATGTCAATTTATTTAATGTTTCGAAGAGTACAGCACACGATATGCTTTATTACTTAATTTAGCTACTTTACGTACATTCACCAAAATATATTAAATGATCAACACAAGAAGATACCACCTTTAACAAAAAAATATTTTTTAGTAAAGGATAGACTCGGCGCACATGTATCAAGATTATTAGCTAATACCACCTTATAAGGACAATGATAGTTTTAATAGTTAAAACGTTGATTGAACTACATTCTTCATTAAAAGAAAGATTGCGAAAATTAAGAGAACTCCAAAACACGAGTAGAATCGTGCTTTATAATATATGCTAAGAACAAAATGAAGAAGTAGAATTTATAAATGAAAACCAGAATCAGTAAAAGGTAAAAAGTATTTCTTCAATTATTTGAGAACACAAATTAATTAAACTTTACTGTAGATAAAGATTTCCATTATGAAAAAATACTGACAAAATAGTCAAGGCGGGATAAAAAATATAATTTTTCTTAACGTGCGAGAGAAATAAAAAATATTTCCAATATAAAAAATTTATTCAGTACTGAATAAATTTTTATGGTTACTGAGAAAATAATTATACCAGTACTGACAAAATATATCAGGAGAAGTATTTTTATTCAGTATTGGAGAAATATGTTATAGAAAAATAAAGATGGATGATTTTTTATGGTCGATTCATAATTTTAACATCTCGTTTGTGCTATTCATCTTAATTAATTGTGACAATAAATTAAATAATGAATAATTATGTTAAGTTTATTTTTCTGTTTAATTTATTGTTGTAGATTTAAAGTGTATTTTGTCTTTTTTACAAAAACAAAAAAAAAATTGAAATTTATTGGTTATGTTACACGCATCTGTCAAAATATATCCACTATAAAAAAACGAATAAAGTAAAAAACGATCTCTGTCACTCTAATGGCATTTTTAATTTTTTCTCGCTTTGGGGTTTTCAGTAAAAAATACTGAAAACATTTTTTCATAATGGAAATCAAACTTAAATTAAAAAAATTCAAATATGTTTTTGTATTTATCATAAAATTAATTTATAATTTAATAAATAATTAAAAATTATAATATTTTAAAAATAATATTCTAACCTAAACTTAAGACTAATTTATAATTTCAAAAGTTTTAGTTTCTAATTTTTGATCTAATAAACTTTTGGTTTTGTTGTGGAGTTGTCTCGGGTACTTCCCTTACTGAGACAAGCACATCTGTGCCTTGGTGTTCAACACCGATGCTCACACCTATTATTCCAGCATTACTGCCTTGCATTCCTAATATGTCATTTTATTAAAAATTCAAACCTTATTAAATTCTATATAAAGCTGCTAAGGACAATCCACATAAAACTGGTCGTGGGCCTAGACCAGTTTTATGTGGATTGTCCTTAGCAGCTTTATATGTCCCAGACAAATTACTTCATTTAAGGGAACATTCTTATGATGATTTTGAAAGTGCCATAATTAAGATAAGTTGTATTCTGAAAATGGTGTCTTTTTGTATTCACCATAACATCGTAACGCTTGAAGGTGAGTTAAAATGATTGACAGACGTTTGTTTAATTAGTTGTTCAAAATCGAACATCACATCGAGGTGCGAATTTTAATCATTACAACTATTAAAAATATACTTAGAAGGTACAATCATGAGAAAAGAATTATTAATAAAATAAAAATAAGCCCGAAAAAATTGTTTACTAAATGTGATGAACGTTGTATTGTCAATAAATCCATGGGTAATCAAAAACTATTCGAAGAGGATTAAGCAAAGCAAGTTTAAATGGTAGAACTTCACACGTTTTAAGTCATGGACGAAAATAAATATAGCCTATGATGGGAGATGGGAGAGTTCACGTTTGGAGAAAACCAACTGATGAGATGAATCCAGAGCTTTTGGCGTTGGTAAACTGCACTTTATTGATGGAAATATGGAATATTTTAATATTTTAAAACAAAATTTAAACGCGAAAAATTTTACATTGAACACTCGTTTCATTTTTACCAAGATAATTATCTGAAACATACGGTTACGGTTAGTATTGTGAAAGAATGGTTATTGCATAGTTTTCATCAGAGTGATCATCACTACAATCGCCAGATTAAAGAGTGAGTTGAAAACGATATTGTTGGAACAATGGAATAAGATTAGTTCAGATTATAAAACTATGAAGCTAGTTGTATCAAGTACATCCATAAAAAAAAACCTTTTTAAACATTCATTTTTATTTTTAATATTAATAAACTTCTCAGAATTTTACAAAATAAAATATTTTTAACAGCGTGGCATTTTCACTGTGGGTCACTGTGTATTTGTGAACTTGGCCCAAATTTAACCATAAAAAATACTACGGCAACACCCAAAATATAGTTGTTCATACATTTTAAATGTCAGTCGGTTTTTAACCAGTTTTTGTTCACCCAAACCTAAAAAAATAACGTGGATTAGATACTTTGAGGCATATATAGTCTGCCGAAACCTCGAACTGAAGGTGCAAAGCGCGAATTCTTTTATTGAACATCCAGGAAGTGGAATTCGTTAATCGGATTTTCAGTTTCCGTTGGAGTATAAAATGGACAAGTTTAAGGCAGCTATCACTCTTTACTTGTAGGACCACGCATTGGGTGCAGGAGCTCTGACAGTTACAAGGAGCTAGGACTGTCTAAAAGTCCGCCATGCACAAAAAAAAAATTATTATGTTTGCATCAACATCAGAGAAACAGTTCCCGAATTATTTCGCAATGAAACAAATTGTAAATTTTGCTATAAAGAACAAGGAGACTACTAGAAGTTCGATTTCCTAAAAATATCGTTGATTGAGTTAGGTACTTGGATTATATATAAATAATCAAATATTGCCGTTCATTCAATATAGCAATGAAAACCATTTTGTAGTGCTTAACAAGAGAAATTATGTAACATTTCGTAGAAAAAAAAACAATTCTAGTTTCGTGGAATGAAATAAAGTTTGTGCTGTTGTGTTTTTTCAACAATTCAAATATACAACCAAATACATTCAAGCCTTGAGATACAGTAGAATATATCACACAATTTCACATTTTGGATATTCACTTCCTGCTTGTATTATTTTAAAATTTAAAATTTTATTTAATAATATTGACTAGAGAATAATAAGAATTATTAAACATTTCACAACCGGGTACCTATTTGTTGGGTGACCCGCTCTTAAAAAATTTAGAAGCAATCGGAAACATTAGAAAACTTAATGCGACAGAGTTAATGCAACTTTCGCTCCAATCCTATAGATATATACGCAGCTTCAATTGATTGATTCAGTTTACAGTATTTTCTTACAATGTCGTTTGTATACAAAACGTTGTGAAATTAAAGCTTATTCAGCAATAAATAATAACCGTGTCGTTCTAAGACGAGATTACATTTTTTAATCACAGGTAAGAACAAAATAGTTTTAGGCCGAGCTCTTTATATGTTTTGTATTTTTTCTTCCTGCATGTAATTTTCAGATGTTCTTCTGTAAACTAAATTATGTTATGTTTAAAAGCAAATTACTTCTAAATATCATTGAATTAAAAAAATTGGATACCGCCACAACTTAAGTACCCGGACATAAGACTTAACCATAGCTTAAGTACCCGAACATAAGACTAGGGATCGGCTGAAACTTGTGGCTCTCCAAGGAACTCGTTAGCATAAAAGTGTAAACCATGTGTCCCAAGGCTATACATAGAAGATGATCTCGGAAATGTTGGAGTTGGATTTATCATTAGGATGCAAATTGTGAAAAATTCTGTTACTGTTGTCCATTATCTTGGGAAGAATTACCCCTCTGGCGAAGGAAATTACCGGTAACTACAATAATTCTTGTAGGAAAAGGATGATTCATTCCAAGTACTGTGAACTACTACCTATAACCATTCCTATGCGCTAGAATATTTAAGGAATCTCAACAAATGCGAACATCTGTGTAAAATGACAGTAACGCAGTCACAATGCTATTCCAATATTGAAAACGGACGATATAAAACTTTTAGCGCTGTCCCCAATATTTTTAAATCTCATGTTGGACAGAAAAGAATCATGCGTATGATATTTGTACCCAAACATGACGTGGATGTTATATATACCGAGTTCTTTCAATCGCGAGATCTGGAATTAATTTTTTATATTGTAAATATGAAATTAAAAAACAGCAAGAAATTTTGTTTTTTAAAACCTTTTAAAAGTAGAATTAGTAAAACATCGGATTATTACATGCAGGAAGAAAATATGTAAATTGAATATTGGAATATCAAAATTAAGTTGTTCCTTATTTTTGAAATACATTTCATTTAAACTCAAGAAACATTGTATTGGATTTCTGTCACAATAGAAAAAGTTCATATGCTGAGTTTCATATTGAAATTTTGTTTGACTCTCGAAAAAGTAACCTTCTGGGAGTTAAACCTATTTTATGTACATCACATTATTACCCATCACATATATGAACATATCGAAACAGTGAAATCGTGAAATTAGGACTTTGTTGGAATATTAAACGTGTAATTCATTCTTAAGAACAGATTGATGCGCTCTCTTCCGTACGAGAGAAAGAACATTTTTACTTAAAATTGTTTCACTTCCTGCATGTAACATTCTATTATAATGTAATGACATGTTCCAATATTAAATTTATTTAAATACCTTAAAAAAGTATAAACATGCTTTGATTTATACTTCCTACATTTATTTAATATTCTTAATAAAATGTTTTGAGATAATTAAATGAACCAAGACCAATCAACATCACAAACTCATCAGATTTAGACTTATGTACGTTTTGAGGTGTATCGGTTCTAAACCATATATACATATAGAATAGAGAATTCTAACTTATTATCTGCTTCATTTCAAACAAAGACATCAGTTCATTGTCATGTACATATGTATTGATTTTGATATGATATTTTTAATGGATTTAATAAATGTGTTCATTTCATGTAAATATTCTGTATAGTAAAAGTTTTAAATTAAATTTTCATGTACAAATAATATCTCGATATACGTGCTTTATTCGATATATACAAGCTATGTATGTACATGTACACGAATTTTATGTTTTAAAGAATTTTCTATTTGTATTCACATTTCAAACCTTTTAATTTTATCTCATGGGGAGGAAAACGACAACTAGAGTGGATTTTTCCGACATATTGTATACATGTATATATATATACATTCGTGTGTGTATTGTATGTGTATATATAAAGTTGAGGATTTTTATGCTGTTATATCGATATGAATAGAAATGGGAAAAACTCGACAAAATCAAATAATGAGGCACTCGAACCAAAAATAAAAAAAACTGTACAAGAAAGAAAATGAAATACCTATCATCAACATCATCGTCATTGTAATGATCACAAATATGAAAATAGACAAATTTATTTCTATATACGCTTCTATATAGGTATATCTATATATAAAGGACATATGTATATATATGTACATGATGTTGTTGAATGGTGGTACGATGGTTTTAAAATCGAAAAAACAAAACAAGAGATTTTTTTTGCCATCCCAATACAACACAACATCTCTCGATGCTATATATAAAAAAAAAATAATTTTCTCATCTGAACTTGAATTGAATGAACGTTGTTGGATTTTCCATCTGAAAAAGCACTCTAGACTCAAGACATTATGACAGATTTTTTTTTTTATTTATTTTTTGGTTTAATCATTGAAATATATAACAGAAATGAAAAACACGGTAACAAGAAATGAAAATATATGTAATGCGAAACGAGAATGGAAATAAAAAATGGCAGGCACCCTTTTTTGTATTTTATATGGCATTATTATAAGGATTCTGTATGTACCTATAAAATATATATCTATATACAGAGAGCACAGAGTTATATTTGTTGAAGATGCTCTTATATATAGACTTTTATTATTTTATATTTTTTTTATTCCTTATTAAGGTATTAAGATTGCTTTCATGGCTGTTCAAGCTGTAAACAAAAAAATATATATTTTTAAGAATATACGACGAATTTCTTATTTACATTTCACTAAGTTAGGATTGATAAGATCATCAAATTTGCTGCGAGAAGGTGAATTTTTAAGTGCATTAAAATTGTTAAAGAGCTTATAAGATGTCTCTTCCGATCATTCTAAGAGCCAAAATAATATTTTAATTTTTTTGGCGGTTTTTACAATTATTGTTGGCCCTAGCCGTGTCAACAAACTGACTCCATCGGTTCCAATTGGATGTTTTTATGAGGAAAGATCGCGATCGCAAAGTACATCATTCTTATCGCATTTTCGGTTGCACTTTCTTATCGGGAGTAAGGACCTTATTATTTCATAATCCGGTCTGAATCAGCAATTTGACATTGTACTTTGGGATTGAGCCCATCAGATTATCCAAATGAGTCGTTTTATTGGGGTTGGCTTACATCAGTAAGCGCATTTATACACAGACAATTGACAGGCTAGCTAATCATGTACAAGCGAAGAGTAAATATACGATCATGAACTTCCTGATATTCTAATGCAATCTTTTTTACCTGTAGCCCAATTAGAAATCCAATTCCAAGATTTCCAAAGTCATCTCCACTGTGTAGCAATGTATAGTCTGGGGCACATGGTCTTCACTTTTAGGCCATTGAGTTTCTTGGAGCACTGCGATTTCCAGCACGGCCTGATAAGGCCGTTAAACGCGCCAGGTTTCTAAGTTACTGCACGTTTCAAAGGGTGTCATTGTTGTTTTGGCGGCGTCCAATTTGTTTTGTTTGTTGATATTTTTAAAATTTGTTGTTTTTTACGGATGCGGGTCGTCAGCCCAGCGATCCAACCAGATTTTTTCGCTTCCTACGACAAGCTCAAATACGACACAAAGTGGTGTCAAAATCGATAGTATTTTTACAAACCTGATCCATACAACATTTATCATTATACCTTCTCATATTTGTACAACATTCTATTGTTTTTCTATAGCAGTGTCCCTGGTCGACTGTATGGTTCTAGGGTAAGAAAAACGACAGCTTAAGCCATGTAGATTGCTTTACTCTGCCAGGCTTGCCAAGCAATACTTTATATTGGTTTACCGTTGTGACGGGTATTATTATAATTCCTTATATGATACTAGGCGGCACAGTTGGGATCTTACGTGTAAAAAAAGTTTTTTTAACTTTTTTATGTAAACTATGTAAAAAATAGCATAAATAGCATGTATAAAAAGAAGACAACAGAAGGCAGCGCCATTTGTTTTAAAATGTTAAAAATCTACAATCGTTTATTACAAGTAAATTTTCAAACAATCACAATTTAACCAATTAAAAAGTACCTTTGTTACAAAAAAATTCGATCGATAAATCTATATAAACTTTGTTGTAAAAGCCCAAGATGATATTGCCCACGGTTCTTTTGAGATTATGGTCTCATTAAATATGTAGACCAATTATATGAGCGCGTAACATATGCTCCGTTTAACTGGGAACGACAAAAGAACAAAGAATGGGAACCTCAAAGGGATTCCCGGGCATTAAATTGCGCAATTATTCCAAATCGATATCTAGAGTGTAGTTCGGATTTTCACTTCTTTTTTATTATTTGGAATATTTTCTTTGCTAATTGTGTTCAAACGTTAACTATTGGTATTTGTTGGGCCGCTAAGTCTTAACCATGATGTCAACACGACGTTAAACAATTCGGTGGACTGATAAACGATTTGTTAAACTTTGTTGCTTCTCGTAAAAAGATTATTCCCCCTTTAAGGTTACATGCTAAACAGCCTCACTCAAGATCATCTCCTTGGTACAGTGAACTGATCTTTATTTAGGACGAATCTTGAAGTAAATTTAAGATAGGCTACAAGACCTCCAATATTTACAAAAACAAATTTAGAACAAAGTATCCACTTATTTGATCCACAATTGATGTCACTCACTATTCCATACTCCACTATTCCATACTCCATTTTTATTCGATTGCGTTTTTCTTATGCAGCCACGAAATCCAATATGTTGCTGCAGATAGGACTATTGAATAGTTAAATTCCTTCTCCAACAGCGATGACATAAATATGATGTTTTGATATTGTTCGGGATTCCACATGAAGGTTCGCCATCTCATTGAATTCAAACCCAGGAATCAAAGAGTTCCTCAATTTAACTGGTGCTGTACAGATGATGGATAATTTGTTAATAAGTGGAATAAGGCTATGAAGATAGCAGGAAAGAAAACTGAAAGTAAAAGAAAACTATGACGGAAAACTATAGTTATAAAACCATAATAAATCTGGTTGATGTATACTAACTATGATGTAGATGCAGAAGTCACAATAAAAAAGACTATAACAGACTAAAAGAATTCCAGAATAATCTTGACCGTCTACTTTCTAGGGCTGTACAACTGTTCAAGGTCATGAGACTCATCGGAGCTTTCAAAAAATCTTTGAAATTAGTGAGTGATGAAGCTCTACGTAAGTTGATCGCTAACCATCCACTCTATCAATATATACCTAGTATTCTTGTCCAAGTTATTAGTTGGGAAAAGTTCTATTTTAGCTTCACGTAACCCAGTTAAAGGTGATTTTAAACGGTATAAACCTGTTTATAATTCTAATCTAAAATAAATGATTGTGACATTCAGTATATAGTTGGAAAAAAATTGTACACAGTTAATTATTCCACAAATTCTGTTTATTAAATAGTAAGACAATTTTTTAATAGATGGTGCCTTAGGTACTTATTAAATTTGATAAAAGATGGCTCGACGGTTCTTTTTACATGAAATCATTTTTTACATATAGAATGTAAAAACTAACCTGATGTAAATTACATCGTAATTTATTACTATGCTAGGCGGTGCCTAATCTCTAGCCATGACAGATGTGTTCCAGTTTCTCTGTTGGTTTATGCTTATTCAGATAAAAACTGTATTCAGATAATATAAAGTATTACTCTCTGATCAAATAAAATCATCTCATTTTCGTAAACGAACTATTAAAAATAATCACAAAAAAAGTTTGGTACAATTAGTTCTTAATTGTGTTTTACAAACATTATATGCAGGAAGTGAACATCAAAAATATGATATGCTCGAATTTTTTTATTTTTAGATCACAAAATGTTACTATACCAACAACATTTAATAGTCATTAACACATATAAAAAATCTGGTAACAAACCAATATTGGAGTTTAGAAAAGGATAAAAGAAATCCTGTTGTTAATATTTATCTCATAAGCACAAAGAGCTTTTTTTTTGTTGAAATATTTATTACATTACAATACACCATATGCACGCAATTATGGTTTAATTAGCACTACACTTAAAATCTGTTTAATACTCCTTTCTACGGATATGAATGGTAATACATCACAGAAGCCCCAAAAAAAATAAAAAAAAAAATTTTATGTTGTGCTCAGAATATAAGGGAGAAATTAAAAATTAATATCCTCATAATTTTTATTTTTACATAATTATTCATGTGAAATAATTTATTATAATGAAGATATATACAAATATACCCCCAAAATACATCCTACTAAAAAACAAATACTTGGAAAATTATTTGTTCGTTTATGGCAACACTAGATTATGTATGTATAAAAATAAAGCGTGCAAAACACTTTGTGTGCTTTTATATATACATACATACGATTGTACATATATACGTTATATTAAATAATTATATTTAATATTTAATTAAAGATAAATAATAAAACAAATGTTTTGTTGATGCCAAAGTATAAAAAATGGAATTTATTTTACTTAGACTTTTTTGTTTGGGAGGATTTACTCATGCAGCTTTACATAATTTGTTTGTGTATCACATGTAAAAGCTTTATAAAGAATAAAATTTAAGTTGTTTAGTTGATGGTTAATGGATCTACGAACTATGAGGATTGATGAACAAACCACTATATTTACTTTGAATTTTAACATGTTCGTTTTGGGTAGATCAGTTTGGATTTAATCTAGTAGGATTATTGTATTATGGGATACAGCGATAGTGAAAGGAGCTAAAATTATCTTGATTTCGAAAGTTGTGTATAAATCGCGTTATTAGCAAATAAATTTCGATAATCGAAGCCTATGAAATGAACCATCTTTCTTTGGAATTTGTACATCGGTCAACCAAAATTGGAAGTGTTCAATATGGCTGGATATATTTTTAGTACTATTCTCTGAGACATTAAGAGACACTCCATTAAAGTTTAACAAGGAATCTTTATTATTAGATCAAACTAAACCATATGGGGCCTTACTCCTATTTTGAGTAGAAGTAAAAGTAATAGTAAGAGATATAGTTCTCAAAAATGTCCATATCAGGGAGCTGATGTACCTCGTCCAAAGAAATTTAACAAATAAAGCTTGGTTTAATGAATAGAGTAGAGATTAATCTGTTTAGTTCTAATATATATCAGATATATATATATATATATATATATATATATATATATATATATATATATATATATATATATATATATATAGATAAATATATATATATATATATATATATATATATATATATATATATATGTATATATATATATATATATATATATATATATATATATATATATATATATATATATATATATATATTTATGTATATATATATATATATTTATTTATAAATATATATATATATATATATATATATATATATATATATATATATATATATATATATATATATATATATATATATATATATATTAATAGCAATGTAGGTTCTTATATGAAGTAGGGTCTTGTTAATGATGGACAATTCTTTATATTTTGAATATTTAAAAAATTTAGAACCAGTACTGCTCTGTAGTTTTGAAATATTTAATCGCATCGATATACTCAAATTGAATTTCGTCTAACCTTTCTGCTGTTCACCAAAATATCTCGTTGTGTTAAAATATGCAAGACAGCACAATGTTGAACCTAACCAAATCTTCATGGAATATTTGAAGAATAAATGAAAAAGTATAGTGTTGGAATCAATTACTCTGCATAATATCATTGTTTGTATATGAATGTACAAACATATGTTGTATATGAAAAGTTTGGCACCCATCTAGTTTTGTACATTTCCTGGAATCAATCTATTACTGATTAGTAAATTGTTGTAAATAGATAAATAAATGTATGAAATAATACGTAGCGATAAAAACGTAGAATTTAGAAGTTGTAAAAGCTCCGGCTTTCTTAGTACAGATACAAAAATCAAATAGATATGTGAGACGTGGATTGCTATTTACCTGGTATCCTTTTTCATAAATAATCCGATACTTTAAACTTTATGTCAATAAAGAATTTTTAATTAAAACTTGCGCTTATGATCCCAATAACTATTTGTGTAAATTTTGGAACATCTTTTCTAAATTTTAAGAAAAAATTGTCAACATTTCAAATCATATTAGGAAGTTCCTATTTATTAATTAGCCGATTGGTATTTCCACCGTTTGTGTCTTTATGACTGAAAGCGAAGATTCTAAAAACTCTTACGCAGTTTCAGTCAAATTGATACGATCCATTTTTCAACATAAAATGAATCCATCGGACTATCGTTTGTAACTGAAGATTGAAATGTTAAATAATCTACTGGTTATATTAAACAAATATCAGACCACTAATGATCTATGACTTTTTCTTATTGCGTCCAACGATTAGTCATTGGAATGCGAGAATATTTTGTTGCAATAATGGAAGTTCTGTTGCCTCGAAAATATAGTCTGATGGTAACTAGCGTTTTGTAAAAATAGGGTTGAAGCAGCAAACGAAAAGTTGGATTTATGATTGACATCATTACACATTGTTACACAGCAGTAAAGGTTATTATTGATCTCTTAACTGAAGTGAAAGGTTTATTACTATCTTCCTCGCTTTGTGTGACTTTTAATCTCACGTTAAGAGAAATATATCACCACTAATATGCTCCAATGTTCTAATGGAATTATGTATTAAGAGTTGAGTATGATATAGCTACTAGTGTTATGCTATTCTTCGGCAGAAGTATATCTTAGTAAGCACCAAACTAAGATCGACGAGGCAATGTTAAATAAGCAGACGTTTAGTCTGTCGACTTTTGGTAAAAATCCTGTAGATGTTCACTTAAAGTGTAAACCGCCCACCAATTGTTGATTTTTGATCTTCAAGGGTTTACTTACATCCATGCTCAATTAAATTTTTTGCAAGAAGAGGATGATTTCCTATCTAAAATCATAATTAATTCCACTTAAGCTATTTTGTGAATAAACAAAATTTACGTTTCTAGGTACAGAGAATCCACATTCTCTGAGCCATTATAACCATTGAAATGGAATCATTGAAATTGTACTGGTTTGGTGTGGCAGTTCTTACGTTTTGGTTATTTAAATTGCTCGGTCAGATTGCTAGATCTGACATGCGCTAGACTCATTCCTTTGAAGATTTTTGCTTTTATCACAACAAATCAACAAATCTCAAACATTGGTAACATTGAAGAAGAAATCAGGTATTATGCAACCAAAAATTCAAAATGGTGTGAATGTGTATCAACTCAGGAGATGGTCGTTCGACTGATATAAAATTGATTCAACTTAATGTTAAAATACTTTCAGATAAACATTTCGTGAATTTAGATGTCATTTTTATTCAAACGTAACAAAGTGGCAGTATATATAGTCCTTAACAAAATTATTTGTACATCGCAGAAAAAATTCTCTCATAACGGGAATCCCGATTTTTTTCACGTTTTGACAAAATGTTACAGGTTATCCTTTTAGTTATTATTTTTCATTAAAATTTTGTAGTCGATATTTTTTAAAATGGTTAAAACTAAGGAATTATCTTTGGAAGTCAGATCTGCATTGTAGGGGGCTATTCTGCTGGGATGCCTATAAAAGAATTGGCACGGATGTACAACTGCCATCGAAATTCGGTTGCTTATCAAATAAAAAAATCAAAAGTAAAGAGCAGCTTGAAAAATGTGCAAGGGGGAGGGCGAAAACGAGCTACAACCGCAAAAGAAGACAAAAGAATAGTTAATCTTCTAAAACGAAACCCTCAAGAAAAAATCCAAAATGTTCAAAATGATATAAATATCACTCGAGAAGTCAAAATCTCTCCCATGACTGTACGAAGACGACTACACGAGGCAAATGTCAAAGCCTATACCATTCAAAAGAAGCCATTCATAAACCAAATAAATAAGAGGAAGCGACTTAAATTTGCGAACACCTACCAGTCGAAGCCTGTGAAGTTTTGGCGTAATATTTTGTGGACAGACGAGTCATGTTTTAGTTTGGATGGGACATATGGGAAAAAATATTTTTATTCGACTCCTGAACAAAAAAAAAATCGCTCCGTTGTTATGCCAACTCGCCATAGTGGTGGAGGTAAAGTTATGGTATGGGCATGTTTCTGCTATAATGGGGTTGGTAAACTTATTATGTTACCTCAAAAGGTAACTTCAAGTATATATGTACTTGGAATTGTTGAACGAGCACGCAATAGTTTCTGGATGTGAACTAATCGGCCATTTTATACTGCAGCAAGACAACGCTCCAATTCACAAAAGCAAAATGATTACGACGTTTCAAAAAAAATTTGGACCAACAAACGCTTGATTGGACCCCCGCAAAGTCCGGATTTAAACCCAATTGAGAACATTTGGAATTATTTGAAACAAAAATTGGCGGTAGAAATTGGAAGGCAGCCAAATGAAACTTTTGCTGTAATAAAAAATGTCTGGGATTAAATTCCAACACAAATGGTAGAAAATCACGTGAATTCCCTTCCACAGCGTCTTCATGAAGTTATTGAAAACAATGGTGAGAATACTTCATATATATATATATATATATATATATATATATATATATATATATATATATATATATATATATATATATATATATATATATTATATATATATATATATATATATATATATATATATATATATATATATATATTTTATATATATATATTTATATATATATATATATATATATATATATATATATATATATATATATATATATATATATATATATATATATATATATATATTTATTTATTTATATATATATATATATATATATATATATATATATATATATTATATATATATATATATATATATATATATATATATATATACATATATATATTTATATATATATATATATATATATATATATATATATATATATATATATATATATATATATATAGCATCTGGAAAAGTTATACATTATTATGTTATAAGATGTCACTTCATAATGTCGAATGCTTATAATACTGCCAATTTCCTATAGCGATACAACAACAAAATAGCGAATTGACTCTCGTCAAGAGTAATCATCGAAAAGTTTTCGACTGCATACAAAATAATTTCCAACCCATCTCACAGTCACAACATAATTTGTATACGACAAAATGTCTACATTATATATGCATAAGTATATAAAGTGTATTTATAACGTAAAGTATAGATCTTCATATAGGGCGGTATTTGACAATATAATTCCCGCATTTATAAATAAAAATGAATGCCATACACATAATAATGAAGGGTTGACTTGTCACTCAAGTACATGTATATACTCGTAAATAAAACAACAACAAAAATTTCATAGTAATTGAAATGCATATTACTTTTGTAATGTACGTCTATATAGTACATATTATATATTGTATGTTGAATGGCTGTTGTCAGGATCGTTATAACAAAAAATTAACACAACAGTGAATTTTAATAATATAAATTGTTTTTGGCTCATATCGACGAATGATTATTACAATAATCATCATCAACACATGTATATATATATAATATATACAAGGGGAGTTGACAAAAGTTTTCCCATTCACCATCTCGAATTTTAGCAAAATATAATGAAAGCAGTCTTAATAAAATGTTTTAAAATCGCAAAGTGAAATTAATTTTTGCTTTGTTGTACGGAATCCATCCAACTTCGAAATGCTTTAATCCATATCCGTATCGCTTATATATACTTGACATTATCATAATTAAAAACTTTTGATTAACCCTTTACAAAATGAAAAGTGTATATTTGTCGTCATATATGAAGGAAACTGTATAGAACATTGTATATAGATGAAATCATATCATCTCAAGTGTTTATTCTTTTCATATATATAGTAGGCATGAGTGTGATAGTTGAGAGGCTGGTTGCATTATGAAAATGTCTACGTTATTATTATACTGTTATAAATTTATACTTGACATTTTGATCTATAAGAATACTCTTTAGAGACTACATATACAATTGTTTAACCATTACATTTTATAAAATATCAGGCTTGCAACTTGGGAATTGTCTCGAGTTTCAGGAAATACATATTGGACGATAAGGTTCAGATTTTTTTTGATTCGCTATTTGACGGCGCTGTGCCATCCAATATTTAGGCCGTTTTTTAAACTGATCTATACGCCATCTTAAATATTTAAGCACAACAAATTGAATTTATTTCACTTACTTTTTATAACAAAATAGTTTATTATTTTGACAGTATTAATTTATGACAATCAATTTAGATTGGCTAAACAGTCGCAAATACGACTAGATCAAAAATTATTTCATTCTTAAATTTTGGTTCAATTTATAGTTGTTTGCAAGAAAGAGATAGAAAATAAGTCACAACGCCAGGATACTTGAATAAGTTATGTTCCACAAATCAGTGTATTTATTTGTATACAAATAATAAATACTATTTGTGGAATTGGTACGTATACTTATTTGTGGAACCCAACTTATTCAAATAAGTATCCTGATGAGCTAACTTATTTTCTATTTCTTTCTTGCAAACAAGTCTAACTTGATTGTCAAAATTTATGATTAAAATTATTTTGATCTAGTCGTATTTGCGACTGTAGCCAAACAAAATAGATTGTCATAAGTTTTTAAACAATTATATCTATCAAAATAAATCTTATGTCAAAATAAGTGAAATCAATTCGAATTTTTTTGCTTACTTATTTAAGATGGCGGAAAATATGTTAATAAGTTGGGAATTAGTATCAGTTTAGAAAACATCCTTAAAGATAGTTGTTTGCCTTACGTTCACAATTCATGGTTAGTTTACTCCATATTAGCCTCTGCCTAGATGTATTGTAGAGATATTACGAAACACACGGGTGTACAAAAGTGATACTTTAAAATCGATTGTATGCACTATTGTAACCAATATGACGTATAGCAGTCAAAATAGAAACTGGTTCAAATTCAAACGCTTCAAGTGATATAGTGATAGGTTTAGTTTTCACCAGTAAAGTGTTTAAAGGCTAGTACTAAGATCGATTTCGCGTGAAATTTTTATACGATTTTACCAAAGTGAACTCAGAAATGAAAAATTTCATTTCTGTTTCAACTAAGCAGTACTCAGTTCATTAGCGCAAAAACTATAGTTATCTCAATGCACCAAAGATGGCGCGCATAAACTCTACAAATTTGTTTCGCGCGAAAATAAAGATTCGAACCATTTTTTTCACGTGAAATTTGAACATTTGAACTGGTGTAAAAGCAAGGACGTAAATAAGCGAACCGCGAACAATTTGGGAGTGCTTTGAGCCCCAAAACAGATTAGAGATTAGAAAAAAAAGAACGTTTGAACTGTTTGAACATTTCAATTCTCCAAATAAAATTCATTTCTATTTCACGTCAAAATAAATAAATTTTTGGAGACCACGATAAAATTTCAGTTCACTTTGAACTGAGTACTAGCCTTAAGCAGTACTCAGTTCATCATCGAAAATAAATATTTTTTTCTCATTGCAACATAGATGTCGCGCATTAACTCTACAAATTAATTACATGTGAAAATAATGATCGTAACCATTTTTGACCGCCTAGGTGGCTCAGTGGTTAAAGCTGTGGCAGTTGGAGCGGGAGGTACCGGGTTCGATAGGGGCAGGATGCAAAAGGGATTTTTCATCATCTGATTACGATCGGAGGTGTTAATGACACATCTATGACCCCCTGTTGGAGTGCAAAACTCATGGGCCGACCCATCTTCCATGTCAGTACTATAGGCTGGCATGGAGCTATGCAATGCGCAGATGGTTCTATGAAAATCGGACCTATAGCCGTACGTCCTCGATTTGGTCGTTAAGACGTAAAGTAGGACGTAAATAAGCGAACCGCGAAAGAGCTGGGAGAGCCTTGAGCCCCAAGAAAGATAGCATAGAATAAAATATAAAATATATAAAAAAAAAAAAAAAAAAAACATTTTTGCTGTGAAATTTCGACGTTTATGTTTTTTTTTGCTCAAGGCACTTCCAACTCTTTCGCGGTTCGCGTTTTTCGTATTTACCTTACGCCATTACGGACAAATCGAGGACGTACGGCTATAGTTCCGATTTACGTAGAACCATCTGCACATTGCATAGCTCCATGACAGCCTATAGGACTGACATGGAAGATGGGTTGGCCCATGGATTCTGCACTCCAACAGGGGATCGATCATAGATGTGTTCATTTACACCACCGATCGTAATCGTGCCGCTATCGGAATTCAAACCCGGTACCTCCCGCTCCAACTGCCGCAACTTTAACCACTGCGCCACCTGGGCCACCTGAGTAATATTTATGTTTCTGATGTATTCTAAATAGATATGATAAAGTTGTGATTTGTATTCTGTGATATGGCAAACACCAAAATTCTGCAGTGAAATGAAGACTATAGTCATAGCCTCCCACCAGTTGCAAGCGGCTAAAGTTAAAAAGTGAATTATTAAAGTGTGATAAATTGTGTTGACAAGATAAGTGACATAGTATCCAACAGTGGCAAGTGTCTAATCGTTTCGATGTATTAAGTGAATTGAAAAGAATGAAGTTTGAGAGAAAGAATGAAAGTCTGGTCGTTTTTAATTTTGATCCTCGTCGGAATCGTCAATAATCCGGATACGAACCGTGCAGAGTCTTAACAGTATTTTAATAATAGACGGTAGATCATCGCCCTCCTACTAGTATCTTCTATTGTGAATGCTACTGTTATAGACTCTTGCACACTAAAACAGTTGACAATTCGGCATTTGCTCTCAAGAGGGTTTTCTAAACAAAAAAATTCGAAGAAATTAAAAATATTTACAACTAATAATGAGTGATTCTTACGAGGGTTGCCTGTTATATTTCGGGATTTGGCAACCCTGGTGTTGCAATCTTTCAACTGACAGCTCTATCGTAAAGTTAGAAGTTTTTGAGGCTATACGTACTCAGAGCGTTTTGACATACGAGCGCTATTTGTGTTGTTTACGGTAAATTAAAAGATTCATCTGACCCCAAGAATTGAATTAAATCGTGAACATTTTCGTGCGATTATTTTTTACAACTTTCGACGTGGATTAACTCAGCAGCAGTGCATGAATGAACTTAATTCAACTTTTGGCGATGAAGCTCCATCAAGGACCAGTGTTTATCGATGGTATAGTGAAAAAACATTGATGCTGTGCGCGAACTGATATTGCAAAATCGTCATGTGACGTATCGTGAGATAGAGACAACCTTAGGTATTAGTGGGACCAGCATACACTCAATATTGCATGAACATTTAACTGTCAAAAAAATTTATTTTGAAAATTTTTTGAAAATTGCCTATAGAACGGCAATGTCCATTATTGGATAGCACGCGACAAAAAGGCCATATCCAGCACATAATAAAGATAATATAATGGCGATCGCTGAGAGTTTACGCGATTACCGTGATGAATCGATTCGGTGTCATTCTAACAAGCTTGGCTTTTCGTATGCAACAATTTGGCGTAGTTTACATAAGGATGTTGGTTTAAAAGAATACAAAACTTTACTCATGTAAGAATTGATGCGATCAACCTTCGAAATCGTCATCGTTTGAGTCTTTGGCTTTTCAAAAACTTGAAAAAGGTCCACTATGTTCGAACAAAATTTTGTTTGGCGTTCATCAATTTGTGTCTTAATGGCTTCGGTTATAAGCAAAAATGCCATATTTGGACTGAGAAGCAACCCGAAGAGGTTCAAGATGGACTTTGATATTCAGAAAAACAACGATTTGGTGTGGTTTATGAGGCCGACCGGAACGTTATTGAGAATGATGCTCTTGATCGCGCCATGATGACGTACTATTCGCTGTCTGAAATTAGAGCCCGTGATCTTGCCGACATTTGGTTCCAAAAATTCGGTGCTACTTGCCACACAACCCGTGAATCCATGGCCAAAGTCTATACATATATTAACCGGTTACGATTGAGGAATTACAATCCATTCATCTGGATGGCGTCATTGCCCAAATATCACTCGAAATGTACGAACGCCCTATCAAAAAAGGATGTTCAGAATGGATTATTAATTTATAAATAGTATCCTTCGCTCTCGTGGCAGAGAAGGTAGAATACTTGCTCTTTCATTCGGGGGTCTCGAGTTCGATTCCCGGGGTGGTGACGTTTCATAAATCACGATTGGGTGTTTTTAATCTGTATGTGTATGTGGGTTGAACCGTGGGCCTCTAGTGGCATTGAGTTCTGGAATTATTTCCGCCTCCTTTAATTACTTTACTATTTATATCCTTCGTGTATTCTACAGTGTCCTTCGTATAACCTCCTCACGATAAGGAGGTTTTTGAGATGGTTTCAAAAAAAAATATTTTGTTAACAATGCATTACCCTCTGACATCTGCTAATAAATTTATCTAACAAACTGAAGGTAAGCGTGATTCCAATATAAATAAAAGCAATTAATGTTCTTCTCGTTTACAATTCATTAAATTGAGCTTGTTTCTGTCATATATAAAACGATCAAGTATCACAAACAAAATATACCGAACTGTGCCAATCACCATTTCTACCGGCTAAGTATAAGCAAAAAACAAAATACTCAAGACAATAGAGGTCGAGGTTTGCAACCAACAAATTATACCTTTATACAATGGTCATGTGAAACTGATATAGTTTAGATCAAAAACTACAAATTTTTTCCATGTTCCGTAAAGATGTCAACCTGATTAGTATGATTTAGTGCGATTGTTGTCGTTTTGTTCTTTATTTAACCCGCACACTGTACCCATACCATGCACCTTTATATATCAGTTTTGTGCGATCTTAGATTATATATTATGTTTTTTTTTGGATGAATACACCTTTGAAATCGGAAAACCTACCGTTTAAGATTCTTTTGGTTATCTTTACCAACATTTTGATCGTAAAAATTGAAAGTAACAATATATGATCTCGATAAAGTTGTAACGAAAATTAGATAACCGTTGTGTTATTATTGCTTTAAGATCTCTATGTAAATAATAACAATATAAGAAGAAAACAAAATAAGGAAAAGGCACAGCAACATAATGTTTATAGTATATGTAATATGTAAGATGTAGAATTGTATCATTTCGCTTGATGAAGCACAAAATATGATGTTTGAAAGGAAAATATTGAATTCTTCCATCAATCAATGACGATGATGATGATTGATATGGTTTTTTTTGTTATTATTTTCCGGGAATAAATAAAAAACTGAAAACATCCATAACAATCACGCACATAAGAGGTTATTTTGGTGTATATATAGGTTTTGCTCCAACTATAAAAACAAGGTTTACTAATAACAAGGGTGGTGTAATTAATGTGTAACATAAACATAATATTTTCTTAAAACATAAAAAATTTCAAGTATGTAATAATATTGTGATCGATATAACGGATTTAGTTGTGGTCATCTGGGAATGGGAACAGTATATGGTGTAAATTTGAAACAGAATGGTATGTTTCTGTGAGAAATAATGGGTTGGGAAACATTTCGATGTATATCTTATGATTAACCGTCCAAATGGTTTGTTTCTCGCGTTTGAATCATAATATAGGGGTAGGATGTTATTGTTGTTAATGCAGAGTGTAGCGATTCTACGGTAATCGGACCTATATAAAGCTAAACACGTCCTAAATTTGTCATTGGTGTAAGATAAAACGTTGTAACTGCTTCACTCCCAACAGATTGTAAAGAATTTAAATCTTTAAATAATAATCGAAACAAATGAAGCAACTGAACTTCATAAGGCGAAACGAAAGCTTGTAAGGCGGATTTATTTATTTATTTTTTAATTTAAAGAAATCATTATGTAGAATCAAATATATTTAAGATTTCAGATAAGAAATTTAAATTTTAAGATTTAATGATAGAAAATTTAAAAATTAACTGTATAAAATAAATATTAAAATTAAAAATTAAGTATATAAAATTATAATTGTCTGAAGTGCTGTTTCAATTTGATGTTAAACTGTCCCTTCGACAGTCCAAACTCGAATAGATGCTCAACATCGGTAAAAAATTTGGTCATCATATTGATTGGTTTATTTTCGCCGTAATTAGTACGATGTTTTTCAAGGGCACGTTTATCTTACTGCTCTTAAGAATAAAGGGAGAGTCTAACATGACCCAAAAGTATATTTCCCAAAAAACTTTCACAATGTTGTTGCCTGCGATTAACCAAACTTGCGATATTATATGCTTTACAGCGTATAGTGTAAGATGGTAAGAGGGTCAGGCTCTCATGGAATGGTAAATTGTAGTTGTAGTTCCAGTTTGTTTGTTCATAATATAGAGTAAGACTCGCTTTTGTACACCCTCAATTCTATTATTGTGGTCAGCGTTATGGACTAGTTGTAAACAGATCAAAGTATAGGAGATATTCTGCTCTAGTGTCCCAAACGTATATGACCTATGCTAATATCGTCAATATATGTCGTATCAATGTCAAACTTAGGCCAATATCTTTTATTTGAGCTATATATGTATGTGGTGTAAAATACAGTCCAATAGTTTAGATTGAATGAGACGATTCGACGATGTGATCACCATATATGAACAAGGCCAATCTCGTCAATATCTAATGTTTATACCATAAATATGTGGTGTAAGATGCAGAGTAATATTAATCCCTAAAGCAAGAGTCGCCTCTGAATTCCGCTCAATATCTCTTTTAAACTCTGTTAAATAATGAAGTGACTGAGAGCATGGACGATAAATTAACGTGGTACTTGGAAACAAACCATCTGCTTTCCAGGGATCAACACGGGGTTAGAACCAAGCGAAGTTGTATGGATGCTGTACAAATCCTAAAGGATTAAAGGACACATTATACATTAGATATAGGAAACATTACGTCACAAACTTTCATACAGGAGAATGGAGTGACAAGTGGTTAATGTCTATAGCCACCACTTTATTTCTGGTCGCAATCGACTCCATTAAGCATATATTTCGTCTGTCTAAAGTAAGGTTCAAATTATATGCTGGAGACGTAACAATATTTTACGGTGTACAAGATTTAGCAAAACACCAACAAGAGATTTCCCATAAATAACAGGCAAACTGCAACTTTGGTGCAAAGCAATAGGGTTCTCGTTTGCACCAAATGTACTTTGGCAGGAAGCTCAGATGCACCCCACCACAAATCACATTCAATAGAATCACGTTTGAGAAGGTCAAAACGCATCGGTACCTGGACCCTAGACATAACAGGATGAGTTGGAAGGCTCATATAGAGAATAACTAGAAAGCCATAAACACTCAACGCAATGATGTACCAAAACTCTACCAAATTGACATTTGGGCTTCTCAACTCTATATTATCCATGAAAGCATAAAGATAGCTACCCGTGCCCACCCACCGACTTCAAACTAAGATGTATCAACTTGAGCCCAAAACTACACTCTAACTCACATATACAGTAAATCTTCGGTTCCAAAATCGCATAGTTCATATGTACGTTATACTCGGTATCAAAATAAATGAATCTAAAAACCAAACATCCAATCTCTGGTTTTCGAGATCAAGATGATCCGAACAAATGATTCAGCGATCTTTAAAGGCCTTGCTGCCTTTTGGTAGAAGAAATTGTCATTTTCGGCTACGATGGCTCCACGACGTAGAGAGCGATTATAGGCATATTCTAACTGTTTATAACAGTATGAAGAGCTGGCTCGTGATCGAAACCGGTAGTCAGATTGTTGACATGGTATGGGCCAACAATGGCCTGTAAAAGCCATAAAAAAATATCCAATATCTATTGTGGTGTGATCTGTACAATTAACAACTTTGAGATTCAAGTTCTTCTTATGAAATTCTGGTGCCATTTTATCCACTTATGTCGTGTTTGTTTTTGTCTCTACTATTTGTTCTGGGCCAAAGTTCTCCAAACTTTTTTCACAATTCCTCACACTAGCCAAATTAACGTTACATGATCAACACACATCACATTATATGACATTACCTTCCGATACATGACATTACTTTCCGATAATTGTTATGAAGTGTGAATTTTTAGTTATGTGGTAATATAACGGTCATTCTGTTAATGATGGAGTACGTAGTGTTTGTTCTATTAATCGTAAAAGTCAAAAATAATGTATCCGCAGTAAACCACAACGTGCAAGGAATCGACAAATATTAGGAACTAGTTATTCGGTAAGGACTAATCTTTTAAATCATCTATTCCTTGTTCTTCTAGGTCGTTCCCATAATCTAGAACGGAGAGGTTTTTCATATTTAGGACACGCCAATTCGAACATTTGCCAAAGCTTGAGGTAAATTTTAAAACAGTGAAGCTCTGTTGTCAAGGCTGCTACCATTTATACCAAAGTAAAAACAGCTCGTCTTATTCATCAGTAATATTCTGACATTTCCACAATGTTTGGAAGTTTTAAATTAAAATTGTTTTATTTCTGTAATCAAAATATGTTATAGTTCATATTTATTCATAATTAAATTACTTTTTTAATTGTATACGAAATGTTTTCCTCGCATTTCTTTGGCATGTGATTTGGACTGGCGGTTATTTGCAGACCTATTAGGTATTCGCGATGTTTATTTTTGTACATCAAAAAGTTATATAAATAATAATTAACCACCACAACAACGTACGCTTTTGACAATCTTTATTTAGACCAAACTAGGCCAAACTATAGCGATCAACTGGTGATTATACTTTAAGACTTTGACAACATATCTTACTGATTTTTGAATTAAATATGTAAAAGGTATTGCCAGAGTGTAATTATGACTCTGCACGGTTCTTATCCGGATTATGGGCGATTCTGACGCGTATCAAAATTAAAAATGACGAGAGTTTAGCCAAACTTTACTTTATTTTATTCACTTAATAAATTCAAAAGATAAGCCGCTGCCACTGGTGTGGGCTATGTCATTAATCTTGTCAACACAATTTATCATACTTACATAATTCACTTTTTAACTCTAGACTAGTCGCTTACCACTGGTGGGGGCTATGACAATAGTCTTCACTTCACTGCTTAAACACTTTAACACTTCACTGGTAAAAATCAAACTTGTCCATTCTCGACAACAGTGAGATTCTCGGTCTTTCTATTTTACTCCCAACAGTTAATGTAGTGGTCCATAAATTTAAGTGTAATGTTATCTCTTTCCTCATCTTATTACCACATAAGCTGGAATCGACTATCACACACGATAAAAAATATTGCATTGTATTGCCTAACTTGAATTTGGCCCGCTTATACTTCGACTACTACTACTTATACCACGCACTGTAACCACTCGACTATTGACTGCTATGACGATTACAGTGTTGATATTGGAATATATTTATTTAGAGGAAAACAGATCTAATTGGCATTGGTAACTTGAGTTAATTTTGTAATTTAACTAACTTCACATTTTAAGACGGCCTTAAGGCAGAACCATCCACGAAATAAAATAAAATATAAAATTTCAACGAAAATTGTTATTTATTTTTTTGACACATGAGCCATGAAAACTTAAAAAAAACAATATTGTGTGAATGCAAAACTAGAAAAGCAGGCCGTTTTTTGTACGTTTTGATTTTCCATATTTTTTCCGCGAATTTTATCGCACAATTTTTTCTATTAAGTGACAGATAAATTAAACGAAAATTTTAAATTTTTTTTATGTTCTGCTTGGGCAGAAGTAAGCAAAGCCTGCTTATTGCAGTATTATTTTTTTAATTTTCATTTTTTAATATTTCTTATTTTTTCTATAGTTGCCACTTTACAAGACGTGCAAAGTAATATAAATATAAAAATCAATAACTAAGATTTGGCAAATTTTTCTATATACTTACCTACCGGTCGGATATATAAAGGCCAAAATTTGTACACTTCGCCTTAGGGTCTGTTTGATAATTCGCACGGTGCAGTGCACTGCGCTGTCAAAATTTAACACTGCGTTTTATTATTCAACCGGGTCACATTCAACCTAAACACTGCGTTTTATATTAAACCGGTTCAAATTTACACTGTCACACTTCGTTTTTTATTTCACCCAGTATACTTTTCATTTACACACGGTGTCAAAGAATGTACAGTGGGGTAGTGCAAATTAAAAAAAAATGGAAGGCGTTAAAAGTAAGCAATGTGTGTAATAAAATAAATTTGTATTTTTTTATAAATAAAATATTACATATTTATAATAAATGTATTTAATGCATATGTAATATTTGTAAATAATGTATTTCAAAATATATATTGTTGTTATACATTTTATTTTGTACCTCACCATGTTATTTTTGATGTGTTTCCTAGGCGGATTCAAATGGCCACACGAACTTGTTTTGGGCTTAATAAGTTTAGTCAGCGAGCACTACTCGGACTTGGAAAAAGGCGTGAAAAAATTGCTGAGTTGGGACCAATGCCAGAACAAATGGAAGGGATTAAAGCGACAGTATAAGATTATTAAAGATCACAACAATATACAACTGGGAACAGTATTCGTATTTGGACTTACTCCGATCTTATGGACGAGATTGACAGTAAATCTCCCGAGATAGTTGCAGTAGCAACATTTTCAGATCTTTCAAGCAACATCCAAACAAACGATCCAGAGCTATATAACGAGGTAAACAATATAATAATTTCAACCACATATCAAACCAACATAGAAAAGGAAACGAGCCGCAAGAGAAGCCGAATCAACGTTCAGTAGGACAACGCTACGTTGTGGCAGTTGAAAAAGTGGCAAACATCCTTAGTAATAACAATAGTAGTTCAATCCTTGTATGTAACTTTTGAGTTTTCCAAATTGCCATTATTTTTGAACGGAGTCATCAACCAAACTTTCAGCGGATAAGCTGAATCGCCGAGTAAGTGTTCCAGGCGGTAGATTTCACACACCCGAATCTTCCTGCTATCGATCTAAACCACAATATACATAAACCAAATCAGTATGTGATTACGAATTTACTTCATAAATATAAATATCTAACCTTAATGTTTCCCGATTTCTAAAAAACCACAGTCCAATCATGATTTGATTTCCTATTTGCATTTCAATCCTACCTGGTCGGTCCTACCGGTATAAACTATTGAAAGTTGAAATGCTCATGCGGAAATTTTCTTTAAATTGGAATTCGCTGTAGTTTTGCACTATTTCTTCACAGAAATTCTTAATTTTATATTGAATTTCTTCATCTTCGTCATCTTCATCACTAGAATTCATTAAAAGGAATGGATTTGGAATTATTAAGTTGATCGTATTCATTATTAATAATAAGTAATAAATATTTATTTAATTTGTTTGATAGTTAATTATTTTTAGCTCAAAGCAAAAAAAACATCAACAAAACAATTGACCCATTGCAGTGAGTGTATCGCAGTGTGATGTTCTACACCGTGTATGATAGTCAACATGTTTTGCTCATTTTTTCGTAGCCTACTAATTTATCTTATATTCGGGAAAGTTACTCGTGTATTAAAAAAAAGTAAAAGTTTCTTTTGAGTTATGATTAGGTAGGCCAGACAAGGTATAATAATTTGAGCCACGAGTACTGCATTAACTTTTAGTTAGTTTTGTACTTGGATTAAGCTGATAATCGTTTATCTTCATGAATATACGAATATGTTTTGATATCATTGTATATATGTTTGTGTATCAAAGCGATCTGGACTTAAAAAAAATACAACTGGTCTCTATATCCTTAACAACAATATATGTAATCCTTTATTCAAAATAAATAAAACTAATTTCATACACAATGCATATAGGACAATAAAACAACTTACGACAACAAAAAACAGATTCTTACGTATTAATTTCAAGGATACCGCCTAAAACTGATTGAAACTTATTTATAAATAATTTTAAATCTCTATATACAATCAGTGTATAATGTATAAATCCTTCTATTCAAAACAAACTATTATCTCTAGTATATAGAAAAGAAATGTGTGATTATGTTGTCTGCTATATATGTTCTTGTACGGCGTCGATCTATTCAAACAGTGCGCATGTACATGAAGCTATTTACTCAACATATTTTGGGATCCGATATTTTTTTTGATTATGGTTCCAGGTTATAAATGCTCAATCTGCTTTACAATATGTAACTATGAGTATGTATGTGTACTTAAATGAACATATATCTCAAATAAAACTATGAAAGTAAAACCAAGAAATTAATCTTCCGTAATTAAGACGATTGAATTTTTGTTGTCACTTAACAGTGACACAATGACAAACAACATTTGTCACATGATATGCTTTATGTCTTCTTATTTAAGCTAAGTTTAGTTTTAACTTTTACTTTATCCTCGGAATAAACAGCATAAAAATGTACTGGCTTTCGTCTTTAGTGTGCGGTATTATGAACTTGTGTCTTTAGATTAATTGTGTCTCATCAATGTGTTAAACAAATGAAAAGTAACGATTGTTAACAAATTACAGGCCATTGTCGGCCAATACTGTTTCAACAATCCGACTCTATCGGTTTGAATGCATTAAAAACCGGATTTTTTTTTTGAAATTTGAGCCTTCGTTGTGGAAAAATGTTACAAGGATTTTTATTGAAAGTATTGCTCTTCGCTACCTATTATACTTCTTCCCATCTTTCTGGTAATTTATGGATTCCATCCCAAAGAAACTGCGCCGGCTTGGTGGCCAAAAACGAATCAAGCCAATTTTCGATACCTTAAATTGAAGTCAAGCGTATTCCTGATAGGGCACTCTGCATGGATGGAAATAGGTGGTAGTCGGAAGAAGCACGGTCTGGTCTATAAGGCGGGTGAGGCAGAAATTTTGTTGGAAAATGATTCACTTGTGTCTGTTCGTATGTTGGCCGCTCTGCCTCGAGTTTTTGCTTCAATCGGATCAATTGTTGACAATAGAGTTAGGTATTGGTATATGGATCGCACCCAGCAGGCACAGCATTGGCCACGTGAATATTCGGCTTTAGTTTCGATGGACCGGCCTCGCCTTTTTTGACATACGCTTTTTTGCGCTTGGTATTATTGTAATGGATCCATTTTTCATCTTAACAATCTTAAGACAATGCGATGCTAAAACGACATCTTTTTGTCGCGCTCGAGCAGCATTTCGGACATGCAAAATCTTTCAAACGTATGAAAATTGTTGCTTGATCAACTCTCAATGATTCTGCAAGTTCTTCTTGCGTTTGACATGAACCTTGATCGAGTAATTCCTCCAATTTTTCAACCTCAAAATTGTTTCGGCTAACCAGGACGCTCTTTGTTCTTGATGTCAAAATCACCAGTTTTGAGGCGACTAAACCACTCAAAGCACTGTGTTTTTGCAAGAGCATGCTCACTATACAAATCGGTCTGTTCCAGTGGAACAAATATTTTATTTAATAGTACAATTTTATCACATGAAAGTCACATGATTTATTAAAATTACGGGACATAGAGCTTATTGGTAATTGCATCCTATGTGGTCGTGCTCGAGGAAGAAATAGTAATCTTATTAAACCAAATAAACTGCATTTCCCAAATAAACAGCAGGGGGGCGTTAACCAACCTATTGGCCTAAAGACATCAACAAGGTTCCTGATTTGATTGACGATTACATTTCGAAAAGAATAGTCTCAAATTGCATTGAGGTCGAAGCCATTGACCCTACTTTAAAATGAAATTTAGACTTACCGATAGGGAATTATTTAGAGAAAAACTGAAAAAAACTATCTAACGAGTTCAAAGTTAGTCTCAGGCTAAGCAAGAACTTGAATTACAAGATGGATCTTTTATTATCTCTGTGCTCAAAGCAGCTAAACTACCTTCTGGCAAATCGAGAACTGATAAAAGAAAGGTTTAGGAGAAGACGCATATGGCATAGAACCAGTAAAAATATTGACAATAGAGAATTTAATCGGTTAAGTAATAAAGTTAAACGACTAATAAAATAACACAAAGAAGCTTGCACTGAAAATTATTTTAAATGACTGAGCCTTGAAGCTGACAAAAATTATTACCTTTGGAAAGCTACCAAAAGAAACAAGAGGCCAATAATCCAAGTGGCGCCTATGAAGATTATATATGGAGAGTGCGACGTTACGAAAAAAAGCAAAATTGTTTGCATAACATCTGGCATCAGAATTTCAACCACACGACATACAATGTATGAATGATCCATCGAATATTAGATCATTCAAGCTTGGAAACTGTAATGTGTGAGATATTTTACGCTTTATTTAGTTTACTAATTATAGGATAAGTAATGTCTGTGGCTTCACAAACCGCCGACACCTATCTATAAGTGTACATTCAGCTACTGCAAACTCACCTTGAGTTCCAAATAAAAGTAATTTGTTTGAAAGGTAATTTTTATCCCGTACGGTGTCAACAATAGACTGTGTACGGTCATTTGGCTGTAACCAGTCAGAAGATGCCAAATCGTATTAAAAGCCCTACTTCGCAACCTATACTTCATAAGATTGTGACCGATTCAATGAACTCGGTGAATAAGCATTCATCTACGCGTGTTGGTTCTCGACAGTAATTTAGAATTATGGTTGTTTTCAAAAATCTCAACTCTTTTGTATGTCGTTCTCTTTTAAGGTCCAACCCTACTCCGAAACGAAACTAAGAACGTAACAGTCACACATTGCATTGTTCGATAACAGCTTATATATAATACTATAACATGGAGGATGGATCAGTTCATGTGTTTTTCATTGGAACAGAGGATCGTAGATTTGTTTGTCTCTACCAAACGTAATTGAATGATGAATAATTGACCGGTGCTACTGTAGGAACATGTCAATAACAAATCTAATCGAGACACCAAAGTATTATCTCCTTATATGTGTTATAAAATAGAGAAAGGACGCAGGGAAGGGAATTATGCATCTGCTTAAGCCCTTTATATAACATAACTTAAAATGGGGTTGATGACTGCGAGTATATATTTATTAACACATAACACTAATTATATACAATTTGTGCAAATGGAGATATAAACATAGTTAATTAATCGATAATATTAATTATATAAAAATACACCAAATTGTCCATATCGTAATTTTGCCAACTCAACCATTAACTTTCTATTATTCATACACATCGATTATATATTAGTTACACTATTCGCACCGAGATGTCACTACGTGTAGTGAAAAATTAAAAATTTATTTTCAATATTTTTTTTTGTTTTTGGCGAGAACGTTGAGTAATTTCGATGGAAAAAGGATAACGTTAAGTACATATTCCAAAAAATATTGTAACAACGCGAAATAGAAAGTGTGAATTATTAAATTTTTTACGCTGTTTTGTGGGTGGGATTATTTAGGCGTGCACGCGCGCGTTATGAGGGTGAGTTTTGTTTCGCGTTTTATATATAATGATGCGATGATGCGGGTTTAGGTGAAAAGTTGAAAATTTTGGTATGGTTTCTAGATGTATATATATATAGCTGTGTTTTCCATATATGGTATAGGTCGTAGAACCTTATTTACAAACACGTCATATAAACGGAAACGCGTGAATTTCGCGGAACTGTTGTTGCTTTAACATTAACATTCCGTCGAAATGCGTCTATCATTTTCTTAAAGCTTGTTCTTATGTACATATTCTGTGTATATATACGTCAAGTATAAAAATTTTATTTACTTTTCGACACCATTTTTTGTGCGCGTTTGTCGCACATCTTTTTTCGTCACATCGAGGTCTCATTAATTTTCACGCATTATACGTTGTATGTATATACGAAATGCCACGCCTTTTTATGTATTGTGTACATAATGATTATGTATGCTTTATTTAGACATGTACGCAGAAACAATTTGAGTTTAAAATTTTTAATTTGATGATGTCGTTCTTCGAACAAAAACACTTGGGCTATTTGTTTTGTCGTGAGTTTAACAAAACCCCGCGTTTATCGACTTACCGTATTTTACCGTCGGGCGGGAATATCTCGATCGGTTGCTTAATCTTATATGGAACACTGGCGTTTATGAAATCAATTCATCCCATTCCGCACCGCCGTTTTTCTGGCTTGTGTTGTTTGACTTGCAGTCAATGATTCAGTCTGCACAAGGTAATCCAATTAATGTATGATCAACTCATCGAAAGCTTAGCTGTTTAAACTTTTGATTTCGAACCGGTACTTATCGAAGTATTGACTGTATTCGATAGTATCCTAAAAGGGTGTTAAAGAGCTTTTCGTTAACCATAAAAATTTCAAACTTACCTTCTGTAATAAAGTTGCATCCAATTGACGAAGCAACCTAGGCAGCAACATGCTCACCGGTTTAATTTTTGAACTAAGTAGGGAAGAATAGTTTATAAGAATCTAATTTCTTGTGAATCACACAGTATTGACCATGACATTCCCAAAGTTGCATATTGTAAGTGTATATACACCTTTATGATTCAAAATCTGCAATGTAGCAAAAGCTCGAACCTAACGTTAAGCTTTTCCTTTTCTATTTGATGTGCTTTTTCTTTTCACGCTTAGTATCGAGAATTAAGCTTAGATTTTTAGGAAGTTACAGGTTGTTTATGTCAAGGTCATATAATGCTGGAAGATTTATAGTCGGCGAACCTCAGATTTCGGCAAAGTATAGAAGTTTTAAGTGCTTAATAGAAGTTGTACCTGCATGACGAGACGAAAAGGAAAATTATACGAGCTGATACGAAAGAGAGATACCAATAAGCTAAGATAACAACGGAAACCCAATAGGTAGGAGGTTTATATCGGAATACTGCTCGAACCTGTCACTACACTTAGTAATAAACCTTGCGTAGAAACCAGTTAGAAGCATAACCAGAATTTGACGTGGGACGAATACGAGTGCTGCAAAAATAGGAAAATTAAAGATAAATTAAGGAAGAGACAGCTATCGAACTGGATTTTTCATTTTATAATATCAAAGTAGAACGCGATTCATGGGCTAGAAAAATTAGGTTTTTCGCAAAATCAGGTGAAATCAGCAGTCATGATATGATGACTGCAACTAGCCATAGCAGATAAGTATAGCTATATTTGGCTAAATATCGATAAAAAGGAACTCTATAGGATGGAAATAGTAAGATGCAATGTTGAGTTTGTAAACCTCATATCAAGAGAATGTTGAGAGGTCAAGGCTAGTACTCAGATCGATTTCGCGTGAAATTTCCATACGATTTTACTAAAGGGAACTCAGAAATGAAAAATTTCATTTCTGTTTTCACAAAGCAGTACACAGTTCATTAGCGCATAAACTATAGTTATCTCAATGAACCAAAGATGGCGCGCATAAACTCGACAAATTTGTTTCACGCGAAAATAATGATTCGAACCATTTTTTGCACGTGAAATTTGAACATTTGAACTGTTTGAACATTTGAATTCTCCAAAAAAAAAATTCATTTCTATCTCACGTGAAAATAAATAAATTTTTGGAGACTGGCGTAAAATTTCATTTCACTTTGAACTGAGTACTTGCCTTAAGGAGTAAACAGGTGAGAATATCACAACCATGTTCCAAACACAACAACAGAGGAAAAAAGATGTGACAAATAAGAACTGGCCAGAAATGAAAAAGGCGATTATCGAGCTGATATAAAACAGGGATTCAACCACTAAGAGAATCTAAAGAACAAAAACCTGTTGGAATATTGTTGACGTATAGTCATCCTAAACGGATTTCATGAAGTCGAGAAATAGATTTTGAACGAGAGACGGTTACAACGAAACACAAATTGTAAGATTTGTATGGAAATACCACTCAACTACACTTAGTAAAGTTTGTAGAACTCAGTTAGAAGTGTAACCAGAAAACTCGTGTTGACATGGGACTTATACGAGTGCCGCAAAAACAGAAAATAATGAAGGACCAACTCGGGAAGAATATAGAAGAAGGATATCGAATTATATTGAGCGCGATGCATGGCTTCGAAATATTAACTTTATGCAAAGTACAAATGAGTTAAACGTCTGTTATTCTCGAGGAAGCATTATGAGCAAAACAATTGACAGTCAAAAAGAATATGTGCCTCTTAACAGTTTATCTTCCCCACTTCCAATATTTTAGAGTAGGATGCAACGATAAAAAGCCAAATACTTATCTGTCAATTAGTGCTCCGAATGAAGATAGACAGCATCTACATCTATGTAACCATTGTGACTAAAAGTTTTTATGATAGATAACTACCATTGTGACTAAAGGATTTTACGATAGATAGGTGCCAAATATGATGCAAATAGACGTACTTAATATCCAGACCAGAATGGAGCCCATTTGCCAACCAGAAGGCAAATCCGAGGTTTAGGCGTCTTTATTTCTTGCACGAGCTTAATCATATATAAAGACAACCTTGTTTTGAAATTTTACCTAAAGATGGTTCTAATATTTACACGATTAAGAATTTGTATTCCACAAAAAACATCTGCAATCAGTAGGTGTTATTTTTCTTAAACAAATTGATCCGGTTTTTGACGAAAATTTAATTATTTCAAATTCATTTCGCCTAAATTAATGATTCGAAATCGCAAACATTTCCTTATTGTGAAAGCACAATTTGTTTATGTTATTTCTAAGTCTATTACGTCATCTTAGATAGCCGAGGGTTATAAGTATAAGCTTTACATAATCAATTAGCTTTCAATCACCAAATAAATTATACAACACAATCGTCTAATTACAAACATTAAAACGTCGAGCAGATTCATAATTCCATCGGTGTACAATTTCTAAAGTTTACCGTCGAAAAACAAAGTCAAGTAGCTTTCAGCGACGCTTCGGTCTGCCAATTTAACCAGAGAGTAATGCAGAGAACGAAACAATTGGTACCCGGACGGTGCAAGGTGGATGCATCAAAGCTTCCCAAACTAGATTGTGTGGCCGTGTATTGTCATGATGGAACACGACTCTCTTTCCGTTGGTCAATTCTCGTCGCTTTTTCTGGATTTCTACGTTTAAACAGTCGAGTTGTACACAGTACAGGACCGAATTGATGGTTTCACTACGTTTCAGCAGCTCAATGGACAATTCCCTTCCAATCGTACCACATTAACACATAATATTTGCCTCCAGTTTAAAGTCGTTTGTCGAGGTCACCAGTCTTTAATTGTTCATCGCAATGTCAAATCGATTCAACAAAATTCATGTAGAAATTCATCCACATCAATTCAACTTTTCAAATAATACGAAATTGTCGTGTGGTTGATGTTCAATGCCTCCGCCATTTTCTGACAGCTTTCGTGCCAGTCTTGCTACACCAATTGCTAAATTTCATCGACACTTAGAATTATAAAACAATGGAAGCTGAAATGTCACCTTTTAAGCTCACGTACATTTGAGAACATTAGATTAACACCATCTAGTGGCCAGATTGCGGAAACTTTTTCTATATCAGCAGCATCATTCAAATCTCAGTTTAATTACAGCATCTCTCATAAAATTAACCAAAAAAGGATATGATATAATTAATTAAGTTGGATTAATTTATATGCAAATACATATACAGACAAAACAAAAAACGAAATCAAACATTGTATACGGGTACAATTATTTTGTTTATTTTAATGAACTAAATAATTACAAGTGGTTCAAATAAACAAGCAAACACAAAAAAAAATAATTGAAATCCGAAACAAACAGATACCGCGATTAATTGTGCTCAGAGTTTTGATTTAATTGTTTTAACTATACTCTGTGTACAACATATCCGGTATCATTTTTTTTCTAAATTTTTATTTCTAATTTAAGATGTATCTACCTTGAACATTTACATATATATACATACAAACGCAAAGTATTAAACGGATTATAATGATTAAGATTTGTGCTGATCTTGATTTGGATTAATGTTTTTTGTGCGATTACGATTTTAAATTACGTAAATCATTTCTAAATCTTCACCATAACCCGAGTATATACATTTATACATAGAAGACAATTTATTATTCATATACTTGTATATATTATGTGTATTGTAGAGGTCAATGTATTCACTCTATTCCCAAGAATTTTATCGGAAGTAACGAATTAAATATTAATAAAACGAAAGCAAACTCGAAAATCCTTTTCTGTGAAAATATAAATAAAAATTAATAAAAAAATATTTTAACCACTTTACGTTTACACAGTAGATCTGATGTATCTGGATTATTATTCAACGATGGTTTAAGCCATTAACCAAATTTTCGATAATAAAAATAGTTTGTTTAGATACTACCCAAACTACACAAATTAAGGTGAGAATACATGTACGAGGTACATACATTATAATTCCATGAACTGTGAAATCCAAAACGCATCATCTTGTGTGGGGTGACAGTTAACATATACTGTATTCCGTTTATGTATAACGAACGGAAACACGAACTAGTTCAGAAGATATATATATATATATATATATATATATATATATATATATATATATATATATATATATATATATATATATATATATATATATACATATATATATATATATAGCCTAGCAGTTGAGGCAGGAAAGTATTCGCGCACTGGTGGACCCCGAAAATTGCAGAACTGCGTAGATGCTGCAACTGCACTAGAAGCAAATTATTGCGAGGAAACTGGCGTAACCGTGGTCAAGTGGATATATCGGTCTATCCAACAAGAACTGAGAGAAATGTGCCAGGACCAACCTACGGACGGCTATACTGAAATCAAAGAAGAAATGCTGGCAAAAACCTTGGAGCAGGGAAGGAGAGGATCCATGGGGAGATGCCTATCGATTGCTGCAGAACGTGTCGCCACGAGCTTTTTTAGGGATGAACTAATGATCGGATGGACAAAGTTAAAGATGAAGAAAAGAGCTGAAACGGATGGGGTCTTATACTGGAAGCGGTCAGAACTGCATCTGATGTCCGCTCAAAAAGAATCTTGGATGTTATAAATTAATCTTTTAAAAATGTAGAATTTTTACGCATCTGGAAGATAGCTTAACTTGTTCTATTTAAAAATGAAGGGAAACCCCGGATGGTGTGCCTACATCATATGGACCACTCTGCCTATTGGATACCTTCGGGAAACTATATGATCACCTAGTGCGTCACAGATTAATAGACGAAGTCAACAGAGCGGGTGGACTTGCAGAGAACCAGTTCGGTTTTCGAGCGGGGTGTTCTACTGAAGGTGCTACAGCGGAAGTTATGAGGTTTGACGATGAAGCCGCTGGCGAATCTAAAATATACGGCGTATCTCAGTAGTAATTACCCTAGACGTACGGAATGCATTCAATTGTGCTGCTTGGTTAATCCACCTAAGAATTCCTTTGTCCGAGGACTCCAAGCTAGTGGAATATGCCGATGATCTGGCACTTATTGTATCGGCGAATTATGAACCTCAACTTGTAGAGTTGTAGAGTATCGGTTGCAGTTGGCGCTGAAAGGACAGAGCCATTTGTAATGGCGGGTAGGAGAGTGCCTATGGAATTCAACATAGGGGAAATAGAAATAGTACCAATAGCAAAAATTAAGTACTTGAGGTTCTGGCTGGACTATCGACGAAACTTTCAAGTGCACATTAGACAAACGATGGTAAAGGGGAATCGAACAACAATTGGCCTTATTCGTTCACTGGCGAAAATAGGAAATTGCTCATCTCGGTAGTAACATCAATCATATTGTATAAGGTACCAGTATGAATTCGAGCATTGGACACTGCAAAGGCCTGTGATCAAGTGGAGCGAGTAAACGAGCTTTTACACTCCGTGTATGTAGTGGTTATAGGACAACTCGAAAAAGGTACACCAGAACACACTATTTTTCACAATGAAACGTGTGGGCGAGAATATCGTAAGTGTACTGATCAAGTAGGGCGGCTGACAACTACGACCATTAATACCAATGATAATGACGATATTACGTTAAAAAATGAAAAAAACAACATGAAGCTAACAACATTTTTTTTGGTGGGTGGCTGCTACATCACACTTAGACCGGCGAAGGTCCGTTGTGATACCACTTTATGTACGGCTATAGGTCCCATCTACGTAAAATCATCTGCGCAATGCAGCCTATAGTACTGACATGTACGATATAGGACCGATGGATTCTAAACTCAACAGGGGATCCAGATGTGTTCATTCACACCACCGATCGCACCGCCCAAACGATCGATGGAGAAAAATCAATTTTTGAATGTTGCTCCTATTGGGATTCGAACCCGGTACCTCCCGCTCCAACTGCCACAGCTTTAACCACTGCGCCACCTGGGCGGTTAGCTAACAACATAAACTGATAAGATGATGGACTTAATCGCCATGCAACGGAAACATTGAAGTTATGCAAATTTTACAATCCCTGTCGTGTGGAGGAGCCGAGGGTGGGGTTTAGGTGCAGTATATATATATATATATATATATATATATATATATATATATATATATATATATATATATATATATATATATATATATATATATATATATATATATATATCTAATTCTGATTTCATGATTTCGGGAAATCGCTTAACGTTTCAAAAATGGGAAATGTTGGAAATTTACTTCAACAAGAAAGAAAATTGATTCAAAATCGCAAGAAAATGTCGTATAAAATATGGTCAAAACACGGGATTCACATTCAACAGTATAAAGTGCGTGACACGGACCATCTAGTTGACCATCTGGTCAAAACACGGGACTCACATTCAACAGTTTAAAGTGCCTAATATGGAACATCTAATCTAGTTGACAATCCAACGCTTACCCGTGCTCGTCGTGTTCATCAATTCGTCCTCGTGCATCAGTAATGAACATCAGCCGGTCTTTCATGACACAAATTCTTTATAAAGATCTTGGTTTCAGGCCCTATAAAGTTCAATTGATCCAGTAATTGAAGCTCCGTGACCATCCGCTTCAATATCGATTCGCTATGTGGGCCAGCGTCCATCTAGAAATTGATGAGGTTTTTGCAATAGTGAAACTGCGTCAAAAATTCGATGGCCGCGTTTTTAGTTAAAATGGTCGCGTGAATTGGCGGTTATGATTTGAAGCCTTTGGATTTAATTTTTTGTGGGGTACCGTGTTCTGATCTACTTACTGGGACACCCTATATATATATATATATATATATATATATATATATATATATATATATATATATATATATATATATATATATATATATATATATATGTATGTATTTATACACACACATATATATATATATATATATATATATATATATATATATATATATATATACCGGGTGTTTCTTTTAAACTGAGACGATCAAATATCTCGAAAAATAGCCACTCTACGGAAAAAATGTCAATAGTCAAAATTTAATCATACCGCAGGGGAAATATATTAGTGCAAAAAAATAGTCCCTCACCCCCCGCTTTGTAGGTAGGGCGGGGGTACCTTTTAAACTAAGATAGGAAGCCATATTTTTTATTGCAGATACGGATTCTACGACTAAAAGTGCGTATGATTTGAATGAAATATTTTCTTCGGTTCATGATAGATGGCGTTGTAATCGACTAAATTCAATTTTTTCAATTTCTTCTTCTTAGAACACACGTATTTGATTCTGCAATACGTTTGAAATAAAATTCGTTATGAAAACAATTTATTCAGTTTTGTAAATCACATTCAACGTTTGTGCTATTTGAAATGTTCAACCGAAAAAGAGGATCCGTAGAGCAACAGTCACTGGGGAAAATGATGAAATTGCTGTATTGGTAGCAGTGGCTCATAATCCTCATGTTAGTACACGAGAAATAGTTCACGACTCCAGATTGTCCCACATCAGTGTTTGGAAAATTTTAAAACGGCACAAGTATCATCCATATCATGTGTCTTTACATCCAGATATTCATGGCGCTGATTTCCAAAATCGGGTAACTTTTTGTCAATGGGCACGTGAACAAATACAACAAAACCCCAATTTTTTCGTTGCGTAATGTTCTCTGGCGAATCGTCGTTTACAAACCATGAAACGGTTAATCGACATAACATGCATTATTGGAGTGTTACAAATCCGCACTGGCTTCGTCAAGTTGAACATCAGCGTCCTTCGACTGTCAACGTGTGGTGTAGAATAATTGGCAACAATTAACACATAGGCCCTCACATTATTGAAGGCAACTTGAATGGTCAAATGTACCGAAACTTTTTGGAAAATGAACTGCCAATATTACTTAAAAATTGGAGCTTAGAAGTGAGACGGAACATGTGGTTACAACATGATATAGTTGTCCTCATGTTGTATTCGGTGGTGGCACGTGAAATACTTGATCGTAACTTCAATGTTCGCTGGATCGGTAGAGCTGGTCCGATAAATTGGCCTGCCATCTCAAAGACAAAGTTTACCAAAAAGAACCAACAACACATGAGAACATGATTGAGCGAATCAGAAATGCGTGTGCTGAAATTCAACCAAACACACTTCTCAGTTGTGTAAAATCATATGAAATGCGTATTAATAAATGCATTGAAGTCGCAGACTATCATTTTGAACACTTATTTTAAGCTAAAATTATTTTATTCACCTGCTATTTACATTAATAAATTGTTTTGATGACGAATTTCGAGTATTTCCAATGAAAACGTGATGTTTTTTACTTCAAACGTATTGCAGAATCGAATGCGTATGTTCGAAAAAGAAGAAATTGAAAATATTGAATTTCGTCGATTACAATGCCATCTATTATGAACCGAACAAAATGTTTCATTCAAATCATACGCACTTTTAGTCGTAGAATCCGTATCTGCAATAAAAAATATGGCTTCCTATCTTAGTTTAAAAGTTACCCCCACCCCACCTACAAAGCGAGGGGTGAGGGACTATTTTTTAGCACTAATGTATTTCCCCTGCGGTATGATTAAATTTTGATTAAGGACATTTTTTCCGTAGAGTGGCTATTTTGCAAAATATTTAATCGTCTCAGTTTAAAAGAAACACCCGGTATATATATATATATATATATATATATATATATATATTTATATATATATATATATATATATACATATATATATATATATATATATATATATATATATATATATATATATATATGTATATATATATATATATATATATATATATATACATATATATATATATATATATATATATATATATATATATATATATATATATATATACATATATATATATATACACATATATATATATGTGTATATATATATATATATATGTATATATGTATATATATATATATATATATATATATATATATATACATATATATATATATATACATATATATATATATATATATATATATATATATATATATATATATATATATATATATATATATATATATATATATATATATATATATATATATATATATATATATATATATATATATATATATATATATATATATATATATATATATATATATATATATATATATATATATATATGTATATATATATACACCTAATTCTCTTTTTACACGAATTTTTTTTACACGAATTTGATTTAACACGAGCTAAAAAGAAATTTTTTTCTCTGTTTTTACACGAATGGTTTTGTTTTAACACGATTTTCAAAATTCTATGAATTTTTTGTTCTGAATATATGAAAGAATTTTTCGCTTTTTTCAAAATTCAGTTAGATTATATCAATTTTATACGTGTATGAGAGGGATGCCCCGAGTTTTATCACAAACACCTGAATCTAGTCTATTTTTATTAGATTTCAATAAATTGTCAAATCACTGGATGACAAACAAAAGGATTGGGTGACTTGTGCAATCTTTACAGAATAGTTTACGTGCCCATCTGGTTTTAGAACACCCAAATGTGCAATTTTGTTTTCTTTCGCCTAACACTACCGCAAAACAACCACTAGGGCAAGAGATAATTGCTACCTTTAAAACGTACTACTTAATTCGTTCATTCCAATTCGTATTAGCTAAACTAGACCATAGTTAAGATCTAGCAGTAATTGAGGTATGGACGGCATCATTCAAGTTGGGTTAGCGTTAGCTGAGTTAAAGCCATTAACCTTGAACTCATGCTGGAAAAATATTTGACCAGAATCTGTCAAAAGTAAAGATCCTGATCATGTCATCTGTAATAACACAACTTTTACTGACATCACAACGATGGTACATACAAATGGTGGAGATGGATTCGATGATGTATCATTTGACGACATAGGGGAATTTTTACTTGATAAAAACTTGGGCAAAGATAAAATTATAGATCGCACCCTTGAGACTCATCAAGATCATTGTGATAATGGCGCAGAAAGTCCTCCCATTTTCAGTGCAAACTTAATATTGTTTTTTGATCTTTTCAGTTGCTTTTTCAGGTCTAGAACGAATCCACTGATTTTCCATATACTGCATATCTTTTTTTACACGAATTTTTTTTACACGATTTTTTCGGGAACGTATCTATCGTGTAAAAAGAGAATTAGGTGTATTATATATCAAACCTTGATAAATAAACGCACATCTTACATATGCAAGAAGTGGAATGATATATTATATATGTGTAGGAATTGGAGGTGCATGGAAAAACTGCCCTGCATTTTTGTTACCAAACCAATTTTTATAACATTTTATGATTTCCTTTTTAAAATGTTAGCGCGAATTCAACATTTTTATATGTAATGTAAATCAAATTACATAATTTTTGGTTCATAAATTCACAGCATGAATGGTGGTGCAGAGATACGATATACAATATACAAATTTGTTTATTACATTATAAACTATTCTTAAATTATGGTCGCTTTATATCGGCATTTTATTTTCGTTTTGTTTGAAATAATATTAATTTATGTATTTTTATGTTTTGACGGTTTATATAATATTGTTGTTGCACATGTTGGTTCTCATTTTTCAGATGTGGGATATCCCTGTATACGAGTATATATATGTACTGTCTGAACATTTTTAAAAACGGGGAATTCAATTAAATTTGGTTTACGCTGTCTGAAATGATCTATAAAGTATTGAAGGAATGCGATTGTAGGGTTGAGAAATGAACCAAATTTGGTAAGTACCTTGATTGTTGAAATCGTAGAAAATATTTTCAATCAAGAACTATGTTAAGATAAAGAAAATGATATCATCCCAAAGCGGCTAATAGCCGACTGTTTGAAAATTTAGGCAGAAGGAAACTTTCAATACAGTGTGACAATGGTCCATACAGGTAGGATAGGCCGTCAGTCCTAATAACACAGCGATAATTAATAGAAGAGCAAAACTACTGGTTACAGCCCCCGTTTTGAATGACGAAACGATTTGTCAAATAATTTCAGGAAAGTCAAATAATAGGAATCAATATGCCAGCAAGGTGTATGAAAAAGTCATATACGCTTTTTAGGCTTGTAAGAAGCTTTATAGCAGGACTTGGGGATTGATCTACTTGTCTTATCCTACTAACCATTATCAGACCTATGGTCATCTACGACGAGAACGAGCTCTTGAGGAGAAACCCATCTCATTTATGTTCAACCCATATCACTTTGGTTAATCTGAATAGTAGCTGACTTATCTAACTTGTCTTTCTTAATCATCTTACTTAATTAAGGAATTGTGGTCACTCAGCTACATATTTTAAAGTACGCTCAAGAAATTTTCTAGTCAAGATCGAAACTGTGTTTACACATATACTAACCTATAACAAACTACCCTACACGTTGTCGTACTTTGATGTCCTTGGCTTCAGATCGTATCACCTGATTACAAGTCGATTCAATGTGAGGGAAGGTGACATTAGTGGTTCCATTCTACCTGTGTGTCGATATCGGATGCTATGGTACAAGAAAACTCAGGAACTGTATAGTCTAGTATTGTAGTTGTGTAATAACGAAAAGTTGGAGTTTGAGCGATGGGTTAAATGTTGTTTCTGCAGATAAGGAAGAACGAATGGAATACATTGTAAGCAACACATCTTTTTGATTACTAATCTGCCCTAATTGATCTTGTTGATTTTCAGGTTTGGTAATCTAATTTTTGAGGCAAAATATGAATAATCAAATCTCGAGATAGATTTCGCATTTGCTTTAGAATTACTTGGATTGCATGTGGCGTATTTGTGTGGAGTGTATGAGATGAGTGTAGTGTGGACGTTGCTGCCTTCATCTAGTAGAGAAGATATTTGATTGGTGGAGGAGATAACGATTTTTAGTTCTAAGTTTGCATAGTGAAAATCATTTATGGTTGTCACGTATTGAGTGATTTGCGATTTAAGGTTACTTATAGGCTTGCTATTCTTAGGCCTATGAATACTTCAGTGTATAGTTGTTAAGAATGCGTTTTCGATATCTGAATTTGGAACTGAGAGTTGTTATTTCCTTCACCTCTCTTTTACTGGGTATGTCTCTTTTACTAGACGAGGGTGATGGTAAATGTACTGTGTCTTATTTATGTGAAATATCTTTGGAGGTTGTTAGGTGTAGGTGAGATCTATCTTGAGATTGTCCATAGCTGGGTAGGAATTTATGACAGGTGACTGCAGATTGGAGATTCAAAATTCGGATTTCCAGTTTTTGTAGGAATAGGTTCGGCGTTAACCGGGAATCTGGAATAGCGTTTGGTCCTACAGCCCAATCAATCAAATTATCCCTTAAAGGCGATTTGTATATATCGACGTTGTGTTAACCCCAGTAACATAGAATGGATGTAATTTATGTAAAGATTAGCTTTTGAGATAAAATATCCAAATTTGGTATGTAGCAGAGTATTCCCTATGTAAAGATGTATGAAGTGGTTCGTCTAACTGATATATATATATATATATATGATTTTTGGTGAGCTCAGAAAAAGTTTAAAAAGTTTTTAATTCTGGCCAAAAACCTAGTTTCATTTACATTTGTCTCATGTTGGAGGAGGGAGATTCAAAAATTTAAAACTAAAGAAGGCGGTATTTTTCCCAGAACCCAATGCCTCTAGGGCCCACGGTTCAACCTACATACACTTACAGATTAAAGAAGGCTTAGTCATCGTTGACTTAGAATTTGAAGGTATCCTTGCTGAAAGTACCATCGATCTGATTAAAGCTTTTACATAATATGTTGCATCAATTTGCAAGAACTCATTTCTTCTAAGGTGTCTGCTGTGTACTTAAATTTGAAAATTTTTCAGTATTGACAGTGCGTCAATGTAATCCAATAAAATGGTCCCGATAAACGAGAACTTAAAAAGCTCGCGTCTATTTTCCAGAGTCACTAAGTTGTACACTGAGACCTTATACGAACCATTTTCACGTACTGGTGCACATTGTAGGTGGTCAGCCCGCCAACGAATACTATTACACAAAATTGCTTTTTATGTCATCCAGTAATTCTGGTCAACGGCGAAAATGTTTTAAAACTGGTTTCAATTTCCGGTAGAATGTTAAAGTCGCACACTTATTGATCTTTACAATCTGTTTCGGGGCTCCAGGCTCTCTTAATTCTTTCTGCTGCCTTACACCATTACATAGCCAAATCGAGGACATACGGCTTATAGGTTTGATTTACGTAGAACCATTTGTAAATAGCATAGCTCCATCCTGCAGTGCTGACATGAAAAATAGGTTGGCCCATGAATTCTACACTTCAGTGACACCACCAATTGTAAAATGAAGCAAAACAATCTCTTTTGTATTCTGTCCCAATCGGGATTCGAATACCATAATTTTATAATTTTTTGTCGATTTGGACAAGTTTTGGAGGAAGGAGGCGCAGTGTCATTTTAATACATTTCGACATGTGGGTTAAAAAAACTATTTCACTTTGTTACAACATGGATCGAAAATAATTAAAATATAAATATCGAAAGCAAAATTAATTATTTTTATGTCATGTTCAAGAGATAGGTAACTAAATATATTATAAGAATTGAATTTACGAGAATGTCAGTTCCACATAGAGACACATATAACTTGCATACTGTTATCAATTATTTCAGAGATATCGAATTGTGTCATGTGGCTTATTCATTGTTAAATTTATTTATAAATGCATTATTACAATCTAAGCATTTTATATATTATATATTGTCTCTCTATATATCGGTATTTAATGGCCGTTTTATCGGAACCCAGTTACATAATGTCGCGTTTAACATAATATATACATAAAACGAGAATATTAATTAATTTAAAAACACTATTTTATGTAACATGTATACAGAAGCTAGAAATGGTAAGATACCGTCTTCAATTAAATGTCGTCTATAAATCACATCACATCGCGTCGTGTATGTTTTTCGAACGCACCAAACCTTTATATACAATCGAATAAGAAGAAATTCAACTTACACACAAAACTTTTTTTTTTTTTTTTTTTAACTTTTTTGTCTTTTGATTGATAAAACAGGAAAACAATTTCCAACATTTCAAAAGAAAAAATTAATTTTTTATTTTAAAAATGTTCTTTGACATTCCTTGAAAATTACGGAAAATAATTTAATAACATCGAAAAGAAATTGTATTTTGATACTATGTATACGAGGGCGGAGTGAGAAGTCTGGTAAAAATGAAGTCCAATTTTTTCTGTCTGGTCCGAATAATACGATTTCTCCTTCTTTTCAAAATATGCATTTTTGTATCGCTGATCTCCTCATTAGAGCCGAATCTCTTTCCGACAAGCCATTTGTACAATTATCTCGGATATAAGCAAAAGTCGCAAGAGGCAAAGTCTGGAGAATATGGCGGATGTGGGAGTAATTCGAAGCACAATTCATGGATTTTAGCCATGGCGACTAGACGCTAGCATTGTCTGAACATTATTTAAAGACAATTGATATAGGATTATCGCAAAAAAACTGTGGCCATGATCTTGTTGTCCTTTCTTGATTCTTTGGTTTCCGATGTATAGTGATAGAACCAGCCTCAGAAGTTCAACACGTTCAACTCAGATGCCTTCTATCCGAACTATCTCACGCACTTTCACTTTGCGGTCTTGCATAACCGTATCATCGAGTTGGCCAAACATTATTGGTGTGGTGACAGTTGTGCTTGTACGACCACAACGAAAATCAGTAAACCACTGGTGAATCCTTTTAATAGATAGTGGAGTCCCCATAATATTTATGAAGATTTGTTTTGGTTGAGGATCCAACCTATGAAGAAATCACAATGGCCATATAGAGAATAAAAACAATTGTTCTCCAGATTTTATTAATTCAGAGCTCTTGATATTCGGAGGGCTTTGTGGAACTGTCTTTTCGATCTTTTCGGCTAAATATAGTTATGCCTCAAGAATAAAAATGGAGCGCGTTTTTGCCCTGTGGGTGGAGGCATCCATGTTTCGTAAATTTTACAAACGAAACATGAGACCCATATAATACCCATAGAATATAGGAGGCGACTAAATCTGGTTGGATCACTGGGCTGACGACCCGCATCCGTAAACAATCAAAATTGTTAAAAATGTCAACAACCAAAAAAAAATCGGATACCGCCAAAAAAAATGATCCCCTGCTTAAGTACCCGGAAACGAGAATGGAGATCGTCACGCGGAACGTGCAGTCACTTCGAAAACCTGGTGCGTTGGATGGCCTTACCACATGTATCAAGGAGTATCGGTTGGAACTCGTAGCGCTCCAAGAAACTCGATGGCCTTAAAGTCGAGACCATGTGTCCCAGGGCTATACGTTGCTACACAGTGGAGATGACCTCGGAATTCTTGGATTTGGATTTCTCACTGGGCCACAGGTAAAGAAGGCTGTACTGGACTTCCAGGCAGTCGATAATCGAATGTGTAAGCTTCGCTTGCACATGAAATTAGCCAACCTGTCAATTGTCTGTGTACATGCGCCCATACTGATGTAAGCTAACCCCAAAATAAAGACTCATTTTATAATAATCTGAATAATCTGATGGGCTCTATACCTGAGCACGATGTCAGATTGGTGATTGGTGACTTTAATGCTACAGCTGGCAGAAATCAGACTGACTTATGCGATAATATAGGTCCGTACTCCCGACACGAAACTGCGACCGACAATGGGGAAAGAATGATGTACTTTTTCGATCGCTCATGATTTCAAAGTGACAAGTACATTCTTTCCTCATAAAAACATCCACTTAGAAACATGGACACATCCACGTAAAACATCCCGAAGCCAAATTGACCATGTGTTGATTTCTAAAGGCCGGGCTCGAGTTGTCCAAGACGTGAGATCGTATCGGTCGTCAACCAAATTCGTAGGCAGTGACCATTATCTAGTCACTGCAAAGCTACGATGGAGATTTTCGTACAAGTCAGAGGACAGGAGAATATACAACGCGATTCTCGTGTGAAGGTCTGATAAATGAAGAAACGCAACGAAAATATTAAGATCATGATGTGAACAGTGTCTGGGAAGTATTGAAAACCTCGGTTGTCGATGCTGCCCAGCACACTCTCGGTATAGTGAAAACTAAGCCCAAAACTGTTTGGTTTGATGAGGGGTGTCGTCTTGCTGTTGAGCAACGCAATATAGCCCACAATGAAGCGCAGACTCGGTTTACAATTGCGAGAAAAAACAAGGCAGTTCTTGCTAGGAGGACAGCTAAACGCATTTGTAGACTGAAGAAGCGAGAATGGTGGACGGCTAAGGTCTTAAGAGTACAACAACTCAGCAATGAGCACAATTCGCGTGGTTTCTTTAAAGGAATCATCGAATTGCACCATACCTTAAGATCTCGGTCAGCTGCCATTCGGGACCAGGATGGAAACCTCTGTGTCAACGTTGATGCGGTACTCGATTCATGGCGTGAACATTTGTCTGCCCTTCTTAATGTTCCACATGTATCACAAGCTGTATTTGAATACCCTCAAATACCGACTGCAGAGATGTTCATTGAGGATACATCCGATGAAGAATTCACAATAGCCATTCAGATACTAAAACAAAATCGTTCACCAGGAGTTGATTGCATTAATTCAGAGCTCTTGATATTCGGAGGGCTAACTTTGTGGAACTGTTTTTTCGAAATTGCTCGATTAGTATGGCGATTAGTTATGCCTGAAGAATGTAAACTGTCCGCGTTATGCCCAATTTTAAAAAAAAAAGGTGATCGCTTGAAGTGCGAGAGTTATCGCGGTATAGCTCTCCTTTGCACAGCATATAAGTTACTGTCTTACATAATCTGGGGAAGAATTACTCCTCTAGCGGAGGAAATTGTCGGTGACTACCAAAGTGGATTTCGTCCAAATCGGTCAGTCGCTGAGTTTTTTCGCTATGGATGATTCTTTCCAAGTACTACGAAACATCTCGCGATGTACCCCAGGTATTCCTAGATTTCAAGCAAGCCTATGACTCGATCAATCGAGAGAGGCTATGGTATGCGCTTGAATATTTAGAAATACCAAAAAAATATGCACATCTGTGTAAAATGACAGTAACGCAGTCACAATGAAAGGGAGTACGCAGCCTCGGTCACGTTTTGCTTGTTGAATGCTACTGCGAACTTTGAAGGGAGAGCCGCCTTTCGGTAGGCGAAGAGATCGCTGTTGGCGACGGTGGCTCCACGACGGAGATTTGGCATCTTCTAGTTGCTAGTAACAGTGGAAAGAGCCGGGTTGCGATCGAAACCGATGGGTTAAGATTGTTGCAATTTTACCAGACTTCTCACTCCACCCTCGTATACTTGCACACAGTATACTTACTCGTGTATACATATGTATATACATACGACAATCGAACACAGTTTTTACTGTTCATTTCGTGAAATGTGATATACAAGTGTAATTATCAGTGTTGTATATGATAAGAATAAATTAAGTCGCTTAAATATTTAAGTACTTGATTCGATTTTATTGTTGTTGTATTGTCATCATACTCTCGTTCTGTTGACTTTTTCACTTAGGTAAAATAATTAATTTCTTAAAATATATGGTTAAGTACGGTAAGTATTTAACGTAGACACGTAAATTTTAGTCTTGTTCTATAGACACAAAACGACATACTTACATATAAATAGAATTAAAATTCTAAAATGATAATTGGTTCGTCTTCTGCGTGCTTTTCAGATTATCGGTTTTGACGGCGAATTCTAAGAATCTGTGAAGTCTTAACTCTTAATTTAGTTATAAGTCTTGTGACGTATATATGTGTTCGAAGTCAGCTGGAATAAATATTAAAAATAGTCTTCATGTATTACCATATTTTTAAAAAGACGCCTGTAGCATAGTTGAAGAAAATTGAAATTCTAAAAAATACATTTCACATGAAGCAACATATCGATGACCGATCAAAGCTGCGGTGGTGGGAGTGGGTGGTTTTGTGTTTGATTACCGATATTAGCAGGATGCAAAACGGATTAGCCGCCTACGATTATGATCGGTGGTGTTACTGAACACATCTATGACCCTCTGCTGCACTCTGCAGTACAGAATTCAGGGGTCGACTCATCTACGACTTCAGTACTATAGGCTGACGTATGGAGCTTTGCAATATGAAAATGGTTCTACGCAATTCTCACTTATATCCGTACGTTCTTGATCTGGCTATGTAATGTCGTAAAGAGACGTTGGGATTCCGTTGAGACCCAAAATAATTGCAAAGATAGAAACAGACAGACATACAAAAGTTTGCCGTTGCTTCATGGTTTTCAAGAAAATTTTGGACAGTTATAGGCGATGTAAATGTTTGTTTAAAATAGTGCATTGTACTAAGAATTTCATAACGATTCTACTTGTTTCGGCTCTTCATTAATATTTTAGAGGTTGTTGTTCTTTTTCTTCTCAGGTGGCTTCCGTTTCTATCATCATTGTACAAAAAAATTGCGCTTTCACATTTTAACTGGCTCGCCAGTCAAATTTCAATTACACATATCTCCTTTTTGACTTATAATCAGTGACGAGAACTCTTGCATTGTAACCATCGTCCACCATTTTCTTCGGTATACTATACAATATTCTTCTGCAATTAATTTTACTTGGCCGTTAAGACAACCATAAAATGAAGTACCGCAGGTTCGATCGAGCATGAGTCTAAATATAGTCCTATATTATCGATCGAGCATGGGTCTATAGTCCTACATATCGAAATTGCTCTTGATAGTTTTTAAGTTGCATTATTAAGGTCGTTCTGATTATCTCTGAATATATGATGACGCTCGTCGCAGTATCTCACGAAATGCTTGTCACAAATCTCACCAAGAGTTTCACCCGGCTGGAAATTGCTCCAGAGTACTTTTTGATGCTGCATGTAAAATATGTAGATAATCTTTTATTTAAAGCGTTTACACAACATTATTGCATTTTAAAGCTCAGTAGCCAAATACGCGATTTTATAAAGATTTTGAGATTTGTATTAAGCACGTCCTTGTGAAAGTTTCACTCCTCTGACCAGAAACTATGTTGATTGGTTTAGAAACATGTTATTCTTCAGTTTCAGAGCATATTGTTGGTCTGATGCATTTTCATACTAATATTATATTCAGCATATTTTGCCACTTGGTCGACGCCCATTTTCACAAACCGTGTTTGTGCTTTTTAAAGAATATATTTCGTTGCTCAACAGCAAGACACTATTCAAGTTATACTGCCTGGTTAAGGTGTCATAGAACACAATTTTAAGTTAAGTGACGTTACATAGATCGAACCGAAAAGATGCGACTGGCTCGCCTTTTCTGCTTTTAAGGTATATGTATGCATAAGATTTGTAAAACTAGCAGTATTTTTACTCCCCGCCACTCAAACTCAATTGGCCCATTATGTCATCCCTCGACGTGTGGCTTTAGGTTCGATTTACGTAGAACCGCATCTGTAGATTACATAGGTTGGTGCCAACCTATAGTACTGACATGGAAGTGGGTCGGCGCATAAATTCTAAAATTAACAGATCGAGTGCTGTATCACCTTGGCAGAAAAATATGGGTTTAGAACTGAGGAGCAATATTGATTTGACACTGGCTAGTCGAAACTATAGTTTTATTTGCGATTTTAAGGTTTGCAAAGAGTTTTCGATCGAGGAACAGTTTTGTTGGCAGAACATTGTCGAAATCTGAGTTCCTTATAAAAATTATTATAGTTCAAATCAAAATCATCAAAGCGGGAAATGACAAAAAGAGCCGATTACGAAGATGCTAAAAACACATACCAGGTTGTTAAAGAAGCTTTAAGCATCAACGCACGAATTACGAGACCTATGATACAACGAGCGGCACTTCAATGTGCGAGTAACTTTAACTGCCCTGACTGCAAAGTTTCTATCGGTTATGTAGTTCAGAAGTTATCAATAATTTTAAGGAAAGAATTGTGGAGTTTACAAAACAAGCGTTTTAATACGAACGAGTGTGGCTTTTTTTTAAAGCACTGCCGCATCGGAGCTTTGTCTTAAAAGGTGATACATGCAAGAATGGAAAATTGGTGAAAGAACGATTTATGGTTCTACAATGCGCAAGTTGAGAAGGTGAAAAGCTTTAAAATTTGTGGTCCGCTGTGGTGCAATTAACGAAAATCACGTGCGTTTAAGAATATGAACCTAGATCAATTGCCTTTAATAAAATATGGTGAAATAATCAAAATAATCACAAGCAATATTCATTGTTTAAAAGGTGGTTGCAAATTGTAGACAAGTAGATGAAAAGATCTCGACGAAATTTTCTTTAAATTGTTGATGATTACCATGCCCATAATACTTCCTTAAAGCTAGCTAACGTTAATTTGAATTTTTGTCACCAAAAACTATAACGTTCGTAATTCAGCCCATGGATCAGGGAATGATCAAAAACTTTAAACAACACTTTAACTAAATTTGATGATGACCATAGTCACGGCTTATAAAATCAACACTCAATTGGATATTTTCTATACTTGGAAAACTCTCACAGCAGAAGCCATTGTCAATTGTTTTAACATACTTTCCCTGTCTTAGCATAAGATGTAACTTTGGTTTCTGATGTTACACAATACGAAAATATGGATAAATTCATTGGAATTAATGACCTCCTCTGTGAGCAGCCAGATTTATCGATATTAATGGTATATCACATTTTGTGAGCTATCGGATTCCGGCAGTGAAGGAGATTTGAATAAAGTTGCCCAGAAAGAAGATAAAACGGTCCCTTGGATGGCCACTTTAGAGACATTTCACGTATCTTGTAAATTTGAGAGGTAGTCGGTTGGTTATGCATTCATCTGAAAATTAATTGTTTTGAACTGATTTTAATACTGACTCGCCGAGAGTGTTATCCACTTACGAAAATGATCTCTATATATCATTCCTATAGCAAACATATGTGTATCATTCCTGTAATTTAATTAATAAAAAACCTAAATCTAATTTATAATTTATTTATTTTTAGTTTATTTATTTAAGTTAAATGTAAAACTATTAAAATCAAATATAGTGTTGCCATACTCGTATGTATACGTTACATTGAATTTTCATTCAAATAATTTAATTAAATTTTTACATTTATTTTTAATTCAAAATGCTTTTAAAAATTGTATTAAATTTTATTTTGTGTAATTTATAAAAATGTTGTAAACATTTGAAAAAAAAAAATTTGCTAAAATTTTCTATATATTTTCTCATACACAAAGGCGGCATACACACGCTTACGAATACGAAATAAAATCAAATTACATATTTTATTAAATTATTAAAATAATTTTATATATTTAAATGTGTTTTATAAAATGGAAATATATACAGTAAAACAATTATGTTAAAATTGAGAATCGAATTACTTTTGAATACATCCTTTTACGCGTTTCCATACGTATATACTTCATTGCCAAGTCGAGATTTCATCTTAACATATTCTCAAGCATGAGATTCTCACAATAATGAAAATCTGAATTCTTCGTTTTGTTTATTGTTCACTGAACAATCCAATTCATCATCTATCATGTTCAACTCACATCATAATATATTGAGGTTGTCGCCATCGTCGGCAGTTTGAATGGTTTACAAATGGGTCAATTTACGCAGCCAGTTTGTTTATTTGTTGGTTTAACCAGTCTCGTTTTGTTATTGTTCTTGATTTGTCAATAATATTTATGATTATAGTGATGCTAGTACTGACATAACAGAAAAGAAGCGTGGTTTTCGAAGTGGTGCATTTAACCATGATCACGAGGGATCTGGCCACACCAAAAATGTAGCTTCTTCTAGTGGGCTTGGGTACGACTAGTGTACATGGTGAGTCAAGTGGTCGAAATGGTGGTGTATATCTAAGAGCAGTATCGTCGTTATACTGTAAAGTAAGAGAACTGAAGGAAAACTTTGGAACTCGTGGTGAATTTAATCAATGAAAAAATTGATGTAGTTGGGAGCTATAAAAAAGGTTTAGAAGTTACTAATAGTGATCGAGGCGGTATCGGTGGACAGAGATGTATTAGAGGAGTTGTTTTGGATAGTGTGTCCGGATGAAGAGGTGTTTATAATGGTAATTCGGGATTTGGCATAAGCCATGAAACCGGTTTGTATGGTGCTCACAAAAATCCTAATAGCTATTCATGATGCTTTCGTGATGCAACTATAGTGATGAAATCTACAAAATGAAATGCCTATAGTGAAGTATTTTCACTTTTGTTTTGTGAAAACTGTAAATCTTCTTGAACTACAACATGGGGTTATTCATTGCAAACCCGCTTTGTTTCAACCGGATAATCATTCCTTTTTTAATCACCGAAAACCCGGTTTAATTCGAAATAACCCCGGTTTTGAAAATTTATAAGACATAACTCTGTATGTACTTTCAGCCTCTTTTTAGGATCTTATAGTTTTTTGATAGTAAAATTTTTGAAGAAAGAATTGCTCTTCATTCTCATTTACTCGCGATCCACAATATAAATGTAATGGAAGAACAAGTTGCCCCACAATTTACATCAAATTTCTATGATTCAAGTTCATCCAACAAAATATTTATTGGTGAAAATTTAAGCATATAGCTTAATGTAAAAATTGAATGGGCGTTGTACTTCGGAGTTGTTGCTTGTATCTTGTAATCCTCTAGATTTTGGTTTCGATCTGATGATGACGTCATTGCATGACTGCGTAATCGAAAAGATCAAATCCATCTAATCAGGCATATGATTCGTATAGATACGTTCAGTCGTGACGCGACAGTACTAGTGAATCACAAGAACTTAACTCGAAATATCGATTTTATTAATTGCGTGTGGCGTGAACCAATTTGCGATTTATTTGAGTTGCTCTGGACGCCACATTACGCCACATCAAAAAACCGAGGGGAATTCTCCCCTCGGTTTTTTGATTATGATGATCCATGCCGTAATGCGTTGGGGTGCCTGCTTTCGCCCGCTTAGTAATTAGGCTTGTTGCGACATGAAACGAACTGCCTGGATACATCTGGGCCTTGGGCGCGAAACGAACTACCACGTATTGAGAGAGAAGGCAGAATTTTCATTGTGAGAAGTTAAATTTTGCCGTTAGGCAGGAGGGTATCGGGAGGTTGTGTCAGAAGGTATTGACGTGTTGTTCCCTAAACTGGGCCGTTGGGGTCACCAATGAAGCGTGTAGATTACTGTAAATTGAATGGGCGTTGTACTTCGGAGTTGTTGCTTGTATCTTGTAATCCACTAGGCCGGTCATTCAATGACGTCAACATCATGAGATCAAAACCGGCCTAGTGGATTAAAAGATACAAGCAGACAACTCGAAGAACAAACACAAATTCAAAAATTACATAAAGCTATATACACGCTTCAAAATAAACAAGTTTACCTTTCTCTGCTATTTTACCTCCGATAATTGCATGAGATGGTATACATTTTTGCATCCAAACAATCTCAGGATATTGCTTGTGGCCAAAGGATTTACGTGCAGTCAAATACCAAAATCACCCAACACCATAAAAAGTTGTAATGGATCATGCTGAAAAAATTTAAAAGGAGACAGGATCCTTATTGTTTAACAAGAAAATGTATAAACTTATATTTAACTTTTGATAAGTAGAGTTTTATCTCCAAATATTATTAACTATAAATTAACATTCCAATGAAAAAATATGGAATTTAGGCTTAGTTCGAATTCATAGTAGTGTTCCCGCCGAAAAGTGTGTTGTGCTAATTAAAAATAAATTAAACGATTTTTCTTGGTGGCAATTAAAAAAATTGGGAGGTTGAGTGAGCCAGAATATCAGTTTTGTCTTTCTCATGGCATTCAGCTAGCTGTGCTTGAAGTGCTTTATATATAAATAGAAAATATGAATTGGGTGTTATTGGCGGTGACGAATAATCCGAAACTTCTGATACTGTTGACAAAGTAGACTGCCCAGAAACTGTATTTTCCGAAAACAAATGCGTGGATGATGTCTTAGAACTAATCCTCATCGAATATTCATTTTGTGAAATTGATTGGATTTTATTGGTGGAGATTATTAATGTGCTCGACCCAATAATGCTAACGGGTATAACTCAAAGAGATGCAAATCTTCTTAGTGGAAACGCTGCTATTACCATCATGTTATCAATATAGATTATAAATAATTTCTTTCAAATAAAACGAAATCGAAACTAGAACTACAAATTAATGAAAAGCGAACGGAGACATCAGTTGTTCTTCAGTATTTACATACTCTTTCCTGCGATGACAATAAGGTTAGTTCCAAATTTAATAAAAAAACGCTTTTATATGTGACTTACAAATAATTGAAAAGATTCAGGAAAAAATATACAGTCCACCATTCTGAACAACATATCTTAGAAGTGCTAATCCAACTACTTTTACTGTAAACTAGAAATGAATTTTTTAAATTTCATGACTGTTATATGAAGTTCGATGATACCTGTACCAAAGGAGAAAGTTTAGAACTTATTTATAAATTCTCATTGACGATTTAGCCAACCAGCGTTGAAGCTGAAAAATCTTTTTCTTCTTTAGGAAAAATTTGTACTAAAATTAGGTCACGCCTTCCTGATGACACAAAAGAAGACCTTTTCAGTGAGACGGGTTAGTTATAAATTATACTTGCTTGTATTATGATTCAGATTGATTGTTGAACAGTAATTATCGCTTGTGCCAATATTTTAAAAATGTTCCTAACTGAATTCCAATTAGCCACTAAAGTCATCAATGTTTCACAGTTGGATTTTTAATAGTTCAATCAAAAAAATTTTGCAAAGTGTGAAATATATACTAACGATATTGATAGTTACCCCAAATAAGGGAAGTAAAACATCACCTTCCTTTCAAATCTAAAAGTGTCTGAGTGACAGTCGTTTTTTATAAAATCCACGTTAACTCTCGTCCATATTACTTTTGTGCTTAGGTAAAGTTTCTTGGACTATCATAATGATAGACGATTTCCCTTAAGCTTTTTGTCGGGATTCATACTACCATTGTGATGATATAAGTAACTAATTGCGAGAGGTGTAGTTAGACCTGAAGATATTTCCCATTTGGTCTTGTATCCTATTCGTTTGTGTTGTAGAATGAACCTTATCTAGATAATATTTATTGCAGCTACACGAATTGACGATGGAAGCTATTACGATGTAATAAATTAGCAAGTTCTAACTGTGTATGGATTGGAAGACTATATGTTCCATGAAAATATTATTTGTCAAGCAGCCAAGATACAGAAATCTAGAAATGGTGTATTCGTATATACGAAACGAATCTCCTAAATTTATTTTATAGTGATCTCTCGGTTATGTTTGACAGCTCTAATCGATCGAGCTTAGATATCATTGTCAGTGGCTAAATTATACATACAAATTGTAAGTCGCTCTTACTCGAGTGATATTTTCAAGCAAAAGCAAGTACACGAGCTTGTCGTTAACATATCAAGAATTGCCAGTAATTTTATATATTCGATCCCTTGAATGTGAAGCCAACTTTCATACTCAATAATCAAAGTCTCGACTATTTACACACGAATTACTCTGAAATAAGCTCGTGTAAGTGACTGATGTACTAAGAATTCCAGTGGGTTGTAGTTTACACATTGAAAACATTCTACAGTGACCAAACTATGAGGTTTTTGATGGTGCAAATCTGATTGTTTAGCTTTCGATAGCATTGTTCTTTTCCATATCGTCGCTGATCTTCCAATTTGTGGATTATAATGCAACGACATTAACGTTATATCTTTTAGAGATTTCCTCAATGTATGTCTCCCACCTATAGTATCGACCTTAAATCAGAGATTAATTATTTCACGAACATTGTACCTATAAAGAGCAATTCAACTTATCTTTGACAACTTCAACTTAGACAAGGTATCTTTGTCAGACATGGTATAATTTGAGACAGGGTCACCTCTGTTTTTAATGTACCTTGTGAGAAAGTTCATCAGCAGCAAAAGTGATTTGACTTAAGCAAGTGTGTAGATGTGCCAGCTTTCAAAGCGCGAACTAGCTGCTTGTGGTTCTGGTTCAAAGTTCATTTTTATAAAATAGGCGCGATATTCAATGTATTGGAATGTCTGTTGTGCTATAGTTTGACACATCAATTTGTAATTTACAATAGTTAGTTTTGATAGTGCCGCTGTTGCAATATATGTACGTGTTTTCATCTATAGTCGTGTCTAATACATATATGCCGGTAAAGTCAGATGCATAAACAATTTAGTGAAATACGTTTGATATGATTCTTGGATTAGTCTCAAATTGACATGTACATATATGATATTTTACTTATACAGAAATCAACTGATGTACAGTTCAATATACAGTAAAAATACTAGAACGATACGTAGAATTTAATTAAATTAACACTCCTCCATATAGATCAATAATTGACATATTGCTATAAAGTTGAAGTTATCAAAAAGACCAACAACTCCAACTTTATATGTACATCATCATAATTACAAGAATAACAATTAATTATTTCTATCACTCGTTCAACATGTACGAGCATTCAATTAATTCCAAGAAACACTTTGTACTTCATACGATTAACATTATCCAGACATAAAGGTGAAATTGGAGCAGACATATCACATTGTCAATTATATGTGTAACCAATTAATAAAAATAAAACGGGTTGAAACCTTCCATCTCCTATCAGTCAACATAATATGAGCTCGACTTATGCAAACGATGCTCATATAAAATTGCATACAAACATACAATCAATGATTTAAAAATATTAAATCAATGAATGAATTGAAATGATAGTATATACAGTGATGAGCAAAATTAGCTTGACAAATTGCAATTCAAATTTTTTATTTTAAATAAAAATTATATTAGAGTTGAGGTTTTTTAATAAGTCTAAATGTCATTTGTTTTGATATGTTATATGAAACCCTTTGCTATCCATTACCTCATGTAATCGTCGTGGCATGGATTCGATCAAAGTTTGATTCAATCTAGTGTCGATATTTTTCCATTCATTTTAGAGAACTCTTTCCATATATCGGGTTTAGATCCGGACTTTGGGAAGCGGTTTCCAATACATGTGGACAATATATAAGCACCAAGACCTAACATTATAACGTTATTATAACCTAACATTATTTTTTATAGCAGGTTAAATTTTGTTTGCAATTCTTGGTTCCATTTTCTCGATATTTCGTTTTGTTTCGTGCCTCTTTAAAAATATATTGAACTTACTCTCGTAATATCACATATTACTTGGGGTTTTTGGGTTACGTTTGCGTCCTGCAATGCGTGATCCAAACCACAAGCTCGGCTGACTTACGGTTATGTTATATACGATATTTTCAATGAACTGTTGGTTGAGAACAATTTCACAAATTTTTTAACCGTTTTCACAGTGGTAATTAATGATCGAATACGTATAGAACCGTTTGTGGAACTTTCACCTTATAAAGTTGGTTACTTAAAATATACTGAAATTAATTTAAATAAGTCTTTTGTAGCATGCCTCCTAAATATACAAGCTGCAATGATCACAAAGGAGCTTTAATAGTTTATACCCTGTATTTACAAACACATTAATAAGTTGCGACGTTATTATAAAAAATAAAAAATAAATCCCTCTACATTTTAACACTGTTACTACAAAAGTTAGGACAGAAATATTTTTTTGTTTTTTTTGCTGTCAATTTTTTACAAAGTTTTTATAGGTTATGTAAAATATAATGAATCATTTATTTTAAAAATATGTTAATATTATAATTAAGAATTAATATTATTACCACTTTTGACATGTGGATAATGTGAATGGTTTAATCTGTGTATATGATTGGTGATTTGTGCAACTGCATTATAAAATAGTTATATAGAATTGTGGAAACATCACTAAAGAATTAGATGAGTATTTACTTGTTTGTTTCCTCCATGTTTACCATTTTGTGCTCTTCTAGTGTTTCAACAAATCGTTCAGCTCAACCATTTGATATACAGTGGTAAGAAAACCTTAAGATACATTCTTCTCGACCATAGCATAAATTACAAAATTATTTTCTTATGAATTGAGTTGAAGTCAGTTCTATCTTGATCTTCATCAAAGTACCGGGCAACTATTACCAGGCTTCTGACCGTCGATTCATCTCTAGTAATTGAGAATCTCAATCAGAATTCCGAATATTTTTAAATATTGCTTAGTATGTTGATTTTCAGTTGGTTAGAGCTGCGTAGAAGAAAAAGGCTCACTCTCACAGGTGATCACGGAAACAGACCTAAAAAGTTTATAAATGTTGACAATGTCAATTAGAATTTCGATTTACGCTAATTTCCATCGTAGCTTTGCGTTCACTAGATAATGGTCACTGTCTACGAATCTTGTTGAACACCTATATACGATCTCACGTCTTCAACACATGGTCAGTTTGAAAGAATGCATTTGCCACTTTAAGATAATGAAGAACGTACATCATACTTTCATGTTCGGTCGCAGTTTCGTGTCGGGAGTACGAACCTATATTATTACATAAGTCGGTCTGGTATAGAGCTCATCAGATAATCCAAATTCTTCTAAAATAATGAGATTTCTGAGGCCATCTTCACTGTGTAGCAATGTATAGCCTTGGGACACCTGGTCTCAACTTTTAGGCCATCGAGTTTTTGGAGCTACGAGTACCAGCCGATACTCTTTCATACATGTGATAAGGCCATTAAACGCGACAGGTTTGCTAAGTGACTCGAGTCCGGGTACTTCGGGGGCTAATTGTTTTTTCGGTACACTGATTTCTTTAGTTTGTTGACATTTCAAACATTTACTGACATAAGTAGATACTGTGGTGGTATTCTAATGAAACTGGATGACATATAGCCACATGATAGATTCTTCAATTAAGTGAGTAGAAAGTTGTGAAATGTCAAAATCGTAGCATATTTGTAGTAAAATGGCAGCCCTGGTACATACAATAAATTCATAACTGTCAATTTCTTTTGTTTTTTTTTATACGAGAGAATAAAAAGCTTGTGATTGCAGTAAGTCATTGGTTTTAGCATTTGTTTTGATTTTCTAGTACTATGTGGAGCAGGATCAAAAGAGCAATGACTGGAGTCATTGTCAATTTACATTATAGGTCTAAATTAAGATTTGTCCGGAAAATTTTGCTCATCACTGTAGTTTATCGATCAATCATCGGAAATACATGCACAACATAACCATACACACGCATTTGTATTATTTTGTCAATCAAATCAAATTCAATCCAATTGAACGGTAAAATGAAAAATTTAAAATTCAATTAATTGATTAAATATAAAACCAAACACGTAAAATAGTCATAATGTAATTGAAAATCATTAAATTAAATATTAAATAGAAATTGACAATTCAATTGGAATGAAATAAAAACAAAAATAGTGGCAATGATGATAGTACGAGGGCTGTCGTAAAAGTTTTTATATAAGTACTAAAATTTCGCCTTTACACTTTTGCTGGATCTATACACTTTTGGCAACGCTCAAACCATTTATTGAAATACGTTTGCCAGTCCGAATATGACAGCTTCAAAACATGGTTTCGCTTCTTGAGGAGATAAAATCGTTGTCCAATGATTCTGATGCCAATGATTCTCCGTTTTGGTTGGTTTTCTCTAAATTGCTTGAAAACCTTTGGCAAACAAATGGTCGTATACTAAGCTGGATTGACTACCTTTTGGTTTTTAAGGAACGTAGTTTTTTTAAAGAAATATGCTACCATTTGCATCCAAACACTCCGAGCTCACACAACTTTTTTGGTTTTTCTTCGAATTGGAAGACCTTAACAGTCGATTGCTTCCTTTTCTTTCCTTCTCATACGTACATATCCATAACTCGTCAACTTTTACGATTCTGTACACGTTTTTGGAAGTAGGTCCAATGAAATGAATCAGCTTCCAGCATCGATGTTATCTGACACAACAGTTGTTTTTGGAAGCCCTTCACGAGACTCGTCTTTTATTACCAATTATAAACACCAGGTCGCCTAAAGTCGAATGATGTGATTCGAAATATTGTTGTTGAGCCCCTTTCGAAAATCGTTAAAATTTACTACACGAAAATTTTCACTGAATTCAATTTTACCAATCACTTGAAAAAAACAATGATAGGATACGAACTGACAGAAACATAACCTCGAAGGAAAACATGAGTTTTCACATTTTCCAAAACTTTTACGGCATCCCTCGTAGTAGTAACAACAATGATAATAGAGTGTTTGGATAGACGCTTTGTTGTCCATATATTGTAAGCACACAGCTAACTAACTAACTATAACTATAAAGTCGGATCGAGTTAATAATTTCACACGCCGAAAAAAGTCACACCTTTGTTCGTCTTTTGTTTTATTATAATAGTTTTATTTTTTTATATGTTTAGTTTTTGTCTTGTTTTCGATTATTATTTTTAATAATTTTATTTTTTATTATATTATATATAAACGGAAAAAACTGAAACGTTTAAAATATTATTTTTGGGTTTTTGTTGGATATATCATTGTTTAAAATCATGTTTTACATATATTATAAATTTTATTAATTTCAACAACATACCAAAAACTTATATGTGTCGTTTTTTTTTTGGAGAGAATACAACAAAAAAATTGACCGACCAACGCCTACAACACATTTTTGGGTTATATATTGGGAGATACAAGTATATTTTACAGAAACGCAGACACTCTTCGCGGTTCATCGATTTTTATTCCGGTAGTAAATTATTTTATATAAAACGAACACTTTGATATATTGTGCTGGGTCTTATAAAGTACATTTTGCCAACTGTTATGCGTCAAAGAGTATATAAACAACTCATTGATTATTGATTAGAATCGTAGGTCGTTTATACAATATATAAGGGTGATGAACATACATAATATATCTTCCAAAACATTTGCCATTATGTCATCCACATCTGAAACGAGTAAAACTCATTCAGTATTCTACAAGGCGAATGAAGATTTCTCAGAACATAAGTTGTGAAATGTTTACTCTGTCCACCTAAATTTAAAGATGAATGAATATTTTCACAGGGTTTTGTTGACTTCACCATTCTTTTAACCCAATTTTGTATTGTATGTGGTATTATATCATCAATGGCAATTTTGATTTGATCTTTCAATTCTTATCGTAACACTTTTAAGAACACTCAAAAAGCCGATTGCTTTGTTTGCAAAGGCAAGGCTCTTGAATGGCAGGTATAACAACACCTTGATAATAATGATTCGTTAACGCTTTCCATTACTAACTGGAAGGGCGACTCCTTGCTCATTTTCGAAAAAAATACCAATGTTGGTTGTTGACTTCGGACTGAAACTTAGCTTCGTCGGAAAAGATAATATTTTGGTTATGATGTGCATTGTTTGAAAAGCGTTCGAAATTCGACTAAGAAGTTTGACGTTTGTACACCTTCATACCGATTTCTATATGCAAAATTCTCGCCATTTTGTGTGAAATATTTAATTCTTGACCACGATAGTGAAGTCATCAGTTAATAAATCCTCATCATACACGTCCTGAGCAACAGCTGAATTGTTATAGATTGTATGCGCTGTATATGCACGTGCTTTAGATGTTTAGGTCCCTGCATGTTGGCATTGCTAATGAAACTTATTATCTAGTTATTTGTGCATAATTCGGAGACCATAGAGTAAAATACTTACGATCGTTTACACATTCCTGTTTTAATATTTAAAGTTCAATGCAATTCTGATGTAAAAAGAACAGTGCACCAGCTGCTGTCATTGAAACAGTATTGTTTACTTTTATTTAAATTAAAAATTACTGCACCTCAGGAAGGTCCTACACTGCATGCCACACTGAAGTCATACTTCTATTCTACTCTGACAAAGTGCAATAGTTTAAACCACGGAAAAATGTCAACAGGCTTACTCGGAGAGTTCTGAAGTGAAAAAGTTAGATTTTTTTTTACGTTTAGTTTTAATTGGGTGCAGGGCGGGTTTTTAGACTGACCTAGCCCCTTGTAACTGTCAGAGCTCCTGCACTCAACGCGCGATCCTTCAAGTAAAGATTTTATACTTCAACGGAAACTGAAAACCAGCCAACGAATTCCACTTCTTAGATGTTCGATAAATAAATTCGCGCTTTGCATCTTCAGTTCGAGGTTTCCGCAGCTTCACCGTAAACCTATGCGCATTAACCGTTCCTCGTGTTACCCGGCCTGGCGTAACAAATGGTGGTATTTTCTCTTTTAACTCTGCAGAACATTTACCATTTAATAATCTATAGAATACGCAGAGTTCTGCAACATCTCTGCGGTGTTGTAGACTGTATAGATCTTTCCTAAGTCTGGGGTTCCGTATTATTCGGATGGCACGCCGCTGAACTCTATCCAGCAACTGGAAAGCAGTGCCATATGCTTCACCCCAAACCTGACAGCAATATTCTATACACGGTCTAATAAAGGTTTGATATATTTGGAGAACCTGATGCGATTTAAAAAACCGTCTGCATCTATTGAGGAACCCGAGTTTACGTGAAGCTGATATGGCTAATGCGATAATGTGTTCATTCCATTTTAAATTGTTGCTAATCAGACACCAAGCAGACGAATTGAGTCGCTATCCACGAGACCGTGTCCTTTTACCACAAAAGGGTATTCGTTGTGACTTCTTTTTCGCCAGAATGTGCATATTTGTTTTTTTCTCGTTAAATTTGTCCTGATTTTTAACTCCCCACTCAAATATTGTACTCAAATCGGAATTAAGCGAAGTGACAACTTCCAGCCGTTTACCGTTTAACTGTGAAGGAGTAGGCTCGACCTCAAATGAAATAGAAGAGTGCAATGTTGCATCATCGGCAAAATTGTGGATAGGGTTTACAGTGCTATCCAACAAGTCATTAATATAACAAAAACAAAGTTGGTGACAAAACTGATCCTTGAGGGACTCCGGCATTTGGGGAGTGTGTCGTTGATGATCTTCCATTTGGTACAACGTTGAACTTTCGGTCTTTGAGAAAGCTTTTTATCCACTTGATGGTCATCGAATCCAAGCCGTATGCCAAAAGTTTACAAATAAGATTCTCATGCCAAACCTTGTCAAAAGCATTGGATATATCCAAGGCGATGGCAAAGGCTTCTCCGTGGTGCTCAAGGGCGAGATTCCATTTGTTTGTAACATACGTCAAGAGATCGGTTGTGGAGCGGCTTTCGCGGAAGCCATATTGTATATCGGAAATTATTTTATTAATCTCAAGATAATGCACCAGTTGTTGGTTAATGCATTTTTCAAAAACTTTAGCCACGGCTGACACAATTGATATTGGCCGGTAGTTTGAAGGGTCAGTTTTATCATAACCACGTTTAAGAACCGGTTGCACCATCGCTCTCTTCCAGGCGTTCGGGTACCTTGCTTATAAGAAAGGAGAAACATTTTAGTTAATATTGGAGTCAAGTCACTGGCAAACTCCTTCAATATTTGAACAGGAATTCCGTCAGGTCAAGTGGCCTTATTTATGTCCATTGCCTTCAGGTTCCTGAAGATAATTTCCTCCGAGATGTTGACAGGATCCATTTTGGAACCACAATACGGAATTGACGGAGGCGTAACTCCATCTGGGACAACTAAGGTCGAGTTCGAAGTGAAGACGTTTGCCAGTAAGTCGGCCTGCAAATATGGATCCACCACTAAAGCACCGTCTGCACATTTCAATGCTGAAATAGATGTTTTAGAAATATTGACAACCGATGCAACCATCTGGTAAAAGTTGCGATCGGAGATTTTCAACTCGGAAGTCTTAGCGGCTTTCTTGTTGTCAGCTCTTTTCGCTTCCTTAGCACAGATTTTTTTACAGATGTTACGGGTGGCCTTATATTTTTCAAACGAAATTTCGTTGCGCTTATATTACTTGTGAGCAGATATATTTTGTCTGGCTGCTTTGGTGGCTTCTTTTGAAAAGATTTTAACATTAGGATCGGGGTTGATTGTTATAAAAACAATAGCTCACCCACGGGAAATGTTGAAAAATTATCGTAACTCATCATTATCAGCCTCGTTAAAATGCCATAGACGCAGATTATGGTAAATAAAGATTTTAGTAGCTTTCTTAACAGTATTAGAATTTAATTTGGTGGCTGGCGATTTTATTGACCTTACTACCACAGTGTGAAGGTGACTGACATGAATGTTACACAATTGTTGGAACAAAGCGGATTAATAGAATATTTGCGATCCTTGACCAATTTAGAAAGGAAAATTTATTTCCATCAAATAACATCTTCCACGCAAATAACAGATTTCCAACGAATAAGGGTTATTCACCTATACAATAAAAGCCGGTAGATGTTGATGGTCTATCCATAATTGATATGATTGAGGTATTTTGACAAACAGATTTTAGCAAATTCTGTAAGTGAAAAACAGAACTTGGTATTACACAGGAAACTTTAAGCTCAAATTGTCGAGGGAAACGAATTACAAACTTCAAGATGGCAACTATAACGAAACTAACAATACCCATCCACCAACGGTGCAGGAAGTGAGAACTGTCACCCAGAATACCAGGCTGAATTATTTAAAGGCGACATATGAAATATGGGGAGAATCCTGCAGTTATGTAACGAGGGTCTAATCAAAGAAACGTATCAAACCGGTAACCAAGTTCAATACAAAGGAGAAATTCTAAAATACGTGAGTAGTAAAGGTGTGTGTTATCTCCACTACTAGTCCTGTAAATAACACTTGATAGTATCATTCACAAACTCATCATCATACCCACAAATAGTATTCAATCGGAACCACTAACGCGATGAAATTTGCTTGCTACCACATAGACATGCCGATGAGGTGTTAGAACACGCGGAAGAAATTGGTTTCAAAATTAATATCAGTAAGCCCAAAATGATGAGACTAAACACGAATCATAGTACGCCAAGAAAGCCAGAACTACGTTCAACATACTTCACAAGGCTTGAAATACGTGTGTGAAATCAGTTCCGGTGTATGGGTGTGAAATATGCAAACACACACAAAAACAATTCTAGCCAGATAAGATAAAAAAAAATAAGCTTTTGAGGCAAATAAACCAAAGAGACATTGCAACCGAAATCAGAAAGCTCAAGTGGACATGGATCGCTCATTTACTGACATACCACGAATATCATTGACATGGACTTCACAAGGCAAACGGTAAGTCGCAGGCCAGCGATGACCTGGAAGAAAACGGTTTATAGTTGAATCGAAACAACTCCGTAATACATATGAAGAGCTGGAAACAATTGCCCCAATAGAGTGCAGGGTGGGACCAATTGTATAGTATTTTATACTTTCAACTCGGGTTTCGACATCTCAATACATTTCTTGTATGAGTTCAATATATTTATTTGGATTATTGAGTGACGATACGGATTGAGTATATATGATCAATGCAAATTCTTTCCGATCTAAAGCCAGTTTGTTCGTTTCTTAATTTGGTATTGGTCGTGAGTGAGCTTCAAGGATGATCACATTTATAGACAATTTGTTGTATTCTGCCAGAATTCGACACTTCTTTGATTAATGGTGTTAGTGTGGTTGCAGTATCTCCTTTGAATATTTCGTCGGTTATATTATCTGGTCTTTCTACTCAGTTGGTGATACTGTGACCAGTATCTTCCTTAATAGGCGGTGTGTTTGTTATTTTACCGGAAACTTTCCTTACGTACTACGGTGTAATTCTTGCATACTTTGAATTGCTGATGCCTCTTTAGCAGCCTTGCAATGCTTTATGCGTATTTCCTTCGATCAGTTCTTCTATCTTCTTGACTGTCTTGATATTTCATTTTTGTTACTGATTTCTATACTGATGGCTACGATTCTTTGGAGATTGCGTTGAAGCGTTATCGGAGGATGTTTCTTGTTTCCGTACGTCTACTTTTCTCATTGTTCTAACTGTCGTCTATTTTTATGTGGTAACCTACTGCCACCTATGAACAAGTGATTTGTGATGCAGAAATCCTCAAGTCTCTTTCCACTGGGGTTTCGCACAGAATCCATTTGCATTTTTTCCGTTGACAATTGCCAGGTCCCTGTTGTTTGTTCCAATTTTTGGTTTTTATTCATACCACTTCGCTTTATTTGTTGTTATTAGGCCCACCCCTTATTCATGTGTATCGTCTCTAAACCAGAGTATATCATATAATCCCTATTACACGTATCTCGATGTGATAGCGTTTCATTTCCTTCTCTACTTGTGCTATAGCCTTGAGGTTTCCGTTAAAGTTCTGATGTTATTGTATGATAGCCAACGGTCGATATTTGATTCAACATACGCATATGATCAATAAACATCAAAATATGTTCAGTATTTTCCAGATCTTAATCGTGAAACCCCAAAATTATGTACGCGTACTCGCGTCCATGTGTAAACGATATAAGAATATTATTTAAAATTTTCTTCACGATTTTCTTATCTTGCTCCATGGCAAGAGCGAACGAACAACGATTTGTATTTATGTACATACATATATTATGTATGTTGGTTACGTTGTTTGCTTAAAAATAACCAAAAAAAAAATAAAAATAAAGATTATGAATGGAATTGAACGCGAGTGTTCAATTCCAAATTTAATGAATGGATTAAAAATAAATTGTCGTCGAGTGTGTGTGTGTGTGTGTTGCTTTAAGGAATTAAATCGGTTTGTGCTTATGATGGTTTGAGTGATTTATTAATTTTGATTATCTTTCGCTCATTTTAAATTGTCAATATAAAAATAATTATTACACCGGATAAGCATTTTATTTTTAAACATTACAATTTTGGCCGAATACATAATATGCAAACGACCCTTGTGTGTATAAAACATTGCAAAACTTTCTGAGAATTAATTTTTTTTTATACGTTAAAATTGTTTATTGTAAAATAATAAAATTTAATTGAATTGTAAATTATTAAAATAAAAACTTTTGGTGTTGGCTGAATTAATTATTTTTCACCGTTGAAAGTGTCTGAAATTGTGTGCTGATTTAAATATATTCGATTAAAATGGTAAGTTAAGAGGCTATTGTTTCGATATAAAAATTAATTTCTATTTGCATTCCGATGCCCGCATGTTGCTGCTTCATAGGATGAGCTAATCGATATTTAGCAAAAATATGCAGATCACTAAAAGCCCACGCAAAGTTTTGCAACTCTATAATCATTATTTATAAATGTATATATATATATATATATATATATATATATATATATATATATATATATATATATATATATATATATATATATATATATATATGAGGGCGAAGTGAGATTTCTGGTAAAATTGCAACAGAGGGTGCAACAAACGCAAATCGCAGATGCCATGTGTCAATACCATTTAGCACTAGACCAAATATGTTGAAAATAGACAACTCATTATTTTTTTGCAAACATGGGAAAAAGGCAATTTCGTGTGTTAAAACCATTACACAAACCAAAACAAAGCTTGATAAATATTATGGGGACTCTTCACCATCGATTAAAACGATTCACAAGTGTGAGTTTCTGATTTTCGTCGTGTTCATTCAAGCACAACTGGTTACGAGCCATAGAACAGTCTAAACAGTGGATTTCTACTGGCGAATCTGCGCCTAAGAAGGTTAAGGCAGTTTTATCGGCCAACAAGGTCATATAGTATTTTGGGAGACCCGAGGCATAATCCATATCGATCACCTTCAAAAGGGTAGAACAGGTAATTTATATATGTAATATATATATATATATATATATATATATATATATATATATATATATATATATATATATATATATATATATATATATATATATATATATATATATATATATATACGCCGTGATGATTAACAAGAAATTCCTTTCATCGCTTCAAGAAGTTAGATCAATGAGGGGTGCGGACATCCATAGTTACCATCTATTGTGGTAATATCGCAATTCAAAATCAAACCAGTCGCCATAACACACAACAAATCAAACAGGAGGAAATTCAACATCGAAAGATTAAAAAAAAACGAAACAAAGCAGACCTTCAATGACATGCTCGAAAACAAATTGTCAACCATTGATGGTGCCATCAATATGCAAGAAAAATGGGAACGAATCGAGGGAATATAAGCCGAAACAGCTGCTAACTCGATCGGATACTGGGATCGCCATCGCAAACCATGGATAACAGACACCACATGGCTGAAAATTGTTGAACGGTGAAATCTCAAATTACAATTGAACCAGCAGTTCACGTCAGACATAAGAAGCAAATACGAAAGCACAGCAAAAGAAGTTAAGAAATTGGCAAGAACGGATCGTAGAAGATTTATGGAAAAAATTCTCAAGGATGCAGAAGAAACAGCAGCAATCGGAAACATACGCGGACTACATCAATGTGTACGGAAGGTCACAGGAAAAAAATACCAACAAACCACCCATATGGGATCAGAATAGTCTAATACTGACAAAGCACCGTTAAAGAGATGGGCAGTATACTTCGGTGATGGAACACGAACTAGTTCGGTAAACTTCACATTACCCAATAACGTTGACAACAAAAACATTAACACCCATCCACCAACGGAGCGGGAAGTTGGTAGTGTAATAGAGAAAATGACGAACAACAAGACACCCGGAACAGATAACATACCAGCCGAATAATTCAGACACGCTTCATCCACAACAAGGAAAACCATAACGCCTCTCCTAACTGAAATTTGGAACAAGGGTAAAATACCGCGGAAATGGAAAGAAGGCTTGACCATAATGATTCTTATAAGAAAAGTGACCTAAGAGAATGTAATTAAAAATTGACGGGGTGTATCGTTTCTTAACACAATAATCAAGGTATTATCAATGATCATCCTCGATAGAATATCGCCTACAATAAACACGAAACTTAGAAAAAAACAAGCTGGATTCAGACCAGGGCGAAGTTGCATCATCATAGAGCAATCAAATGAACGGAACTCATCACTATACCTTCTCTTCGTGTATTTCGAACGCGTCTTCGACACCATACACAGGCACGCAATATGGAAGTCACTTTGCGAAATGGGCATCCCGATCAAAATAATCCAATTCATACAAGAAATATGTCGGGGTGCAGGCAATCCAGTACAACAAAAAGGCAAGCAAAGTGAAACGTACTACAACAATCATGGAGTACGGCAAGGGTGTGTACTCTCACCACTACTGTTCTTAGTAGTATTAGATAGTGCCATGAGGAAAATGAACGGTGAGCACCTAATGGCATTAATGGGAGTTTACGAACAAACTCAATGACCTGGAAAATACAGAAACTCTCGGACTTACTGAACGAAGTTGGTCTTAAAATCAACATCAATAAGACTAAGATAATGAGACTCGACAGTACAATAACCACACAAATAAGCATCAACCTACAACAAATCGATGATGTAAAAAAATTACCTAGATTGTACTCTATCAATAACCTCGGTTGTACTCTATTCTCGGTTGTACTCTATCAATAGCCTCGGTTGTACTCTATCAATATCCGGTGGGACAGAGGAAGATATCACCAAGCGAATAAATAAAGCAAGAGCAACCTGCATCATGTTACACAAAGTCTGGAACACTTCTGTATTCTCTCGAAACACAAAAATAGGAATATTCAATCCATGCGTGAAATCAGTGCTTTTATACGGCTGCCAAACATGGAGACAAACTCGGCAGATCACAAACAAGATACAAGTATTCGCCAACAAATGCCTCAGACGAATACTAAGGCCTAAAAAAATATCCAATACCGAACTAGGCAAACATATCAAGACAGCATTGAAACTAATATACCAAGGCGTAAATGAAGGTGGATCGGTCACACATTAAGGAAATCACAAGACGATATAACTCGAACGACACTGGAATGGAACCCACACGGAAAGAGAAAAGTAGGACGACCACCTGTAACGTGGAAGCGAACGATAATTGATGAAGCCAAACACATTGGAAAATCATGGGCTGAAATAAAATAAGTCGCCCCAAACAGAGTTAGATGGAAAAGTCTAGTAGACCCTATGCTCCTAAAGTGGAGATACAGGATATATATATATATATATATATATATATATATATATATATATATATATATATATATATATATATATATATATATATATATTTATATATATATATATATATATATATATATATATATATATATATATATATATATATATATATATTTATATATATATATATATATATATATATATATATATATATATATATATATATATATATATATATATATATATATATATATATATATATATATATATTCCACTGATTACGGCCACATAAAGTCTATTTTTAAACACTCTAGATCTTGTTCTATAGAAGGGTTAGTCGTATATACAACGGTTCCTCAAAGTGTGCTGAGCTTGCTGTTGTGTGTTTACCCGGATGTTTGTTGTTTACCTTGATGGAACCTTTTCCATCTATAAGTTCAAACCTTCGTTAACTCTGATTATCATATGAGTGGGTATACGAGAAGTGATGTTCAGGTTTCAGATTTAAGGTGTTACCATTTTGAGTAGCTCTCTAAAATTATTTTTTGGCTCCAATTACCCTTTGATCCACCCCGTCATCCAGAGTAAGTTTGGAATCGACCATTCAGATGAAAGTATTCTTTACAGCTATTTATTCAGGTGTTTATTTTACGGGTGTTTATTACTGCAAATTATTGAACCGTTTCAACGAGGTTTTGATAGAAAAACGACCACATTTGGCTTCCATGAAAACAACCTTGGCCAAAATCTATGAATCACGCTTCCAATTGCTTCCACAACTGCCATATTCTCCAGACATAGTCTAATGGGACTATTTCCTGTTACCGAACTTGACGAAATGGCTGGGCAGAAAAAGATTCGACTGTAATGAGGAGATAATGGATACAACAAACGAACTTGCACTCCAATCCGGCTTCAACTGCTGTAGCTTTGACCACTGCATTTGGTCGGTCACTATTTAGTTGTTTCAATAAAACTAATTATTAATATTTTTTGTACAAAAATAAATTTATTTTAGGTTCGTATTTGTACTATAAAAAATAAAAAATTAAAACATAAACCGTCAATTAATTGTAATTCATAACAAGAGGCGATAAAAGACAATTGTGTTGTTTGTTTCTTAATTTTGTTGTTATAATCTTTTATTGTATTGTTAAATAAAAAAAAACATATATCGCTCCTCAACAAAGTACAGAAGACAGTAGTAAGTACGTGTTGAATGCGTGTCGAAATGTGTCGAAATATTATATAGGTGGAAGTATCGGTATAGCCAACAATAGGCCCAGATACATTTTACAGTCTACATGTACTCGTATATAATGATATCATTTTTGAAATTAAATTGTCGCGGTGTAATTTTTATTGTTAAATGAACACGACGTCTATTTATTAATATTTAATAAAAAATATATATTATATTTATACCGATCGCATACCAATTTTAAGCGTTTGTCATGCAAATTTAAGAAGACGAACAAAAACAAAATCTGTTGACCTTATAATTGTTATGCTTTGTGTAAAAAAACTCGTAAATTTATTGAGATGTCAATTCCAGACATTATAGCGCCTTGTATATAGTTATATTATAAATTCGATGAACGATCTAAATCAAACTATGGTTTAGAAATAATTTTATAGTCCAACTGGAATTCAGAATTATTTGGGAAGGTTTATATGTCTGTAAGGGAGTTAGACTGCACGCGTGACTGAAATATTGGTACCCTATACAGGCTTAACATCCTTTACGATCCTCTAGGTTATTATATCCAATGTAAAGATTTGATCCCTGCGAAGGAAACATCACTTACACTTGTTTCGAAAATCTATGTCACACATATAGTGAATAAGGTCATCACTTCAGAATAAATTTGTCTTTAGCTGAATGTTGTTAACGGAAAGCTTTTGGACGTGGTTGAGCAATCTAATTCACCCGAATCTGATAAATGTTCTTGCATCTCTTTATTTGACCATAAATTGATTAAATGAACTCCCTCTCTTTGTTTCTCTATCTCTCTCTTTCTCTCTCGAATGTACAGTGCTGGGAAAAAATTAGGCAAACATATAATATTGCAAATTGGAGTCTTTTTTTGCTAAAATTATATGTGGTTTGTTGAAAAAAAGAATACCTGCAAGTTTTGTAATTCTAGCAAATACGACTCCAACTTGCAATAAAATATGTTTGCCCAATTTTGATTTTCCCAGCACTGTATACTATTCTAAAGTCTGATCAGGCTTCAGTTATAACTTTCGAAAGTAGAAACTATATTTCCTGTTTTCTCCACCTATTATCGTTAGTCGATTTGAGATCGTATACAGTCGAAATATTGGTCGCCAATTTAAAAATTGTACCGATTGGATTCCGTCGAGACCTTGAATATTCTTCTTCATACTTATACCTATACCAAAGAGAATAAATATAAAGAGGAGCATCTTATATGAACCCCGGTTGCAAATAAACCACAAATTTTAAAATATTTCTGAGTTATTTGGTGATGGCAAACGAAATAGGGTAAACATATATTTTTTTCTCTTTCGAACATCAGCAAATAAAAAATTTGACTATTTCAAATCATCGCTTACTATTTCATATATAATTCAATTGTATATAATTCAATTGTAAAGTGGAATAGATTATTATTTGAAAATATATCTATTCGATGTTACAATCTAATTATAATATGAATAGTAATCGAAGTTTTGAAATAGTTAAAACATTTTTTGCTATCGTTCGAAAGAGGAAACGAACTAAAAAATATATATGTTTATCCTATTTCGTTTGCCATCACCAAAAAACTCAGTAATATTTTTAGTTTATATGCAACCGAGGTTCATATAAGATGTTTCTCTTTATATTTATTCTCTTTGCCTATACTATGAGATATCAAACATCGTCACATGTTAATGAGATACCTTGATTTTTTTTTGTATTTCTATATTTTTGTCTCTGATGACATACAGTTCGGAAGTATTTGGTAAGGTTTGTGGTATTATCACAACATCACTAGCGAAAGCTGATGTTGTCAATTCAAGATTTATGCAGTCACGTATTTATATATAACTATCGTGTGTTTTTGCAGTATAACTATGTGCAGTGGAGGTTAATTCTAAATGTTACAGTTTATCATTGTTCCTAGTTGTTTATTGCAGCCTCTCTCTTTAGTTTTATAAACTAAGCTGATTTTGTTTTAATGTACGAAGGCTTCAACGAACAGTCTTGTTCGTTTTCTTATTAAATGTGTATGATTTTTACTGGTCCAGAAGTCATCCGCTGTTCAGTTATAACTGTCAAAAATTCAGATTCATTGTTAAAGCAGTGCAGCCTGTCCGATTAATTCAAAAACTAGTTGAACGCGGTCTAAATGTTGACACATATGCTGACTGTAAGGTCGACAATGCTACTGTAAGATTTTTTCTCTGTGAGATCATGGCATCCTCAGACTATATATAAGCTCTTGCTATACCAATAAATATAGGAGAATATTCGGAATTATCTAAAAAATTAAGGTTATTGCTACATATTCGGTAAATGCAACTGTTCTGGTTTTTCTGTGATGGGTGAGTTTAGAGGAAGACGAAATCCAATACCAGTACTAATCTACGAATAAACGACTATCTTAAGTATTGCTATTTTGCGCAATGGATCTATACTTTCATCATCCGTATGGTTTCTAAAGGGGAAACCGCCATTAAATGTCTTTGGGTGTTAATTTATATGGAACCCAGCTTCGTTGTTTTGGAATCATTCAAAATGTATACAACCGAGTGACGATGGCTATGTTGTGTCAGACACAGTAGTTCTCCTATTTCCTAGTTTCACAGTAGTTCTCCTACGTGTCACAAATCTACCCAAGAGAAATGAATTCCTCAGTGATAAGTGCATGATTCAAGAAGTTCTCATTCTCTTTGATTTTTATGAATATTCTTAAATAATGAAATTGAATTTTGTAACAGTACAATTTTATTCGGATTTTATATGGAGCTCGACCATGTTTTAGAATTAGACTTCGGGGGATTGGAATATGTTCAATTTAATATTGGTTTATATTGCGATTTTTAAGTTTTGTAATAAAGTGATAAATGACGGTTATACAACACAGAATATCAATTTTTCAATATATGATGTCTAAGAATATTCAATATCTGATGTTTACGTTTTTCCAAAGAACTATCCTAGGCCACACTATTATTATTAACATTGGCTGGAATCGTTAGAGATTCCGCACTCAATGTCAAAAATGACCCATGATGCAAACCTAGGATTCATCAAAGCGAACATGCGCGCTCTGCAGCTTTAGCAAACTGGAGCAGTTTGAACTAGGGCAGAGACGGCAATTGATTTACAGGAATAATCCTGGTGTTGAACACAAGGGATCTAATGCGGTCAAAAGCCGGGCAGCTGCCGATGAAGTGTAAGTTGTCATCAACATCCTCTAGACAATCATCGCATACGGCATCACTGGCAAGCCCATGCAATGAAGATGACTTTTTAAACGGCCGTGGCCAGTAAGTAAAGAAACCAATATTCTCAACTTCGTTGCCATTAATGTCACAATGAGCAGGAAACCACATGACCTTTACCTTATTAATACAACCAAGTCGGTTCAGCAATTTTATACAATCACCTACCAGTTTCGAGCTGGTAAGAGGATTGTTTAATGAGTTGAGGGCAGTTTTACTATCGGTACAAAATATCTCTTGTCGTCAGCAGCGAGATTAAAAGCTGAAAACATGCAATGAGTAACCGCATTTAATTCCGCCTGATGAATAGTACAGTAAGACCCCAAACTGCCAGATATTCTCAAATCATGCGATGGACAGTAGTCCCTGGATCGATAAACCACCTAATATGACCTGGAGAAATTAAAAACAGGCAGAAGCCAATCTGTAACCATGTCGATTTCTGGTATAGCTCGTTTAAATTTGTTAAGAATTGATCTATGATCTAAAGTAGTGTCAATAGCATTCCACGCCCCAGCATTCCTTAAGCGAAATGCAGCCGAACAAGCTGTCCCTAAAATGAAGGATTGTAACTGTGGTAGGGAGAGCATGAGCTCCATATCCAGGAGCGGAGATGACGACATTTCTCTCGTTACAGCTCGACAAGCGATATCTTGCAAATAGTTGAGTTTGCCAATTGAAGATTTAACTTTAACCACTGGTCACCAAACAACAGATGCATAAGTTATCATTGGTAAAACCAGAGACTTGTAGATAAAATAAATCATTTTGGGTGATAAACCCCAGGAATTACCAAAAGCTCTACGACATTCAGGTCTTTTCGTGACTATAGTCTTTTCGTGTTGTAATAATAATATTAACCAATCTTAACCAATCATCAAAACATTCGCATACGAATAGGCTACAATTATTATAGCTATAAGGTACACCACTTAAGTGACAATTAATTCGCCGATTACCAACCAAATCGACCGACAATTTTGTGATAATATATAGACATTGATGCCGTGAGTGTGTGAGTACACGTATTCCATGTGAGGTGAAACGTCGTAAGGGACAATATATTAACAGGTGAGTTTTCCTAATCAATCACTCTTTAGTCATCATAATTTTTACATTTTAAATTGGTTCTATCTGACGTTGCGTTGTGTTAAAGGTTTGAGGAAGCAATACAATCAACTTATTTTGTTAATAATTTTCTATTTACTCTGGATGGTGAATTCATTATGTAATTGACCGAAAACTAAACTTCACAAAGTTTTACATATTAAATTGTAAGATTAGTCACTTGTCATTGGTGAGACTAATCTCTTCATATCAATTTGATCTTCCCATTTTACTCCGATAGACATAACGCCGTGCGAGTATTAGAGTGTCCTATATACTAATTTAGGAACAATCTATTATTTTTTTTAAAATAATTTTGATCCGGCACTGGGGTACCCTTCCATAAAAGGAAAGCATGCGAAGAAAACTGTGAGTGATGAACTTATCAATATAATTCGAGGTCATATTGAATCTTTCCTTGCATCGATTCCCATTATTTGAGAGCTGATACACAGAGGCAATATCTCGCAGCTGGTCTTTCTATTATAAAAATGTTTAAGTTGTTCAAATCGGAAAATGGATAAAATAATATTAAATGTCATATCTATAGAAAAATCTTTAACACTGAGTACAATTTATCATTTTTCGTGCCCAAAAAGGATATGTGCGACACGCATGCTGTAAGTTTCAAAGTGCATCAGATTTAAATGACAAGCAAACTGCGAAATATTTAAAACACAAGAAACTTAAGGAAAGTGCCAAAGAACGCAAAAAGGTAGATAAGGAGTTAGCTCAACTCGATTCAACTGTGGCAATAATTTCTTACGATCTACAAAACGTTTTTAACCTGCCAAAGAGAAATGTATCCAATTATTTTTATAAAAGAAAGTTGAATTTGAACATTTTACTGGATATTGTCATATAAACGGCGGACCATACTGTTCCATTTGGTATGAAAGCCAAAGCGGACGTACTGGAAATGATATCGCCAGCGCGTTAATAAAAATTTTGAATGCTGTTGTGAACGATATAACAACAACGAGAAAAGTTAATCTGTGGTTTGATCTGTAGTCTGAATCGGAATCGTATCACATCACTAACGTTGTTGAAATTTTGTGAAAATAATTATGTGCACACAATAACTCAACGATTTTCTGTACCAGGTCATTCCCGGGTACAAGAAGTCGTGGCCGCGCACAGTCCTATATCTCTTTTGAGGCATTTAAGGGCCATGGACTATGACACCTGGGATTGGCCTTTTGGCAATTATTATTTTACAAAGTTCATACAATAAGCAATCTAGGAAACCTACTCGCATAATTACTTTTGATTTTCGTTGAACAGATTTGTTCATTATAGTTTGGCCACATGCCACAGATATGACGTCAGTGAATTCTATACTGTGGACACCTGGGATTGCCTTATGGCAATTATTTTATAAAGTTTCAACAATTATTTTGAAAATTCACTCAGTTTCAAATTGTTAATCTTTTTTTTTTTATTTTTTTTAGTATTTTATATTTTTTTTAATTCTATGCAACTTTTATGAAACAATTTTTTGCCTAAATGAATGCAATTTGATAAACACTCACACATGTTCATTTTTTGTTATTTGGGACATATTTCACTTCGGTTATAATTTTACAAATGACGTATAGGACACTTTAAAACTCACACGGCGATAAGCAGACCGGATGAGTTTTTTTGTGTAGGATTTCATGGCTATTCTACTTCTGGGGGTTATTACTACCTCCATGATTATTTCACAATGTTTAGTTCGACTATATTATCACATCTTGATGCATCCAAGATAATCTCTCCAAACTAAGTCCAAAAATAAGTCAGATTGCCACTGGTTGTATTTGATTCGAACCCACTATCACAATGGTAATTTGCCACAACCATTTGGCCCGGAAAATATATATCGAGTTCACCACAAATTCCCGGGTCAAAGGTTTCGATTGAAGTGCGAGTTATATAATGAATGCTATCGGTGCCTGTCGTTTTAAATATTACACCATACCCATATATACAATAAACACTTTATGTAATTTTTCTATGCAACATAATTTCAGAATATAATTTGGATTAAATTAAGTGGAAAATGTCAGTATCACAGATTCATGCATCAACAACAATCAAATTTATCCCCGCAACGCGTTGTTTTTCAGCAAAATATCGTCGTAAACAATAAGACAGCAATTGAATCAATTACGATTACGAGATTCTTCTGTATATACCATAAGAAATAAGTTGATTGCGTACTCGTCGTAATGTATGTATGTAGATGTGCAAAATAAGATTATAGCCGCGTGATATTTAACACCCTACGATTTTTGCATGAATTGATCCTAATTTTTAACCAACGTCAACGATGTGATATTCGAACGACGAAAAGGACATTAAATCGTGTGTGTGTGGGTATAAACATATTTAGGGGGGATTTTTTTTTTGGTATATTTCGAGAATTGATAAAAATTGATGACATTGATATATAAGAAAATGACTCAGTTTTTTTTTGGTTGAATAGTTTTATCTATTTTATTATAGCATTTTTAATGATAAGTTAAAAATTAGTTTTTCGTCATTTTTAAAACTGTATAGATGTAATTTTATGATAAGACAATTTTCTATTAAAATATATTTTTTATTTCGTTTCATTTTGTTGTATTTTAAATTTTGATCACGAACATTTAGTTCTTTGTAAGTTGTATTATGCTGCTGCTATGCTAGGATAGTTTTCAATATGTTATCGATGGAATATGGTAAATTGTACAATTTAATCGATTGCCATTTGATGATTCCGTAATACATTGAATGATTGAAGGGTTACCGGAAAACATGTTAATTTTATCAATATGTTACGATCTTACAAAAGTTATTAAATGTTTGGTTTGGTATTATAAGTTAATTTGTAGACAACCAGGTGATTATAGATCATCGATAAAACGAGAGCGGAGTGAGAAGTCTGGTAAAAATGAAACAAGGAATAAACACTTAAGCCAACGTGTTGCCAATTTTTTGATTTCTCCAACCTTTCAAAACAGGTGACTGGAGCATCAATAATCTCCTCATTAAAGCAGAAAATCTTCCCACCGAGCCATTTTTTAAAGTCTGGAGAATATGGCAGATTTGGAAGCAATATAAAGCGCAACTCATGGATTATGCCCATTGAAACTACACACGTGCATTGTCTTGATGGAAGAGAACATTTTTCATCGCCAACTGCGGTCGTTTTTCTTTCAAAACGTCGTTGAAATGGTCCAATAAATTGCAGTAATATTCGCCGTTGACTGTTCTCCCTCTTTATAGGTAATCGATATAGATTCCAGAGGGCTTTGACTGTCATGTCAAATCGAAGTAGTTTTTACTCTTATAAAAAATTTAAATTTATTTTAATAATTAAGATTTAGCAGCTTTAGTATTCATTATTCAACCTCTATATTAAAATTTAAAACCCCAAATTGGAGAAATGTCCGAAATTGGAATCCGATTAAGTGATTGGAAATCTCCACAAAGTCTCTACTCTACATTCTTTTACAACACCAAATGTAGTGTCCTGGACCAATGACTGCCATTAGATCTAATCCCGAGTTTCATCATGCGTTTGAATTCTGTCTTCACTTTGATGAGTTTGTCAGGTGCCAGTCGTCGTGATACATGCAGTCGGTCTACATCCTATTTGTGCTTAAAGTTATGTTTGATGATATCGGTGTTAAATGTCACCGTTAATTACTGCAAGCAATTTCATTGCTGACTAGTCGATCCTAGAAACAGTAGCACCAAAGTTTAACGTAAGTGCACCGTGTAAATACAAAGAGATTAATGAGTGTATAAACCTTTGTCTTTGTATATTCACGAGCAATCCGGTGTTCTTGAGAAAATCCGAGCCGATGATAGACATAGACAGTTCAGCAACGACGAATTCCCAGAAGAATTCGTGATGCAGTCTTATGTCGAGTTTCAAATTTTGCTTCAGAAATCGTTTACTGTGGAGCCGTTTGCTGCAAATAAACTAAATTATCATCATTGAGTTATCATCAAGGCCGGGACATCAGCTCCTGTATCAAACGAAAAGTCTGAAGAAAATTTCGAAAATTAAAAGGCGGTTGGGTTTGTATAGTACATTGCACACCGCCATGTCCTGTCGTCACCAAAATGTTCAAGCATCAAAGTATTCAGTGCATAACTTGAAAAAATGGGACGAAGAGGTTGATCGCTCAGTTATACCAATGATCTAAAGAACGAACGAATATAGCAATGCGGGGGATATGAAAAGTTTAGTGGCCTTTCTGTATTAGGTCTTAAGAAATTTCGGAAATCTCTAAACTGTACATCCTTTGTAAATGCATACGTTCATCTGAGATGCCTAATATCTCAGATATCTAGCCCACTTTCACTCTGCGGTCTTGCAATACCGTATCATGGATTTTTTGGTGTATGATGACTAATAATTTGGGCGTCCTGAACGTTCCACATCAGTTGTGCTTGTACGACCACAACGAAAATAAGTTAATCACATGTGAATCATTTCAATCAATGGTGCAGCGACCCCAGGCAAAACCACGAAATTTGCTTTTCTCCATGTTTGTAAATAAACAATTTGTTGTTAGTTTTTTTAATGGCAGTCAAAAGTGATGACACATGACATCTTGGATTAGAGATTGTGCCGCTCTCTGTTGAAAATTTACGAGACTTTTCTCCCAGACCTCGTATTTGTAGAGCAGTATTTTAATCATATTTCGCAATAAGGTTTTAAATCTAGAGAAGCCTCTACCTGTAAGGTCGATACATTTAAACTAAAATCTTTCAAAATTTTAAAGTGTTTGATTCATCATTTATCAATAAGTCTTCAAACTCTTTTTCAAGTCACATTTAAACTGATATTACCATCGACATAGAGATGGCTGTTTGGTTCAATGAGTATTTTCTTTAATATGTTGCCAACAGGTATCGATATATGAACATCATGGTGTACCACATTGACATGTGCATCTTTGATTTGGTTGTAATTCGAACCTATTGAAGGTTTTCCTAAATTAGGAGCCACGAGTGGAAGTAAAATTATGAATGATCTGATATTTTATGTAACACCAGGACCTATAGTTCTGTGTATTAATTTTTGCTGTTTATATATACCTATTAATAAGATACTTTGGAACCATCACAAAACTCATGAAATTCATCGATGTACTTTGTTTAAAATTGCCCCAACTAAGGGTTGTTGTTTTGGGTACCCTCGTAGCAGAGAAAGTAACGTGCTTGTTGTGCTATTCGTGGGTTTCGAGTTTGATTCCCGGTCGTGAGCAAAAATCACGATTCGGTGTTTTTAATGAGTATAAGCATGTGTGTGAATGTGGGTTGAACCCTAGGCCCTAGTGGCATTTATTTAATAATTATTTTGAAAAGTATGTAGTAACTTATCTCATATAGAGAGCCCCTCATTGTATTATTGACATTTCAATATCGGTTGACAATTGCTGAACCCACCTGATCGCTAAGATTTAAACTGATGATTTGAAACATATTTAACGTTTGGTTCGTTAGTAATCGTGCATGATTACTGGTCAATTTTTTCAAACGTCAAATTTTGTTTGATCGGTCGGAATCTATAGTTCTAAATGTAATAATATCCGCACTGCCTTTTACCATCATATCACAGGTCGTTCTTGCAGTAGTTCTTAAATTTCCCAAAATGCTTTCTATTGAACGTCCAAATTAATTATGGTGGCTTTGGAATGAAAAGTAACCGAATTTTAATTTAAATTTGTTCTAAAAATGTTTCATCTTAACTAATTGGTGTTTAACAGCTATTTTGTTTGTCGTTTGGTTATCAACAAGGTCTGGTCTGGGAATACGAACTAAATATGAGATGAATTGTTGAATTGTAAAATTTCAGTTTGAAAAATTAATTTCCTTTCAAATGTTAGATGATGAAAAGTTAGTTTTCTGACCAAATGGTGCAGTGGTTAAAGATGAGTTGGGGCAGCATGTATTGCGTTAGAATTCCGATAGAGGCAGGATCGGTGGTGTAAATGAACACACCTATGATGTACCTCCCTCTATAAATTCTCGATTTGGCTATATAATGGTATAAAGTGTGATGTAAATAAGCAAACCGCCAAGATTAGAAACAAAAAAAAAATGTTAGCTTTCTAGATTTTTTTCAAAATGTCTCAAATTGTGGTATAAGAACGATCAACGATTATTCTTAGTTTCTATATTATACCGTCCAGTTTTACAAATAAGAATGATCATTTGTTCTGATTGATTAAGTCTAATTTTCACGATGTCCGACATAGTTGTAAATAACAAACACGTTCGATGATAAACATACGTCGATGTAAATCATTAATTTGTTAAACAATTTTCATTATATTTAAGAAGCAAAAATATAAATGTACAGTTGTTATACTTTTGTATTACACACATGCACGTATAAATTCTGTGATAACACCAACAATTTATTTGTCAAAACAAATTTTCACATCATCTCGAGAAAACATAAAATCGAGAAGAAAACCACAATGCAATAATACACCATCCCGTTTAACCAAATAAAGAGTTCCGCGTGTACATATTTATTGAATGACATAAAAATTGGCTGTAATACATCACAACGTAAATTAAATTCTTCAGTTAATTTATGTCTGTTAAATTATGGACAGTTGTAGTAAATGATCGAATAGTTCGAGGTGTGTACAACTTTAAAAATATAAACGTGGAACGGGTTAAATAACGCTGAAGTTAGCTTTATTGAGTGCTGTCATGACGTTCAGAGTAAGGTATAGCAACTTGTCGCTAGGCAACAAAATCTGAATTACTCTGGTGACTCACATTTGGCATTCTATAGAAAGCATATTTAATGGTTGTTCTATGAGCAGTCCACTTATAATGGCCCATATTTTCATATGGTTAATTTTTATTCTATCTTTAGGTAGAGTGATCATGAAAGGTAAGCTTTTTTTTCAAAAGATTTAAAAGTCTGATAGATTTCAGAAATGTGTAGCTCTGATCATATGGTTCTATACTTTATTTTTGAATTGGTTATAGATCCGTGCTGGTATTTCAGACATGCTAATGATTTGAAATAAATTTAATAGGATTTTCTGTTATATAATCCTATTAGATACCAATTGGATTTTTCGAGAAAGCGACAAACCTGTTTGTATAGAACTATAAAATTCAAAAAATTCAAGTGGTTTAAAAATTGTACTTCCAACCTTTAAAATTTTCAAGGGTTCTGACTATAGATTTTATAGATAAACCGCCCATGTGGCGCAGTATGCGTAGATAGAGGCAGGGTGCGAAAAGGGATTTTCACCATCGATCGTCTGGGGCGGTACGATCGGTGGTGAGAATGAACTCATCTGAGACTAGAATCCGTGTGCCGTCCCATTTTCCATGTCAGTACTATAGGCTGGCATGGAGATGGTTTCTACGTAAATCGTACCTATAGCCGGAACGTACAGTAATATAGTGGGAAGTCACAATGGGCCATTGGAGCCTGAGTGACAGACAACACTATAACAAAAAAAAACAAAAAAATAGGTTTTATTCCGATAAGATTTTCTATTCATTTTGAAGCTGAAGAAAGCGTGTTGCTTGCTGTAAATTTGAATGTCCGTTGTTCTTCCGAGTTGTTGCTTGTTCTTGTAATCCACTAGGCAGGTTTCGATCTGATGATGATGACGTCATTGAATGGCCGTGTGATCGAAAAGATCAAATCCATCCCATCAGGCATATGCTACCGGACTTGATGTTCATACTGTGCGATTCGTATATAAAGGGTCCTCCAAATAACTTTTTTTTTTGAAAATGCTATAAAAAAACTACTGAATATTTTCTCAAATTTCTTTTTTTATTTTAAAGTACAATCCTTCCGGTTAATAATGGAAAATAATTTCATTCAAATGGCTGCCTCGGCTGGCCATGCAGTAGCCTACACGATCGGTTCAATTTTTAAGCACATTATCGATTGTGTGCAGCTGTATTTCACCAATGGCTTTACGAATATTTTCCTTTAAAGCGTCAATTGTCTCTGGTTTGTCGGCGTAACACTTAACTTTGAGGGCACCCCACAAATAATAGTCAAACGGTGTCAAATCGCAGCTCCGAGGTGGCCAAACGACATCAGTTCTGCGGCTGATAATGCGGCTTCAAAAACAGGGCGCAAAACATCGAATGTAGCTTCAGCTGTGTGGCACGTAGCGTCGTCCTGTTGAAACCAAATGTTGCCAATATCCTCCTCTTCAATTTTTGTGAACAAAAATTTGTTCAACATGGCCCGATAACGATCGCCATTGACTGTAACGGCCACTCCTTGCTCATTTTCGAAGAAAAATGGCTCAATTATGCCTCTGGACCAAAATCCGCACCAAACAGTGACTCGTTTTGGGTGTACCGGCTTTTCAATGTATGCGTGCGGGTTTTCCATGCCCCAAATGCGACAATTTTGCTTGGTTACATACCCGCCAAGATCAAAATGAGCTTCATCCGAAAAGATGATTTTTTTTGGAAAAACCGGAATCTTCTGTAAGTCGATTGCAGGCCCACTCAGCGAAGCGAAAACGCATTGGCTGGTCAGTTGGCCTCAATTCCTGAACCAATTGGACTTTGTATGGCGTTATACCAAGGTCCTCATGCAAAATTCGTCTCAATGATATCTCCGAAATGTTCAATTGTTGAGAACGACGGTGAATTGATGTTGATGGCGCATCACGCACACTTTCTGCCACAGTATCAATATTCTCGGGTGTACCCACTGTTTTTGGCTTTTCACGCTTTGGTTTATCGATGAGAATGCCAGTTTCTTTCACTTTTTTCACAAGATAACGAACATACGGAGCTGACGGTGCTTCTCTTCTTCCAAAATCCGTACGCAATTTTCGCACACATTCTGCAACATTACCATGATTTTCAAAGTAGTGTCGCAATATTTTCCAGCGTTGTTCAAGCGTATACACAACCATATTCGTTCAGCGGAACGATAGAACTAATTATCTGTCAAATCAGACATGAGCTAAGTGTTACCATTCACGAAATAAGCACTAGTTGGAAAAAAAACTTTAGATGGCGGACCCTTTATATGTTTAGTTGTGACGCGACAGTACTAGTGAATTACAAGAACTAAACTCGAAATATTTTATTTATTAGTTGTGGCGTGAGATAATTTTTATTTGTATTTGGTGGAGTTGCTCAAGAACGCCAACAAAGCTTTTGAGTTCAGTCAACTTTCTTTCATCAAGAACTGCATCATTGTGACAAGAGAGAGGATCTGGTTTGCAGTTTCATATGATTTTGTTTAAAAACATCTTAAATAAATAGACATATGATGAAGTCTTCTCAATTCAAATAATTTTAGTAGCATAATATTTGTACATTTTTTATTAAATTTTTTTATTTTAAGCCCATTGAGTTTCTTGACAAATCGAAAAAGTAGAAGAAACGTATATCGTTAAAGTAAATACTGGAATAGTATTCTGGAATCAGTCAGTAAGTACTGGAATATCAGAAAAGAATATTGAATCTTATGTCAGGACGTAAACCTACTAATAATTTAATAAAACTTTCAAACCACCCTGTTTGATTTCTGTAATATTCATTTTCAGTATGATAATTGTGAGAGTTTTCTAGGCTCAACCAAACTATAACGTCAATGACTGTGTCTAAATTCAAAACTAAATAATTCTTCATTAATAAATTTAACATAATAAATTCTCACAGTAGTAAGGTCAAATAATTTTGAGACATGTCAAAATGAAAATTTTTCAATAATATTGGTCTTGCATTTCATAGGCACAAATATCCATATAAGAGTAAAAAATTATGCAATAATAGAGAAATTCTAGCAGATGTTGTAAAGAAATCTTGTTGAGAAATTTGTTTTTATATGATGAACCCTTTCTGAATATGCACATATACCAAGAATTGATTCGAGCCAATTTAATATTTTCAATGAAAAGTTTGGATTTATACACACAAAACTGGTATGTGTTATAACATGGTATTGTCTCGTACACTGTTGTCAACAAATAGGTTGAGTCCCTTTTCATCCATTTTATTTAATTCAAATTTACGAGAGTAAATTTGGAAAACAATAAAATCTAAAAACTAAATTTCCCCAGAACAAAACCGTTTTGTCAAATTTATTACATCAGAATTAATTTACTTTCGAATAATCAATGAACTTTCATCAACATATGGAAGCGAAAATTGTTCTAAACTTTTAAAATTTGCCGCCATTTGTATTTTTTGTACTAAAATAATTTCCATTTATTGACGGCTGTCAATTATAAACATTGCGGTTAGAAAATATGGTGAATTGTTCGATTCAGCAACGCGTCTTTATTATTTAAAATTATTTGAACCTTGGTGAAAATGAATACGATAATTTTTTGACAAAGTGATGGTTATGATTAGGCACATTTTGAAATTGGTGGATATGTAAACAAACAAAATTATCGGCTCTGGTGTAAAGAAAATCCACGAGTAATATTGTAAATCAATTGCATCTACAAAAAGTAAATGTTTGAGTGGGTTTTGCTCTGTGGATCGGTTAATCAATATTTCTTTGAAAATGAAATATGTTACTATGAATGGTGCTCGTAATCGACCGCTGGTTACTAACTGTTTGTTTGACGAACTGGATCATATTAAGGAGTAGAATATGTGCTGAAAATTGGTGATCATGTGATCTTTCACTAATAGATTTCTGTTTTGAAGGGTTTTAAACAGTAAAGTTTACGCTAATAATCCTCAAATTTAACCTTAATTCAACATGTATTGGAAAATTTTACTAAAAGATTGAATGCTTGTAGAGACTCAGAGAGCTGTAAGAGACTCATCTGACTTCCTTTCCCATTAACTGCCACGTGTCTACTTTAACATTCAATAAAGCTAAAAAGTGAATTCAAATTACAAAAGAGTTAATGGTATAGTTGCTGAAATATGTTTTAAGCACACCTGTCAAAATTAGTATCTCAAAATTATTTCATAATTCCAACAGCAATTGAATTTACAATAAAATGTGGAAGTGCTATTTCGGACAGGATGAATAGTAGTCAAAATCCATTCCAAAGTTCAATTGTATTAAAATTCGATTCAGTTTCTTTCAAATTGGTTACAACTCCCATCAAACAAAATTTTATTTCAATTTAAATATTACATTATTCACAACTTATTTACTTATTTTGTTAAAATTACTTCTGTTGTTAAGAAAAATATATATTTTTTGTTTCTTTTAAAATTCTTTTACGTGTCAATTGATTCAAAAAAGCTGTACACAATAAAATATTTTAAGCAATTTAGCGGCAATTTTATTATTTACTTAAAAATAATATAAATAAAACAACAAAATTGCTAAAAACAAAAATAACATTTTAAGTTGCGCGGCATTTCAGCCGCGACAAAAAAAAACAAATAAATAAAACAAAAACTAAATGTCATTATATGCAGTGCGAACTAAAAATTTCGATTGTTTTAAATAAAACATGAAAAAAAAATTTAAAAATTATAAAGAAGTCGATGAAATCTGTCAACTAAGATTTCGATTTTAGCAGGATTCCACTAAACTACTTATGTATGTGATTGGGGTGCACCAACTCTAAATTAGATTAAAAATAGTTTTGATTAGTTTTCATTAAAATGTGTCACCTGTCATCATATTAAGACGTTACATTAAAAAATTAAGTTTGATATAGGTAACATATCACGATGCCGTCAAATTCTACTCGAATCGCTCTCTTGCGCTTGTCCCATATTATTATTATATTATAAAGGTGTAAAAATAAAAACAAAAGACATTTCTAAAAGGTGTTGTTCGACGTTTTTTTTTTTAGTTTAAATAATCCAAATAACTTTTTGGCACAAAAAAAATAAGAAACAGGAACATTTTTTGACGGAATTAAATATATTTATATTGTTGGTGTATTTCGAATTACATCTTTGAATTGTTATATTGGATTGTTAAATAAATAAAAAATAAATTTTGGTTAAAAACCTTACCAGAGTATTGTTTTAAAATAAATAAATAAATAATGATGATGGTATAGTGCCGACGACACATCAATTCGTTTCATTTGGTATGCAAGCTAGCTATAGTTTCCACAACCGTCTCTTATATGAATAAAGTCGTTAGAGAGAATTTCATGATTCTAGTCAAATTAAATAACGTTAGTGATATAAACAAATGAAACAAATTATAATTTTCTTATAATAAGGTTACTCTCCTTCATCAGAACGACATCTTCTTCGTCTAAAATTATTTGAGGTGTTCTCCAGTTTCTACATTATTTTAATTGCTGTAGATAGTTCTTTGACCATTTTTTCCAGAAATCATCTACTACTATTTGCACCAGATGCTAGTGGATTTTAAGGGAGTAACGTTTTCGATGATCTCAGGAGCCATTTCATTGGCTCACCTATTAGGAAATGCCCAGGTGCTAGCATCGAGAGATTAAACATGGATTGTCAACTCTTCTTTAATGTAAAAAATGAATGCAGCGGTAGGTTAAAGTGTCCTTTAATTAATTATTATAAATAACTTGTAGACAAAATCTTCCTCTCGCCTTAGGAAGATTTTGTCTACAATTCTACCAGTCCCAGTTATTTAATTAAACCAGATGGATCATGGACTGCTTCTAGTAAGGAATCCTTGGAACTTCTCATCGAAACCCACTTTCCAGGAAGCTTCGATAACTCGACAGGGACTGGTACTCATCAAGAAGCACATACTGCGCATAGAAGATATCGTAACCAAAGAACGGATCCTATGGGCAATTGAAGTGTTCAAATCCTATAAATCGGCGGGTCCTGACCGTATTATTCCCGCAGAGCTTCAGAACAACTCGAGGATTATGCTCCCCTGGTTGGAGGTAATCTTCAAAGGGTGTTTAAAAGTTGTCTGTACTCCGCAGGAGTGGATAGAGGTCAGAGTGATTTTTATTCCGAAAGCGGGTAAATACTCGCAGGGCTACCCAAAAGACTTAAGAACCATAACTCTATCATCCTTTGTATTGAAAACCTTGGAAAGACTGATGGATATCTACATACGCTCAAAAATAAGGCCTAGTGACTGGGCTCAGACTCAACACGCTTACTGTAAAGGGAAATGTGTGGACACAGCTGTGCATGCCCTGGTAAGTACAATTGAGAAATCATTATTCTCCCGGGAGTTTTGTATAGGGATTGTCGCTTTGTATAGGGAGGGATTGTCGGTACTAAGGGTGGATTACCCTATAAGTGGGTTAATCAATCATATGCTTGGGTGCAGGATGATTAACTCAGAGCTGGGGGAATTCACCATCAGGAGATGGGTGACTAGGGGAACCCCACAGGGAGGTGTTCTGTCTCCTCTCCTCTGGAACATAGCAATCAATGAGCTGCTATTAAAGCTGGAGAGAGAAGAGATCGGAGTGATTGCTTATGCAGATGATGTAGCGATAGCGGTCTCTGGGAAATACATAAGCACAGTGGCGAAGGTAATCCAAAATGCCCTCCTAATTATAACGAGGTGGGCCACCAAATGTGGACTGGCAATTAGCGCGTCTAAAACTGAATTGGTACTATTTACGAGGAAATATAAAATCCCTGTAGTAGATCCACCTCTCCTAAATGGTAACAGACTAGCTTTTACGGACAAGGCAAGATTTCTAGGCGTAATCTTGGACAGTAAGCTAAGCTGGAAGCCCAACATTCTGGAAAGAGTAAACAAGGCCAATATAGCTTTGTACTCGTGTAGGAACGCCATCGGAAATAGATGGGGCCTGACGCCGGAGCTGGTACACCGGCTATACACTTCCGTAGTAAGACCTGTACTTATGTATGGGGTGAGCGTTTGGTGGCCAGCTCTTGATAAAATAACGTACAGGAAAAGGATTGAGAAGGTACAAAGAACGGCCTGTATGCTTATAAGCGGGGCACTGAAGACAACACCTACAAGTGCCTTAGAGGTCTTGTTTCACCTTCTCCCCGTGGACATTTATGCTAAGCAGAGGGTGGCGATTACGGCCACTCGACTATCAGCCATATCTCAGTGGAAATCTCTTCAAATAGAACACTCGACGATATTCAGATCGCTGAGGAAAGAACTGGCGAATCTAGACTATGTTACACCGACTTTGTGCTTCGAGAAAAGGTTCGGAACCACCTGCCCCTCAAGGGAATCCTGGAGGAGCGGGTTGGCAGTGGAAACGGGAGCATTGCTGTTCTTTACGGATGGCTCCAAGCTAAACGGTAAAGTAGGAGCTGGAGTCTTCTGTGATAAACTAGAGGTAGATATAGCAGTTCGCCTCCCTGATCACTGCAGTGTGTACCAGGCAGAGGTGATAGCGATTGAAGAGGTACTGAACTGGTTGAAACATAATGTGGTATCCTCGACTGATATCGCAATTTATCTAGACAGTCAGGCGGCAATCAAGTCGCTGGTTTCTGTTTCTCTAACGTCTAGAGTGGCGTTGGGGTGCCGCTCGTCTCTAAATGAGATGAGTGAGCATTTCAACATCCAGGTAGTCTGGGTCCCCGGCCACTCAGACGTTATGGGAAACTGCGGGGCGGACGAACTAGAGAGGCACGGTACAACTCTTCAACTGCTACCGAAAAGGGCGAAGTTGGGGAGACCAATTAACGCACTAAGGACTGTGCTTAAAAAAGAGGCGGAAGCCTCTGCGAACAATAGGTGGACGAACACCCTCTCATGTAGAGTGGCAAGACAAGTCTGGCCAAAGCTGAACTTGAAACGCTCAAAGGCACTTATCTCCCTACGAAGACGTGAACTTAAAACGATCGTGGGGATACTCACAGGACACTGCCTTCTTGGAGAACATGCTCCTTCTTGGAGAACATGGGTCTGGAAGTAAATGACTTTTGCAGAAGCTGTAGGGACGAGGAGGAGGAAGAGACGTTAGTCCACCTCCTATGCTCATGCCCGGCTTTGGCACACAAAAGACATGAATATTTGGGTAAGTTTTTAATGGACTGCCTTTCTGATCTCGAAAACTGTAATGTGCGAGACTTATTACGCTACGTAAGCAGCTCTAACTGGTTCTCATAGGGGTAAAAGGGGAGTAAGATCCTGTGGTATCACAACGGACCGTTGCCGGGCTAAGTGTGCTGTAGCAGCCACTCATCCTAACCTTACCTAATCTAGATTAAAGTGCCAAGTTGTTTCATTCTACTAGTTCTTGTTTAAAGTTTATAATCTTTCGGCTACGTTGTTTTAATAATCGATTAGCACCTGGACACAGGTATATATTTGGACAACGCATAAAGTTTGCGTTGTCCAAATATATACCTGTGTCTAGCCTTTTTCCTGACGTAAACCTACGATATGCGGTTAAAAATGCTTCAGTTGCTAATCCGTTTGCTACCTTACCATAGACAATTGCATTGCAATTGTCTGTGGCCATACCTACAAACAAGGGTCATATACCCTTTGCATTTGGTCTGACTTCTTCTTATTTTGCTCTTTATTCGAACGAGTCACTCTGCTAGTTGGTAGATCACCCATCTATATTTGTATATACCATGTAACGTATTTCTTTATAATGTGTCGTGTCAGATTTCTGCCCTTAATGATTCAGTGTTGTTCTCTCATGCATATCTTCAATTAATTGTTGATATTTTTGTAAAAGCCCACATAACTGTAATATTGAATGGGTGTCGATGAATGGATTCAATGCCAATGGTTTAGATTTCTGATCCAACGTTTCCTTTTTCATTAATCCCTGGAGTGTTTACAAAAATACCTATACGTTGTTCAATTCTAACTATTTAAACTTCCACTCACTTCAGTTCCGCAACTGCTATTGTATTTAAATGTTATCGTTGTTTATAAACGTCTATTAATACATGCGATTGTCAATTAAATCATGAAAAGCGTTTAACTTCCTTTCAGCGTCTATTTTGAGACAATTGATGTCTTTAGTACTGTTCGTACCACTGTCGGATTGTGGCTGAAGATCCTCGATAGAAACATTCATCTTGATTTTCGTGTAAGAACGTTGGCTCCATCATCCTTATAGTGCAATAATATTTATAGTGCAACTCAATCGACTCAAACCTCCGCGCAGACAGTCATATTTCTTTTAAAGTGGCTTAACTGATTTTCGTAAAACCACTTTTTTTTTGACAGCTACGAGTAAGTATTTTATCTTTACAAGAACATCTTTACCATTAAAATTTGTACAATTATTATACATTGAATTAATCGTCGCAAAATGTAATGTTTCAGTGAAAACAACTGGCATGCTGCCCTCTTCTGTATAAAACCACGTTGGTTAATATTTACCATTAGTCACTGAGGCAGGCGTTGACATGAAGAAATACATTCCAGTCTCATTTGTTGGTATCTTAAAATAATGAAAACTATACTGAACGAGAAGTAGCACGTCTGCTAAACATGAGCCAATCTGCTGTCTTGAGAGTATCCGAAAAGGTTAGTACCATCTACCGGAGACCACATAACTGATATGCATATAAAAAGAACGATCATTTCACAAGCGTCGATGTGCAGCAGAAGTTTAGACAGTTACGAAAAAATCCAACCTCACTACAATAGCTCTTGGAGCATCGAAGAATGGTTCTATTCATTGACCAGGACAGAATATGTTTCCATGGTAGTAAAAGAAAAGACCTATCGGGGTCCACGAGAGTAATCAAAAAGTTTAATCATTTTCGCAATTAAGGCCGTAGAGGATCATGTAGTGGTTAAACCCGGGTATGCTATATGCAAAAAATTTCATTTTATTGCAAGCCCATGCTACATAGATTTCTAAACCGGAGGTTCCGTATCTGAAATTCGGTACCATCTACCATCAGTGACCTCTTTTGCTGCGATCCCCCAAGTCATTGTCAAAACCTTGATAAAGACGACAATGGGGAACCGTTGTCGATGCAAGAGGTGGTTGTCCCCCACTAAGTATTGGCCAATAATGGTAGTGAAAGGAGAGGCCGGTATATTGAAGTCCAGGAGAGTGAATGGTGTGAGATGGGAAAATCAGATCTTGTTTTTCTACATGGTGGAGGCCGTGGAGGTCTGACTACTCAACGATATATACATTTTTACATAGAATTTTTTGATGGATATTTTATGTGTGTTTGATTATGAATAGGCACAGAATACAAAAGCCTTTATATGCAATATTCAGGTTATACCTCCAAAACGCAGTTTAAATATAGACTTGTAAAGTCGGTTTAGTTCGTCGGGAAGGTGTTTTTTTAAATATCGTGATAGTTTCATGATATCATAACTTATATACTGTACACCAGCGTTAAAACGCATAATTTGGAAGGCTTAAATCTTGGAACAACCTTACATAGGTGTACTATTGTTATGACTCTAAAAAATTCGTATCCGGATTATTAACGATTCCGACGATTATCAAAATTAAAACGACCAAAGTTCAGTCATTTGATCACTTTATTTATTTCACTCAATAAATTGTTAAGATTAGCCACTTGCTACTGGTTATAGATCTATGATACTAGTCTTCACTTAGCACTGCTTTTATACAAATCATTGGAATTCTCAATGTTTCCATTCTCCTCACAATAGTCAATGTAGTGGTACATAAATTTAGATGTAATATAATTCGAAATGTTTCCATTCGTCACTGTAGTAGTATTTTCAACTGGTTTTTATTCATTCGCTGTATCCTCCTGATTATCGTATTATTATTGATAATCACTTCTCAACCTGAAATCGAATAAAAAATATTTTCATCTTGGATTCGAACCATTTTGACTGCCACTACGTACACTGAAAACTATGACCATTCGACCATAGACTGCTATGACGTTTACTCCGTTTTATAATTTTACATTTCAATTGTTTCAAGCATAATTAACATAATATATAAAATACACCCAACATTAAATTAAACCAAATTTTTTATTTAATGCCAAGGACTTGCAATTAATACGTTCCGTTGACTGCAAAATTACATTCATTTGTTATTTCAAAAGAAATATGAACATTCTCCATACTCGACATACTTAGTTATAAATAAATAATAGAGGTGTTAAAATTCAACACGTATTTAGTTAGAAATGTCTTTAAGACTGCATATTTTTGTGTTTTGCAAAAGAACAATATGTTTATATAAATATTATAATAAAATGTTTATAATAATAAATCTAAACAAATATACAATTATGAGTAATTTTATCACCCGCTCAAATACAATTTTTGCGCGAATAAATTTTAAGATTTTTTCAAACAACAAAATTTTTTATTTTATTTATTTATACAAACGTGACGGAAATATTTGTTTTATGTCTTTATTTATAAATCTAAATGAACAAAAAACAACGTATATTAATATGCAATTTAAAAAAATTATTACTTAGCGGTTTGGTTATAAAAAATGTAATTTAATTTATTATTTAAAAATAAAAAAAAAAAAATTTATAATCGTATGTATTGTTTATTGCTACTGCTTGGTTATTCATTAGGATAATCTGCGATTTTTTATAATATTAATTTTATGCTAATTAATGATTTATTATAAATCAATTACACGTTTTAAAAAATTTGTTTAAAAGAATGGCGTTAATTGAATATTTTATTAATGATATATTAGTTGGGCTTTGTAATAATCGTGTGTTTGGTGAAATTATTTGAGTTGACTTAACACTTTTAATTAACACTGTTTGTAAGGAACTGAAGATCGTCACGCTAAATTTAAGTTTTGGAATTATCAATGCTAAAATCGGAACTCCAAAGATTAGCTACATATGACGAATATAATCAGGAAGTCTCACTATATACTTTGGAGGAAATATCAAGGTGATGTTTGGTCATCACTCTGGTTGTGATGTTATTAGTAAATACAGGTAAACATGCGGTGTTGTCGCGATATATCGTTGGAGTGTAAAAATGCAACCTTAGGTTGTATGGTATAATTGGTTGTAATTTATTATCTATTTTGACACGAGCTTGTTCTCTTACACAGTCTTCCGCACAATGACTTATCACTTTTTTATATATGGTTTTGGCTGCGAAAAAGTTACAAATAATTTAACTTATATTGTACCAACATAACAAAGTAAAAATTAACAACTTTACTTAACAAATAATATAAATCTAATTAGTGGTGAATAAAAAATGGTTGACATTGTTATAAAAACAATAATATGTCAAAGAAATATTTTCTCTTGTAGTTGATTCAACATTCCGCCTCCCTTGACTCACTGGAGTCAATTTTAGGAAGCAAGCAGATTTTTTGGATGCGGCGCATTTGTATATACCCTTGGATGTTTTCAAAGTAACAACTCTAACATAGTTGTCTGGACCTGGATGTATGTCGATAATTTTTGCTAATGGCCATCTCGCTGGTGGTGCGTTTTCATCTTTCAGGTTAACTATGTCATTCACCTTAGGTTGGTGATTAATCGTGTTCCATTTCGAAAATTTATTGAGAGATGATAAATACTCAAGTTGCCAACGTTGCCAGAAGTGTTGGAGCATCTGTTGCAGCAATTGCCATCGAGATAATAAATTTTGTTTTGTGTCTGTTAAATTTATTTCGGGGGCTAATGTTAATGGGTGCCCGATCGAAAAATGCGCTGGTGTAAGTGGGTCTTCAGAGTCGTCGTCTCTACATAGTGGTCGTGAGTTGAGTACTGCTTCGATTTGTTTTAAGAGTGTTAATAGTTCTTCATAATTATGAGTAGTGTTTCCAATGACACGTCGGACATGAACTTTGGTAGATTTCACTGCGGCCTCCCATAAACCTCCGAAGTTTGGTGCAGCGGGAGGTATGAAATGCCAATTACTTCCTTGCTCGGCAGCCCAGTTTGTTAGTCTGGATACATTAGTCTCTGAGTTGAATAGCTCGACGATTTCTTCTAACTGACTTTTGGCTCCCACGAAATTGGTTCCGTTGTCAGAAAAAATATCCTTGCAAATTCTTCTCACCGCATGGAATCTTGATAGAGCTGCTAAAAATGTCTCAGTGATTTGTGACTAACTCAAAATGCACCGCCTTTGAAGCCATGCACACAAAAATTGCTAGGTAGCCTTTAATGAGTTTCGAATTGCGTTGCTGATGTGCCTTGATAGTATATGGGCCTGCATAATCTACTCCGGTTTGTAAAACAGGTCTCACTAAAGTCACTCTTGGAGACGGTAACTGACCCATTAACTGAGTCTGAGTTTTCAACTTCTGACGATGACATTGCATACACTTATGTATCACCGTTTTAACTAGTTCCTTACATCTTATTATCTGGAATCTTTGACGTATATGTGATAATAATTGGGATGGACCAGCATGCAACAGCTTTTTATGTAAGTAAACGACCATCTTCATGATCGTTGAATGGTTTCCTGGTAGGATTATAGGATGTTTGGCATCATATGGTACTGTAGCATGTGAAAGACGACCAGGAAACCATTCAACGATCATTAAGATAACGAAGGGATTCGATGCCTGGAAATGCTTCATATCTGGAAGGTATCATCTTATCTGGTTTTTTATGAGAAACTATTAGATTGTTTCTTGTAATAATCTGATATGTTTTGTACATTTTTGAAAATTTTCACTTAGCATGTATGGCGGCTTAAATCGTTTTTTGGCTCTTCATTCTCATCTTTGAGTATTACAGACTGGCATGAGACTATGCAATGTGATTCTATGTAAATCGGACCTATAGCTGCACGTCGAGCAGATGTCAGAATGGGCCAATTAAGCCTGAGTGACGGAGGACAAAACCATAGTGGCAAGTGCCTAACGGTATACCATAAGAAAAGCAAGTGGGTTCTTATGAGTAGACACTATATATAGATGGATCAGTATATGCTGTTATTCTTCTGATGGTGCCGGGCTATATGTAAAATTGAACTACATATGCGATGAAACTACATATTATTCACTCTTGGCTGGTACATCACTATATTTCAAGTGAAAATTTTAAGAGCATAACTTTATGGTTCGGAGATAAACCCCATAAATCTCTGAAAGCCAAGCTGCATTTAGGACAGTTGGTAACAACATTGTTGCTTTATGCTGCTAACTTAAGCTTTTTTTCAAGAATCTTACCTTCTTGATATTGTTGTTTCTTTACTAAATACCAGTTATGGGAATATCTGGTATAAGAATTCTGTAAGCAATGTTCCTCCAATTCATGAATACATGAAAGCCAGTTGAATGAATTAAAAGTGATTGACGTCAGTTTGTGTTCTCATTAACTAACGCCAGTCCCTAGTTTGGCTTTGATTTCGATGTTGTTGGGTGGATTTAGTCTTTATTTAAATCTCGTGTAGCTGAAATGGCTTATGGGTAAAAGTAACTTAAATTTGCTCTAAGGGCGATGAGTTTTCACTATTGCTTTGGTTCTGATCATGATTTCTTATTTGAGGATCAACTGCCGACCTTGAGAATACCGGATATCTTGGGGATGTCAGATCCGTCAAATGGTGCAACCGTTATGTATCAGGGCGTCGTATACTATATTGAAGATATCACAGAGCAAATTAATACAGACTTTTTTGGTAATTTTACTTCAGTTCTATCAGAAATTGATAGATTATTATCTGAACCTCGCAGAAATGTTTCTGATATTTGTCCAACAATTTCTAGACAACACTGTGTTTCTAGCGATTAACATAGTTGTAGTCTGGTGTACTCGTAGTGATCAGGGTCTATCAGTCCACCCTATAGGAAAACTGAGATGAATTTTTATACTAGACGCAGGGCTTTAGTCTTTCAAAAATTGAAGATCATATGATCCCGTTGTCTTTAGAGTCGGAGATCTGGTTAGATCGGAAGATTACTTGGCAAAAAGTCTTGTTTGTCTAGGTATTGTAGGAGCTATGTACACCACACCTACTGCAGCTCTTGAGTTGGCTGAGGATCTGCTGCCGATTGATTTTTGGATTGCAAACTGCGAATAGTCTCGGGGAGGAAAAGTAGAAAATGTTGAACACTTCTTGTGTTCCAATTCTTCATACTGTTCTCGTAGACTGCAATGCTTTCGAGCACAATTAGTATTTGAGGATCAACAAATGACCTTGAAGATACCAGATATTTAGGGCTTGTAGCATTACGATTGGTGACATCCGATGTTGTTATCCGCCTCCTAAATCTGACCTAACCCAAATACGAAACTTACCTGTATAACAAGCTAAAAATAAAAATAGAACCTTACAAATGTAGTCGATTGTCATTTGATCAATTTGTTATTTATTTGTTTCATGTGACATACGCTGCGAGAGACCACCAGAGGTGCCCATAGTAGAGAGACGAATCAATTGTCACGATTAAAGCGGATTCGTTCAACTAGTGAAGGCTAAATGGCGCAGGTGATGTGCGAAACAAAAGCGTTCGAGAGTTTCGAAATGTTACGAAATCTCGTGCCGCTGAGCTGGATAGTATTCGGGTCGCCAACCAGGAGCAACATAAAGAAAAGAAAGAAGAAAACGAGTAAGGTGACGACGCAAAAACAGGGAGAACGTTTTGGACCATCCAAGGTGATGGGGTGATAAAACAACTGGATGACAGTGGGAAATATTTGTGACCGCGTCGAGGCTCACTTTGTGTTAAAATCCAAAAAAAAGTGCGGGAGTTATATAGGCCCAATAAAACAAAGAAAAAACTCTAAAAATAAAAACCAGAAACATTTATGTCTATTGTGTTGGGGGACAATAAAACGGTCTATTCATCGGCAAGAATATCAATTTGCGTAAAGTGGAAATTGTCATTGTAGAAAAAGGCACTATAGTGGTTACTTGGCTCCATCACTGCGACTGCGGTACAGGTGAGTTTTCCTTGTCATCCCGCTTTTCTCTTCTCTTTTCCCTATTTTCCGACCCAACATTCCAAGGCATCGGATTGATTTACTTCGAGTTGCGTGGTGTTTTTTTGTGGTATCCGTAGGTACCTCGCCTGAGCAAAGCCGGACACACGTGCTGGTAGACTGGCGTCCAACGGGAATTTTCTCATTAATAGACGCAAAGCGGTGGTTGCAAGGATAATCTTATAAATATTAATTACAAAGTTACTGATAATGGTAATAACGTTACTCGAATTCAGTCGGAACAGGTTACAAATATTATTATAAATATTATTACTAACAGTGAATTCAATGTGCCACTTGAATCGTTTGAAATTATTATGAATGCTGATTTATGTCCGGAACACACGCTTATCAAGGAATTAAACATACACCGAAAAAAATAATTGTGTATAGATAACGAATTATGGTGTTCATTAAACAAACTCGTCGTCTATATGCAGCCGACGAATAATTAATTAATTTTATGCAATTTTATTAATCAAACATCAAAAAATTAATCAACACCTATTAATTGATACAATTATTTTAGAAATAAGAAATAATTAATGTTTGTTATAATGATGAATATTAGTTAAATCTGGATTTGATTTTAATATTAAATCATTAAGGAAGTTATTGTTAGTTTGATATTTTCAATATAAAAAATATTAATTATATTAATTAACATTAATTACATTATTTTAAAAGAAATTTAATTAAATGTAGTAGTATTAATAAAATACAGATATTTGAATTAAAGAATTTTCGTTCCCACAAATATACCTTTGACGTGTAGCTGCGCCACGCTGGCGCTTTATATATATATATATATATATATATATATATATATATATATATATATATATATATATATATATATATATATATATATATAAATATTAAACAACTAAAATCAATCATTTTCGCAATATATGATTGCTTAGTGCTAGTATAAGAAAATAAACTTGGGACCAGACTTAGACAGGTGCTAGTTGTTTTCAATATCGTTGCAAATACCTATTTTGACAATTCAGCTTATAGGAATTATTTCAATATTATTATAATTTTTTTAACACTATCTGGTTGTTTCCATTTTCTTAATAGTTTAGCAAAATTACGTAAACTTCACAAGAATTAAGCACGTGTCAAATGTGGTTTTGTAAGTTGCATCTTTCCACGATGACTATCCAATTATGATTGAAAAATGTTAAACGGTAGATCTTAGTTGTAAAATAAAATGTTTGCATTGAAATTAATTGTTTTAAAGAACCTTCATTAGTATTAGGAAAATTTGTCTAATTATATGAAATGTACTTGACCTAATTAAGCTTTATCAAAACAATTAATATTAATCCAAATATTATTATTATTTAACTGAGGTTTACCGTTTAACAGCCTGGTTTTTTATAAATCTTTTCAATTATTATTTTTTATTTAACAAATATTAATTAAATTAAAGAATATTTCTTCTATACCAATTTTTTGAACGAAAAATTAATAAATAAAGAAAAAATAGTACTACTTAGTACGATTAATTAAAAATGTTCAAACGTATTAACGAATCTTAATAAAAATTAATAATTTTAGTTTAATTAATGAAAGTTCTTTGACCTGTCAAAATCTAATTCAATTAATCAAAGCATGTTCAGATAAAGTGATTTTACTTGAATATCAAAATATAATTTAAAGAATTTTATATTAAGATAACAAAAATCTGTAACAATAATAAATTTGTCGTTTCATTAATGATTTCATTCGTTAGTTGTTTAACGAAGACCCTGTCGTTAATATTATACAATGTTTTTTTTCGGTGTATCAACGCCTAATAATATTGATCTAAGAAACAATTTTATATATTTTCAAAATGTTCGCGGTATTGCCTCAAAATCTGGTGAGTTTTATCGCTTTGTCGTCGCTTCTATGTATCCCGTTTATGTGATTGTGGAAACTAATTTAAATCCGAATATTTACAGTTCAGAGTATTTTCCGTCAGACTATATTGTATACAGGTGTGACTAACTAGTGTCAAATCAAGTGGGGGTGGAGTACTGATAGCTGTTCATTTATCTATTGTAAGTGAGCTAGTTGACGGTGATCCAACAATAGAACTTGTATGTGTTAAGTTGAATATCTTCAAGAAAGTTATTTACATCATTGGCCTTTACATTCCACCGAGGTCGCCATCTAAAGTGTATACAACATATACTTACTGTTTGTATAATACAATTTCTCACTTAATTTAGATGACAACGTGCTGATTGCTGGCGATTTTAACTTGCCAATGGTTGAATGGTTGGTAGGTGACGACGTAAACTGCCTCATTCCGTACAATGTAAAGTCTGATGCTGAGTCTATATGTATTTTTGGATTTATCGAAACAGTTTGACGATTTGCATTATATTGCTTATAAGAATTTTATTATTAAGTCTCAAATTAGTATGACTTCAAACCCTAGATCGTTTTGAAAGTTCGTTGACTCCAGAAGGAAAACTTACGGATTTCCATCAACTATGTGGTTCAATGATGTTACTAGAAGTACTTCTGGGGATATTGCTAACCTATTTGCTACATTTTTTCAAAATATATATAGTCGGACAGATATTAATAAGGACAAGTATGAGGGTACGGATGCAACTACTAACTCTTGCTTATACACACCTCATATACCTCCTGAGGATATCGTTGAACACCTTCGTTCTTTTAAGGATGGGTGTGGCCGAGATGGTATTTCTTCATACTTTCTTAAACGGTTTCAATGAAATGGCTCTGCCTTTGTCAATTTTGCTGTCAGCGAATCCAAAATTGTTTGAGTCAATTGTGTGTATAATTATATGTTTTTCACGAAACGTGCCACGGAGGTTATAGAGAATAATGCTCAACTTGATATCATTTACACCGACTTCAGTAGAGCAATTGACTCAATCAATCACTTTATTGTTCTGCAAAAATTAAAATCATTTGGAATTAATGATAATTTAATCAAATGGCTTGAGTCGTACCTCACTGGGCGGGTGCAGTTTGTTGCAATTAACGGCTGCCTTTCTAATCCAATTAATGTACATTCTGGAGTACCTCAAGGTTCACATCTTAATCCACTTATTTTCATACTATTTGTAAATGATATCATAAAATGTTTAAAATTCTCCCGATGTTTAATATATGCTGACGACTTAAAACTATTCTCTCCTATTCGAGATCTATCTGATGCAGTTAATTTGCAAATGGATATAGACGCGGTAAATGTTAGGTGTAAGGCTAATTTATTACATTTGAATATAGTCAAGTGCAGAATGGTGTCGTTTAGTCGTTCATCTGTGTTAACGAAATAAGGGATCTAGGCATTCGATTTACTACAACGTTATCATTTAATCGTCATTTAGACAGAATTTGTGCCAAAACCAACTCTATGTTGGGATTCCTGAAACGTAGTATGAAAGAGTTTAATGATCTAAGAGTTTTTTCTGCTTGTATCAATCTTGTACGCTCACAGCTCGAATATGCATCATGCGTATGGTCTCCACGTTACAATGACCACATAGGTAGAATTGAATCAATACAAAGATCTTTTCTCATTTTCAGTGCATATAAAACTGGTGAGTTTGACCGTCGATTTCCCTGGGCGTAAAATGTTAGGAATCTACCTTCATATGTAGAAAGATGTAAATCTTTGCAATTAGAACCACTTCAGGTTCGTCGCCAGTATGCTGGAGTTATTTTTATTTCCGATTTACTCAACGGTAACATCTTGAGTGCGTACTTGCTAATGAACCTAAAGTTTTTTTATTTTTTATTTTCTTTTTTACGACTGAGTCTTGTACCCATTTAGTAATTTACATTGCATAATACGTTTTTATTTGTCGGAGTAATCACATGATTATCCCTAGTTTCTTGTTGGAGTGGTAGTCAGCATACAGCGTATGTCCAGATTTTCATGCTGCTTCAGACGTTGTACATGTTTTGTTGCATGATAATTAATCTCATCCACGACAAGCTCGATCTTTAGATCTCGATGGAGGTCGTTGTTTCGAATGTACCACGGTGCATTAACGATGCATCGCAGGATCTTATTTTGAGTTGTTTGTATGATTTTGATATTTGACTTTTTGGCACAACCCCAGAGTTGGCTGCCATATGTCCATACAGGTTTTAGAATTTGTTTGTATAACAGAAGTTTGTTGTGGGTCGCTAGTTCAGATTGTCTCCCTAAAAGCCAATACCTTTTCTTTTTTATGTGTTCCTTTGAAGTTTGAATTCTAGCCCCTGGTGCCATACTTTGTCGAAAGCTTGCCCTACATCAAGGCATATGGTTGAGCATATTTGTTTGTTTTCAAGTGATTTCTCGATTACATCAGTAATTCGATGTACTTGTTCTATCGTAGAATGTTTTTCCCTAAATCCAAACTGATGTGTTGGGATGAGATTCCTTTCTTCGATAATTGGTTTTAATCTTGTAAGAAGAACCTTTTCAAATAGTTCTGATAATGTTGGTATAGCAAAGAAATTGGCTTATATGAAGCTTTATCATTCGGAGGTTTGTTCGGCTTAAGTATCATATTTACTTCTGCAACTTTCCATTGTCTTGGTACATATCTTAGTCGATATACTGCATTAATTATATGCACTAGTTTCCTCAATGCTTTCTCTGGTAACGTTTTTACTATTTGATCCGTTATAAGATCATATCCTGGAGCCTTATGTGCATTCAGATTATTCTTGATTTCAAAATTAATTTCTTTCAATGTTACAGATGTAATTTTTATTTCATCCTGTTTATAAATTGAAGTAATATTTTCCTCTTCTGTTTGTTTGGGGTAAGGCTGGAATGTTTCTTCAAGGTGATTGGCAAACAAATCTGCTTTTTGTTTAGCATTTCGAGCCCAATTATCTTTATTTTTAATTGGAGGAACCTGGAGTTATTTTTAAGAAGTTCTCTTACTTCTTCTGGATAGTTTACTTTGCGCGTCAATTCCTGACTATAATTTGGAGTACTTTCCCACGCAGCACTTTGGATATCATGGATGAGCTTATCTAGTTCGTCTTCTATCTGGTCCCTGTATTGGTCCCTGTAACCTAAAGTTGCATGCTCCTATTAATAATCTTCGTACTCGCACTCTATTGAAAATTGATTTTCATAGAACCAATTATGGGTGCGACGAGCCTTTGGAATTCCATGTCAAAGTTGTATAACGAACTTTGTTTCCTTTGTGCTATTTTATAAATTTTACTAGAGCTTATTGTTCCTAATTGGTTTTTTCGAAAAAAATAAAAGGATGCCACAATGGGCGTGAGTGACTGGAGACAAAAAAATTGTTCCATAAATTGGATTGAACCTTCTTGGGTTGCCATTCATAGTGATTTAAGAATTCGATTTTATTGATGTGTGCCTGGGAGGCTACGGATGTTACATTTAAATACTCCCAAGAGTTTACTCCAACATATATACAATAACATATATTTGATGGCAAGAAACCAGCACACTAACGACCAAGTCATATAATTTTTAATGACTGCGGCGACAAATAATTTAAATAAAAAAATGTAATTTGAGATGAAATTCGATAAAACCACGAATAATAATTTTAGTGATTGATTAATTCTGGTTAATAAATTTTAAATATTTCTCATTAAAATAAGAACCAAATAATAAATTTAATTTTTTTTTTAAATTTATGTACCATAATTTCCATTTATCATAATTATGGTTAGGTTAAAAGATTCGCGCAAAATAATAACGGTCTACTTCACAAAATCGTAGAATTATGCCAAAGTATAAAAAAATAAACTTTATATGTAAATTTTTTTTTATATATAAGATGATCAGAAGACACACAAAAAAGTTAAGTATATGCGCGTATATATAAAAGGTTTCCGTAATAAAAACAGAATTACCACAGTTAATAAATCAACAGAAGGAACCAGTTTTTGTTTTATAATGTCTTTGGACGGCCAAACTAACAGCAAAATATTATAATTTTATTTGGTTTTGGTCAAACTAAACTAATTCATAACAAATCTATGTCTTATTGTATAAGACTGAGTTGTGGCTTAAACGTACATACATATTCGTACACGTCACGATTTATTGTCATACACAGTAAAATTTATTGCTAATCAACTCGAAAACAACAAGCTACTATCCAATTTATTCATTCATACAGAAGACACTTTATATAATCTAAGACGGTTAGCTTCTTCGTCTTGCGTATGTTTATCTAATTTCGTTTTAGAATTCATTCATGAGAAATAATAAACTTAACGATAAATTACTAAATGTATAAAAAATAAGACGAGAAATTCAAATTATTATTTTAATGTGATTGTCTCTTAACTGTTGGAGGAATATTCAGAATCTTAAAAAAAATAAAAAAAAATATATAAAACCAAAAGACAAAAAATCTATATACAACGTCTTGACACAGACTAACTACGAGTATATATATAGAGAGATAACACAACCCAAAAAATCTGATGTCTGGACAATAAAAAAATCATAATGATCATAAAAAATTATGTTGGCTGGTCTATATGACACCAATTCATTTGTTTTTTTTTTTATTTTATTTAAGTTTATTTATTTATTTAGAAATCTTAGAGGCATTTCCTATTTTATGAGTCTCACATGATGGCATACGAGTTTTTATTTTATATAGATAGATTTGGAAGATGGTTATCGCACGATGCTTGATAAAAAGGATATTAAATATAAAAAAAAAATATGTTGTATGTACATATATGTGTAATAAATGGATTATATCATGAGACGATCTTAGGTCATGTGTCGGAAGTAGTTTTTATTGTATAAGTCTATATGGTGTTAGATATGCACTTGTTGCTGGTGTATAATATAATTCTAAGAAGGTTTTGATGCATTAGAATATTCATTAAGTGATGCAACTACATATTGTATATTACTTCAAGATGTAATTGTTTAAGTTAGTTATCCACATTTCTCGAGATGTACCCCAGGTATTCCTTTAGATTTGAAACAAGTGTGTGACTCGATCAATCAAGAGAAAAGCTGGAAAATTAAGAATACCAAAAAAACACATCTTTGTAAAATGACCGTAACGCAGTCACAATGTTGTGTCAAAGTTCAGGACAGAACCGATTAAATGGCGCACTGGTTGAGGCTGCGGCAATTGGAGTGAAAGGTACCAGGTTCAAATCCCGATGTAATGTAATTCACCATCTGATTACGATCGATGTTGTGAATAAATACATCTTTCTATGTTGGAGTGCAGAATTGATGATCCAACCCAGTACTTTAGGCTGACATAAAGCTATGCCGTATGTCAACGATTTGGCTATGTAATGGCGTATCTGATCTTTCGTTTTAAAGATCAACCATAAAGTATCGTGGATAATAATGTAGGAGAGAAGATCTATAGTTTGTTGCTCGCAATTGGGTTTTAGATTTGCTACGTCCACTTCGCAGAACGTCATCAAAAGTTTGAAGAGCACTGACAACGAGTGCAATTCAAACCTTTGATCAAGTACTTCATGCTGATCCGGTTCAAATAATACAGCAAGCTTAAAAGGGACAGTCGCGTTTAGATAGGCAAAGAGGTCGAAGTCAGCAACGGTTACTTCACGACATAGAGAGCGATCTAGTAATTTAAAAATTGTTTACAACAGTATGCAGAGATGGAGCGTGTACGAAAACAACGGAGTCAAATTGTTGACAGGGAACGGGCCGAGAATGACCTGTCAAAACCGATAAAAATTTGTATAAGTAAAACTTAACGTGTTGGTTTATTCAGTAAGCTTTTACGTTGATCAAAATTTACCATTACACTTGTCTTTACTTCACATTTTGGTGTAGTACATTTCGAAAAATTTCCATGAGTCGTTGTGCTAGTGCATAACTGGTTTCGATTTAGTTGTTGCATTCACATGTAAGTGTTATCTCTTTTCATATCTCGTTACTATTTCTCGTGATAAAAGTGACTATCAATACCGTTTGAGGCACATCCTCAAAACTCTGAAACTGAAATACAACATACAAATATTGCATAGTCTCTGGTTGGATTCAAACCATCTTCTATCGGACTAGAACCATTACACTACTTCATCAAGTGCGTATTACATCACTCAACGAAAGTGGTCTTTCACTTTTACGTGACGTAAGTTTTACTATTGGTTAGGATCCTAACTTGAAGTTATCTAAGTTTGCACTGTATTTGAAAAAAAATAAACTAGTGTCTTTGAGATGAGTCTCTCGGGTCTTGGTTCCTTCAAAACTCAACTATACATTCCAACTCGGGTAGTTTCATGCGAGGAATGTCTTAACAGTGTTCATTTATAAGTAAATTAGCGTAGGTTAGGTTAGGTTGAGTGGCTGTTACAGCACACTTAGACCGGTCTGTCGTGATATCACAGGGTCTTACTCCCCTTTTATACTCTTATGAGAACTAGTTTGAGCTACTAACTAGTTTGAGAACTTACCCAAATATTTATGTCTTTTGTGTGCCAAAGTCGGGTATGAGCATAGGAGATAGACTACCGCTTCTTCCTCCTCCGCGTTTATACAGCTTCTGCAAAAGTGCGTCTATATCCGTAAAGACCTGCAATGCTTCCATTCCCACTGCCGACCCGCTCCTTCAAGATTCCCTTGAGGGCAGGTAGTTCGGAAACTTTTTTCGAAGCACAAAGTCGGTGTAACATAGTCTTAATTCTTTCCTCGGCAATCTACCTATCGCCGAGTGTCTTGTCTGAAAAAATTTCTAGTGAGATATGGCTGATAGTCAAGTAGACGTAATTGCCGCCATCTGCTTACCATAAATTTCCTCGGGAGAAAGTGAAACATGACCTCCAAGGCACTTGTATAGGTGTTGTCCTCAGCACCACACGCTCACCCCATACATAAGTACAGGTCTTAAGTATAGGACGTAAGTACAAGAAATGAATAACCAGTGTACCAGCTCCAGCTTCAGGCCCCATCTATTTCCTATGGCGTTTCTACACGAGTACAATGCTAAATTAGTCTTGTTTACTCTTTTCAAAATGTTGAGCTTCCAGCTAAGCTTACTGTCCAAGATTACGCCTAGAAATCTTGCCTTGTCCGTAAAAGCTAGTCTCTTGCCATTTCAGAGAGGTGGATCTACTACCCAAATTTTATATTTCCTAGTAAAGAGTTCCAATTCAGTTTTGAACTCGCTAATTGCCAGTCCACATTTGATGGCCCAACTCGTAATAATTAGGAGGGCATTTTGGATTACCTCCGTCACCGTGCTTAAGTATTTCCAAGAGACAGCTATCGCTTCATCATCTGCATAAGCAATCACTCCGATCCCTTCTCTCTGCAGCTCTTACAGCAACCCATTGATTGGTTTGTGCCAAAGGAGAGGAGATAAGACAACTCCCTGTGGGGTTCCCTTAGCCACCCGACTCCTGATGGTGGATTCCCCCAGCTTCGAGTTAAATATCCTGCACCCAAGCATGTGATTGATTAACTCACTTACAGGGTAATCCATCCCTAGGAGTGACAATCCCTCCAGAACTGCCTCCGTCTAAATTAGTGTAAGTCAGCTATCATCTTCCGCAATTTTTCCAAAGTGTGTGAAGTTCTTAGGAACCATTAATATAAATCTTTATTATATAAAAAAAACAAGTTTGGCCATGTACATATTGGCCAATAGCGCAAATCTCAACATACGGCTGATCTTGTCGGTTGGCTCGTTATTAGTGGACATAATATCAATTCGATTTCACATGAGATCGTTTTTAACTCATATAAGTTTTGGGATAGATTAAAAACAATTACACTTTTGGATATAATAAATTTGTTTCCACACAGACTTTGATCTGGATTGAAAATCTCATTGATTATGATTTGTACGTTTTTTTTATAGAAGGTAGAAACTTGTTCGATCTTGAGTACTTATTTCCCGGTTTTGATGAACAGTCATATTATTAATGATTGACAATGAACCAGATTTTGTCTCATCTCAAATTTACTTGAGGCATAAATAAGCAATTTACGGACCGAAAATTCCCACGGTATTCACGAACCGCCATTGCATGTCCAAACTGATAGTTTTTCAGTAAAATTGTAACAGTCGATGGACATCGATGTCTGTGGATGTTGGCTCATTATATCTGTCGGCAAATGCTTGATACAGGTCTTAACGGTTACTATGGTTCCAACAAGACGGAACGGCATATCAAACAATTCAGTCGTTTTACAATTATCTGGTCGATTGATTTCAAAAAGAGGTGACATTGACTGGCCACCCAGATCTCAAAATTTGATGACAGATATATGCAACTTTTTGCACTACTGTTTAATTAAAATTTCATTAACATCCCTCTTCTTTCAAGTCACATTAAGTTCTTTCGAATTTATTGGGTATAATAGCATTAGTACACATCAAAAGCTTTTGCTTCCTAAAGTTCTATAATTTGTTACATTTCAGCATAATCCACCCTAATTTTTGAAATAAGAAAACTCATACCCTGCATGTTGCAGGACACATAATAAAAAATGTAGATATAGCAAAAGGGCAACAGCCGAGATTAATATACAGAGCAAAAAAAAAATTGTTTCAATCAAATTGATATCTGCAATTGATTTCCTATTTCATCACTTCCGGTTCAGTTATTGCAGCAACATTAAATTTTCGATTTTATTATTATTTATTTCGATATCGAACTATTTGTTGTTGGTTGTTTGTAGTGCGGTTTCGGTATATTTTACATACATATATGTATATATTGTGCTGTTGCTACGTGTAGACTGTTGAAATCAAAACCAATCAATTTGTGTAGTTTCTGCAAAAAAAAAAGTTAAATTGAATTTGAACAAAAATGTTTAATTTTATATGAGATATACCATAGATTTGTCTTGAGCATAGTCAGAATATGTATACGGAGAAATTGTTGTTTTTTTCAGTTACTCAGGCTCCATTGACCCACCCTCCATTCACTTCAAGGTCGCTATCGTCAAATATGTATTGTTATTCAAAGCAGCGCAGTCCTTCCCCCACTGTCGCAGTTTGCGATGTTCCGAATTTTTATTCGAAACATATGATCATTCAGGGAGCAATGGCACGTTACAATACCCAGCAAGATCATTAAAGTGTGTATATCATAATTTAAGAAGTACTTTGCTGATTTATACGACAATCTCTGCAATTCATCTCGTTTGCAAAGATCGCTGCTTTCACAATTGCAGCACAGACAGTAGCGTACCTACCAATGGGGAAAGATAATTCGACCATTAAAAAATTAATGTTGCAATGATAGTTATTTTAGCTTATATGAACAGGTGACGCACCCACATTATTTTCGACAAAACACATTTGTTCGGTTGACTAAAGTCTAATTTATACCTTCTTAATTATATTGGTATCCACACCACCAACATTTCATAACCAAGAATTTAAAAAAAACAACAATCGGTTACATAAATTAATATATAATTATAAAAGGTTATAATGAATTGGTCTGGAAACTATCAACAACAGATTCACACCATACTTTGTACGTATATATGTACATATGACACGATCGCTTCTATCTAATTTATTATATCGTTTCTAATAGTATGTTTTAAATTAATACCCCATTTTTCTACTTGTCTACCTCAATCGGTATAATTTATATGATTACATAATTGCACCTATCATTTCACAACTTCCTATCTTTTTATTATTATTTATTTTTTGGTAATTTGGCCTCAACCAACATAATGCAATCAACATATCATACAACAACAGTACATTGTATGGCATAAAAATTATAAAAAAGTCACAAAAATTATTTTTTTTATGATTGTTATTCAATTCGTGTTATATCCCAAATATAACCAAACTGACATATGCCAAACGATGGACTTACACATAAAAAAAACAAAACAAGAACTTTGAAACTAGTCACGCGTCAAAAAGTTGGATATAAAAAAATTGTATGCATGCAAAGTAGCTCTTCTTTATGGGTACTTTCTTAACTGTCATCTATACGAGCATGTTAGTTCTTATAATAAAACAAATAAATAATGTTTTTTGGTGAATAAAATTGTATATTTTAGCCAAAATACGATTTCTTAAGGCAATGATATTTTTTTTAAATATTTCACCATATAAACGTATGGGACTTCTAAGACAAACCGTGTTGTGCGAAGTAAGATTATGAAACGTTGTCAGGACGGTTTTTTACGGTTTGTTTTACTATTTAGAATAGTTGGTTAGAGGCCTACAGTTGGGCGTGTAAATTGCATGGTGTTGTTTACACGACTTTTTACATGTAAAAAATGTGTAGTTTACATAAGGCTAGGTGCGCCATCTCTATCAAATCTACTTGTAACTAAAGGATGATTTAATAAGCACTTCTGGAAGTTTTTTGCAATAAAACGCATCAAAAATTGTATTTTATAACATTTAATGTTAAAAATAATTTCTCTTAAATATTGCCCGCTACTGACTTTTAGATGAGCCATTTTATTGGTTCAGCACTCTTTCGAGCATTTCGATCGATATCTTGTTAATAATCGTTTGGGGTTTATCGATTTAAACAAATAATTTCAGATACCCCTCTAAAAAGTAATCACAAGATCTTGGAGGCCAATAAAAATTTTAAGTCTTTCAATAAATCGATGGTTTTAGCTGCTGTGTGCGGCACGTTGCAAAATCCTGTTGAAACCACAAGTCAGCTACAACAATATCTTGAATTTTTGACAATATACATACATTGATCATTGCTCGGTATAGTTTTTCCTTCCGCATTTTGAAATAGATACGTTCCAATGATGCCATCTGCACCAAATAGAGCATTTTTCAGGATACAGTGTAAGCTCTTAATCTCTTCTGGTTGTTGATCAGCCCAAATTTTGTTTGTTGACGTATTCATTTAGCCAAAAATGAGCTTCATCGCTGCCCTCAATTTTTCGAAAAAAATGGATCAATTTGGAGCTAGTCAAACGCCCATAAACCAAATCAATGGCGCAAAAGACGGTCAACAGGCTTCAATTCATGAACCAGCTGTATTTGGTCTACCATCAAACCAAAATATTGCTTCGAAATATGGCACAATGTGCCATATGAGAGATACAGATCTTGAGAACGGTGGTGAATTGATTGATTGTGGGGTTCACGTACACTTGCAGTTACGCACTCTAGTTGGATGATGAATATTCAATAATGAATCCCACATCAACTGTAGTGCTGTTCTTATAGTCCCTACAATACACTAGACATAATTTGACGAAATATTTAAATCAAACGTTGCATCTTGGATTACAACTGTTGATATACGTATATTTGTTCGAAATCCTATAAAGGTAACATTTCGAACAAAAAAACTGAATCGAATTGAAATCTCTGATGTGTGACTACAACAAATTTACAACTTTTTAAAGTATCATCGTAACTTTTAGTAATTCTGATGCATTAGTCTAACGATATTGTTCATGATTGGCCACAAATGCTTTTAAAGAGTTATGGATTGATTCTGATCCAGGATACATAGATAAGTTTTTTATCGATGAATACCAGCATCTCAGATCAGTATTAAGATAAAAACAGGATTATGCTGATGGCATTTATATCATTCCAATCTCTTCTACTCCAACATCTGATATTTCTTCCATCTACTCCTCCAGTTCTCTTAGTTATTCTCAAACAAATACGTTTATAATTTTATCACTTGAATATGCCATTCCTCAATGTCAGGATTGACTACTGTGGGCTCAAAAAATGCCAATTTATGCCTATCATGTCTATTTTTGTATGATTTGGATGCATATATCATTATTTGTTGGAGCCCTGAAACGATTTGTTGCAACAAGACCGGCTGTTTTATCTTTGAAGTATAGCAATCACCGGGTCTTGCAGAAGGCTTCAGGAATCATTGAGTAAATGAATCATCTAATCAAACTGTTTTAGTCCTTTGAAAATAACAATTCATTACCATATTTAGCAAGAAAGTCTTTTCCGAAAGCCTCCATTTTATAGTTATCAATGTTAAGTCAATATAACCGAATATCAGAGCCATTTGGTTAGTTTCGGAGTTCAGAACAAAAGTAGTATAATTTTCGAATCAAAGTGGGTTAAGTTCATATTTCAAATCGGTGGTCGCCTTTCTAATGAAAACAAGAAGATAAACGAGCATTGAAACTAAACGTTTTATTCTTTCAGACTGGTTTTTGGACTGGGGAGAGAATGCTTAATAGTTGGACCTATTGGAAAGTATTTCGCTTGATCCAAAAGAAATGTTAAAGTCCTGATGTACAATTTTAGAGATTGGATATAAACAAATAACACCAACATATGTTGATGGTTGGAAATGACATCCGACGACATGAGTAGCTATATACAGGTTCTAGATAAACAAAGATCTCAACAATTTCGCAAACTTGTTAAGATCAGCACTAATAATCAGTTAAAGTACATATTTAAACCAAAATAATTCTACTGCGACGTATTTGACCATCAACAAACCCAAAAGTGTGGCAACAGCGAAAGAGTTGAGAGTGTTTCGGCTCTTAGAGTTTGTAGTGATACTGTATCCTATACACATTCTCCTGTATGACAGTTTCCTTAAAAAATGACACTATGGTTACCACTAAGGTGTCATTTTTTAAACCTCAGGTTGCTTTAAAGCCTCAGGTTTCTTTAAGTCTTTTCTGATGTTAAGTTTCTTATAAGCAGAATTACTGTTTTATGCGAGTACTGTTTCATGAAAAATTGTGCATTTGGCACAATTTTTCATGAAATGAAAATCATTTCATGAAAAATGATTCATCTACATTTGGTATTTCAGCATGAAAAATCATCAATTCCTCAATTTGCAATAGGTATTTCTTGGAATAACGAAGCCATGCTGCTGAGTCCAAATTCCATAGTTGGGATTTAAAATAGTTCCGAGAAATAGTAATTTTTTGTTTCAATAGATATTTGGTTGGACAGTGAGTTTTGTAACTATCTTTTAACCCTGGATCGTGTTTGCGTTTGTTTTGCACTTCCGTGAATTTTCCGGTTTTCGTCGAACAGTAAAATGTTTAGAATATCTGTACTATTTTTAAATAGTAGTTCAGAGTGACAATTATAAAAGATTGGAACTTCTAACTACCAACATTCTACATAAACATTTATTCTTTATGCACACAAATTTAGTCCAGTATAACATGCCAAGATGCTGTTGAATGACAATGACAATCCGGATTTTTTTTTCCAAAATTAATTATGTATGAAGAAGCTCCTTTTCACTTTAGTGGACATTTTAACAAACAAAACATCCGGTTGTCGGTTGCAGATAATCCAGCATTACCTATACCTTGCAAGTTCATTCCATTAAATACCATTACCTATACCTTGGAAGTTATCGTAATATGATAAGGAACTTTTGTCGGTCACAAGTTGGTGTACATGTGATTGTAACAGAAAAATGCCACATGCCTTACTGCTATAAGGAAACTATGGAATTGTTACGAGCAATATTGCCACAACAGTCTATAGCTCTAAAGGAATCACTGGCTTTTTTATTTAATAACTTTTGCGATTTCGCTATGAACGGCCTGATTTTTGATCAGTAAGTAAATAATTTCCTCTATTGAAGCTTTAGATATGTTGGTTGAAAAAACTAATCAAGAGAAAACAAAAGAAGTTAGATAAATGCAAATGGTTGTTAATTAAATCTGTAGTAAAAATAATAAGAAACCATGGCTTAACAATCCCTAAACGTGGCTCATAAACGTAAAACATGAGCACTTCTTAAATTGAAATCTTGTAGATAACAACTTAAACCAAAAATATTTATAAACTTAAAGAAACAGTCACCAAGGCCCTGTAGATGAAGATTGTTTCGTAAATATTTCGCACGTAACATAAGACCCATAAATACCATCATAGCTTGTGGTATGAGATGACTTAATCTGGTTGGATCGCTGGTCAGACGCTTCCGTAAAAGTCTATATTGATAAATAAGTCCAAGAAATCGACGTGCTGAGAATGAACCGTCTCTTAAGTACCACGATCGATGGTTGTGTTGTTGCTTGAAATAAGTTTCTTCCTATGTGACATAGTATTCTGGAATTCTTGATCAATGACGATGAATCTTGAATCTGCGCTTTTCAAAACAGCTCTTCATTCTAATATCACGCTGGAGATGTAATAGAATCAAAAAAAAATGACGTCAACACAAGTCAAAAATCAAGACCATGTTCGACTATACAGTGACGTGACCAAACATTTGCATCCAATTGATCAACCAGTCAACAAATAATATTCTGTAGGCCTTTTGTGTCGTTTACGTTTGTCAATTGGTAAGGAGCGACCAGAAATTTTACGACGATTGATTTAAAGTTAAGCTTTGTATGCATCGTTTTGAGTCAATTAGCCATATAAGAGAATATATTGGACGGTTCGAAGGACTATATGGGAAACTCATATAGCTTACAAAGTGTGTTTAGTGAAAGAGCAAGCATATTTGGACATGATCACGTAATTTTACTGACGTTTGTATTTAACTGACGTGCATTATCAGAGCCACCTAGATTAATAAAGCTCTAATATTATATTATATAAGGCCCTTTCGATTGACATGAATTAGCTGAATTAACTGAATCAACTGAAGTGAATTGGGTGTTCGATTCGCACCTCTTCACTTCAGTTAAATATTGAGCAACTGATTTATCTGAATATGAATTTTGCTCGTGTAGTTAATTCAGTAATTTTTTTTGTTGTATTTTTTGACATTTATTTTATTTTATTTAAAAATTAATTGTTGTTTGTAAAAATTTTCGGAATTTAATAAAAATTTTATAAATTAAAATAAATTAATAACTATGGAAGACGATTTAATTGAGTATGTGCGTTTTGACAATGATCAAGATTTTTTGGAAGAATGTAAGATTTTATTTATATAAGAACACAAAATACATGTTTTATGTTTCTGTAAAAAAAGCATGTATAATAATTTACATATATATTTACAGCTAGATCTTCGACATGGACGAAATCCGAAACATTAAAATTGATAGACGCATACGACCAGTATAAGGAAAGCTTCACACACGTTAAGCAAAGAAAACATGCTTGGGAATTGATATCAACCCATTTACAAGCATTAGATGTAATGGTGAGTTAAACAACACACACTTTAAATCAAAACGTTTTATATTTAACAGATTATTTTATAATACAGAAATCAACCAAAGAATGCTTAGTCAAGTGGAGCAGTCTATTAAGGACATATAAAACGGTTAAAGATAATAAAAAGAAAACGGGCCGCAAACCAATTCGGTTTGATTTTTTCGACCAAATAGATGCTATTATCGGGCACAAAAGCAGCAATGCCGAACAAGGGGTAGGTGTGAATGTGGGAGCTACCACTTCCCAAGGAGATGTTTTAACGTGCGAACAGCAAAATATTGAGACAACAGAAATCGAATTACCTTCAAAACAAAAAAAGCGCCGTTTGACGATGGAAGATCATTATTATAAGGCGAAATTGGAACGACTGGCGAAAAAAGATGAGCGGGAAGAACTTTTAGTAGAAATAGAGAAGGAGAAACTGGAGTTATTAAAAAAAATATTAAATAAATAATATGAATATATATAGATAGGTATAGAAATAATATGTATATGGATAGCTAAGGTGGTGGGTTTAAGTTTATTATAGTTTAAGTAGTATACAATTTATATGTATACAACTGTGATAATGAAATACAAAAATGTGATTTACTGATAATTTTTATTTTCCAATTATTTAAATATTTAAAAATCGATTATGGAGTATTCTCAAATAGCTGCAAAAACGCTTGTTGTCTTCTTCTTGATCGTCTATCTATAGAAATATCTTCATGTTCGAAGAACTGCGCTTGATTTCTATTTTCGATTGCTACCTCAACTTCATCATTTGCTGCTATATGACATATATTGTGCAGTACAATTGCACTCACTGTAGATTTTATAATAAAAAACGTACTTAAATTCTGGAACTCTCTTAGCCGGCGAAACCGTCCTTTTAGCATACCAAACGCATTCTCCACTCGGGCTCTTAATGATGAATGAATGTAATTAAAACGATGTTGTTGAGTTGTTAAACTACCGTTATCTTTAAAAGGAGGTACAAGCCAATTTTGACACATATATGCTGAATCGCCAAGTAGAAAATAACCGTACATTCAGTTTGGATTTTCTTGCATTTTCTGATTTAAACCAGACTTTCGTAGCATTCTGGAATCATGCATTGACCCAGGCTCACCACAATAAACATCGATAAACTCCATGTTGTAATTTACGACGCCTTGTAGTAATATGCTAGAATAACCTTTTCTGTTGATGTAATCGTTATCTTTTTCTAAATTTAGGATGGTAATATGGGACCCATCAATACATCCCAACACGTTTCTCAATCCTCCTTTATTGAAAAACAGTTCTTCGTTTTTCTGTGCGTCTTCTCGAGATGGCCATTTAATAAATTTCGGCGAATGTGTGAATAATAGATTAATCACAAAGTTTATTACAGCATGAGTTGTACTGATTGACAGATTAAATAAATTTGCAACCTGCCTAAAACTATCCTGGTTTGCTAAATAATAAATTGTGACGATGACCTTTTTTTTATGTGGAATTGGTAACTTTCCTCCAGTATGTGTTGAGTCGGCTGTACTCATTAGTGGCTCCAAGAAATCTAAAGTAAAGATTGATACAAAATGAGGATTATACGTATTAACAGTAACAAAAATATGAAAACTTACCCAATTAAACGATGATTTTTCCAAGCGAAAATTTAATTTGAATTCGGCTTCACTATATGACGGTACAATTTTTTCGAAATAGTCCTTAACACGGTGATGGGTATTATAATTGGCGTTGTCTACTTCTGTACTTTCACTTGAGCTGGAAGATGAACTTTCCATACAACACAAGCTGTGATTTTGTAAACACTGCGTCTAAAATAATTTCGAAATTACATTTTACCAATCTTAAAAAAAATATACTGTATACAAATTAAAACTTACCATTACTGCTTTATCAAGATCTGTTAAATTCGAAATGACTAAAAACAGATTGAATATACTTTTAATGAACTTGATTTTTATTTAAATTCGAACTATAATCAATAAAACATAAATTTTAAATGATTTTCGTTTTGACATTTAACTGAAGTGAATGGTACCAATCGAACACCCACTTCAGTAACTCAATTATATAAATAGCAACTGAATTATCTAAATAGTAACTCAATTCTCATTCAGATAATTCATGTCAATCGAAAGGGCCTATACTCTATGTATAATCCACTCGGTTGCTCAAATAAATCTAAACCTACACCGGGTGTTTCTGTTTAACTGGGACGATCAAATATCTCGAAAAATAGCCACTCTACGGAAAAAATTTCCATGATCAAAAATTAATCATACCGCGGGGAAATACATTAGTGCAAAAAATAGTTCCTCACCCCTCGCCTTGTAGGTGGGGCGGGGGTAACATTTAAACTAAGATAGGAAGCCATATTTTTTATTGCAGATACGGATTCTACGACTAAAAGTACGTATGATTTGAATGAAATATTTCGTTCGGTTCATGATAGATGGCGTTGTAATCGACGAAATTCAATTTTTTCAATTTCTTCTTAGAACACACGCATTCGATTCTGCAATACGTTTGAAATAAAATTCGTCGTTTTGTAAATCACATTTAACGTTTGTGTTATTTCTTATCTTCATGTTTTTCGTAATTGCAAAATAAACGATAAAGTACTTTAGAATGGAGCGTTTAACTGTGACAGAGAAAATTAAAACGGTTCTATGGTTTATGGAGAAGCTGGCAGAAATCTGGAAAATGCTGTTGCTATTTACGCTCAACGTGTTCCGGATAGGATTCGTTCACGTGCTTCATTTGGCCGTACAAGCAAACAATTTATTACTGATGGATATGTTCAACCGATAAAGAGGACCCGTAGAGCAACAGTCACTGGAGAAAATAATGAAATTGCTGTATAGGCAGCAGTGGCTCATAATTCTCATGTTAGTACACGAGAAATAGTTCACGATTCCGGATTGTCCCTAACCAGTGTTTCGAGAATTTTAAAACGGCACAAGTATCATCCATATCATGTGTCTTTACACCAAGATCTTCATGGCGCTGATTTCCAAAATCGGGTAACTTTTTGCCAATACAACAAAATCCCAATTTTTTTCGTTGCGTAATGTTCTCTGGCGAATCGTCGTTTACAAACCATGAAACGGTTAATCGGCATAACATGCATTATTGGAGTGTTACTTATCCGCACTGGCTTCGTCACGTTGAACATCAGCGTCCTTGGACTGTCAACGTGTGGTATGGAATAATTGGCAACAAACTCATAGGCTCCCACATTATTGAAGGCAACTTGAATGGTCAAATGTACCGAAACTTTTTGGAAAATGAACTGCCAATATTACTTGAAAATTTGAGCTTAGAATTGAGATGGAACATGTGGTTTCAACATGATGGTTGTCCTGCACACTATTCGGTGGTGGCACGTAAAATACTTGATCGTGACTTCAATGGTCGCTGGATCGGTAAAGCTGGTCCGATAAATTGGCCCGCCAGATCATCAGATCCTACTGCAGAAAATGCTAAAATTATTTTATTCACCTGCCATTTACATTAATAAACTGTTTTGATGACAAATTTCGAGTATTTCCAAAGAAAAAGTGATGTTTTTTATTTCAAACGTATTGCAGAATCGAATGCGTGTGCTCTAAGAAGAAGAAATTGAAAATATTGAATTTCGTCGATTACAACGCCATCTATCATGAACCGAACAAAATATTTCATTCAAATCATACGTACTTTTAGTCGTAGAATCCGTATCTGCAATAAAAAATATGGCTTCCTATCTTAGTTTAAAAGTTACCCTCGCCCCACCTACAAAGCAGGAGGGATGGGGGACTATTTTTTTTTGCACTAATGTATTTCCCCCGCGGTAGAGTGGCTATTTTTCCAGATATTTGATCGTCCCAGTTCAAAAGAAACACCCGGTATACTATTCCGTTTTGTATTAGTTTAAGGCGACCTAAAACCATCTTCATAGTATGGTGATGCCAAAAAAATGTCCGCTTAAAAATTAACAAACCATTTACATTCACCAAAGTGTTTTATAATCTGTATATATTAAAGCAGATCAATATTGTTTTGTAATTTGCGGTCAAACCAGTTCCAACAATAGAACCAATAAAAATTCTTAATTGTTTGTAATAAATATAATAATCGTGCGAATCACCTTAAAGATGTATCATATTACACCACTTCAACTTCTATTATAATCCTTATATGTATAATTATACAAATCATTCAAAGACGAAACGAAACCAAAAACCAAAACAACTTACCAACCATCAATTCTTTGAGATCACACAACAAAAAATTTACATCCGAATTTAAGCTGCTGCTGCTGCGGTGCTGCTGTCGTCGTCGTCGTTTTCTTGTTCTAATCGTCATATAATCTTTTATCTATTTTCTACTTCTTATTTTTATTTTGGTTTCGTTTTATATATATTATATGTGGACGACTCGCACAGAATTTGGATATTCAATCTCACCGGCAGAGGCGTTTAATAATATTTATAACCTATTAATTGGTTAAATGTCTTTTGTTGTATATACATTTGATGATGATATTCTTACGATAAATCTTATTCTTTGAACTTAACCAAAAAACTTGAGTTTTTTCAAATTAAAGTCCAAGAACCCAAAATTTGTGGTGTGAGAATTTTTGTTGATTCGAAATTATTATTATTATCGTTATTATAATACGATCGCATTTAAGAAAATAGTCCCAGGAAGTTATTTGATAGTCGTCGTCTTATATACATATACAATTGAGAGAGAAACCGATTTGACCAAAAATTTATTTGATTTAAGAAATTTTTTGATAGAACATCGAAACCTGTTTTAAAATTTACTTTTTGTTTTTTTTTCTTAAATTATGTCTTAGAAATTAAATGGTTTTTCGATATGATGATGATGACGATGATAATAATTGGTGATTATGTATTTTTATTTTTGCTGAAATGTAAATTACCCCCTATGGGGGGGTCTTTCTGCGAATATTTTTTTTTGGCGTTTTATGTGTTTTTATTATCGTTATTGATTGTATTTTTAATGTTTCATAAAAATAAAACTGTCTTCTATGTCATGTGAATTATTGTAATATATGAAATGTTGCTTTGGTGTGATCGCGCGATGATGGTGTCTTATGGTGCTGTCTTTGTATATATAGCTATATATAGTGTTGTTGTGCGTATAAAGCACACGTTGAGTTTGTCATATTTTATCGATACAAAACATAAATTATCTGCGTTTTGGTTTGGTTGAAACTGGGTCGGTATCACTCGGGAGAAATATCTGCTGCGGTAGGTATCACTTTGCAACCTTATTTGCAAAATGTCATTCGAATCTGTAAATCTAGTGGCTGCCATAAATCACGCAATCTTTTGAAAGTAAGTATCAGTAAGTATAATCACAATTTTGCATGTCAAAGGATGATAAATACTTGAATGATAAAATCTATGATATAATGATCTAATGGTGGAGGCAAAAGGGAGAACGGTAGTTATATGTATAGATGCAATAAACTAGTTAGACTTATTGCAAACATGAAGATGAACTACCTGGAAATATCTGTGCTTTGGGAAGGAAATCCGGGTTCACCATTGAATTTAGGAAAGAAGATATAATTTAATGAAAACAGTTTTATTTGAGTTGCCGGAAGAAGATTGTATGGACTGACTGAATCATCGTAGTATATGAAAAACTTGCTAACTCGTATCAGAAAGTGTTTTTGCTCAAAACTGTATCCTTCCCTTAAACAGTATTTATTTTTCTATTATACACCACACCTGATCCAAAATTGCAGCACTGACAAACTTCAAAAATCTATAGATTGCACATATATATATATATATATTTATTTATTTATAAATAAGTCTACAAATACGACTTGACATTAAAAATGACGTAATAGTCAGGCATATAAAATAATAATTAAAATCAGGAAGAAGCAAAGTGTTGCTTCAATCTTCGTTTTAAGGTATCCTTGCTAGAAGTAAAAACGAACAGGTGATTTATCTGATTAAAGCTTTTGCACATCATGTTAATCGGTTCATTAGAACCATAGTTGGTTCTATGGACATCAACTTGCAACAACTCATTTCTCCTTAGATGTTTACGGGGTACTTTAATTTGTAAATTTTCCAGTATTGATTGTGCGTCAATGTAACCTAATAAAATATTACCAACAAACGAACACTTTAAAAGCGCTCACGTCTATTTTCCAGAGTTGCTATGTTGTTTGTTTTGCAGCCATCCAGATATGGTGGTAAATGTTGCAGGTTTTCATGGTATGGTAATTCGTAATCATACTCCCAACTGCTTTTCCAAGTTAAGTGACGGATACACTTTTTCTGAATACCCTCAAGTTTACTGATGTTTGTATCATAAAATGGACACCAAACAGCATATTCCATATGCGTTCACACGTATGCGAAATACAGAATCTTTATTGTCTCCAAGTCATAAATATCTCCCGTCCATCGTTTAATAAAACCCCACATAGAATTAGATTTAGCAATACATTGTTCTATATGTTTGTTACTGCTCATATTTTCCACGAAAATAACACCGAGGTGTTTGATCTCTGATACTCGCTTTAGTGGCATATTGTTTACTTCGTAATGTTTTAAAACTGGATTTAATTTCCAGTGGAATGATAAATTCTTACACATATTGATGTTCAGACTAAGAAGATTTGTCTCACACCATATCGCTAAATCGCCAGTGTCCTCTTAGAGTTTCTCGGCATCGCTTAAGTTCTCGACAGTTCTGTATATTTTGAGGTCGTCAGCAAACATTAAAATTTTAGAGTGTAGAAAAATCCAAGGGCCAAGATGAGAACCTTGTGGAAAACCCGATGTAGCTTGAATTGGCTTGGACCTGCTGTTACCAATGTCGATGTATTGGACGTGGTTGCTTAAGTAAGATTTAAACCAAGCCACATAGTTGTTTGAGAATCCAAATGAATATAAACGTTCTAGTGCTTGACAATGGCTAATGAAGTCTGTGTATACCACGTCAACTTGCTTGTGGCTTTCAATAACTTTGATTGTGCTGCTGGTAAATTCAATAAGGTTTGTAGATGTTGATTTCTTAGGCACTCTCCCAATCTCAGCGACTGATTGAACAGCATGTAAAGCGGTAGTTCCAAACTGGTGTAATCTTTCAAAAAAGAAGCTGGTATTTGGTCAGGACCGCAACCATCGCCGAATGTTTTAAGAGCCTTGTTTATATCTTCTATTGTAATATGTGGTATTTCAATGGACAGGTTCCCTATGCTAGCATGGTGGGGATTTTCGTATTTATTAATGTCTTCTGGTCTAAATACAGATTGCGCGTCCGATGATTTCCATTCTTTGAATGTCATATATGCAGGAGAACCGTTGAAAGTGCTTTGGATCATTTTTAATGTTGTCTTTAATACAAGTTATGTAAGTCTTGTAAATATTTAGTGTCAAAATAGTTTTCGAAATGTTGGTTACATTCTGCATATTTAAGCTTACTAGCCTCGGAATATTGTTTTAATGTTTTTTATAGGCTTTATGAAGAACAAGAACTTCAAATTGATGAGTTTATCGTCATACCATGGTGGATATTTATCAAGTTTTACCGCAGTTAAAGGGACATATACTTCTATACCTTGATATATGATTTTATAAAACTTGTCTACATTTTCTGCTATATTGCTGCTGTTTAGTTCTTTCATCCAGTCGACACGTTCAATGTAATGATGGAGATTTATAGTGTCTGCTTTCCTGAAGTTGTAAAAAGGCCTCGTGCTTTTGTGAATGAATTGTTTGTTAATGTTCTTGATTTCCAATATGATTTCAATTGATTTATGGTGAACATCATTAACAACAAAAAGCGTTGCTGATTGATTTACCTTAAATGTACTTCGTTCATTTGTAAATATTAAGTCAAAAGTTCTATCTAAGCCATTTTGAGTCGTAAATAGTATCAGTGAACAAATTTTCCTCATCCGACGTAATATTCATTGGTAAAATTTCATCCAATTCCTCGTCTAAGGTCCAACTAATAAGAATATCGATGATTCAGGTGCAATATATACAACGTAGATGTATAATGTCGTTATGTTAATCGATATTTTTACGCATAATTGTTCAATAGACACGCTTTTTAATTCAACGAGCTCACCTCATGTAAGTTTTGTTTTCCCCAGTGCGTTGGCTTTCAAAGCTCTATTACTTGGACTCAATGATTTGTCTTCAGGTTTATGCGTGATTTTGTGTAGATTCTGTTCATTTGCATGGATAGCTCTATATAGCAACTTATGAAGTTGGTCTCCTTCTGCTTGAGAAAAGTATTGAAATATGAGTGTGTGTCTGCTTAATGCTACTATTGCATGTGGTAAGCTGTCAAACAGTTTAATTTTTTTACCCGACAATCGAACACAAATTACATTTGAAGATGTTAAACCTTGAGCTTCATGGATAGTTAGAATTTTGCTTGACTCCGGCAGTTTACATTTGTTAGTTAATTCCCATTTATCAGTCTTCGTGAACGTCAAATATAATGTATTCGGCGATATTTGAATGTCAGTAATTGATTTAATAATGGTGAAACGAATGGTGTTAGAAGCGATGTTAGTGGTACAGATGCCCGGATATATTTCTTTTAATGCGTATGTCACATCAGCTGGACATCTATAAGTTGTTCTTAAATATTTTGAGTACATATTAGCATCAAAAAATCGCATATTGACGTAATTCAATCTGTCTATATAAGGTATTTGATTTTGATCTCCCAGGATAAACATTTTCAGACATTCACTCAACCGAGCTACCAAACCTAATAAGCCCGCATGAACCATCATGTACTCGTCAATATACACTGTGTTATATTTTTAGTACCATTTAGGAGATAAGAGGCAATGGTACGATAGTTCGTTTTAATATCTTCATAATTTAAACCAACATCAATGCATCGTGATTCAATTTTCTCTTTTATGTCACTAATACAATTTTAATTTGTTAATTAATTAATTTGTTTAATTTGTTTAAACATTAATTTGTTGAACTAAGCACGAGATCCCGTCCTTGTAAATGAGCATTTAATATCCAAGTAGATTTACCACAGCCTGGAACTCTTTGGATCGATATTATCTCCAGTTTTATTATTTCTGAAGGCAAAGCCAATTTACATATTCGCTCAAAAATATTTTGGTCCAGCATGATTTCCGTGGCGTTAGAGCAGAAAATGTACCGATTTGATGTATTGAACCGTTTATTATCTGAGTTGAGTTGCACTAATATTTTACCATCAAAACCCCATTGGTGCTCCGCTATCGGTTCTTCTATGTAAATTTGGTTATGGTTATCATAGACATAAACTCTTATTGAAGATAGAGAAGTTCCAGAAAATGATAGAGTACCGATATTATTTTTATAACTTTGCTAGATGATCACATATAAATATACTGCAAAACTTCATGAAATGAAGAATTTCTTTTATTAAATTCAAGTAGTAATGATCATTATTCTCATTTGAAAAGTAAGTCGGCGATTCTGGAATAACTTCCGTATCTAACGCCACTAATGAGTTCACACAATGGAGTGTCAATAATCCATCTGGACGACAACGCTCTTTTTGTATCTTACTTCATCGTTGAATGGAATAATTAAAGTGCATTTCACATTTGAGAACTTGCTATTGATAATAAAATTTATGGCATCCTCTAGATGCTCAACGTAACATGAAACATCAATGGCAAGCTGAAACGTTTTCGGATTTCTAAGATGTAGTGATGTTGTGATTATTCTTATAAAGTGAACTAGATCACTGCATTTGGTTTTGTATTGATTATTTATTATTGCCACAAATTTATTTTCAACTTTATACAATTTTGCTACCGCATTGATGGTTTTTTGGTAATGATTGCTGATATTTATTTTATTTTTCTTTAAGTAACCTTTAAGCAAGCATCTTTCCATTTTTTCATGCATAGCTACCACAATTAGAAGTGAAACTTCGGGTAGGGTTTTCTTTATCCACGAAATTACTTCAGATTCTTTATAAGCGTAGTTTTTGTTAGGAATATCTTCTAAAAACTGAAAGCACTTATCATAATCTTCCAATGGCAATACTTTCTTAGCAGTTGATTTGAATTTAGAAGTAAACCTCTTAAGAATCGAGGTTGACGAGGGTTTAGTGATTTGTATATTATTTTGTGCATCCGTTTGAGCTCCACGATTCACCATATTAACAGGCGTAATAACTCTCATTGAGCAGCTATTAGTAAATCCGGTAAATGACATTATTTCGTCCTTAACTTCACACATTGCATCTCTTAATCTCGTAGATTTTGAGTTAGATGAATCAAGCTTCGGCGGAATAATTGGTAGAATAGAATTCATATTTATTATCGAATTTGATCGTTTAGGCGAAGCTTTTGAAAAAACGATTTCTTTTGAGACCACTCAAATTCCTTTACTAGCAGCCCATCAGGCCAAACTTTAGTTCACTGCTGCATCAAATGATTCACCAGGGATATTGATATTATATGAAATATAGTTATATTTCAGACCACTTGGTGGCTTTTGAACTATTCGGTGGATATACACGTCTTCAGTACGTATAATTTTATCCACTAACTGCTTGAATTCTATATTTGATACTGAGCAGTGAATTCGACTAATAAAAAGCCATCTTCTTGGTTGAGCTACTCGAATACTAATTTCATTAGTTGAGGTTTCAGTCGTAGTATTCGAAATGATCTCATACTTTCAAAGATACTACTATCTTCCAATTTACTTCCGTCTATATCTTTATTTTCTTTAGTTATCACGTTGGGCTTTGCTTAGAATTTTTACTAAATCAGTGCTATCAGTAGTGAATGTTTTGGAGTGCAATATCTCTTGTATCCTTTTTGATCGCCTTAAAGTGGGGAGTTCAACATTGTCCGCAGTTTTCTGTCCAATTGATTTACTATCAGAACATTGGCAATTACACAATGAGGGTTTCTGTTTTAGTTCCCCGATCTCTTTATTCAGTTCTTCTATTCTGGAACTGGCAAGTTCCATTTTTTGAGAGAATGTTGTCATTTGGTTAGACAATAAGTACAGCCTCCCTGCCACAGCTATAATGTTTAACTTGCCGCAGTTATCAAAGTACCAACGAAGACATTTTATGCGATATTATCGCCTGTGACACTGTCTGTGTTATGGATGCGTTTTTACTTCCGTACACACGATGTCACTTTATTATAAAATATAAAAAATGCACTGATTGCAAAATTAGGTCACTATGCACACTAATTGTGTGTAGTAATTGCGATTTTACTTCCGAATTTCGATAACATACGAAATACATACGTTAACACTTTTCAAATATAATATTTATTATTTTACAAAAAACAAGATTGACAAAAAAATTATTTAGTCAGACAATTAAAATTATAATTAAAATTAAAAGAAAACACGTTCGACTTGAACGACTGTTGAAACAAGAATATAGTGTACACAATGGTCATTTGCCTCCGAGCAATTGCCATATAATATAATTATTGAGATAGACGCGGTTTAAGATGATCAATTAAGAGGCCACGATCATAACTGTAAGAAGTAACTCGAATCTTGACCTTTCGTTAGGACGAACAAAGAATTTTGCTTTACGTTAGGTATTGAAGTTCATTCACGTTTGTTTTAGGATATTAAACGTAAAGTCCTTGATAGTTCTGTTGGTGTTATCTAACATTGTGTAACCGTGAGCCAGCTTTTACCAAAGAGTTAGTTATCTTGTTGCTTTCAATATTGTAAAGTGCAGGTTCCCGGCCCATGACTCTTCGGCTATGCCAACGTGTTGTTTGAAATCTATGTCTTTTCTATTTTTCTGTTCTATAATGAGAAGAGGGTGTTGAGTTAAATCTGATTAGCCAATCAGGTGCTTGCCTGCTACTATCAGAGTCAGATCGTCAGTGTTATGTTGACTTTTGAGACTAGACTCATGAAGTTTAACAAGAGGTTTCTCAATGGAAGAAGCCAGAACAGAGATAAAATTATATTTCTCTGCACCTAAAAAAAGGCATACAATGAAGGAAGAGATTGGATGTATTCCATAGCAAGTAGTGGTGTAGACCGATGGTCGTTAAATGTATGCAACTGACTAAATTTGACCTTATTGATTGTTATTTGTGTCTCCAAAACTATTCGAAAGTGGGCAAGTCAACTGTATACTTTTTCAACCATCCCATAATAGACGGGCCAGTAATTTGAACAGTAAGTTGTTACCTTGTTATTCTGGCTTAGTTTGTTTATTTCATAACGTTGGTTTTTTTGGAATATCCAGTTGATTTTTTCTTTGCTGTTGTAGAATTTGGTACTGACATTATTTTTAAATTTGGCTGGGACCGTTCGAAGATTCAGTGCTACAAAGGACCCATGATGCAAACTTAGGATTTCATCAAATTGCACTGACGAGTTCGAAAGCCGGATTACTGCTGATGACATGTAAGTTATTATGAACACTCTTAAGGCTTCACATATGTGGTCAGTGGCAAGTTACACGTGATGACCATGACTTTCAAATGGCCATGACCAGTATAAATATAAACCACTATTTCCAAATTATCCTTTACCATTGAAAAAGGATAATTTTTCAGTTTCGAGTCAAAACCTCTGACAAATTATTTCGTCCTACGACAAGGTGGGGTTGGTTTAGTTTCATAGCGTAAAGTTTCTAAGAACCAGTTATAGCCAGACAGTCTGTAATTTAGTTGCCCCGAATGTTTCAGTGGGGAGGCACATTGGGTAACCACAAATTAATTCCGCTTGATTTCCAGAGTATTTCAGATCATACGACTGACAATAAATACCAAACCCAGCGCCACGTTCAGAGAGAGCCTTCTGAAAAAATGAAATGCCTTAAAAATGTGAAAAGTTCATTCCATTATTCATTATATGGATGACACACAGCAGAGCATACAGTACCTAAAACAGGTATATAGTGTAGTAAGAGACAAAATGTATTACATATAGCATGTATTGGCGTAGGCCGAATAGAACACAAGGGATCTGATGCGATGACAAAGTATTTCGCCTTGCTGAACGCTTTAGCTTTAGATTAAATAGGATAAAGTTTTAATGTTTTTTTTAACAGTCTGAAGTGGTTCCAGTTTTATAAAATACAAGCGAGATTTAATCTAGTTATCCTCAATCTCGCAGTTGGTAGGTACCTACATAACCGTAACCTTGTATATGTAATCAAGAATTTTTTAAAAGATCATACTGACTCGTACCAATTCAAAACTGGTTTAAAGATTGTTGAAGGAGTTCACGGTAACCGCAGTAAGTTCCTAAACTCGTATATCTTACTGAGCAAGTCTGGTGAGAACTAAATTTCTATATTGATTTTCAGAAATTGAAAACAGGGAGAAGCCTATCAATAACCATGTCGATTTCTGGAATAGTGGTGTCGTAAACATTTCACGCCCCAGCACCCCTTATGCGAAAGGCAGCCGAAAAAGCTGTACCTAGAATGAAAGACTGTAGAGTGAGAGTGATCTTCATGGATAGAGAAGGAATCGAAGATATGGCTCCTTACAGCCTGACAAGCGATATTTAAAATTTAATAACTCCAATTGAATCTTATAAGTCAAACAGGTAATTGCTTACTACTTTCAGAACCAGATCGTCAGCATATTGAATTTTGAGCGTTAAACCAGACTCTTGAAGTTAAACGAGGAGTTTGTCAATGGCCAGAAGATACGATAAGGGTGAGAGCTTCTCTGAGGACATCCTATGGACACTTTGAAACTGAGAAATCAGATCAGTTTTCACGACTCTCTAGGTAAGACATTATAGCTACGAGTATATCATCATGCTATCATTGATTGAAAAGCTAATTATCAGTTTTGGTTCAGTTGTAGATGATGAAAACTCAATTAAATATTTACATATATAGCTTACATCTAGGATTAGCATCTTTGAGATTTTTTTTCCAGTACCTTAGGCTCATTTGTTTGTTCTTTAAATGAAGTTCAAAACTTGCTCGAAAAGAGATGAATATCGTCTCTCATCATGATCCATGAGTTTGTTCTTGACAAGCATCCCGGTTCATCTGTGACTTGAAACCAGAAGATACCCTCTGTCTTTTAGTCTTTTGAGAGGGTATTGTCGTGTTCGACCAGTTTCTTCTTCCAAAAGAAGAAGAAGTATTGCCGTCAGTATCTTCTTCTTAATTGAAGAGCTTTTAACCATTTGCACCCCCAACTGTTGTCTAAGTTTATAGCTGGCACATCATTGTTCCCTATTAAATATTTTCTAGAGAACCCGAAAGCATCTCCAAGTTATTAGGCTTCGCTGTACTGTTCGGTTCCTCCGAATTGAAGTTAGGGTTGTCCATAATTTCGTCCCACGAGTGGTGGAGGAACACATAATCAGTGCACAGATAATTGATCACCCAGTTAAAAATATATTTTTACTTGGGCAAACTGTTGCCTGGGAGATAACCCAAATTTTCAAATTAGACTTTAAGACTCACAAATCCTTTGATCTGTTTAATATCCGATATATTTAAGGTAGATGATGAGTAAATGACCATCGCATGGTAATTTATTGACAGGACATTTTCAATATTCACTAACCTCAAATCACTATGCAGTATATGTATGCACTAATTAATTTTGCATTTTATCTGCAATTAAAAATAACAATAATAATAAAATTTCATTTGACAATGCATATAGTAAAAATGTTTTCCAAAAACAAAAAAAAAGAAAATAAAATTTTCCATATTGCCTCTCTCTATATATATATCGAGTATATAGTCGAGTATATAGTCTGCATATTATATAAGACAAAATACTGTACAAACCAAATCATTTATATGTACGAGAACGATGAAAAAAAAATTATGTTCCTAAATCTAAACAAAACTATAACTGTCCAAATAGTTATTATTCGGCAATTGTTGTTGTTACCATTTTCGTTGTTATTCTAATTTAGTTTATATTGTTATCAAAACTATAGTCTAATAACATTTTATTCTAATAAACATAACATTTTTTGCATTCAATTGCTTATGCTATGCTATAGTTGGGGGTATTGTTATTGTAAACTATGTACTGTGTATATAGTTCGAGATGGTTACCAAAAAAAAATATATATTTACAGTCCATTTAATAATATTTTTCCAAAAAATATTTATAAAATTTTCCTGACAGTAAAATTGGAAAGGGGTTGAACGGAAAAATTACTGTACTCTCCATTGTTATGTAATCATTTTTGAATATTGCTTCGGAAAACCAATTTGAGTTTTTTTGTAAGTTATTTGTGTTTTGTCTTTGAGATGCTATATCTGCAATGGTATATCTGTGCTTCACTGATAAACTAGAATATGGTTGTGATAAGCTGAGATAGAGATTATTATATGTTTTTACTGGTTAGATTGCTAGTATTATAAGAGAGATGATTATAGTACCAAAGACAACTTCTTGCCTCTCCTCTTAAAACAACCATTCGGATCATATAATTAAGGGTCTCGTACATTCGTTTTCATTCGAAAAGCGGTTCATCATCGTGTAACTATCTAACAAGTCATCGATGGTTTTCAATAACCTGTTCAGGTGGAGATTTTTCCAGTTGGCGATTTATACACAATGTTAAGCGCAAACAGAGATATTCATATTGAGATCATTGGACTCCTTATGTTTTTAGACACCATCTACTTACAAAAATCATCAAAAGGCAGTAGTTTGAACATAACCTCATAAGTGTGTATGTAGCCTAACTTGATAGTAAATTTTTTAGGTTATCGATTCAGAACCTTATCTTTGCTCGATACAGAAATGTCATCCAGTACAATAGCTTATATAAAAGCATTATTTATCCTTTCTTACATATTTGGTTCTCAGTCAAGCTTAATATCCCAGTTCTCAGAAATCTTCGTTTTGTATAGTAGTAATAAATTGTATGACTTTGTTCCCGTGCTTAAGCATCGAGAGTTTGAACAGCCTTAACCACTTTATTCAAAATAATGTTGCTTAATTTGAGCTGGTTGGCTACATGAAACCTTCCATATATTTGTGTTTAATAACATTCTTTGTGCGAGCGTTCAATAATATTTCTCATCATATATCTATACTATCCACCGTTGACCGTAAAATCATCGTTTTTGACGACATATGGAACAATGATTACGACGATTCTGTTTAGTACCGTACCCATTCAACCAAAAGTGAGCAATCGTGTGCGATGAGCGCAGATTGCTTGAATCTTCCCATACATTAAATTTTGTAAGCACGTTAACTTAGATCTTTAGATAAAATCTTCCTCAAGTGAATGGGCACATCTCCATGTAACGTCGTCGTCGAATTTATCAATTTTGATCATCTCTATAACGCCTGTAATTGGACTAAATTGGACGTAATGCTCGAACTGTTTGTCGAAAAGACTATTATTTTGATACAAAAATTTCCAGGTTTTGCAAGCTTTACTCTGACGTGAGTTAATTCATTATGAAATGGCAAATCAAACTATAATGACAAAGCAAATTTAAACCCCAGGTACAGAGCTAGTTTGACCCTGGACTATATTTCAAAATAATGGAAAAAGTCAGGATACTGTTCATCCCGAAGAATGGATAGTCCAGGCAAAATATTTTCGACCTATAAGCGTGTTCTTGTTTCTACATAAATTTTTAGAGGTATTGGTCGATAATGTCCTGGTAGAAAATCCTATATATTTTCAACGACACGTATACCACTTTGATAACGCTTCCTTCAGTGCGGTGATCTCAGTATCTTGGGAAAGTTTTCACAAGATGCAGGATTTTTAGATACTTTAGTTTTCTGTAATTTGAGGCTCATACTACCTCTCTTTTCTTCCAATACTATTCACTCTCTTCAGAAGTTATGTATCTGGAGAAATAAAGTATCTGGTAGATCGGGAGATTACTTGGAAGGAAAATGCATTAAAATATGTAACATTAACTTGAAATGCAATCAGTAATTTGGTAAATAATGGGGCTTGCAATCCCCATAGAATATTGGGTTAGACAGAAACGTCGCTTCGTTTGTATAGGTACGTACTGAGGGTGATCTACTCGCACTCTTTTTGGAACTGCCAAATATAAGAGGAGTGGTCGGCACATATGTAACTGACTACATCCTCCCGGACATTATGTTGAAACCGGTTTTCGAGAAATTATTTCGTGTAATTATTACCAAAAAGTACAAATGGGACTAGAACCTTCCTTCCCGGTAACGATATGATAATTCTAAGGTGAAATTATCTATTCCGCTTAGTTGGTACACTACAATAATTGATTTTTAAATGAAAATTCGGAACAACGCTAACTGCAAAAAGTGTGGGGAATGAGATGTGGAAATTTTTTAAAGTGATCTGTCGGATTTTTTTGCAACGAAAATGATGCACACTTTTAAATTGAATGAATTTTGATAGCACTGTCCATGGTGTTGTTTTTGTGTTTTTACATGTAATTTACAGTTTATGTAAATTATGTAAAAAAAATCGTAAATTACATAAAACGTAAAAATTACATGTAAAAAATGAAGACAACATTATTGCCATTAACATTATTGCCATTATCTGTTTTAAAATATTAAAAAATTTCTTTCGATGAAAATTTAAATCAATTTAAAAGCATTAATCTTTTTCGTTACAAAAACAACCGACAGATCAGTCAATAGATTTTGTCTAAAAGGTTCTTATTATCCTCGATTATTTCGAGAATATGTAGACAAAGTATGAGCACTTAGTCTATACGCTATTTATGTTAATAATGAAACGGATTTCAAAATAAAATGCTTCACAATTTTTTGATCATAGTAATCATAAATAAGAAAAGTGGCAAAGGAACACAACAGCAGGCGTTGTAAAACAAAAAGAAAAACATAAAATTTTAAATAGTCTCAAAGAGGCTTCGTTAAAACATTTTTGGGTATGTAAAGAGTTTTCATCGACGGGACTAATGAGTTGTGTTTATAGAACCAGATAGTGAGGCACCAAATAAATAATAATTTGTAATAATAATAATTTCATACCAAAATTTGTTTTAGTTGTTTTCTTGATGATTGAGCTTAGTACGAAAACAGAACAGTGAATGGGAACCTTAAAGAAAATGTCGAGCATTAAATGACGTAACCATTCCTGATCGATATCCATTATCACATCTCCAGGACATTATATATTCACTTTCTGGTTACTGAATATTTACTACACACTGTTGGGATTTTACATGTAAAAAACGTTTTTACATTTTTTATGTAAATTATTTAGAAAACAGCGTAAATTACATAAAAAGATAACACCATTCGCGGTGACATCTTTCTTTAAATGTAAAAATTCTGCTTCCCTTCGATTTTTTCATTAACATAGATAAATGCGTATAAATACGTGTTTGCAGAATCCACGTTATTAGTTGCAAAGATATTTTGTTAAATTCACCCGAGTCAGTTAACTTGTTTTTAAACGGAATTAATCTGTTAATAATTCTAATCTGTTAAAACCAGGGACTGAAACCCTGAAAAAATTGGGTTTAGGTTCAGGTTCGGGTTAATCAAAATAAAAAGTTTGGGTTCAGGTTCGGTCCAGGGTTCAGGTTCGGGTTCAAAATTTGGAAAAGAAAGTACAATATCATTTATTTATTTTTCAAAAAAATTTTCATTTAATTTAATAATTAAAATATTATTTAAATATTCTTCTTTTAAATTTGATCTTTGTGGTGATAAAATAAATTTTAAATCTGAAAAAGCCCTTTCTACGCTTACTTGCGTTTGAGGAACTGCGAAGATGTTCTGGGCCACCTGATATTTTTATGTACACACTACACAGAATATTTTTATGTGCAAAAATATTTTTTTTAAATTTATGAACCCGAATCTGGATGAGTTTTGGGGTTTAACGGGGTTCGGGTTCATGGTTATAAAAGCACCGAACCCGAACCCATTTCGGTTCGGGTTCGGTTTCAGTCCCTGGTTAAAACAAATTATTGAAACATTCAAAAAAATGACTTAATTATTTCACAAATTCTATTTGAAAAATAGTAAGAAGGTTTTTAATAGATGGCGTTTTTGACATGAAATCATTTTTTACATAAAAATTGTAGACAAAAATCTTAGGTTAGTTACATTTTTTTTCATGAAAATAACCGTGTTACATTGTGTAATTTACAGGTCTAACTATGTGGAATTGCGTTGTAAATAAATTTACATACATTTAAATATTACATACAAATTTTAAAAAGGTTTTTTACATGTAAAATCCGTATTGTTGATAAGGAGGTTTATCGTGTATAGTGAAACACTTATTTGATTTTTTATTCACTTTGCTTTAATTATTTATAATTATTAATTAAAGTTAAACTTAATTAAATTCACAAAATGGTTGTTCACCACCACTATATATAATTAATATTTTATTTGATCTCGTCCGATCAAAAGAATATCACGTACCGTAGTGTATATTTTTACTACCAGAAAAAACTAGATTTGTAATCGCACAAAATCTAAGTGATTCGACAGGGATAACAATATAAGTGCACCGCGCATGACAACATAGACCTATACAAAGCTATAGGCCATCATGGCGATATCAACCTAAACAAAATATTTATAGCAAAATTAATTTAGTCCATACGCAAACCAATAGTTTAATGAAGATGGTGTGTAAAGTGTATAATCGTCACGATAAATTAGAAAAATGACTTGGCTAATATTATGTTTAATTATTCTACATCCAGTAGAGTAGTAAGATGACAATCATAATTATTAAATAAGCTACAGCGCGATTCAAATATAATTATGTAATTTAATTAATAAATCAGAACGATTTGAATCGACCGCTACAGGTTAAACAAATCATATAGAATATAACCTGTGATGGGCACTTTACACGTAAAAACATTATTTACATTTTTATGTAAATAAAGTAAATTACAGTAAAAAACGTGTAATTTACATAAATTATGTAAAAAACGTGATAACTCTGAAAAATAACTGGAAATAGTGTAAAATGTAACAACTATCATAAATATCAATCAAACCGTTCATATAGACGGTAAATCATAATATTTTAGACTTTTAATTATCTACAAATTCTATGCAAGGTTCATTTATGTATCTACACTGCCATCTATGTTTGTCTTAAACAAGCTCTAAAAACGATTACTGACATTTTTAGGTTTAGTTTATCTACATATGAGAAAGATATTATTTTTTATAGTGTAATACGTGCCATCTATTACCAAATTGTAGAATTTTACTCGGTTTCTTCGTAAATTTCAAACGGTCGAGTAAATGTCATCAGTTAATTTTTCCACCACCACAAAATCCATATAGATATAGTAATAAGTTTAATATATCCGATGAAATTTATAACAAAACTTTTGGTAAAAAAATTTTAGGGCGATATACTTATCTAACGTGCTAACCAACATTATTTATATTTCTCATTGTACACGGCGTTGATGATAGCCAGCAAGCGGCTAAACGAAGCTATGATACAACTTAGTGGGTGGACCAACTAACTGCAATTTACAATCAACCACCTGTGCTCTACATATATATTTTATAATAAAGATCATTCCTATTTTTTAAAAGGATTTATTTCGGGCCTGCATACATTAAGTACAATTATTGTTTTGTGTAAAGTCTTAACCAGTACGTATAAATAGAGTCCTGCTTCTGTCAACATTTTTTCACGCAGTGTGCGTCTTGTCTGATCGCATATTACTGTATTAAGCATAGGACTGTATTACAAATAACGTACCATTTGTTGCTTGTGTTAATGTAATTTGCTTTAACAGGTAGCTAATTTAATTTTATATAATGTTGGTCTCTAATCTCGTGAGTTCATATTTTGAGGCAAACGTCTTTTGCAATATCAGCTGGTATTGAACGTTTAATTTGTAAATTCTAGAATTAATTAAATTTTTATATTAAACAATATTTTTATTTTTTACGCGGTTATTTTACATATTAATAAGTCAAAATCACGCACAACAAGCGATTTTAATCCTTGCTCGTAAAGCTTCGGTAGCACTTTGGGCACTACAATTATGGTTCCGCTAAAATCGCATCAATCATCAGCATGAAAAGTTTCGACCATTTCAACACGCAACATAATTTCTACTGATCGTGGTGTGGTATACAAAACAGCCATAAACTCAACTGTTGTACAACTAGACTGTATATACATCATCACATCATTGACCGTAAAATAAAGTTCATGTGCATTATGAGTGGGTGCGAAACACTTGGCCCGAAATACAAACTGGGGTACCAATTTTCGAGTTTTTTAATTCACGTACTCGATGCCCATGCCGCGTTAATTGATACTTCGGTGAATGAGACATAATATTATTGATCTTCCTTGAATTCTGTACGATCATTTTATCTCTAGATTCGGCCCGTCCGGTAGGTTTAATTAAACCTCCAATGGGTTAATTAAAATATTTTACTTCATCTTTCTTGTAAAATTTGAAATCTAATACGTTATTTCTAATCGATCATATTAAGTCAATGTGACTTAATAAACATACGAATTACTCACTTAAAATATTTTGAAATAATTTTTGATCAGTGTAAAATTTACGAAACCGACAGCAACAAAGAAGAGCATGGCCTAAATTCATAAATTTAACTGGAGTATTGTGCGCAAAATCATTTAATCGCCCATTAGGATGAGAGAGCGTCAACATTTACGTTTTTTGTAAATTTCTGGAAGCAGGGGAACATGAATCACTTAAATGTATCGAGCTTAAAGGACACATTAAGAAATAAAACAATTTTTTGCCTTAATATATTTTATTTAAATTTAATCAAAAACTCGCTTTTTACCACAGCAAAATCCGATGAAAACCACTATTGAAATTTATCATGACGGTCAAATTCCCAACAATAAAAGAACTGAATAACTGTTAACACTTATTCGATCAGATTACCAGATTTCTCAATACTTCACGAATCTCGCTCCAACCCGATTTTTTCTTCAGCATTTCACTGACAAATTTTTTCCTTACGTTACGTTTTATTGTTTTGATTCAAGTGTACGACTACGTCTTTTTGATTATTTGTAATCTTTAGAACGACCCTGAGAGATTGCCTGCTACACTTACAGTTTGAACTTGAACGTTTAATTGATCTAAAGCGACGGGATCTGGCACGTTTACTGTCTCTGTATCGTTATCTAGATTCTTTAACAATCTGCATTGCTTCTTTTATTTATTTTTGTGCTTATTGTCATATAAAAGGATGGCACGTTTTGTCTCCTCTATTTTATAGGCATCGTAATTTACTGAAAGTGCTGGATATTTAGGGAGATTGTTTCCTTCTAGTTTTGGATCATTAATCTTTATAAACTGAAAAATAGAACAGACATTATAAAAATCCGTTTTTAATTATATAAAAGTGTAATTACGTTGAGGTATTTTCAAGTCCAAAGCGAATATTAGTTCTTTATTTCTTAAGGTACCGTTGCCAAGGCAAAGTATATATTTGCAGCATAGATACACTTTACAACTTCATGTTTGAGTCCGCGAAGCTCGGGTACACTAATCCACCCAATAGTCCAACCACTTAATTATTTCATAGCTTCATTGAGTAAAGTTTTAGTTGTATTATAAATTGGCTGTGCATCTATAGTGACTGTTGATAAGAATAAAATAATCTGGAATGTATCAAATTTAAAATGCAGATATTACCAATACTAATACATACTTACGTTTTTTTATCAAAACGATGTTATGAAACAACACAAGAAAACTTATAACTAAAAATTTTGATACATTAATTTGTTTTTGTTTTATTTGTAACGTTACACAGTCAATTTTTACAATAATTAAATTATTAGTTATTAAATTATATAACAGATAGCGTCCTAGTCATGAAAAAGTCATTATTTACATAACGTAATGTAAAATATAACTTGTGTAATTTACATGTTAATTACATGTAAATAATTGTGTAAACTACATCGTGTAATTTACGCGCCCAAAACTGAATATAACATATTCTAGTTTAAAAAGATGGTCTTGATTATTAAAATATACAAAGCACTCCAATGTGTTTGCTGAGAAGACTGATCTATATAGTTAAAAGCCCGTTCAAAAAATTCAACAACATTAACCACTAAGCTACAGTCGGTGATGTCGAGACCTGTATCTATGGTTAGGTAATATATGTATGATGTAACAAATCTAGTTTTGATAACCAGAATTTGTTAAATATTTTACTGCAAACCTCCATAATACGTAATTTGGGCTAATCCAAATAGTTTATGCTAAACCGTACGCATATATAGGTAGATACTAATTTTGTAATTTCTAATCCGCTCTATAAAAATATTAAATCAATATTATGATTCGATTAACGAAACCTACATTGTTATTTAAATAAATAATAAAAATAAAATTAATAATTTTATTAATAAAACAAATGAAAGCTTTATATATAATACATACACAAGTATATATTACCTCCTTATCATAATCTTAATATAATATATAAAATAAAAATTATATTCGTTCGTTTGTTAATTTACAAACATAAATCATTTGACAAAAAAACATCCAAAATTATTATAAAAACTATATAATATAATATGAATAGTTTAGTAATAAAATAGTTATTTAGAATATTGGTACGCGACGCCACTAAATTACATTTTGCGATTTGCAAACGAATTATATGTATAGATATATAGTACTTGTGTAAGGGCTGTGCCATAGTAGATACGGGATTTACGTTCCTGCTCGTCATTTACTTTAATGTTTGTATAAGATTTAAAAAGATAAGTATAAACTTATTTCGTTTCATATAGTTTATGATTGCAAAAAAAAATCAGAACTACTGTACGATATACGTACAAATTGTCTTTGGCTTCGTGATCGCGTTTCTTGACTTAATTACAAATCAATGTAGTATGTATGTACACATACATACATGAAACGGTTACATATAGTGTTTTTTGGTTACGTATAGTGTTTTTGGATCTTTAATCGAAATAGTTTTGTTAATCGTTCAGAATAAGAAGCGGCACCGTCAATATCTTCTTGATATACGGTCACATAATTGTTCATTCTTGACAGACAAATAAAATAAATTTATTATGAACACTGAATTGTCAAATGGAAATAAAAACATTTTAGCTGCTTGTACGTAAAAAAATGTTGATTGTTTCGCATATTACCTTACATACGAGTATCCCAATGACAAATACCATTTGATGCATATATAAGACAAACAAATTCTTGGTGAATATACAATTAATTTTCAGAACACAAGTGACATCTGGGGCGTGTTTTCTTTGATTTTCTGTTCCATTTGTAGTTTGGGGGAGAAGTTTGATTTTTGCCGACAAAACTGAATAGTTTTATGTGTCACAGACCAACTCAAGATAACAATTATAAATTGGCAAATCGATACAGAGTAATCTAATGTGAAGGTAGGGTTACAACCGTCTCTTCCTCCTCCTCGTCCATACAGCTTCTGCAAAAGTCATTTACTTCCAGTTCTAGCCTCCTAGCATGTTTTGCAAGAAGGCAGTGTTCTGTGAGTATCCCCACGATCGTTTTAAGTTAACGTTTTCGTAGGAAGGTAAGTGCCTTTGAGCGTTTCAAGTTCAGCTTTGGTCAGACTTGTCTTGCAACTCTACATGAGAGGGTGTTCGTCCACCTATTGTTCGCCTCTTTTTTCAGCACAGTCCTGAGCGCGTTAATGGGTCTCCCCAACTTCGCTCTTTCCGGTAGCAGTTGGTGAGTTGTACCGTGCCTCGCTAGTTTGTCCGCCCTGCAGTTTGCCTTAGCGTCTGAATGGCCGGGGACCCAGACTAGCTGGATGTTGAAAGGCTCACTCATCTCATTTAGAGACGAGCGGTAACCTTACGCTACTCTAGGCGTCAGAGAAACAGAAACCAGCGACTTGATTGCCGCCTGACTGTCCACATAAATTACGATATCAGTCGAGGATACCACATTATGTCTCAACCAGTTCAGTACCTTCTCAATCGATATCACCTCTGCCTGGTACACACTGCAGGATCAGTGAGGCGAACTGCTATATCTACCTCTAATTTATTACAGAAGACTCCAGCTCCTACTTTACCGTGTAGCTTGGAGCCATCCGTAAAGAACTGCAATGCTTCCGTTTTCGCTGCCGACTCGCTCCTCCAAGATTGCCTTGAGGGGCAGGCAGTTTGGAACCTTTTCTCGAAGCACAGGGACGGTGAAACATAATCTAGATTCGCCAGTTCTTTCCTCAGCGATCTGACTATCTTCAAATGTCCTGTCCGAAGACATTTCCACTGAGATATGGCTGATAGTCGAGTGGCCGTAATTGGCGCCATCTGCTGACCATAAATGTCCACGAGGAGAAGGTGAAACATGACCTCTAAGGCACATGTAGATGTTGTCCTCAGCGCCCCGCTTTTAAACGTTCTTTGCATCCTTTCAATCCTTTTCCAGTATGTTACTTTATCAAGAGCTGGCCACCACACGCTCACCTCAGACATAAGTACAGGTCTTACTACGGAGTGAATATTCAGTGTACCAGCTCCGGTGGCAGGCCCCATCCCTTTTCAATGGCGTTCCTGCACGAGTACAATGCTATATTGGCCTTGTTTACTAGTTCCAGAATGTTGGGCTTCCAGCTGAGCTTACTGTCCAAGATTACGCCTAGAAATCTTGCCTTGTCCATAAAAATTAGTTTCTTGTCATTTAGGAGAGGTGGATCTACTACAGGGATTTCATATTTCCTAGTAAATAGTACCAATTCAGTTTTAGACGCACTAATTACCAGTCTACATTTAATGGCCCACCTCGTAATAATTAGGAGAGCATTTTGAACTACCTCCGTCGCCGTGCTTATGTATTTCCCAAAGACAGCTATCGCTACATCATCTGCATAAGCAATCACTCCGACCCCCTCTCTCTCTAGCTTTAATAGCAATTCATTGATTGCTATGTTCCAGAGGAAAGCAGACGGGACGGGACACATTCCTGTGGCGTTTCCCTAGTCACCCGTCTCCTGATGGTGGATTCCCCCAGCACCGAGTTAACATCCTGCACCCAAGCATGTGATTGATTAAACCACTTATAGGGTAATCCACCTCTAGTAGCGACAATCCCTCCAGAATTGCCTCCTTCTTTACATTGTTAAAGGCGCCCTCAATGTCAAGAAACGCCACCATACAAAACTCTTGCGAGAATATTGATTTCACAAATGTACTTACCAGGACATGCAGAGCTGTGTCCAAAGATTTCCCTTTACAGTAAGCGTGCTTAGTCTGAGCCCAGTCACTAGGCTTTATTTTTGAGTGTATATAGATATCCATCAGTCTTTCCAATTTTTGTCTTACAACCGGTATAGTTTATTAATGACGTCCTTAACGCAAATGTAACAATTATATATTCAGAAAGAAATTGGCTCGTCATTACGATCACTTTACTTTCCGCATTTTCTTTGGGATATAAAATTAACTTTAGGATATTGTCTTAGTTATTTAATACTTGCAGATATTTGCATTATATTTCACCATATTCTTGTCTTGTTCATGGTTGTAGGGAAACTAGTTTCTCTTTGGAATTCTGTTCCATTTAGTATAAGGAGTGTCACAAAATAGACTGAAACAAATGGCGCGACTGAACTCTATGGTTGGAGCGAAAGTGACTTTACTTTGTTATACATTTCGTATGTGGAGCACTAGAGTTCTTAATACTTAATTTCTAAGATATTGAAGAGTATTTAATACGAATTGCTGCGTTGGAAGCTTTTTAAATGTCTATGTCTTGATGATCTTTGTATGTGAATTGATCCAAGTAAAGTCACCTTTAATTTTATCAAGTAATTGAACCGAATCAATTCTGTTATTTAATTGCAGGAAAACTTCTGTATAAATTAATTGTTCTACTCAAAGTCAAACTAAAGAAGTTTGGTACTCAATACTACAGTTTTGCTCAATATCCCCATCTCTACTCGTAACTTGAACGTGTTCCATTCATTGACTTTGTCGTTGATGATATATGTATATTGAGTTGATGAGATCAGTTCTTTCTGTCCTAAAGCTAGGTTGTTCGTTTCTAAGTTTTGCATTGATCCTATAGGTGACGATTCTGTCAAGAATAATCATTACGAGTATATTTATTGTTGTGTTGAGGAGAGAGATACCACGCAAGTTTTCGCATTTTCTTATGTTACCTTCCTTGTGGATTGTAATTGTCAAGCCTTCCTTCGATTTTTGTGGTATTCTGCCAGAATTGTAGCTATAGATGAATCTCCTTATTTGTAGTTTTAGTTGACGGCGTTCCTCTTTCTTTTTCCATGCATCAAGAAAAAGTTTCGAATTATTATTAAGTGTTTCACATAACTGCCTTAATTTGAAATTACCAGTTGGTGAATGTTGAGTACGTCTGCTCCTCTCATTGTTCTGCCATTCGACGATGTTCATGTATTTTTATGTATATTTTTCTGTGGAAATCTAAAAACAACTGATTGGAGATGCAGACGTCTACAAGATTTTTTCGATGGTTATTTTGCACAGAACAGAATGTATTTTTACCCATATGGCAGTTGTCAGGTCGGTGACTATCCCAATTTTGGTGTTTAATTCTGTTGAATACGAATGCATGAATAATTTTTTATGAAATTTTGAATCAATATAAAACTCTTCTATCTAGCACCATTTGGCTGCAAGAATATTTGAGCGATGATATCGTCAGTATGGTTTCAAATTTTTGGACATCACGGATATTCATCACCTTAAGTAGTATGGTCATATTTAAATTGAGCTCCTTTTAATTTTACCGTAGTAAGTGGGTACAAAGTTCCCTTATGCATCAGTCAAATCTTTGAATACCGTAGGCGTATATAGTCGAAAAAACTCGTGATACTAGTTTTTATTTTCATTTTCACAATCACATCGCCTCACTCAAACTCATCGTAATACATATAGTAAAAATTCACATGCAATAAGATGCGCCCTCTGTCAGATCTCTCAGAGTCTGTGGAGGGAAGATGTACCTCAGAAGCACCGAAATTGCGCAAAGGTTTCTGCTTCAAATCTTTTCTTTTTTATTATTCCCAATTTTCATTCAGAAAATAACTTTACCTAGTAAACATTGCCCAATGAGTATCCCCAGTACGACAAACAAAGTCAATTCAAGATGAACTGGTTATTGTTTCAATGAGGCTTTGGATAAGCAACAAGAGATTGTACCATCTGTTCTGATTCAGATCTTGTCAATTTAATAACCGTCCATCTGCTGTATGGCAGTAAGTGCTGCATGTAACGACGCAATGCATAAGCGACAGCAAAATACATCTCAACTTCGAGCTCTAATGTGAATTTGTGGTATACTTTTCTCATTAACCAGATAAATTTGGAACAATGGCTTAACATTTAAGCAGAATAGAAGGCGTGTTATAGATCATACACTTTTCATCTAATCATATCTAGGTTTCCTATCCTTTTAAGTGAAGACCGTAAACTTGTGCAAGATTTCGTTCCATTCAATTTAAACCTATTTTAAATATGATGTTTCCAACCGATCACCCAAAAGTTGTACTAACCCAAGCAATGATTGCTTGACGATAGTAATGAAGTTGTTATCATCTTAACTATCTTTGTAACTCAATCCCAAAAATATGAACATAAGCTGGACGAAATTTTGCAAGCATATAAGTACATATATATAGGATTTCGGTTGAATTTGGTTAAACTTAAGAAATTTGACCTAGTATTCAACTTTAGTAAGCATCAAATATTCCACCATAACTTGACCACATTCACAAATCTATATATTCCTCGTTGGCAGTATAATTTGGCTTGCGTATTTGACTTTACAATTTGGTCGAAAAATTTAATAAATTTAAATGAAAATATTCTAAATGGTTTGGAAGTCGATAAACAAACATTTGACCACGAACCAAATTTATGTGCTTATAAATAAAGAATTGCATATTCGCCAGACAATCAGAGCCCGCGTGCGAATATTTAAAATTTGCATCGAAACTCATAAATTCACCATCGTTTGCGAATAAAATTACAAAATTCATCATTTTTATTAAACTTCATCCAGAGAATAAATAATTAAATGTTATCCAAACAATAAATTAGTAAATATTTTATCAAGTGTATACGAGTACAATAAGCCAATCAAATAAAATTTTAGTAAAGACAACACAACAAACAATGATCATAAATTAAGGGTCCGTATATGCCCGTATATGCATTCAGTTGATTCACTTTAAATTTGTTGATTTATGACAATCATAATTTTGTATGCTAGAAAGGTGTTATTTATAATGAACGTCTACAACTTTATCAACAACAAAAAAACATTCTATGTGCTGCTTCTTCTTGATCGGGAATTTCTCAGAATTATATACCCAATATGTGATGTAAGATTTTTAATCAAAAATTTTTTTATTTATCACTAATACGAGATGTAAATTTTTAATTATATATAATTTAATTGTAGCCCTGGGCAATATTATTTTGTCTGTCGTACCAACCCGTTTGAGCCAAAATTACATTTTTGGGATAACAATTGAAATCCCTTATTACACAAAGGCATCAAGACGGTACATATACGAAAAAAATGGTATTCACGACATTTCAAAGTAAAACAAATAAATAAATAAATAAGACAAGACCAAGAGATTCTATTGTCTTCTTAATTTCTTGTAATTTAATTTTGTTTTCTTACGTCTTTTTATAACATGAATATATAAAACACTGTATGCTATGTAGCATATATACGTACATAATATGTGTGTATATAAACGACGTGCGAAAATATACTGACAAGTGAGGAACATCTTTTCGGTAAGGCGACAACATGAAAATTTTATTTTTGTGTTCTGCAATTTTCTTACCACAGCGTAACTCAAATAAGGCAACATAAATTTCTAACAACAAATAGTTTCGAAATTGATAATATAAGATACACATATATTATACAGAATCACAAAAAAGCATGTATATGATAATTTCGTGCGGTTTGTGAATTAAGATAAACTATAATTCAACCGTACAGTATAAGATAATTTTCTTCGGTAAGCAAAAGATACAAGATAACAGTATATGTATAATTATGTGTTAGACGTGATAAGGTGTTGAGAATGAATTATTTATTATGGTCTGGCATAGTGTTAAGTGTCTTGAAATTTTGATGCACTGTATATATATTGCCGCAGGCGACAGATGAAATAAGATATGTCTCGTTTTCAAACACGCCATAATAGAATTTCTATTACAAATAGTTGATAACTATATAAATGTAATTTTAAATTAATTTATAAACAATATATGACAGCTTATATATGAATAAAATTATAAGAATTAAATAATTTTTTTATGAATTTTAATTGATGTACATTTTTATTTATAACAATATTTTTATAGCCTGCCATAAAATAAATAATTTTATAATTGCTATAATTTGCGCGTCTAGAACCCAAAAATAGCCAAACGGTTGACAGTTGAATAGTTTTCATTTACAATAATTTGTTATTACAGCAGAATATATTTATTGCTGTCCAAGATTATTCATCTGGCATCTAAATTTGTTTTGGGGTCTGGAAACTCGCACACGTCGTAATAAAGTCGACGAAATGTAATACAACACTTGAATGCCAATTTTACATATATATTTATGATCGGATGGCAGAATTTAAAATATAATTAAATTTCGTAAGCTGAGTAGAATTTGTAAGTAGAATTTGAATTATGTACATTAAGCATTGGTGTTTGCTGTAAATACTTCTTGAGTCGTTTTACAAGTTCTAAATCCAAGTGTTGTTTATTGGTACTTGCATCCAAAATTTGTGTCTATAATTGTTCTGTACAGTGTAACCTACTACACCCTGCTGTAGCAAATGTTATATAGTAAAATTTAGCAGTTGACGGTCTTAAAGCACTTTCATGTTGATGGCAACACTAAACTTTTGGTGTTTTGCTGATAAAAAATTTTTACGCTACGAGCGCGAATTGAAAATGAAACTACCTAGCGTTAGATGGCAGCACATACACAATTTTTATTTGTTTTTTAGAAATTGCGATCTGTCAAACGTCAGTTGTTAAAATTTCACCCAAATTCATCGATCAGTTGATTTTTTGTTGTCGTTCGAAGTAAGCATTTCTTGAAAATGGAAACAAACGAATTTCGTGCAGTGATTAAACACTATTATTTGAAAGGGAAAACGGCGAAAGAGACAAAAGAAAAGCTCGATAAACATTACGGTGGGTCTGCTCCGTCAGATTACATGGTAAAATATTGGATTGCTGAATTTACCATCAACAGGAAGACCAAAAGAGGTGGTTACTGAAGAAAATATCAAGAAAATCCTCGATATCGTTATGAATGATTGCCGAGGCAAGTTGCGTGAGATTGTTGAAATGGCAAACATATATCATATGAACGTGTGTTCAATATTTTGCATGAACATTTGCATATGAAAAAGCTTTCGGCAAGATGAGTACCGCGTTTGATCAGTGTCGAACAAAACCGAGTTCGACACTTTTAGGTGTGTGGTGGTGGATCCACCACTACACACCTGAAACCAAAAATCAATCGAAACTTTGAGATGCATACGGAATATTGCTCATCGATTATCTTAAAAAAGGGTCCACAATCACAGGAAAGTATTATCGTGCATTATTGGATCAGTTGGTTGATGCACAAGTTAAAATGTTAAAATTTAGTGAAATACACTTCGAATTGGTTGATCATCCACCTTGTAGTCCAGATTTAGCTCCTAGTGACTTTTTCCTGTTTCCAAACTTGAAAAAATGGCTCGCAGGACAAAGATTCATCTGAAACGAAGAAGTGATTACCGAAACTAACTCGTATTTTGAGCGGCTCCCGAAATCGTATTATTCAGATGGTATAAAAAAGTTGAAATATCGTCTTACTAAGTGTGTTGAAGTAAAAGGAGACTATGTTGAGAAATAAATGGTTATTGGCAAAAAATTTTTTGTTTACCTACTTGTTTACCTCCCTCGTACATGTAAACAAATAAAACGATCGTGTTTGGTGAGAGTGCAAATCAAAAGACACGTAAGACTTGACACAGGACGTTTGGCACTGGACGTTCACCACTCATTACAAATCTACAGCTATATAAAGAGTGTTTTTCACGGCTTAAGCGGCCGTATTTCAATTTCACCAACAATTCTTCGAATGTTGATTTCCAGGTGTTCAATTGTCTCTTGTCTTCACGTAAACAAGTGATTTTACATAACCCCAAAGAAAATAATCCAATGGCGTTAAAATACATGATCTTGGTGGCCAATTAATTGGACCATTATGCGTCTTGTTGAAACCAAATGTCAGCAAGATTAGTGCCAGCAAACGAAAAACTGTCTAATCATGTTCCCTATGCCGCTCACCATTGACATCATTAACATTCTGCTCCAACAGACCCATTCGCCAAAATGGCGGGGTATACGATGGGCGTTTGGCTTTAATTCCCGCACAAATTAAATCTTGATCGCTTTTAAGCCAAGATCCTTATAAAACTTCAATAAAGTGGAAAGACAACCCCATTGCTGATAACAGCGACGAATTCATTGATTTGGATCTTGTTCAATGCTTTCCTGTACAGTGGCTACAAATTTTTTAGAGCTCACTATTCGGCGTCTCACGGAATGAACATATCATCATTAAGAGTAAACGTGGTCCGAAAACGATCAATTGTTATTCAAATTAGCGCTCTGAAGGACGATTATGGACGTAAGGGCTTTTTAAATAGCTACTGTTACTGATATATATATATATATATATATATATATATATATATATATATATATATATATATATAATATATATATATATATATATATATATATATATATATATATATATATATATATATATATATATATGTATATATATATATATATATATATATATATATATATATATATATATATATATATATATATATATATATATATATATATATATATATATATATATATACATGTAGCTGCGTGAGGTACATCATGATTTTGAATTTTGTCAGGTTCGCTCTTAATGAAACAAATCGACAGCGCAAGTTGATATTATGTCAGTTATGTGTTTCTGGGACCTGTTGTAAGGATGTCCCGATTTAGAAATTCGCTAACTGGATTAAGAGGCCAAAAGTTCAGCATTGGCTTGATTTGACACAATAGTTATGTAAACCTCAATTGTAGGAGCTGAATCTCCTATAACTCTTCTCAGATGTGTTTCAAAAGATTTTATACCAGGCTCTTATAATCTTAAACGTGTGGTGCTGAGGGAGGGATAGTGTGATATTTGAAACATTTCTCTGCTGAGTATGCGCAGCTACTTTGTTGTCGTGCTCGTCAGCGGTTATGATGTTATAAAACTCATCAAATTTTCGTTTAGCTCCATTAAAGTTTGAGCGGTTGTCATTAAAAATATTTAAGTGGTTTATCCTTCTTCATCTGGAGATACGTTAGGAAATTGCCTGGAATGTATATGTCGTAAGCTCACCCCAACTACTAATTCCAAATGGATGGCCTTTATATGGACATTTAAATAAATATGTAAATGTATGCTTTCGTGCGATATGTTGCTCTGCCGTTTTTGCGCTATCAATATATGGCGCTACCTAGCTTTAAACAAATACGTTTAGTCGGAACAGGTTGGAACACCAGTTTCTCGTCGATTGTTATTAACAACTTCAGAATATCTGGGTGAGTATTGATTTTATATACTACAGTTGGACAACAAACCGACAAACTCTAAAGACGTTAACAAATCTACAATTATTTGCATTTCAAATTAGTGGGATGAAAAATAAATTTCCTCCATCTGACTAGAAAATCAATGATTATGAACGGAACTATGAGCCCCTGAGTGGATTCTACAATAGATTAATTGAGTCTGATTGATCAGTAGGAAAAAAATTTCGGATCATTAATAAAAATAATACATTTATGTGGAATATTTACCGATTTCTCTGAATCGAGAGATTTATTTCAGCGATACAGGTGTGTACGATCTTAACTAAAACTTCAAGACTCATATCATCAAGAAACAAAGCTTGTTTCATCAAAATATACGTATCAGAGAGTGGTATCTGTAGAAAAGAGCAGCATATAACCTCTTCCGAAAACATATAACCATCATATAACATTTATTTGTCATGGACATCATTAATTTCAATTGCGTGGGATGTACGGGGATGTACCTGTCTAAATCTCGATTTAAACTGATTATGTCGTTCTCCTTATGCTACGACTAATTTATCCTGTGAAATTATCTAGATAATGTAGATGATGGTTTTTTTATTATGATTGATATAATTCGTTAATACCAGAACTCGGTTAGTTGATATAGCAACGAGGTGATGTATATGTTTTTATACAGTATGTGCTTCAATTAATAAATTGGAATACATTATATCACTGTATTAGCCTAACTAATACACGAATTTTTAGTCGCATGAAACATAATACATAAATAAATATATTTTAAGGTTTAAGTTTAATAAATGATTGCAATTAATTAAAATGTATATTATATAGGCCTATAAATATTGAAATATGTAGGATATCGTTAAATGGTACGATGTATATAGTTTGGTGATACATACACCATATAATAATAATATGAAGTGAAAATAATTTTCCAAATATATACATACTCGTATATATACATAGACGAGTATAACAAATTTGTTGTCTAGTAAATTTTGGTTATTTATTTATATATTAAATATGTATGATTTTCATATAAACAACCGCATCACCGCACCATCGCACTACCAACATTTCGTTGTTTGATGTATGGTTTTGTCCCCGTAATTTCATAGATTTTCACACAAAATACACCCGCACAGTGTTTAGAATATATGTATTTAGATATATGTACGTGTTCGGTACCATTCACCTTGTTTATACATACCTACCATGTTTCTACACATGTCGGCACATATACATTTTTTTTGATAAGCTCTCATATTTTATATCATTATTATTTCAACATTAAACGACAGTTATTAATTATATTAACTAGAAAAAAAAAACAAAAATATGAAAATGTGTATGAAAAATAGATTTCCATATTTAAAAAAATTTGTTTATTTATTTTGTTTGTTTGTCAAATTTAATTTCATTATTTTTAAATGTTATTTTTCATCTATTTTATTATAAATAAGGAAATTATTTATGTCTTCATTGCGCAATGAAGGTTTGAGATAATAAAATACTCCGAGAAAGGTAGAATTTTCATGAAAATTGGTACACCAGTATTTGGGAGTATTTATATATACATCTCGTTGCTAGCAAATATTTAACTACGACGTTTATAAAGTAGTTCCGGGGACCGAGCTTTGCTCGGAAAAACAAAGAAAGTGTTTTTAAACACTTTCGCAAAACAACTTTAATTTAATTTAATTTTATTTATTTTATTCGACTGGGAAATCGTCGCTGTTAATATCAAGACTTATAGAATTTAGATCAGGAGCGTTCAATGCTTCTTTCCACACAACATTATACGTGCGACGTTCATTTTCAGGTGGTAACAGAACTTTCAAGCTATTTTGTCGTTTAACACGGGAAGATGCTACGTACAACATACCGTGATTAAAGACAGGTGTACTCAAGTCAACGCCAACAAATTCGAATGTTTGTCTTTGAGATTTATGCACGGTAATCGCAAACGCTGGTCGAAGCGGAAATTGATGTCGTTGTATTGTACATCCAAGTTGACCTTTACTGGAGTCGAGCGTAACTCGAGGAATGTGTACTTCTTGTCCAGCTTTTCCCCCCGTAATTATTTTTGCTTTAACTACGTTGTTACATAATTCGGTAACAATCAGGCGTGTTCCATTGCACATGCCCTCCGAAATATCTAAATTACGCATTAGCATAATTATCGTATTTTTCTTTAGTTTTAATTCATGGGATGGCAAATCAGCAATTTCAATCGAATTAAGAAATTCTGGCGTGAATTCAATACCTCCTTCCTGTTTATCCTTTACAGAATCAAAACTTTTATACGATTTGTATTCTCCTGGGAGACGATCGACGATCTCAGCATTAATATTACTGAGTTCTTTGTTCAGCGGCGCGAGAATAACACGTTCCTTCATTCATTCGTAATTTAGATTCGCAAGGCAATTTCCAAATACTTCTTCGATTAAATTACCACTGGAAATTATATCCTCAGGTAATTCGATTTCATTGAAATCATTTTTTGGAAGATTTCCATTTCCCAGTTTCAGGATGTACTTTGCGAATGCTTTCTGTTCCGGATCGACACGCATATTTTTTTTTAACGAAAAATTTTTGAAATGCTTCCAGAGATGACTTTTTTTTATAGACAAATCGAGTGTTTCACTACGGTTGCTTCGGAGTTGAACAGGTAAACACTGACGGAAATCACCTCCAGCGACTAAAATTTTCTTTCCAAATGGCAAGTTTGGATTTCCAATAGACCGCAACAACTGATCCATATTTTGTAAACCATACTTTGGTAACATCGGTGCCTCATCCATAAGGAAAACATCAACTTGAGCGAGTTCTGTAGCTTTGACTGAACCAGGTTTAATGCTGGAAATTGAATCTGACGAAAGCGGAACTTTCAGACCAAATGTCTTGTGTGATGTTTGTCCAGCAGGCAATAGAGTTGAAGCGATTCCAGTAAATGCCATACATTTTACTTTGCGATTTTGGCCACAAAGTAGGTGATATAAGACCTTATACACGAAGGTTTTACCGGTACCGCCTGGTCCATCTATGAAAAAACATTTTGTTTCAACATAGTTAGAGTTATTGGCTGCACGTAAAATACTGTCCACAATTTCAACCTGTTTTCCATGCAGAATATTATTTATTTTTATATCATTATATTTTTAATCGAGTGTGCATTGCGTTTGAATTGAAATTTATGTGATAGGGTAAAAAAAATCAAAATTAAAAAATTCAATCAAAAATTCAATAACGAAAAGTGGTTACTTTGATCGAAAAAATTTATTCAAAGTATTTGTGACGTCATTCATATGAAAAATGTTTTTGTAAAATTAAGGCCATAAACGAATTTTCCCAAAGTCGTGACCTATCTAGATCGTTTTTTCACACCGGAAAATGGTAGTATACCAATTTTCAGAAAAAATAATAGTCCCGTTTTCGAGAAAAAATAAACAAATATATATACATACAATTATTGCTCGTTTAGTATATAAAGATATTAAAAACTGTCAGTCAAGACAAATAGTGCAACAAAATGTCTATATAGCTAAATAAAAGTAATCCACAGCATCTATTACGTCTGAGCAGGAGTCTCGCAGAGCATATGAATTAATATAAGGTCTAATTCTGAGTGTCCCAAGTAATTATAGCGATTGGTAGTAGAAATAAAATTCTCAAGCGAAAAAACTATACGAACGGCAACTATAAGATCCAGCAACCTGTTAAAAGTAGGTATGTCTCTGTAATGTGGTTGTTTTGCTGGTACAGTTACGACCAGATAATAAATTAATATTGTTTGCTCATACATTTGAAAGACTGATAAAATTCGTGTGGGAGAGGATTAAGATTTACCTCACCGCAGGAAATCGAGCTTAATATCTTCTACGTTCACTTCTGACATCAAAATATCTTGCATATGCGGATAAGCTGAAATTGTGCAGAGAGTTGATCAAACCCATTGTCATGTTTGAATGTGAGCGTTCATACAGAGTAAATGCGAATTCCTGATATTGTGCATGAAATCAAAGGAAAGGTAGGTAGGCAAAGAGGTCGCTGTCGCCGACAACGGGTACACGGCGTAGAGAGCGATCTTGCATCTTCTAATTTTTTATCAAAATAAAAAGATGGAATCAGATTGTTGACACCGCAAAGTCCATCTTTAAGACCCGTAAAAAAATGTTGACCTATTTTAAAATGTTAAAAAACTCCTAAATATGGTTTATTCAAATAATTTATAATACTATAAGGGAGATAAGTATCTTAAGTGACAACCCTCGCTGATTTGATTTTAACCTATAAAAATCCATAATCTGCAGAATTATAACAAGAGTTTATGTTATTCCTTGAATCTGTTTTGGTATTGAAATTTGGACTGGCGTAGAACATTAGAGTGCCCTTTTCTCAATTCTTACAATCGGACTTTATCGCAACAAGAAAAGTTTAAATGCTCCGATTCAATGATGATCTTCCGGTACATCCTTTTGATGCTGGCAGTAATTACAACACAATCTTCTTTGAATTGCAACAATGTCTATGAATATCTGTTTATATATATTCAATTCAATAAATGATATAGATTGCCAGTGTCAGTTTAAGTGCTTTGGTCTAACCCATCAAATTATTGTATGGTATATACTGTTTGGTCGACTCGGCGATAAGAATTGAAAAGAAAACATCTAATCCATTATAATCAAGAAAGCAAGCCAGGATAAAACTGAAGAGCCAGCTTTCATATCCTAGGAAAGTTTCGTATCCTGAGTAGCTTGCACCCAACTGTGTTGAACGAATAAAAGATATTTACTTGCAATTTGAGAAAAAATTACGAATGTTTTTCTTGTGATCGCTACATAACCACATTCTTACGATGAAAATTAAAAGATTGTGAGACTTGAGGAAACAGCAAGAGTTATGATATTGAGTATAATGAACTAAAATAGTTCAACTTCGGATTCGGGTGAAAAGCCCTAAAAGTAATTAAAAAGGTGAACCGAGACCGGTGAAAGGCCAGTCTGAATACAGGCTCATTACCATGACGTCATCACTTTGTGAGAAAATTACCCTTTAGGTAGTTATAATTTCCTAATGTTCTTTTTTCGCATACAGTATAGCAATACAATCGTCCCGCTTCTGTAATAAAAGGTTTCTTATATATTATGTCATGATAACGTCACCCATACTGTCCAATTACTCAACTATACTTCTAAAAACCACACCAATAGTGACTCATTGAGGATTGATTGGGTTAAATTGAATGATAAAATTATGGTGGTTAATCAGCTTCTTGTTGAACGATGACCGTGTAGACATGTTAGGTTTTCCTCGGATGATGATTTGAGATAAATATTAATCTAATGTTGATGTTCTTCATCTGACACTATTGATTTTGACACCAGTAACAAATGACATGGTGCAATAACCAGGATATTTGGTTTCGTATTAACACTAGCCAAAAGCCCTCGAACGTCGGGTTTTCATGTGAGAACGAACAACTGGTACAAAAAGCAGAATCAAAAGTGTGTTTGATTCTATCGTGGTGAAACACGTCAAGTGACTACGAAACTCAAAAGCGCGCAGTAAATCGTGGGTAGGCTTGGTTCATTTCAATTAAATTCAAGAACCAAACCGAATATTCATGGCAAGAAGCTGTGCATCATATGGAATCATTTCGAAATGTACTACTATGTGGTACTCCAGCCTAGGTTAGGTTAGGTTAAGTTAGGTTAGACTGGCTGCTAACGCACACTTAGACCGTTGCTGGTCCATTGTGATACCAAAGGATCATAGTCCCCTAATACCCTTAACTTGTCGCCGGAAGAAGCTTAATGGTTAAGAGAGTTTCTCTTCACGCCGCGGTCTTGAGTTCGATTCCCACCGTTGACCAAAAATTAACATGCAACCGGATGACATAAAAAAACGCGTTTATGTGTAAAAACATTCGTTGGGCTGACCACCTACAATGTGCACCAATCGTTAATACTGGTTCGTAAGGTCTCAGTTGAGACGCGGTAAGGGCCGTTTACGACCTCTAAGCCATAGATTATTTTATTTTTTTTAATACCCTTAACACTCTATTGGATCCATCCTGAGCTTCTAATGTAGCGTAAAATGTCCCGCAAGATCTGAAAGGTTGTGCATTACATACCTACCCAAGTGTGAATGCCTTCTTAGTGCCAGTGCAGGACAAGAGCACAGGAAGTGAACAAGCGTCTCTTTCTCCTCCTCGTCCATACAGCTTCTATAGAAGTCATTTGTTTCTAGACCCAGCCTTCTTGTTTACGACCCAGCCTTACGTTTACCAAAAAAGCAGTGTCCCCTTAATATTCCTACTATCCTTCTTAGATCACTCCTCTCCAGAGAGATTAAGGTCTTGGAGCGATTCAAATCCAGCCTTGGCCACATTTGTCTCGCCCGCTGTAGGCCTCCCTACATTGGTGTAAGCTCCGCTGTAGGCCTCCCCACATTGGCCCTTTCAGGCTTCAGCTGAAGATTTGTACCTTGTCTAGCTAGTTCGTCTGCCCTGTAGTTACCCTCGACGTCAGAATGGCCAGGGACCCAGATAATCTGAATATTGAAATGCTCACTCATCTCGTTGAGAGACGAGTGGCAACCTAATGCCACCCTAGACTTCAACAGCACTGCTTCCAGAAACTTGATAGCGGCCTGACTGTCCACATAAATCGTGATATCACGTTATGCCTCAACCAGCTCAAGGCTCCCTCAATCGCTATTATCTCCACCTGGTACACACTGTAGTGGTTAGGAAGACGAACGTAAGTGCTTGTATTTAATGCTCCACAGAACAGCCCAACTCCGACCTTACCATCTAGCCTTGAGCCCTCCTTGTAGAATTGTATAGCTTCGGTTTCCAGTGCTAGCTTATTCCCCCAGAATTCTTTTGAAGGGATTAAGGTTTGAAACCCTTTTTCAAAGCATAATATCGGTGTAATATAATCAAGGTTCGCCATTTCCTTTTTTAGCGAACCAATTATTGTCGAGTCACCTGCCTGAAGGTGTTTCCACTGAGACACGGCCGTTAGTCTTGTGGCTATGTTAGCCGCCATCTGTTTGCCATAGATATCTACTGGAAGAAGGTGTAACATGACCTCTAAGGCCTGAGTAGGTGTTATTCTCAGTGCCCCGCTTATGAGCATACATACCTTCCTTTGCACCTTCTCTAACTTCTTTCTATAGGTTACTTTATCCAGTGCTGGTCACCAAACACTTACTCCATACATAAGAAAGGGACTTACCAGCTCAGTCTTATATGGATTGTCCATATTTACTGGCCCATCTTGTAATAATAAGAAGCGCATTCTGCGTTACCTCCTTAATGGTCGGTGAAAATGTACCTGTCATCAGCGTAGGTAACCACGCCTATACCCCTCTCGCTCTCCAACTCCAGAAGTACTCCAGCCTAACGGAACCACCATTGAAAAAACAATTGATTGAAATTCCGACCATTGATGTTCAAACACACACAAACATGATGATTCAGCGCGACATCGCTCGGCCATACATTTTAAAATTCGCTTAGAACACTTTAAGTCGCTTCTGTATGTTGTACTCCACATTGGTCCTATGTATTTGTTCCGGTCGAGCAGCAGCCTTACTGCTTATAAAAAAGCCAAAATTTGGGTCAATTTTATAGGATCACGCTCAAAAGACGGGGAAGTATGGTGTCTTGGGTAAAAGTCGTAGCTCATACTTTGAACAAATATACGGTTCCAAATTCTCTGAGTATAGCTTTGTACCCCATTACCCTGTATGCACTGATTAATATAAGTCTAATAAATGTATTATATTTTTTGAGTTTGTGGACTATTAAATGTTATAGCTAAACTATGTTGGTTATAATTAGTACCATGTTAGAAAATATTTATTTTGAAGTTTTTATCTCTTTGAATGTAAGAAGTATATTCTCATCCCCAAGAAACATTCAACATACGCAGAAACAACTAAGTTATCCAAACGACAGCTAATTGTTGAGTGGTAGTATTCTTTTTGTGCTAGTATTCTTCATATTTCAGTTAATTTACTTCGTTCGTTATCAGGTTGACACAAGAAAGTTCTTTATAATTTGAATCAAATACTCATTATAGCTTTGCAATTATATAACACTAACTTTGAGTTAGAGTCCAGGCAGGTTTAGCCACGACAGTTTTTATAACAGAATGTACAAAACAGGGCTTCCGTTTGGTGACCGCAGAGCTTTCATCCCAAAATAAATTTATTATTCGAAAGTAAGTAAATGAGCCAGATATTTATATCGTTTCAAACCATTGCACAATTATTATGCAAAAAGCAAATAAATAAAACAAAAACTTTTAAATAAACAAAAGTAAAATATGAATAATATTAATTTCATTTAATTTTTAGTGAATCGCAATTAATATTTCATATTCAGACAACAAATTAACAAACGACCAAAATACTAGCAAAAAATCTCCGTATCAACAATATGCTCGATATTATGGTATATAGTGAGTGGGATGTATAAATATTTTTTATGCTGGCGAAATCTCCAAACCACCTCAAAACCCATATGTACATATAAAAACATGATTCCCGAAATAAAATGTTTTTTTAACGGTTATCGCGTATTTCAAATAAATTGATGGTCAATTTGTTCAAACTATCAACATTAAAAAAAAAAATATAATAATTTGAGAAGAACAATATACAATGAACTCCCAAACGCCGCACTATCACCTCCAACCATCATACACAATTATTTTGGGAATATACAAAAATTTTAATGATTATTATTTATTTATTTATTTATATAAAAAACAGCTTTTCAGTTTTTATTATTAAATTTAAAATATAAAAAGCCAAACATTTTTATACATAAAAATTTGAGCATGTAAATTTTTTTCATTTTAATAAACTGGACAACATTGAAATCCAATATATATGTACATATGCTGATTATGCTATGATTTTTGGTCACAGCATAAAAAAATCCTTTTTTATAATTTCATGCAATACAGTATAACATAAAAGTCGTTAATTCAAGATTTGGAATTAATAAAATTCATTGCATTTGTAAGGTGCCAATATTTCATCTATATGGAATTCCTGTTAGCTTATTGACCCACACTAAAAACATTTCACATCGGCCATAGGAGGTTTTCTTTCATCGCAGTCTTCTAGATTTTTTAAACAAACAAATGAAAGCGAGTCCAGCCATTAGGTTCAAATACATCTTCTAAACACTCCTCCAACCTGTGTAACAAAGCTATGTCCGAGAATTTGCGCTATTCCATTACCATGCTTATAAGAAGCAATCCAGAATCTATAGTCTAATAGCTAATGGTGCGCTGTGAAAAGGCAGATTTGGTTAAGATTGGATGTGTCTAGACCACTCACAACTGTTATTAAAAGGCTTTCAATCATTAGGTTGGGACGACACACTTTCTCATAGGCAAGAAAGTGGGGAGAATAGGAGTTTCTTCACATGATTATTGTCATACTTGTGATAATTTTTTTTTTTTTACGTTTAGTTTTAATTGGGTGCAGGGCGGACTTTTAGATTGACCTAGCTCCTTGTAACTGTCAGAGCTCCTGCACCCAACGCGCGATCCTTCAAGTAAAGGTTGATAGCTGCCTTGAACTTGTGCATTTTATACTTCAACGGAAACTGAAAACCAGCCAACGAATTCCACTTCTTAGATGTACGATAAATAAATTCGCGCTTTGCGTCTTCAGTTCGAGGTTTCGGCAGCTTCACCGTAAACCTGTGCGCATTAACCGTTCCTCGTGTTACCCGCCCTGGCGTAACAAATGGTGGTATTTTATCCTTTAATTCTGCAGAACATTTACCATTTATTAATCTATAGAACACGCTTAGTTCTGCAACATCTCTGCGGTGTTGTAGGCTGTCTAGATCTTTCGTGAGTCTGGGGTTTCGTATTATTCGGATGGCACGCCGCTGAACTCTATCCAGCAACTGGAGAGCAGTGCCATATTTTCCACCCCAAACCTGACAGAAATATTCTATACACGGTCTAATAAAGGTTTTATATATTTGGAGAACCTGATGCGATTTAAAAAAACGCCCGCATCTATTGCGGAACCAGAGTTTACATGAAGCTGATTTGGCTAATGCGATAATGTGTTCATTCCATTTTAAATTGTTGCTTATTTGAACACCAAGCAGACGAATTGAGTCACAACCCACGAGAACGTGTCCTTTTACCAAAAAAGGGTATTCGTTGCGACTTCTTTTACGCGTGAATGTGCATATTTAGTTTTTTCTCGTTAAATTTGACCTGATTTTTAACTCCCCACTCAAATATTGTACTCAAATCGGAATTAAGCGAAGTGACAACTTCCAGCCGTTTACCGTTTAACTCTGAAGGAGTAGGCTCGACCTCGAATGAAATAGAAGAGTGCAATGTTGCATCATCGGCAAAACTGTGGATAGGGTTTACAGTGCTATCCAACAAGTCATTAATGTATAACAAAAACAAAGTTGGTGACAAAACTGATCCTTGAGGGACTCCGGCATTTGGGGAGTGTGTCGTTGATGATCTCCCATTTAGCACAACGTTGATCTTTCGGTCTTTGAGAAAGCTTTTTATGGAATTAGGAGGAAGAAACAGTACCATCGATATATATTTACAACCTTCCTTTGCATCTTTTCTCGTCTGGTGGAAAGCAATCTGAAATTTTTGGAATTGCTTCTCCTGAATAACCTGACAGATCTCATGGATTTAAAAGATATTTTACAGATGGATATTTTAATGTAGTAGAACCACAAATAACTATTAAACATATAACAGATAAACAAAGTGTATGGAGAAATAATGTATGCTAGACTGAAATAATGGGAAATAATTGTACCCTGGGTGAAAAGGCTATATTTGAATTATATTATCTCTTTCATTCCTTTCGTTTGTTCGTTTCGTTTATTCCAATGTTTCGTTTGTATATAAATTTGAGTGTGCAGTGGTGGCATGAAACTTTTATTCGATTTCATGTAAGTATTAGAACTTAGTTTTATAGATTTGATTGAATTTAATTTATCGTAATATCAATGCTAGAGGAATGAAAGAGACAATAAAATTCAAATATAGCCTTTTCATTCAGAATGCAATTATTTCCCCTTATTTCAGTCTAGTATACATCATTTCTCCATATAATTTGTTTATCTGTATAATAGTTGTTTGTGGTAGAACTATAGAACATTACGTTAGTTCTCGAAACAATCTAGCCCAATCACAAACATTTTGGTTAAAAAATGCATTTTAATTTCTTTCAATTTCGATGGAGGTGTAAAGTAGTTCGTGCGGTGACGTTTCAAATATAATGTATTTAAAGGTATATATATTCACCATTGTGTATATATTCACAATGGTGTGCTGCTACTTCGTGTGGAATTTTAAGAAGAATTGTTTGGCTTGTGAGTTGCACATATTTAGCTTACATTTTGTGCAATACGCCTGCGTTTCTGACTTGCAACCGATAAATTTGCACTGTTTTTTTTCTGTGCGATCGAGAAAAATGCACCAGTGACTAATGTTGTCATAGCGAACTTTAGGAGTTGGTCGGTACACCGTGGTGTTCACTCTCTGTGGTGCATTTGTCTCCAGCAATGTTGAAGTTGGACGACCTACTGGTCTTTTGAAATCAATTCAGCACAAGGACTCGGCAACTTCCTCGAGAAACTTTGGCAGCTCTATGTTTTCCTGACGCGTATATCGGTCTTGTGATGATAAAATATGCGGTTGGTCCATTTATTAGATTTCATCCTAATATGAGAGCGCCCGAGCAAACTGTCCATCAAGTCCACACCGCCCATGTGACGATTATATTCCTTGATGATATATTAGCAGTCGATTTCCACATTTTTCTTACTCGTTCGGTCCCATCGTGGTGATTTTTGAGGATGATGTTGTGCAAGATTTGATAAGAACGGCAGCATACCGACATAGGTGGACAAAAATCGAACGGGCTTGTTGTCTTGCTAAAGAACATTGGTTATGTCCATACCGAATGCATTACCCACTACTCTTCTGAGAACCCGCGTGCTACCTTCTTCTTCGACAGTTCACTATCGCTCGATAGTTTATTATTTTGGACGCGATTTGTTCGCACCGTGCCCAAACTATATAGATACCGCGGCTTCTGAGGTACGACAGCAAGCCCAAGGACGTGTAAAAATTGTCAAAATAAACAATATGATTTATGTGATTTGGTACATTTGACGACAAACGGATGACAACATTGGACAAGGCGCCCAAATTTGGTGCATTCTCTGGCACCTTGTTGTCGCCGGCGCCGGAATAAACCTCAAATGCATACGAGAATCCAGTTGAACCACACAGAACAAAAAGCTTTGTGCCTCATTTATGAGGTTTCGTTGGCATATTGTCGAGTAGGATTGCCACTCATCTTTGTTGAGCACATCATTTCATTAACACAATGTAGTCTGTCGTAGTTTGTCGTAGCTTTCCTGGTCCGCCGCTTTCGCTGACGAATCGTCATTGAAATGCACGAATCGTCCGCTTCTGAGACATTGTGTTCGCGACTGCTGGCAAAACATTTTTCGACCAATAAGAACGAACATTTGGGTATAACGAAAAACAGACATAAAAAATAAAATACCAATGAATTTACGGATTTCCTGTGTAAAACACAAAGAATCGAGGTAGTGAATCGAGTTTCTAAATTCTTCTGCCGAGCGTATAAATTGACTTGATCCGCTAAACTTTGTACGAATTCTTCGGTCAAGAAGAAATCGAAGCACTCATATGGTGTCTTCAATGCGTTCAACTCATTTGGCAATACTGCCGAGCCACGGAATACAACGGATATTATTGAACTCTGGACAATCGTTTTTCATTTAATTTACGCCACCGCTGAAATCGCCAATGCTCTAAATATTTTGATCCGGCCCATCTTCTTCTTCTACCAATTCGATTGTTTGATTGCGTTCTCGCTTACGTTTCCGCGTTAGTGAAGCACCAGAATCATCTATATTAGCCGTATCGTTTACGGTATTGGCGACGACGGTGCAATCGAAATCGATAGCATTGGTGACGGCGATGCATATTGCACGGTTTTATCCAAATCACTGATATTAATGCTGGCGTGAATTGAATTTGACAATTCGGTTGGTTTAAATAATAATTGATGGATCATCAATTCATCCTCTGCACAAATGAAATTTGGATCAGCTACATCGTCATCGCTATCAAAATTTCCATCATCCAATTCATCGCTGGTGTCCTCTTCGCCGGATATCGAGTCCATCAATTGGGCAATTTGGTCGTCAGACAAGTGCGAAAGATTATTATAGGTCTTACGGCGAGACATGGCTAATGAAAAAAATTAAAAAGAGGTGATAATCGCCGAATACACGTATCCTAAACAATGAACACAATTTTGTTGAATAAGAAAAAAAAAGGTTACAATACCTGACAACTGATATAAGCCGTTCTATAAGCCGTGGTTGAGGAATAATTTTACATCTAAGAATATAACTAGGGTAACGCTATACTCTTAATTATACTTCCGTAGGTCGGTAGAAGTTGAGAATTATCTCTCGTTTATAAACGAGATGACAGATCAGTTCTACATGTGTGCCAGAACATTCCAGTGTGGTGAGAAATATAAAGGGAAAAACTCAATCGTCAAGACATTATAACTGCCTTATTGGATCAAGCCAGGATGGCTATACCTTTTGTGTTTAGTAATCTTATGCTTATAGTTGTAATCATTAATTTATTAAAGTTGTGGGAGTGGTGGCAGAATATTTTCTCATAGGCAAGTAAGCAGGCAGAATAGAGCTCTTCCCACATGATTACTGTCTTACGTGAGAAGATTAGGAGGAGCAAAACAGTACTCACCTTGCTTTACACTTGTCCTCGTTTGGTAAAAAGCAGTCTGAACTTTTTGAACTGCCATCCGTGAACAACCTGCCAGATCTCAAGGATATAGGGTAGTTTTGATGTGGGGGAACTATGGACCATTATGTGTCTTGGGACAGCCACAAAAAAATTAGCCTAACATACTATACATTTCGGGTAAAAAATCCGTTTTAACATGGAGGTGATTTTAGCGGACTTCAACCGGTTTATCATTCAAAATTCGTTTTGAGTTCATATCAAATATAAGAAAAAAATTGTTCGATAAAGCATGATTGATATCGAAAGAGATTACCACTGAAATTCTGCACAATTTGCGATATTGGAGCAACGTTGGGAATTATTGAGGCTATGTTTGGGTTGTTCACCATTTTTAGGTGATAGATAAGACGCGTGGTGGTGTAGTAGTTACTTTGATCAGCGGAGGGATATACCTATAGTTACGAATAGTTATCTAATTTATTGAACGATTTTAATTTATAATGAAAGCATACATGAAGCATCTGATCTTTCGAAAAAATATAAAACTGATAAGTATATGATTGTACATGCCTGACATGCCTGACTTCAAGGGTTAGTAGGACTGTTAAGTAATATCACAAAACGTTTCTGCAACGTACAGTGATCTTCAAATGCTGATTCACGCGTTACAGGTTGTAGATGCGAACACTGAACTAATACACTGATTATATGCGGTATACCGATGTGATAGCACAAAGATGTCTGGTGATCGGGTACTGAAAGCGATTAAAGCTTCAAAAGTGAATAATGGGACTAGGTTCATGTTATTCACCAACTGCAAGAAGAAACCATAGCATTATGGTAAGAGCTTAAGGAGTTACATATGTTGTATACTTGTCCTATATAAAGCTTTTATCAGTGCGCTCCAGGAGCTAGCCCCATGATTTATTCTTACAATTAAGTTGATTCGATTTCAATTAAATCAGATCTCGGTCAGTCTGTTGTAAACGTATTATGGAAAGATAATGAGGAGCAGGTAAGTTCTGGGCTCACATATTTTTAGAATATGATGGCTTTACAGACTTCTATTTGGTGCTATGTTGGCGTTGACCTGCAGATCATTATTTTTGGAGCGAGAGTCAATGTCAATACATTTACGTTTTGTGGCACTATATGGATGCATTTGTATAACAGTGTTGACGTTGTTTGTGCTTTTGTTGAGATTTCGAATTATTGTTAGACACAGTGGTCTGCATTTAGAGTTATTGTATAGGAATGTTTTCTTTCTACTGTAGAAATGTCGTATATCGTCAGTCGAAGTGATAGGTTTCTTCGAAAACATTTGTTGTGCTGATGCTTAGTTGAACAGTTTTTTTACTATTGGCGGTTTATTGGTAATATTTTTAATGTTAAGAGGTAGGCAGGACCTGGGCTTGCATATTTCTGAAATATAAGTGTGAGGTATTTATTTGGCACTCTCTTAGACCATATTCCAGGAGTTTGGTAACAAACCTTGGATCACCGTCTTGGTTGGTCTGTCCTATTTACTAAGTCAAATCTTACAGAATTTCTTAATAATAAATAAATAAATTATAAATTCATATTTAAATCGACAATTATATAGATTAGGCAAATGCCATTTAATTGCTTATACGCTTATAGTAAATATAAACCAAACTATATACCATCCAATGAAATTTCGTTTTTAATTTAATAAAATAAAAACTATAAAAACAAAATTTAAATATTTAATTTTAACAAAATCGATTCACACAGATTTCAAAACAAAAAATATCTTAAATTTGATTTTTATTGCTGCATCGATTAACTTCTAACCTTAAAATGAATAGTGTTGTGTTTTTATTTTCAAAAGAATACAAAAAAAAATTTCTCATAATTTACACCTTTTGGCTAATTAAATATTCAATTCAGTATGAGTTTATGATTATATGTAGCTATAGTGTTGAAATTGGGTAACTTAATGATTTGATATTTAAAATAAATTATGTAAAGTGTATTGCGTTATCAGACAGCATCCGGTTAGATGGTACTTATATGACACAGAAACCCAAAGAACACAGCACCCGTTATACAATGTGGCTATATATGGAAATTAAATTGTTTTGTAGCTGATTTTCCCACACTTTGTTTCGAATAAATAGTTTGAGATGTAAATCGCAATTACTTGTTATGTACATACCTATATATGCCAAATCAATAGATAACCGCGAAAAACGATAAATCTAACAATTCAACGGAATTTCCAGGCTTTTCAAACTTTTATTCAATTTGTAGCGAAAATAATGTTTTTCAATATCAGGAACTGCATATACATACATGTATATAGTTGAGTTTACATTATTTAGTGACATATCACGAACAGCATGGTATAATTGCATATCACAATATTATATAAACCAATTACTTATATGTGCTTATATCTCAATCGTGTTCAATTTTTATTTTGTGCTATAAAACATTTATCTTATAATATTTACAACCATTTTGTGCAAGAATAATTTAGACGATTACCATGCAACATAATATTGTATAAGAAAGCTCAATCAAGAATAATTTTTTCGCACTTAGTAGAATAAATTTACAATTGGACTTGTGGTACCTGTTCCTTAATCATGAGTACAGGATTAGCTTGAGTTCTGTACAGATTGAGCTTGAACTTACAGGTCAACGTATTAGTCACTCGGGCCCAATTTTCCCATTGTTTCATCCCTTCGCAGACGTAAACTCTCAGTCTCTAAATCTACCGAGTTCTCAAGGTCGTCAGTTGACCCTCAAATAGGAATCGTGATCGAAAGCAGTGCAGCCTAAGTCGAGAGTATGAAGATCAAAATCACAAGAAGTACTCAACAGTGTCTTTTTCGCCACCCTCACACCAGTTCGCAGTTTTGTTGTTCCAAATTTTCATTCAGAACATGTACTTATTCAGTAAATAATAACCAGTGAGAATGGCCAGCAAGATACTCAAAGTGCGTCTATCATAATGTAAGAGATCTATGCTGATTTATTGATCCAAATAAGATTTTAGATAGTCGACAAAATATGAGGTCATCCCATCTCTTCTGGTGCAGATTACCAAAGTGATAGTTGATAGAGATTATCTCAGGTCCCATAAAAGTGGAATCTGTACCAAAACGGGTCAATTTATCACCAATACATTTCCTTTGACAACCATGTGACTGGGTATGCAATGAAGTCTAACTATATTCTGGCATAAATTTTCTTATCGATTTAAATCACTAGTCCATAACAAGATTTGACAAAAAATATGGGAGCCAATCACCTTTAGAGCAGCGTGACTGTTAGAAAGAATGCAGATACGACGATCTCCGCAATTCATCTACTTTGCAAAGTGTGCTGAAATGTGCATAATTACAGCAATTTCCGCCTGAAAGACAGTTGAGTACTTATCAAGTTGTGATCCGTCAGTTCATTATCTTATATACTCAATTAGATAGGTTCTTAGTTATATGCATTAACTCCTTATCACTATCATAACTGCTTGATGCGTCGAAGAGAAAACATCGAACGAACTCTTATATGGAATAAGTTAATTTTATTCGGTTGGATTACACCATAAGCAAATATGTTGGTCTTAATCACGTTCCAGTTAACCTTGGAAAAGTTTGTAATTCCATTACTTATAGGATTATTCAACAAGGACAACAGGTAAAACATAGTTTTACCTGACATCAACATAACTCGAAGGTAGCTCTCTAGTTGGAAATGGTGGTAATGTAGGTTCAATGTAGGTTCATCCCAAATAAACTTACTTAAACGATGGGCTAACTTAACATTTGCCAGCTACTGTTCGTGCTCAAAAAGCCCAAATAGCCCAAATAGACAGGATTTAACAAAATGTTATTTTGGCACCAAAGAGTATAAAGTGAATCTTACTCGCCCTTTACATAGTGGCGTAAATATTTCTCGAGAAACAAAGTCAAAGAATTCCACCACAGTATAACCCCAGTAATCAGGTCCGTAAATATCAATCGTTAAGAATCACAATCCTAGTTTGTCGTCCTGATCACGTGTGTCTAAGAGCATCGACTGGAATTTGTGGTTGTTTCATAACTACATAATAGCGATGAACTCGATATTCTTGCTGAAGAAATTCTCACTGCGTTTTGAATAATTAAGGTAGTATTCTGCTTCCAAACAGTCGATTCGTAAATTTGCAATCGCTGCACCGCTTGTGCACGAACTTTGGCCACTTGTCCATTGTGTGTATATTATCATAGCATCCTAAATATACAAGCAGCAATGCTTGACCCTTTAAATTTATCGAGCTTATTTATGGGGTCTAGATTTTCATACACTCCATAAGAACCAATGTAATATTGAAGATTACGATTTTTAATAGTTTGAATTTTAAAAATAATTTTAAGTATTTGAATTGTTTTTTTTATTAAAATTAATTTATTTAGATACAATATTACTTATTAATTTTAATATAAACGTTATATTATAATAAATAATTTATTACTGTCTACGGGTATAACCTATACAAATTTTGTAAACAATTTTTAACAGCAAAGAAAAACAACTTTTTAAGTTTATACCCCATATTTACTAACACATCAATAAGTTGTGACGTCATTAAAAATAAAATAAAATCGCCCTACAGTTTAAATTTATTACTAAAAAATTTTGGACAGTGTACAGCAAAGCAAAAATAAAAAAAAATATATATTTGTTTTTCTTTGCTGTCAAAAATTTTCGATGTTTGCTGCTTCTATATTTAGGATGCTTTGATATTATATAACAAGAAAACCGCAGAATTCTATCTAAAATAGATTGAATAACAGTGGTTTTGGAGAAAACAATGTACTTTGTGACCATGATCTCAAAATGGCAAGAACGGTGATTTCCCACACATACATCCAATTGGAAACACGAACAAATTTTAATGTAAAACATCCCGAATCCTTTGGTTTTTAGTTGTCCAAGACGTGATCAAGTATCAGTCGTATATAATTAAATACATAGACAGTGACCCCTGCATGGTGAACCTTGATGACAATGTTCGTATAAAACTGAGTTCTGATAAATGAAGAAATATCAAGAATTTGTCAGCAATGGAATTGGTCTAAGATTTTAATCGGATGAATACTTTAGTTATCGATGTCGCCCAACAGAGGGTGGTGAAGACTAAGTACAGACATTAATGGTTATATAAGAAGTATCGTCTTGTTGGGAACAAAATATTGCTAATATAATGAAGTCCATACTCAGTTTTGACTTGCAGGAAATAGCTGTTCTTGTTATAGAAGTCAGTAGAGTCTTAAGAGTACAGTAACTAAGCCTTTAGTGCAATTTATTAAGGTTTTGGTCAACTTCGTTTTTTTAAAGCTTGAACGTGTTTTTTAGTTAATGTTCCACTGGAACTTCTTGTAGGATTTCATGATTTCAAATACAATTCGTAAGGGTTCCATTGAAGCCATAGGCAGTTTAAACAAAAATCAACTGAAGCGGTTGCATTTATTTCACACTCTTCATATTCGAAGCAGTAACTTTGTGGAACTTTCTTTTCAACCTTGAAAAAAGAGTTGTAAAAACTCTTTTTAAATGAGGAAAACATCTAACAGATATCGGCGTCTGAAATGCAGCATAATACTGTGTCACAGTTTAGAACGTAAGCAGTCGAGATCTTTTGTAACCAATTCTGGTGTTCGACAAGGATATGTGCTGGTTCTGGAATATTTTAATTTCAGGATGGGTCCTCTGTATAAATGGAAATATCTCTTATTTCGACAAGCCAATACAGTACATGTAAATGATTACTGTTTTGTTATTTGAAGCAACAATGGAGTGAAGATGATACTTAACCAACTCTTACAGGATTTGCACTTTCGTTAGTCTCGAAATCAACTAGAGGAATTAATCTTTGATATATTAAGACCCACCAGTAATAGGGCTAAAATAATCCTGACTAATTAATCACAATAAATTCACATTATCTCACGAATCCGCTGGCTTGTTGGCGATAGTGACTCAACAGCATATAAAAATGTGTGGCTTCGTGACCAAAACTCATGGAACAATTTTTAATTTAAACGGTCGCTATACCATCACTGAAGAACTTCTAAGATTTGTGAGTGAAAAACTGAACCAACAATTTTTCATAGAACACTTGGAAGTCAGCCTTCTCTCATTGACTTGTATAGACAGCAAAATAATTGGAAGTTAAATGGGTTATTCGTACAAAGCGGGATATATCAAATTTTCCCGCCAATTTTTGATGAGACATTGAACAAGTGTGTCGTCTGGCATTATCGTGACTTTTCCTTGACCATTTGTTACAAAAAATGTAAAATAACCGAATAGAAAAGTTTGCTCGAGTCCAACACAAGCAGACCATGTCCTTATAGTTATATTTCAATTAGTAAAATTTATCAAACATAAAACTCCAATCCAATTGAACAATGACATGTGCAACAAAAAAAAATTATGTTTTATTTCCTGGACATCATCGAAACCAATCCAAAAGTTTTTTTTTATTATTGTTATATATTATTATATTCGAGCTGAAAGGTTAACATTTCGAGTGATAGAAATCAACTATATGAAACCGATCAATTTACTGATAAAAAGCATTATAATCGATATATTATAGACTCTATATAACATATTACAAAAAAATGTATTTTCAACATAAATCAAAAAATAAAGCTTTTGTAGTCAAATGGAGTCAAATGACCGTCAATTGTATATATGTATACATGTATGTTTTATTATTTTTGGTGCTGCACTTTGGTTTGATGGTTTTTCCCTCTCAACATTTTATACATCAACTAAATGCCTGATGGGGTGTTGAATTTATATATTTCGATGATTAATTACAAAAAAAAACCAAATTATTGTTATATCCGGATATACACGTATACCTGGACATATTGATGGGGAGCTTTTCGCTGAAAATCAAAGGAAATTATGGTTATTGCATATGATACATGTACATTACGGTCCATGCACTTTATTAACTATATATCTCCGATGGTTTATCGAATAAATTGTTAAATTATAGGAAATAAACTTGTTGACATCGATCAAATAACGTATTTTGAATTTATTTAAATTAACAAGAGAGAGCAAAGTTGTATATAAAAAAGACGACGACGCAAAGAAATATTGGTAGAATTGTATAAAAACGAGCCAAAGACCACACATTTTGTGTACACAAATTTTAAAACAAAAATGTCAATAAATAAACTATTCAATTAATCAACATAACAAACAATTATATGTAAATATATGTTTTATTTATACATTGTTGTTGGTAGTAATCACCCACGACTCTAGTATACCGCGATTGTACATATATATACTCGTATATAGAAAAAAAATCGTTGGAACTCTCGTATAACAACAAAACTATTATCGATAATTTATTACTTGTTCATTAGTGTCCCAGGAAATAGATTCTAATTTTAATATTCAAAACTAACTGCTGTTGTGTAAATCCGGTGGAAAGAACACCAATTATTAAATTGTCTTCGGGTAATTGTATAACGCTTTTTTTTGGAGGCCTAAGTGAATAAAATTATGCGCGCGCTATCAATACTCGTATATTTGATTGTGATCAAGCATTAAATCAATTGATACCGCAGGGCCTATAATTTATATGCATATTAGGCGCGAGCGGCTATTTCAAAGTGTTGAGATGAAATCGATTTCGAAAAAATACCACATATATAGAGTTTATGCCACCAATTTTGAAATGCGATCAAATCCAAATGTAACATATGCTGATGCACTCACTATCGGAAAAAGGCATTAAATACGATCCTCAACAAAAACTTGAAAGTGATGAGATACAATAAGCTTTAGCATTAATACCTGAAACCATAAAATAGTGGTGGCTGAAATATATTGTCCACACAAAAACATAACACAAAAGTTATTGCTTATACAAGCAGCAAGTAGTAAAATTTATATTCGGAGGTTGCTACAATGCTAAATATTCGGATTGGGGATCAAGACTATACTAACAACTAGAGTTAAAGAGCTCCATTAAGCAATGAATGTCCCTATGACACTTCCGTGCAGGATTTCTTTTATGCTGGAGAAAACACCTTCCTGTTCAATTCTAAAGTATCTCCCTTTCAAGTACGACTTAAACAGTTCGCAATACTCAACTGGCAAAGTTTTTTCTAATTTAAATATTAAATCATCGAGCCAGAATTGGTCAAATGCCTTCGCCATGTTCAGAAATATGAAAACAAATCTTTTTTTCCTCCTAAGATTATTCTATTAAATCTCTTACTATATGGACTTGATCGATTGTGGGGTATTTCCTTGAAATCCAAACTGATGGGACGGAACGGCTCCTGACTTTTGATTTCAGGTTTAATTCGTTTTAATAATAGTCTCTCAAACAGTTTTGACATAATTCGCAGAAGCGATATTAGCCTGTATGTGGTTAATTCACCAAGAAAAAGGACATAACAGAGTCTGAAGGAGGCATTAATTGTGTCCAATATTTTCCTAATATAAGGTAGTTGCTTAATAATCCCTCCAGCTATTAAGTCATATCCTGGTGATTCTTTTTTTTATTTTTTAAGGTTTTTACAGGCCATTATTGACCCGTATCGTGTCACCAAATTGTTGTAAACAACTAGAAGGCGCCATATCGCCCTCTACACCGTAGATCTATCATCGCCTGCCGAAAGGTGGCTCTCCCTTTTAAGATCACTGCGTCATTCGGTTCTGATCAGCACGCAGAACGTGACCGAGCCAGCGTACTAGAATGAAATAAAGAACCATATAGTGCTTTAGATAATATAGAGTTCTTTATTTCTTGTTTTACTTCTTAATGGGATCCCCTGTCACAAGATAGTTGTATGGCCTTTTTAAATTAAGCTGAAAGGTGCGGTGCGCTGGAGATTACCCGCAAAACTTTCAGCTTTCCTTTTTTTGTTTTAGACAGATGACCATTATTTTTCCTTATTGGTGGTATGTACGTTTCTGGTTTTTTCAAATATTTGATTGCTTTATTTTAGGTCCAAATGAATGAGCTTAAAGCTCAAATTGGGGTGAAAATAAACCATAAAATTATTGTAATTAGTAAATAAATAAATAAATAAATAAATAAATAAATAAATATCTTGGTGAGAGATTTTAAGTATGCATTTACTGATCTATCTTTAAATTATGAAAGAGGAGTGATCACATTTAAAGAGGGATATTCAGATGTGGAATCAAATCATTATTAACAAGTGGTCAAGCCGGTCTGTTTCTTGACCACTTGTTAATAATGATTTAATTCCACATCTGAATATCCAATACTATGAAGATGCTCCAATACTACGAGAGGCTACTTCATTAAGAGAGCATCACAAGAAGACTCCAAAGACTAAAACATTTGAGTTATAACACTATGAGAAGAATACTTATAATAATTATTATTATTTATAGTCAAAATTAAACGCTGTTAGTCAAAAATGACTAGTGAAGCTTGTGAAGCTTATTCAAATAAATTGATCCAAAAACTTGTATACATTATGTTTAGGTACGGAAAGTACTTGAAATTAATTTATTTCATCCTCAAGAACTTAACGTCTCAAAACATAGGTCCCAGTCAGGAAATATTCATCCCGATCATAAAATATAACATTAGAAGGTTTGTATAGTTCTATTTCAGGTGGGTAGACAGTCTTGCAATTCCATTCGAATCTTTAGATGGTCCACAAACTTTACCATTTTCAGTTTTCCCTCAGAACAATAAGACTTCGATACCTGCAGTTAGATATGTATGTGCAGTGTGCAGTAAGATATGTGCACATTGATTTAGTAATACAAATGAAAGCTATGCGTTGTACTTCATTGACTACTATACCAAGGGGCGTAAGTGGCCGCGGTTTAAATAACACTAATAGATCATCTTTGGTTTCTATACAAGTACTACAATAAAGCTTATGACAGGTTAAAAAAGCCTTGGATGTTGATTCCAAGTCAGTTTGTGATCTATATGACTCCTACATAAGAATTTTTTTGGAAAATTGAACAGTCGTTTTCTTCAAAACACGGGTCTTAAACAGCAACTTTATTCTACCTAGTGCACTAAGTGTTATTAGACTTGACGGTTAGCTCCACCTGTATAGAGTTAATTGCCACACTGTGTCGATGGTATAGTTTCTATTAGATCAAATATGCGATTGCTTAGTCTAGATAGTTTTTCAATCATCAGACAACCATAGTAGAAGGGTCAAAATGCTCATTTGAGGGTATCACTTCACGATCATAGTGGTAACTGACACATCTACTAATTTAGGTGTGATATTCTTGGACATGAATCCGTTTTGCTTCAGTATGACGTAACATAACATTTTTAGAATAAATGTTTTCTGTCCATGTTTTAGGAAAAGAGATAAATTTAAATGAAATTTTTAAACAACTCGATTTTGACCATTAGCCTATTTGTCCATAAAATTTGGAGTGGTATCAATCGGTCGTATAAAGTGGCTTTTGTCTATGTTTTCAATGATTGAGATAGGCCCAGATTGAGTGAGGATGGAAAAGGAATTGTGATCGATGGTGTGAATAAACACTTCTAGGATCCCCTTCTTGGAGTTTAGAACTCATGGGCTGATCAATCTTTCATGTCTATAGGCTGGCATGGAGGTTTGCAATATGCAGATGGCTCTAAGTAAGCCGACAGATTGGCCTCATTGACTATGTCTCGCAGTGGCTAAAGCTGTGTCAGTAGGTACTGAAGATACCTGATTTAAACGAAGATAAAGATCATCATCGTCTGATTACTGTAGAACCATGAGCCTTCATATGTGCTAACATATGCTAGAATTGAACAACCTAATTTGTAGATGATCGTCTATGATATCGCTGTGACATAATGCTTTAAAAGAGGCATGCAAATAATTATAATAGAATTCTGAAACTCGATTAATATCGTATTTATAATACCTATGCCATTATTTTAATGAACCTGTTGAACTCTGTTTTTAGTCATTAAAATTCCCTCTGCAACGCCGACCATATTTTACTATAGGTAAGGATTTATTAGGAGCTTGTTATAGGTAAGGGGTTTAACTATAATCTCGAATTAGAATAACAACTGTACTGCGGTATAGTTTAGCGACATAATTTATCATTTTCGATAACGTCATAATTTTCGACGTTTGGTATGGTAGGTTTGTCAAATTCGGCGACATCAGGCTAACTTCCATTATCGAAGTTACATTTCAATTGAATAAGATAATCTTCCTAATTACCTTAAATCTTATCCTAGTTCAATATATTCTTTATTTCTTTTGTTCCTCATCTCGGTTCAAAACCCACTCAAGATCTCACTTCACCACAAACTATTTTCCATCCAAGACTCACTTGTTCTTATAACTAACCGATAGTTCGTCAGTCACAAAGTGTTTTTTTGTTTATATCTTTCTATGATAAGCGACAGATGTGATGTAACCTACTAGGCTAGATACCAATGAATAGCAGAGGACCAAATTAGTCACAATATAGGAACAGTTTGTACAAATGAGAGATACAAATCAACACATGCCATTTCTGTTAATGGAGTAGCTCGTTAACGGTGAGTTGTCCCTTTCTCAACATCATCATTCCATTTTCTTAGTGATGCTTCTCTTTATTCGTTGTTCCACATTCTTCCCTCATATGATTTGTGTATCATATCGTATTTAATGCCAGATTAATTTTGTTCCAGCATCAAAATAAATTCATTTATTATTTTTCCCTTTGGTCATCTGGTATTCACTTCTAGAAACACTATGCTCTATTCAGTAATCGGTTAAAGTTCCATTCACTGGTTGTAGCTTAAGAAAAATTCTCACCATTTCAATGGTTCGTAAGGTCTCAGTTGAGACACAGTTAGACGGAAACAGCCTTATAGCCATAGAATTTTAATAGGTTAAAAATGTGTTCATTGGATTTGGATCTATATATTTAGAAGCTCACGTAGTCTAATCGATTAGTAAACGTTATTTTAAAGGATGATTTGTTAAAGTGTTTATATCGTCTCAACCGATCGAAGGAGAGTTAAATAATACTTCTATTTAAATAGAGTTAATAAAGAGTGCCAGTAGAGTGCATGAGTCCACCCAATTTAATGTTTCCCGTTGTATATTAAATAATTTTGACAATATCTTAGCTTTGGAATTTCTATTGTAGTGTAAGGTTTAGCAGGGTGAATTCACTGGTTTTGGTATTCTAAATATATACAAAAGTACAACCAATTAGATGTGTATAAGCAAATAGTATATTGATTTCCACCCAGAAAAATGAAGAAAATCCAAAATGGTGAATAAACAACAACAACCAAACTATTTCCATAAACAATATAATATTTTATCATACATCCATAATATTAATAAACTTTTGCTTTAACATAAAAAATATAAATTTTAACTCAAACGGAAACGTAACAACACCAAACAATTTTCCAAAAATAAAAATATTCGTCGTATTGCATTCATACATTCATGTAAGTATATAAGTAAACTGGTGGAGCAAAAAAATTAACAAATGTCACATAAATTCATATATTGTTGGGAGTGAAAAAAAAAAAATTTAACATCCACCCATATTAGCACCATAAAACCCAAGCAGTTCAATCCACCAAACGAATAGCAAAAAAAAAACAACTTGCCATGTACAAAACAGTAAGCACAAAAACGCTAAGAAGAAAACCAATAAAATTTTCTTAACTTTTCCGTCACGCTAAACCTCTTAAATAATATAAGCTATAAAGGTTCTGCTTCGACTTACTGTTTTATTTTTTATTTTTTAACAATCACAAGGTGCCTCCTGTCACAGCCACATATTAGTATACCAAACAAATAAAATAAATTATAAAAATTTATTTGTACGCGACTTTCTATATATACATACATACATGTATATACTCTTATATAGAAAGGGTTATATGATGTATGCGCTCGCGATATCAATAATCGTGGGGTGAAGAAATTCAAATTGCCTTATATCAATATATTTATGTATATACGTGTATGAGAGTATACGGTTGTATCTATAAAATATGAACATAACGTTAATTTTATGGCAAATATGATTTATTGTCTTGTTGATAGATTAGGTAATTAATTTTATGGTGAACATCAAGTATACACATAAATTATTCGGGTAAAACATGTGCATCAATAATTCATAATTTATCTGCATAACGAAATTAGTCCTTATAATGTCTATGAAAGTACGGAATCGAGTTGAGATATGTACATTAATTTTTGGTCTAACATTTCCTGGGACTGTCAGTCGATGGACATTTTTTGCAGCGCCGAAGTGTTGTAGATATTTATAAAAAGCTCAACGTCGTAATAGTAAATTATTATTTTTGCATTGAAGATGTATTTCATCTAGAATGAACTCCTTCTAATAAAAGGTCGTCAAAAATATGTCGTATTGTTACGACTCTGTATCTAGATGGCTCTGGTCTTGCTGATTGAGTTGGTTCTGATATATATTCAGTAGTTTTGACTAGCTCACTAAACTTTGCCTGGTACTGACATAATTATTATATATATATATATATATATATATATATATATATATATATATATATATATATATATATATATATATATATATATATAACTATAATGTAGACCACCTGTATACACTACATGGATTATGGAATCAAATCCCAATTTGTAGAAGGAAAAAGAAGCGGTCATTTAGCTAAGATATTTTTATTATGCTTGTTTTTATCTTAAATACTTGCCAGAACATTTTAGTAATAATGACTAAAACTCGCCTATACGCTATGATGAACAATTTACATCATACAGCCCTGTTTCAGATTTATGCAGGCATAACACGCTAAAGTGTATCCGTCCACGGTAAATTAATACTGTTAAACCTTTTTATAATTCAATTTTCAGGACTGTATTAGCTATTTTCAGGAAGTGCATTAGCTAAAAGATTAAAGTAAGGAATTTCTTTAGTTAACTAACATATAGTATTTGATCGGGCTCGCAAAGGGCAGAACGTCTTTCTTCAAATAGTTAACCAAACATGTTGACTGAATTTTGTCAGTAGATCTGGGAGTCATGGTGTGATTGAAATCGACCCAGTAAGCCACATATAATATTTAAATATAACTGCACAAAAAGTGGACCAATGTGCTGATAGTGAGTTTGTTTTTGTCTCTTACATAATTCAATCTTAGCATTTCGAAAATACGCATTTAGTATACTTTTTCTGACCGAATAAATCACAGATAGTTCTGATAAATAAGGGTAGCAGATTTACAGATAATCATAGACAATTTGTAAATATTCTTCTTCAGATTAAAAACGCATTTGTGTCAGGAAGGTTTAAGCTTTTAGACAAACGCTTTGTTAAATAATTTTTTAAAATTGAAAAGCTCAAAGGACCATAAGGGATAAATAATTAAACTAGACCCTTACGGTCCTTAAATCTTTTCCATATATGTTCATTGCTGTTGTCTGTGCTTCACTATGTGCTGCTTTTGGAAGCTTTGCTATGCCAGGATTTCCTATACTGAATATAGAGGAACCTATTTTTCATGTATGTATCTTTCGTAATGAATCCATAATCTACCCTACATATAGAATACGATTCCCAACTTATTCATCGAATTGGATCATGCTTTTAAGAATAAATCACATTGTATGATTCCTATCGAAAAATTGGATCTGTTGGTACAAGTTGGTCATGTGAAAAAGCGAAACCGTATGCCTCGTTTAAAATGAAATATTGCTGCTGTAGCCCTTTTTTCAAGAAAACCCAGGTTGGTTGATCTTTGACATTAGAAATCCCACAAAGGACATTACATCGTATTTTGCATAAAGATTTAGGTCTTAAGGGTTTTAAAGTTCTGTTAACTCAAACCAGTCGATCTTCGCTGATTGCTTTGTTTCATCCAAATTTTCATAAAAAAATCATCATCAGTGATGAGGCTTATTTTCACTTCGGAGTCTACGTTAATAAGCGGAACTGTCGCTTTTGGAGCTCAGAAAATCCAAGAATGATTTTTGAAAAGCCATTCCATCATCAATGTATCACATTTGGGTGCGTTTTTTTAGCTGGCGGTGTAATTGGACCTTACTTTTTTGAAAATGAGGCTGGTGCAACCGTAACTGTGAATGGATGAACCGAGCTATGATTAATTATTATAAATGGCCGGAATCGGAGGATATTGATGTGAACGATGTTTCAGCAAGACGGCGTTACGTGCCACACAAGCAACGAAACAATGGTAGTTATGCAAGAATATTTTTCTGGTGTTATTTCTTACATTTGACTTTTTTATTTGGGGCCACGTGAAAGATAAGGTCTATGCCAATGCTCCTCAATCGATTCAAAACTTTAAAAATGGAATTCGTAAAGTTATCGAGGGCATACAAACGCAAATGGGCGAATTGGTCTTGGAAAATTTCATGAAAAGGATATGGTGTTTGCAAGAGAAGCTATGCAATTGGTCCCGGCAACTGGTCTGAAATCGTTTTCAAATGTTAAACTGAAATGTTAATCAAAATGAAACCTTTTTTGGAAACCTCTTTATTTAACTCTTACCAGACTCATAGTCACCTATGTCTCTTTGGTGTAGTAGTTATTGATTTAGATACAAGCTGCCAAAGCATTACTCAAGAAAAGTGCAATCCATAGCTCACATTAATCTGATTGAAGCTATATATTAAAACTGTTGTAACTATGCACCTGCAATTTAGTATATCAGCAATTAACGTTGAGGCAAAATTTAGACTATATTCAGCTATCTTTCTATTTAAGAGAAGCTAGAGATGTCTGTGGGAAAGGTTGGTTATGACAGGTAGACAGTGAAATGCTGATTAACCAACTATAGCAAGCATGAATAAGATACCACATATGTATTTCTGCGACATGCTGGAGCGGTGAGTAATTTTGCATACTAAATTTGATGCCACTTTCCAGTAATCTAAAATGATGATCTTTCTCTTCCTCTCTTTTTCTCTAAGCTATATTGCTAATCAAGGAGCTTCCAATACTCAACAAACCTGCATGAAGAATCTACGGAACATGTTATTTATCAAGAAGCATTACTCTGACACCCAACGGGTACTATACTCCCTGTGAATAAAGGCTGCCCATTGTGGTTGAGAAAACTCTTTCTATATATTTCTATCACCGATCAAACTAAACTTAATGAGTGTTGCATAAGCCGATAACTTAAATGATTTAAGAATCCTCAGCAATATATCTTCATGTTCCATAAATCCGGATTGGTTTATGTGCACTACATAATTTTGCGACTAACCTGATTCCAAACATAATCTATAAATCGTATCAATCAATCACAATTTGAATTGGCATATCGGATACATTATGTACGTATATATAACGGATAATTGGTTAGGCATCTTGACAACATTAAAGGCTAATTCTTTTTAAATGCTAAAACCATAACTAACATTATAATTTACCATAGATATGTGTACTTGTACCGACTCATTATTCTAAATTTATGTTTGATCAAATCAATTGGCAGGTATGTACATACATATACTCGTACTCAAAACCTATCATTATTGATTATGAAATAGTAATTTTTAAATTAAAATTTCGTAAGCGTTCAATTTAAATTATGTTATTTCCTTTTAACGAATTGTTGTTGTATATACATCACAAGCCACAAATAAATTTTAAATCAAAAGTCTTTTCGGTAAAAGACTTAAATATTGTTTTATGTGATAAGAAATCTTTTGAAATAGTTTTTTTTGTTGTGTATGTATATTATGTACATTCATTACAATATACATAACAATCAATTACAATAGCATTAGCATTGTTTATTAACAAACTATATATGAACATTAGAAATTCTATAAAATTAATTCTGTTCACATATAAAATTTTGAAATCAATTTTGGATTTTTTTTTCTTGTGTTCTGTATTCTACTGATGGATGGCTAGTGTGACGAATGGACACAAGTATGTAAATATGGTAATTTAACAAAATCTTTAATTGAATTGTACAACTTATAAATAAAATAGTTAGATAGTTTGCTTTATAGCTCGTACATATGGTGGTGCTATGTTATAGAAGTGTAAGCGCCATTGTTTGCACCGCGCGCAACTACACAGAGACATACAATTTATGTATGTAGGAAATGAATAGTTTGCGCGCTTTTATATTTTATGATTGGAATTTTAATCAACCCATAATAGATATCCCTATACATCGTATTCGATTCTATAATAATGTGGTTGTTGTTAGTAATGTAAAGATGCCGGTGGTCAAAAGATTGTGCGAATAGATAATACCAAAATATTTGCAGCTGTAATTTAATCATATTGTTATCACAAAACAATAGATATTTTGCTAAAATATCAAAATGTCGTCACGCCATCATACATTGTGAGAGCTTTTGAAAATTTGTTGGTCTAAGTATAGTTTAATATGTGACGAAGACGGTTTTCGAAACTAATACTTATTTTTGAACCTTACCACAGTTTGGCGTCTAAATTACTCCTGTTATTTACAAAGTGTTGTTTCTTACCTTCTATATGTAAAAAATAATTTCATGTAAAAGAAAATCGCGCCATCTGTTTTTAAATTTATAATTGTATCTAAAGCACCATCTGTGAAAAAATCTTCATATTTACCAAATAGAATTTGTGAAATATTTACTATTTTTTGGGAGGCATTAAATGTTTTGGTAAATAATTTCCTGTTAGGTAAAATCCAATTGCCACATGTACGTCTGTTATTTATTACAGGTGTCCGCAACAACTGTAGAAAAGTATAGAGGTGAAATGGCGTAGCCTTCAGTTTGCCTATAGAAACGTTAAAGAGCGAGGAACACGCACCACGACTTCTAAATTTTTGTATATGGGGGAGATGGAGGATTTATTACACAATAATCCCATTATGAGCTCACCCCATTCAGTTTCTGTTGGCAAGGAAAGTCAACCGGAACCGGCTCCAATGACATCTACAGTAGGTAGTGATGTGGAAATAGCTGACCCACATTCTTCAAGATTTTCAAAAAACAAGAAAATATTATGAGGATAAAATTGTGGAGAAAAAAAAGAAGACTACATTGGTGGCAAAATATCTCGTAAAAAAAGGAGCAGGACCGAGAAGAACGAAAACAACTAATTTTAAGTTTATTAAATAAATAGTTTTATTTGTTTAATAAACTTAAACTTGTTTTATTTGTTTGTTGTTTTATTTATTTATATCTGCAATAAGGATGTGCATTTGAATTTTGTGATGAAATATTAATTTAATAAATTTTTACTATCCATATATTTAAACATTTCATTGCGAGCACTACTACAACTACTTTTTGTTTGTTAGTGTGAATCATCCTGAACTACGTCATCTAAATCTTTGATTTCCCAATAATCGTTAATCTGCTAAGATACGTTGTGCAAAACACAAGCAGCTACGACACAATTGGTAATAAGGCCTAAATTTGGGCTTTCGAAAAATTTTAATCTACGAAACCGACCCTTTAATAACCCAAAAGCATTTTCAACAGCAATTCGAGTTGCTGAATGAAGGTAATTGAACTTAAGTTTTTTTGCATTCAAATTCCCAAAATCTTTAAAGGAAACTGGTAACTGCATTCGGCGTACGCCGAGTTTTCAAGCAAAACATATTTAGGAGGAATTAATGATGGATCTTCATTAGTACGGCGACAATACGTAGATTTTCGTAACAATCGCGCATCGTGCATTGATCCCGGTTAACCGCAATGAATATCAATAAATTTTTTTTCGGCATTTGTATAGTAAATGAATTATAAAAGTAAAATTATACTATAATATTCTTGCGATTATAATACACTTCTTTATTATTTCTGAGAGGATTAATTCTTATGTGGCTGCCATCTATTGCTCCAATTTCTCTAGGTAACTGTGGCTTTCTTTTACAAACCGTTTTATGACTCGATAGAGAATTCGATGTAGAGAGCTTCGGGTTACATTGAAACTATCCGAAAGTTGTCGAAAGGTTTCAGTGTTGGCAAGAAACCATAAACTTAAATAAATTTGAGCTTCTGGAACTACCCTAATTCGACCGCCATGCACTTTAGTTACGAAAAACGTTGTACTGTATTGCTCTTAAATAATTATGTGTGTATTTATTACACAATAAATTGATATAATACGCAACCTTAAATACCGATAAGTTTGTCAGCAATAATTCTGGATAAACGAAAATGCTGCTTAAATTGCAAATCCTCATATTTTGGTGTTACTTCCATAGTCTTTTATCCGTGATCCTACAATTACTTGTTCATCTTCTTAAGTGGTTGGCGTAGAAGACGATGAGCTACTGGAAGAATATTGTAAACTGCTATGTGTTAATCAAAACATAACTTAAATAATTTATTTAAAACTCACTGTATTAAAATTTGATTTATTTTCCATTTCGACGGTTAAATTTATTAATTTTTAATTTTTATGAACATTTGAACTTCTGACAAGCTCAAATATAAACATAAAATGACAGTTCAACATAACCTACTGATTTGTAAATCCATCTTTTAGATTTTTTTAAAACTAAATACTCTAGAGTTAATTTTGCGTAACTACTTTTATCATCTACACCACCATTTGACTATGAGTAGATGCCAGTAGATACAAGTACGTGTAAGTAGTGTACTCATGCCATTGGAACACGACTAATAGCTGAGTACATTTTTTCGACTATATGTCACAATAATTTCTTTTAGATTAGAACTATTAGCAGATAAGTTCCGTTATCTGCTAATAGTTCTAATCTAAAATCATCTTAACTGGCTCGAATGACGTTAAATAATCTTTTTCCTCCTAATAACTCGGATCTGAAAACTTATTGACTGCTGAAAAAACGAATGTATGTAGATTTTAGACATTTTAAAACAGATGTCACTGCGAATGGTGTTTTTTGTTGGTCTTCGTTTTACGAAGGTTACTTATTTGCTATCTCTTTCTTGCAAAAAATGTCAATCTATTGTCAAAATTTATAAATAAAATATTTTTTGATCTAGTCGTATTTGCGACTGTAGCCAATTAAAATTGATTGTCATAATTTTTTGACCATTATATCTGTCAAAATAAAACTGCTGTCAAAATAAGTAAGCGAAATCAATTCGAATCATTTTGCTCACTTATTTAAGATGGCGGTTAATAAGTAAATATAAGTTTCATATAAGTATGGATTTCGAAAACTGTCTTAGAATTGTTCGTTTTGTACTTTTATAAATAAACTATCATTATTCTGTATACGGTCATGAGCCGCTCATTCTGTTCGAAATAAAAAAACTGATACTAATTAGTTCTGTGCAATTTCGAGTTGTCGGGACTTCGAGCTATCGAGCGATCTTCTTGATACTCGTTGTTCTTGTCGATGAAAGTATACAACATATTATTAATCGACACATGTTATTGATCGACTGTACCTTGAGGGAAATAATTTTTCATGTTTTTCTGCTCTAAATTCGAGAGTAAGACCAAGGTCTTATATTGCCAATTATTTAAGTTTTCGAACAGGTTTAGTCTTACGGTGAGTGCTGTTTACTGTGGTGTACTTCTAATTTAACGGCATTTAGGAATTTCAGCTCACTACAGATAGGAAAATAGTAAGCCAATTAGTAAGGTTCATATTTTTGATTGGTAAAGTGATTTATTTATTCCTATTGGTAATAACTAATACATTTTTTCAGACACATTTTAGCGCTTGCGCAGTGTGTGGTTCTCTTATTTGGTAAATTTTTCATTTATAGTTCTACCAAATCATTTAGGTTACTGCCTTTTCTTACACTATACAGTTTTCTTCTTTTAAGCTTCAGACCATTGGAAATGGCTTTCAATGGTTTCTTCGAAATGCTTAGTATTGATGTTTTAACTCAAGTTTTTATTATATTTTGATTTGGAGGCGAATGTTCATATTTACGTTATCTATTTGAAGTGTCAACTTCTGTTGTTTACATGCTTGTATTCACAGATAAAGTAATTCATATTGGGTCTTTGTACAATTGTTGTTTAGAATTCACAATTATAAAAACAATAATTTTAAAAATTTATTGTTTTTGATATATGATTAAAAGTATGCTATATGTTATCCAACTGACGGTTTAATCGAGATGAACAAACATTTTATTCGTGAAGATGGTTTTTGATTGTTTTTCAACTATACATACATATTTCGAAATCGTACAATTAGTCCATATCATTAGTGCTGAAAAACACCAAACAGCAGGTGTGTTTATTCATACGATGAAAAATTTGTCCAAGTTTACTTTAAAGAGTAATGTTTTCTCAAGGGCTTTAAAACTGCCTAGTGTAGTTCCAATTGTAGGTCTAGCACATTTTCTAAATTATTTGAACACTTAACAATCAGTGCTTCCTTAGTGTTTTTAAAGGTTTTCCTAATTTATTTCGGTTATATTTTTAAAGTAAATATTACGGGTAATACCACAGCTTTTGTGAATGATTTGGCCTTGAGCTACACTTTTAGAAAATCATAATGATATTCATTTCTTATAAAACAAATAAAATGAAGTAGCACTTTTAAAGTTTTCGTTCTCAAACGGGCCCATGTTCTCTTAGTAAATTGTTTTATTATTATAAACAATTTCTATATCTCAAATCGAGAGTTAGGAGCCGCGTTACGCTTTTATACTCGATGTGAAATCCAAACATGTTTGGACGTCTACATTGTAACAATGAAAGAATAAGAATATTTTCTCACTTGATGGCTCTTATTGGTGTCAGATATTGCCCAAAGCAGAAAAGTGTCACGAATTGAGTATTTATTTATCAAGCTTTTGAACATTACGATTGAGCTTTTTCATATACAGGGGTCGACACTCGAAGTGATACCAATTTAAAGTGTAAAAGTATTTCAAATTTAGCAAAAAATATGTAATTGTTCGATGTAGTCACCTTTAGCGCGGATAAAACCATCGAGTTTGTCCAAGAAGACTATACAAGCTACTCGAATTTGAAGTGACGGTTTTATTTTCCAGTTAAAACTTTGGCCTGCAAAATGGACCATATAGAGAAATAAACTGTACTTAAGTTTGGGGAATTTGCTGGCCATTGTTGAAAGGAATTAAGCTGGGAACCGAATAAGTAACGAATCAATGTTTAAAATCTCTTCACGGGAGATTTGTGAAACCGTCACTGATGCAGACTGAACTGACGAACTGAATCGTTAACAATTTTTTAATCAGAAAATATCAAATTTTCAGGCTTGCTACCAAGGTTCAAGCACATTTGCGCTTACTAGGCGAATTCTATTGCACTGCTTGTGTGGTGTAAAGCTTGTAATCGTACATAGTTCATTTATATATACGCCCATGAATTGAACTGAGCTTTGTCGTGGATTATGTTGAATTCTGACGATCACCTTTTCGAACTATTTCTAGCGATGCTACAGTTTTTGACAGGTATCTCTGTTACGTGTAATGATCTGATACACAAACCTTTTGTTTACATGTAAATGTCATAGTTTTGTAACATAATGGCTGGTAATGTTGGTATAACACTTCGAACGCTAGTTTCTATAATGTTCCAATAATAAAAGTTCAAAATTTCACAATAACTCAATCGTATTTTCTTTACTCCCGGTTTTTACTCACAGATGGCGCGAGTTTATTCATGATTATTGTAAGTGGGAATATACTTATAGTGACATAAAATAAACCTAGTTTGTTTCGTCTATAAATCTAAATAATTTATTGTCAAATAAAAGGGGTAAATATATAGTAAATAAATTAATTTTTTATTGTTTTGTTTCGAAGTTTTTTAATCATTTATTTAAATGAGCATTCATCGTTTATATACAACCATGGTAGGCGAAATTTAAATACCCTATTTCGTTCACTATTTATTAAATTGTGGTTTGACTAATGACTATTTTCGAACGCAAATTTTCGGTTAACAAAATATTATTGTCTATCGTGAATTTATATGTTTGCGGGAAACTAATTGATTTAAAAACTATTTAGTATTTATGTAAAGAGTGATCCAATAGGATGTACTTTATCTAATTAGGAATCTATTTAAGGGTCCTGCGTGACAATTATCATGTTCATATGACATTTGTGTTCGGTATTCATTTGACATTTCACCATGGATAAACATCACCTGACTAGAGTGCGTACAAGTCAATCTAATGTGAATATTGCTGCTGTAACTGAAAGAATAGGTGAAGACTGCAATCTTAATTCGTAGCTTCTCAAGCTATGGGCCTTTTTTTGTGACGTATTTTGAAGAGATATGTTGGTTTGAATTAGCCATATAAAATACATCTAATTCGAGAATTGAACCTGGTTGACCTTCCTTTGCGTCATCGACTTAGTTTATGGAAGAGCTCCATATTGGTCCGTTTTTTTATCGTTTTATTGTGTTCAGCGATGAAGCTCAATTTATAACTGATTGAATACGTCAACAAACAAAATTGTCGTTTTTGAGATGATGGACAGCCAGAAGAGATTGGCTCATTCTGAAAATTCAGTTTGGTACGATTTATGGGCAGGAGGTATCATCGGATCATTTTTCTTTACGAATGCGGAAGGACAGCATGTAAAAGTCAATGGCTGAAACTAAAGAGCACTGATCCATGAATGTTTATTGCCAAAAGTACAAAATATTGGTGTAGTTGACTTGTGGTTTCAACAGGATGGTGCAACGTGACAGACAGCAGGCCAAACCATCGATTTATTGAAAGAAAATTTTAATGAGAACATCATATCAGGAAACGCTACCATAGAATGGCTCATCTAAGAACCAGTGGAGGCCAACATTTAGAACCAATTATTTTCAAACATTAACCGAAGTTATGTCACAAATACAATTTTTGATCTTTTAATTTATTTGAATGCGTTTCATTTTAAAAAACAAAACTTTCGGAATCCCTTATTGAATCACCCATTATAAAATCTTGTGTTATAAATACGACAACAAAAATCCACACACCAATAAATCGACTTGTGGAAGCTGTCCCATTCACAAATTAATGTGTCTTCTTTTATGACACAAATCATCTGTTCTTGTTGTATCCGCATCACCCATAAAGATTTTAATTCGAGAAAATTGATTATGGGGATTTCAAATTACATTTTCAATATTTGTCTTCGTCGTCGTAATCGTGTCTACATACATTATATTTATATATAGGGTTGTATTACAATGTAAACAATTATATATGAATGTAAGTAAGTTGTTTTGATTGTATGACATTTTAAAGATGATAATTTAATATCCTTAAATATATTTGTTTAGACGAGGGGGTTTAAAATTAACCAAAACATCTCGCATTTCTTAAACACATATATGCGGAAGGAATACCAAAACACTTTGTGCGTGTGATTAAATTAAAAATAATTAATCGAACGTATTCAGTAAATAAAACGTAAAAATGGCTGAATGATTTGTAAAAGTGAGCGTTTTGGTGCGGGGGTGGTGCTCATTTGTTGTTAAAAAAAAAACAAAATTAAAATTAATCAACAATGAAATTCATCAATTTTCCGAAAATATCGCATTTTCATTAAATAAATTGCTATTTTTATCTATATATCTATCCAACGCCGCATCCTTCTTGCTCCTATATCTATTCGAATATCTGTTATATTGTTTGTCACCCCATTATTTTCGATACACAACATATTCGAATATATTTACGAACCTATCTCGTAGCTCACACTTTAATTCATCAAATTAACTCAAAAAAAATTTGTGCCGAATCTATATGTATATTGCGTATACATATCTATCCGGTTAGTTCGCATGGTTGATCACCCCTGTTAATATGAGCATATTACAAATGAACAATTTTTTCTTCTTTCGGTTACTGTTTTTAGCATTTCAATAAGATGTGGGTCTGTTAAAATTGATTATTGTGTTTGTATTTTATTAGAGAAATGGACAAATTATTTTTGATACTGATAAATTAGATCCTTTGTTTGGTCAGATGGATATTGTGGATATGGTCGAGTATACTGTTCACATATAACTAATATGTTATACACAACGACTAATCAATTTTGTGTGATGAATTCGATTTAAATTGATAAATATGAGCAATGTGTGTGCGGGCTCCGTATTATGAAGGACCATGAACTCGTTTTATTTAATAAAATGTATAATGTTACCAAAACTTTCTTCAAAAGCTTTATATGTATATACTGATGTCAACTCTGGTCGGTATATTTATTCCTAAAATGCCAAATTATAAATTTTAGAACTTAAAAGCTCATTCATAATATGGTGTACAAAATGTATTAGGGTAAAATATTCAAAAGCACTTAAAAGTACTCCTTTCCAAGACTTTAAACTTAAAAGCTCATGTTAAAGATCTCGACTTAAAGAAGTTTTATAAGTGATATAAGCGTCATAACTTATACAAGTGGTATAAGCGTCGTCTCGTTGGCAGAGTAAGTATAGCGTGATTGATCTGTCATTCGGAGCTCACGGGTTCCATTCGTTGTGGTGACCATATTCACAATTGAATATTTTTAATGAGTAAGTATATGTTTGTAAATGTGAAATCGAACCGTGGGCTCCTTCGAAGCATTGAGTTCTGCAATATTTGTTCACCTTTTATTTTTTTTTGATACAAGTGGCAATAATTGATTCGATCCTTTATGTATAGTCCAAAAAACACGAATATATTGTCTACAAACCTAGAATCAACAGATTGATGTACACATTATAGATCATATCGATCAGTCAAGTATTAGACACAATCACTAATGCTAGTCACTTTGAATAAATGTGATAAATAGCAACAAATAACAATTTGTTGCAAAAGATGGCACACCACAGACAAAATGCAATACCTATCGGTAGTTTAAGAAACCCTACAAATTGCATAAGTTCATGTGAATTTATTATTAAAATAAAATATTGTGAGTAATAATTATTTGTAAAATCTATTTGGAATTGTAATCCATTATTATTTTCGTTTAAGTTGTTAGATTTATGTATTACATTTAGCTTTAACATAAAGAAGCAATGAACATTATTATAGTATGAGTAATTCATTTCTAGTAGTATACAAAACAACAGATTTCGCAGCCAAAGTGGATTTAAACGGTTCCTTAAATCAGGAGAAAAAATAGTAAATGCTGGATGGGTATTATATGGGCCTTACTTAAAGGCTTCATCTGTTACTTCATTGCCCCATGAAGTGAAAATCTCCTACTAGTGATGGTTTTGCTTATATAAAGCTAAAAAAGCTTATAATCTATTCGAATACCAATATTCCTTAATAGAATACTGTTTCTTCATGATTGGATTGATTAGTTTGAAGTATGTCAATACTATTCCCTACAAAATTCATTGAAATTTTTCTCAGAATGTAACTTTGTTCGGTATTTTAAGATTTTAATCAAAATAATTGTTTAAGGATCTTGGTGATATCTACCGACCAGGGTAGGTTTAGGGTCGTTACTCGCTGAAAGCGTCCCGAAACTTAGTTTTCTATAATATTATTAAAACTCCGACTAAAGTACGTTACTGGTCTAACATTATGTAGAGATATTGTATTTATGTACTTATTCAAATCCATCCTGACAAAAAATGTATGTATCCTTTTGGAATATACTAAAATTGGTTAAGGCTATTTAACCCTCTCGTAAATCTTTGAATAGGTGGTTTAATAGATATTGGTCGATGTGGATCATAATTTTGATTTGATTTCCCGATAAGAACTGGTAGAAAGCTAACTAATTTAAGACAGTCAGTTGTTGATATATCCAGCAAGTTGTCATACATACTAGCGAATATAGAGCAATGTTATACTTCTTGGACACCTCTTTCAATTAGTTAGTATCAATATTCATAGATCCGCTGTCTATGAAAAGGAATTGGTGTAGGCAAAATCACACTTAATCTGTGTCTGGTTATATCAAAATTAATCTTTCAAATCAGAAAAGATTTAAGGTTTCAAAATTTTCGACCAACAATATAACTATTTCAGTATCAATAAGCAGAGTTCCGGGCCTAGGTTGCAGTATATTCAGCAGATATAAACGTTCTCTCAAACCGTCAATCAAGTTTTCGAGTCATTTCCAGTGTTTTATTTATAACACATGTATTCACTTATATAAATCAAGTAACACAACGACAACAGTCAACAGTGGCAGTTTAACAAACTTGATGAATACACCTCCTATAACCAAACAATACATCATTCGTACACTAATTAAAGCATCAAAACACGACTCATATAACCATATACGCTCAAAAAAATTGAAGAATTAATCATAACGCAATGAACCAATGGTAATAACAATAATTTAAACTAATAAATTATAAAGTATATAAAGTATGTAATAGTAAATAATTTATTATGTTAAATAAAAAAAAATGAAAAATTAATAAACAAATCATTTTTTTGCGGTAGAATAACTTACTAAACTCCGACTCATACTTAAGTATGCTATTCGTTTATTGTTCCTACTGTTATAATGAATAATATCTAAAGTGACGAACTATCGCAGATACATAAGTATATTTTAAATTATTTTGTTCTAAATAAATAAATAAAAATATTGTTAACCCTATCTGCACTGAAGTAATTATATATATACGGTTAATACAACAACCCTTTAAATTAAAGGGTTAAAACGTTCCAATGTTTTATTTTAAAAAAATTCTTTATTAAAATTCTTTGATTTTTATCGAGACCAAACTAAAAAATAAAAGTTCTAACTATAAAACAACACTAGGAGTGGCATTAGACTATTTTCGAACTTCCTGCTATTGTTACTCGAATATAATGTATATAAACAGAGAATTTGTATTTTTTATTACACAAAAAAAAAATCAAACTCCTTTAATAAGCTAAAAACTAAAATAATAACGATAATAATTTTTGTTATTATTTTGCTTTAGTTTATTTGTTTAAATTACCATGAAAAATTAATGGCTTAAAAAATCACATCTCATTATTTTTCATAATTTTTTTTTTTTTTATGTTGAACATACATATACGAGTATATAGTTGAATTCAAAAATTCTACCATAATTAATTATGTATTCATTAGCATATAATTTTGGTTTCAATTGATTGATTGGTAATGATACACAAATTGTGATTACTTTACTGCTTGCCAGTCGTCGGTTACACTTGAATTATGTTTTAGTTTTGTTTGAAATCAAATTTTGTTCCTCTTCTGTTGTTTTGATTATAATCGTTGGTTATATGGATTTAGTATTTCGTCACCCCAGTTTGATTTTGTTCTGTATAGATTTGATGGTCGATGAAATTATGGTTGGTAATGTCATTCTTGACTCAATGTTTGCACTTATAGAGATAAAAGTTGTGGAGCTTTAATTATAAGCTTTATATAGCTTTTAGTAAGCTTAATAAATTTTATCAGGTGACTTCGATGGGAAAAATCTAGGAAGGTAATATTACTTATGCGAAAAAATTACTTTTCACAAAAAGAAATTAGTTAAGGTACTAACCACCAGGATTTTCAATATACGTTAAGTCATGAAAATACTTTTCAATTTAGCCAAGTTAATTTTTATTACTTGAATTCAATTCAAGACTTTCAATTTTTATATTCAAGCAGAACAATGTGAGCGTAGCTTAAAATATAAAATTTGAGCAGTGCGGATCTTTATTAAAAGTGAGGTTATTTTTACCCAAATACAGTAGATGAATCAAGAATAATTTTATTTTAAAAATTATCAAAAAAAAATGAAGGAAACTGCTTTAATATGATTTATCAACTGAGGAAATTTTTAAGCCAAAAGCTTAGCTGAAGCAAAAACTTCTTGAGAACGATCACTACGGCTGTAAATTATATTTTTTTGTTCTCGAATTGAACCAGTTTCGTCAAATTTGTTCACAATATTTCGAATGATGAAGTTTGTTGGACAATTTGATTTTTCATATTTTGTACGAAATTTTCTTCTGCATAATTTTCCCCAAAATTTAAATAATTTTTCACAATGAAGACGCTTTGTTCAATCGTATATATTTCTCCATATATCTAATATTGCCTGCAATTTTTATATTTGACAGTTGTCAATAAACGGAATCAATTTTAGTACAAACAATACAAATGGCGGCAAATTTAAAAAGTTAATTCAAATTTAAACATTTGATTATTTATTTTTGCTGTTTGCACACAGCTGGGTTTAAATTATACGATGTAGTTTACACTGCTTTTATAAATTTACATAAAAATGTAAATAACGTTTTTTACATGTAAAATGCCTAGTATGGTTTGCATTAGATGACTATTCTCTTTTGTTTTATTTATCAAAACTGTGAAGGTTTCATCTTAACTTTATAAAGTACGCTTCAGACAAAGCTCTTGTTTTGGTGTGTCTACTGTCACTTAGGATCAATTGGCCATCGTTTCGACATGCGGGGCTGTAGGTTTGATTTATGTGGATCTTTCTTCACATTGCATAGCTCTATGCCAGTCTTTATTACTGACATGGAAGATGGGTCGATCCATGGATTCTAAACTCAACAGGAGGTCACAGATGTGTTCATTCTCAAAACCGAAATCAGATGTTGAAAAATCCCTTTTGCATACTGTCTCTATTGAGAATCGAACTCGGTACATCCCACTCCAACTGCCGCAGCAAAGCTCTTAGTAAGTTTTATAAGTTTTATCAGGAGACTTCGATGTGATATTCCTAGGGAGGTAATAATACTACTTGATCTTATTAAGTATTCAATTTGCTTTGTAGATTAGCTTAGATTCTAATCACTACAATTTTATTTATACATCCAGTTTGGTTCTTAATGCTTTTTACAAAATTTTAGTTTATTATATTATGGCAGGCTATTCCGATGAAACTGTGTTTTTAAAGAATGTATTTTATGAAAAAAACTTTAAACGACTTAACTACTATGACTTAACTTCAAGATTTAAGTAAAGGTACTTTCAACTTTTACATTCGAGTAGTGTGAGTAATTCAATTTATTGAAATTTATTAACTTTTGGACTTACCGAGTTTCGCGACCAAAATGACCGAGATGAAAATTTTAAAAATGAGTCAAAGAAATGAAAGAAAAACTGCTCAAACCAAGTGGTCGATTCTCGTTCTGTGGAAAAAATTGCGTGAAAAAAAACTTTTAATTTCTTTTTTCACACACGTTTTTCATTTTTATATTTCACACAACCAAATTATTCGATTCTCGTTGACCTTATGAAAAAGATTTGCTGAGGTAGGCTGAATAAATCGTTTTCATTTTGTACTAGAGTGCTGAATACATTTTGAAATTGTATTACGAGTATTATTATATATCTGTCAATAATATTGGTATATTATTATTATCAATAATATAAATTAATAATATAATGAGCTCATATGTTCAATTTATTATAGAAAGGCGCAGAAGAAATCGACAAAGGTATTAGTATATGTAAAATCGAAAAAATGCAACATAACCCATTTGTCAAGTTTATACGTTCTATTTTCTGACTGTTCAGTGTTGGCATACCGGAAAAAAATGGTAACGTTATTAATTTCGTTATACTTCCGAATTAAATTTCGTTATCGTTACGGTTATTGGTACGTAACTTAAAAAACAAATAATTTCGTTCCGTTATACCGGTATTAATTGGTACATAGACCTTAAATTTAAATAGATTGATTTTGTATGTATTGCCTAGTAAGAAGGTGCAAAGAACGGCCTGCATGCTTATAATAGGGGCGCTGAGGACAACACCTATAAGTGCCTTAGAGGTCATGTTTCACTTTCTCCCCGTTGAAATTTATGGTAAGCAGATAGCGGCGATTACGGCCACTCGACTATCAGCCATATCTCAATGGGAATGTTTTCAGACAGGACACTCGACGATAGTCAGATCGCTGAGGAAAGAACTGGCGAATCTAGACTATGTTGCACCGACTCTGTGCTTCGAGAAAAGTTTCCAAACTACCTGCCCTCAAGGGAATCTTGAAGGAGCGGGGCGGCAGCGGAAACGGAAGCATTGCAGCTCTTTATGGATGGCTCCAAGCTACACGGTAAAGTAGGAGCTGGAGTCTTCTGTGATAAACAACATCCAAGTAGTCCGGGTCCTGGGACACTAGGACGTTGTGAGAAAATGCAGGACGGACGAACTAGCGAGTCATGGTACAACTCTCCAACTGCTTCCGGAAAGGGCAAATTTGGGGCGACCCTATAACGCACTCAAGACTGTGCTTAAAAAAGTGCGAACAATAGGTGGACGAACACCCTCTCATGTAAAGTTGCAAGACAAGTCTGGCCAAAGCCGAACTTGAAACGCTCAAAGGCACTTATTTCCCTAGGAAGACGTGAACTTAAAACGATCGTGGGGATACTCACAGTACACTGCCTTCTTCGAGAACATGCAAGGAGGCTAGGTCTGGAAGTAAATGACTTTTGCAGAAGCTATATGGACGAGGAGGAAGAGACGGTAATCCATACTTCCTATGCTCATGCCCGGCTTTGACACACAAAAGATATGAATATTTGGGTAAGTTCTTAATGGACTATCTTTCTGATCTCGAAAACTTGTAATGTGCGAGACTTATTACGCTACGTAAGAAGCTTAAACTGGTTCTCATAAGGATAAAAAGGGAGTAAAATCCTGTGGTATCACAACAGACCGTCGCAGGTCTAAGTGTGCAGTAGCAGCCACTCAACCTAACCTTGCTTAATGTCAATTCGCTGTAGAAAATAAGGAGTTTTGTTTAAAAACTAATTTAATATTATCAATCATGACCTTCAAAAAAGCTTGCACCGTGCATTTTTCGAATGATCTTGAAAATCTAAACTAAACCTGGGATGCTGGGAAGCATCTTTACTTTTTCAAAGTTATTTAGCAGCGCAGAAATTTGAGTTGCTGCACTAATCGTGTGCGTATTTAGATTATTTGCGGAGTTGTTGAATATCTTAAAATATCTTCAGAAACCGAAGGTCTTCGCCAGATATATTATTCGCTGGAAAATCCAAATAACGGAAAATATATATATCGTAACGTTACAAAGTAACGTTATTTCCAATTTTATTATTATAGTACCGGTACAAATAACGTTATTGGGAATAATTCTGGTTTTTCCGTTATTTCGTTCCGTTACAATACCGGTATGCCAACAGTGGTATATATATATATATATATATATATATATATATATATATATATATATATATATATATATATATATATCTATGTATATATATATATATATATATATATATATATATATATATATATATATATATATGAGTGTGTGTCATTATGTAATGATTGTGATCCCTTTGAATATTTCTTCAAAAAATTCTGCGTTTCATAGACAATATTCGAGTCATAAGACGGCGTCTGAGGGATATCCAAAATCCTTTTGAAATACTATCTGAAACACAGTTTTGCGATCTATAAAGGTTCTCTAAACTAACTTGTAAGGAATTGATTGATAAATTATTGCCGTTGTTAAACTAAAACCAAAGAATACATGCGATTCCGTCGTTCTTAAAATTGTGCACTAAGATTTTTGCAACCGGAAGTTTCCAGCGGGCTGTTCGCAATGACGTCATGGCCACGATGTCTCAAACGTCGGTCAGTCAAAGTTTCACTGAAATAGCGGAAGCGCTTAATTTAATTGCCCACGAATACGTGCGATTTCCAACGTGCCAAGAAATTGTTGATTCAAAACAAAATTTTTTTCAAATATCGAATTTTCCTGGTGTAATAGGGTTGATCGATGGCACCCATATTCAAATTTGTGCACCGAACAGTAGTATCGAGCACGTCTACTATTGCAGAAAAGGTGGCCATTCAAAAAACGTGCAAATTGTTTGCGATGCAAATAATTTTATATTTAATTTAAATGCAATATTTGGAGGAACGGCACATGATGCTTATATATGGCGTCGATCAAATTTGAAACGAATCCTGGAACAAAAATACTCGAATGGGGAACGTAATTTTTGGCTATTGGGAGATAGTGGTTACCCATTACAGCCGTGGTTAATGACTCCTATCAAAAGCGCTGTGACGGACGGTGAAAAAAATTATAATGTAGCACACAAGATAACACGGAGCAAGGTAGAGCGGTTCATAGGTATATTAAAAAGTATAGTTTCCGGTGTTTATCCAAGGAGAGAGTTCTATTCTATAGTCCTGAAAAAGCCGGAAAAATAATAAATGCGTGTGCTGTCCTTCATAATATTTTAATAATAGCTCGTATTCCCTTACCGGATGATATATCAGAGAACGACGATAGTGATGATGAAACTGAGACTGCAGAAATATATAGCCAGCCAGTTTTAGCCGAAGCCCGTAGAGTACAATCAGATATAGTGACTGGATACTTCAATTAAATTTAATAATTTTGAATGAATATTAAACGTGTGTTTGTTATTTTATGTTTTATTTTTTATTTCATTTAAACTATCCAAAATATTTTTCAAAATGTTGAGTTTTTGTTTTTCAATTTTTAGGTTTTCTTCTTTAAGTTCAATTTTTTTTCCTCCAATTTCATCATCTTTGCCAAATAGTTTTCTTCATTCATCATCACGTTTGGTCTGGTGCGTTTATTTCTTCTAACTGATGGTCGAGTAGAAGTTGGTGCCTGAGCATTCTCTGGCTGCGCGGTTAGCATTATATCTGTACCTGGAATTAGTGGAACTTCTTCAACAATCCCGACCGAGTTGCAGAGGACTGTTTCTGGTTGAGAGCTGCTGGATGGTCGGATCTATGTAAATAATATCAATTATTGTAATTAAAAAAAGTCTTGTAGGTATTAATTAATCCTACAATGGATTGTTGTTCGCCAAGTTCTAGCAAATCAGCGTCTCCATCAACGGCTTGTGGAGTCATAATTCCTAAAACCCTCTCCTCAAGTTCGGTTAATGGTTTTATGACTTTTAAACCATTAACCCCGCTCTTATTGGTCATGACCTTTATCAAGGAGCGTCTCTCTTTTGCGTACAGTCTGAAATAAAATGGTAAAATAATAATGGATTTGAAAAAATTGGGTTATGAAACTAACTTTTGATCTTTCCAAAATTTTCTCCACTTTGAGCCATCTTTATTTGGCCCTCCTAATGCATTTAACTGTGTGCCCAAATGGTTCCAGTCCACATCGCACGTCCGAGCCCCATCCACTGATGTAAACCTATATTACAATAATAGTAATATTAAATAACATTAATACTATTAATAAAACAAATAAACATTTTTATATTGAAGATAAACTCACCTCTCATGTGCCAACTCTAAATTAATTTCCAAAAAATCAATTAGGAATGCTTTTTGTGCCTCAGTAGGTCTTTTTCTTTTGGGTGTTTTCTCCATTTTCCTATTTGAAATTAATGAAAATCCTAACCATAAATATTCACAGAAAATAACCCTGCATATTTTTTTTAAATTTAATTTTATACAAATTAAATTTTAAATATATTTGGCAATTCGACAATTATAGATTTTCATCCAAATTATATTTCTAAATATTTCAAAAAAAGTAATTCAACATAATTTTTGTATTTTCACGGTCAAAATAGTCGATGAAAATGTTTTTTTCATATGAAAACATTTTGCCGTATTTCTTTTAATTTTTATAGAACGAGAATCGAAAATGAATATTTCTCACTGAAGAATCGACCCCCAGATATTGTTTATCAATTGAGGAAATTTATACACCAAACCTGGTTTTATTGGCAAAATATAGTTTACACTGTACCCTGAAGGAAAGTAGGTTGGTTAGTAAATTTATTCTGCACCAATCATTTTTAATTGTCATGGTATGCTGACCCGATTCCTGGGAAATACTCCGAATTTTTGGAACCTTTCCTGGTTGTAATATCTGATATTGATTGTTCAGATTTGCAGTAGTTTCTCACCGCGATCCAGAAATTATGGCCAGTGTTGCGGTCTTTAGGATCTATAGATTGTGGTAATACATTTCAAGATATGGTTCTAAGCCAGAAACAGCAAGCCGATATCACTTAATCTTCTGTCTCTGTTAATAGTGACATTGGTATTTCAAATACCCTAAATCGTGATTCTAGTAACCAAAAAGACATTTTCTACGATTCTACAAGTCAAAATATTCTAATATCTTTTCTATTAGTGACATGTTTTTTATTTAAGATTTTAATAAATTTGTATACGTAAAGGGAATGCGTCATATCTCCGACTATTGTCCTTCGAGCCTGAGAGAAATATACATAATTATATTTGTTTATTATAGCAGAATAGAACAAGAGACTCGAAATAGAAAAAAGTCAAATAGAATTTTACGTTAAAAGTTTCAGATGAGTCTAAAGGAGTTTTCTTTTCTTTAAAAGGATGGAGACACGAAAAAATGTAGTTGCATTATAGCATTTTGGTTGAATAAGAGCATTTTGGAAAATATGTTACAGACTCGTTGAGAAATCTACCAGTTCTCATTCGCTGAATTGGCAGTTGTCACTCGCTAAATTTCAAGTTTCAATCTTGCAGAGATTGAAAATATGTCTTAGATCGAAATTATAGTTGCAGAACGGATGTTAGACCGTCTGTTATTGAAATATCGAATACGCGAATAATATGAGGGATCACATCAAATAGTAAGTTCATATTAAACTTAAGATAGCAGCAAATTATAATAAGCAATTTGAATGGAACTGAACCATAAGCATACATAATATAATATCAATCATCTTAGTCACAGATTTTTAGTTGTCTCCATAAATTATTGCCTGTTTCGTTTAATTATTTAAATAAAAACCGATTACAGCTGTACGACACATGTAGTTGACATTTATGCCAGGCTTTATATTTTATTCATAGCGTGAACCGTTGATGATGACAATCAATTGTTATACCATCACATATCGCAATGAATTATACACTCTAAAAAATTTTTGTTGAAATTTACTACAATAATTGTAGGTTATCTGTTGCCTTCAATTATTGTAGTCAATTTTCATCGTAGTGTGATTTTAAAAAATCACACTAAACGCGTGTGAATTAATTACACGTTAAACGTGAGTAATCGCACAATTTAATAGTGAAATTTCTATTTTAAATGTTGAAAAATTACTCGTATATATTGGAAAAATCCGCTTAATTAGTGTAAAAATCAAGATTTTTGAATAAACAGTGATTAAAAATGGCCATATTTCATAATCCTGTAAAGATTTGATGCAATTAATTTCTATAATTTGAATAATTTTCCATTCTGTATTATTTATCTGAAATGAAATCTTAACCTACCCTCCAACGTTGTGTGACGTCATTGTTTCATTACATAATCTGTTGAATTCAACAAGCATCATTCTTGTTTACTGATTGATCGTACTATCCACATCCAGTTTGCTTATAAATAACTCGGGTTGCCAACATTACTCTAGCGAATTTTATTGTATCCTAAATTTGAAACACTCCAAAGAAAATTAACGCTTCTATTTGGTAATTACAACAAAAATAATTTTAAACAAATTTTTGGTTGATAATTAACACAGAAAAATTGTAAATCACTACTGCAGAGTAAAAAACGGTTGACTTTTCGGGAATTCGCACAATTTTTGAGTTTTTTACTACGCTTTTCATGCAAACTACTGCGATTGAGTGAATAACGTCATTTTTCAATAAATCACAACGCGAGTGTGTAAAATTAAACGACGTTGTGTATTTTACAATCAGATTTGTGGTAAAATACACAGTTTTTAGTGTTTATTCACTATTAGTTTTTAGAGTGTACTTTTTCGAACAGCATTTGAGATAAGCTTGCGCCAGAGTTGGTCCTCTCGGATTATCATTTCTCGAATTACTCGGTTATACTTCGTTAGTTATTGACCTATTAAAATTGGCAATTTCGGTAAAAAAATTGATTTGCTAATTTGCAAGTAATTTCAATTATTGATCGCTCGTTTCAGTAATCAAACAAAATTCTGTTGTTTGTATCAGATCAATATTGTCCGATTATTTTTGATATTAACATTTAAAGGTAAAATAATTTTTTTTCCTGACTGAATTTTTTTACCCAACTAAAAAAAATTAATAAATAGTTATTTCACAACAATTATTTCACAAAAAAAATTTTAGTCCAAATTTTTATTGTGTGAAAAAATTTTTACGGGAAAAAAATAATTATTTTTTAAAATACATTTTACAAACATTTTAGAAAAACAATATTATTTATAAATGTAATTAGTTTTAATTATTTATATCAATTCAAGAAAAAAAATTACGCAGAGAAAGTTTTTTTCCATATAATAAATTGGTGAAAATATTTACCAGTACACATAATAAAAAACTTTTTATGTTTTTCGAAGAAAATATGTTTCTATAAATTGAATAAAACAAAATGTTTTCTTGAAAAATAAATTTATCCTAAATAAACATTTAACTGGAAATAATTATGTAAAAACAATTTTTCTGAAAATTTTTTTTCGGAATAACATTTGATAAATCAAAAATCAGTAAAGCTTTGTTTTGGATTAAACCCTATTGTTTAGATAATGATGTCACACAAACCATTGCAACGATTAAAACAATTTGGAAAACTTTCGGTAGAATATTTTTGTTATCACTGTAGTCATATGAGTGCTACTACACAAATAAAATATTTCTGGCCAGTTGAAAATACTAAAACTTTCTTCCAGATACAAAGTGTTAGGATTATTCCTAATAAACTATATTATTACTATAACACATAAGTTACAGCTCGAACAATGCACTATAAGCGGCTGGAGCAATAAGATTACAATTTTAAACAATCGATGGTTAACTTTGTGCACTATAAATAAGTGGATATACATAATTCCAATAATATATATAATCCCGTGTGGGCTTTCATCCTGTAAATTATTATCTTTGTTATATATATCGCACTATATCCATATTTAGTTAATTATTCCACTTTTTTATTAATATTTTTTGCGAAAGTAAATTAATTTTTTAAAAACTATACAGACAACAACAAAAATATTGTTTCCGTTTGAATCATCATGAAAATAAACGAACCAAAATAATCAACACACACAAAAAACCCATCAGATTTTTAATTAATCCACACTAATATCATTAATTCAGTGCCAGGTAAAACTAAAGGCAGCAAAGTGTTTTTTTAAATTATGTGTTAAAATAAAATAAATAAAATTAAAAACAAAAAAATTATACTGATTGCAAAAGGCTATATATTAATAATAAAAAAACTCCTACATTATAGAAAATCTGGAAATTATTAATAAAATAAAAAAAAATTTTTTGTAAGCCCAATAACAAACCAAATTACCTAATTACTTTTTGGCGGTATATTCACATACAGAGCAAAACGATCAAATTAAAAAATATAGCGCGACAAAAATAGTATAATTAAAAATTAACAAACAACAAAAAAATTTTTTTTAATTAATTATTTATAATATAAAAAAAAATTTTTTGAAGATAAATTAATTCCACAACCAATTCGTTCCGTTTGGGTGATAATCTTGCAGCATTTGTGTCGATTAATTGAGTGATGCCAAATTTTAACATAATTAAGTAGCTTATCATTATTCTTATATCGAAAGAAGCGTGTGTTCGGTAAATATTTGTAATTTAAATTAGTGAGAGACGCTTCAAAATTTGTATATTGCATGGGCGAGAACCTCTTATCTATTTCACATAATAAAGATATTGGCCACTGTTTATAAAATTTAGATTATTCAAACAAATATATGTATATATGTGTAGTGTGTTTGTTGGTGGTCTTTACTTTCCGTGTTTGGCCAGTGACCTTATATATTAACTATACTTGGATTGGATAAATCTCGTTTAAAGGTAATCTAAAAATTGACTATAATATATTATATATGTAAATATATGTATATATATATATATATATATATATATATATATATATATATATATATATATATATATATATATATATATATATTTTTTTTTTTGATTGGATGTAACGTACCTCGTTTGTACGAATATAAAGTACGTTGCTTTAGTCCCGTCAGTCAAACAAATATCGTTTAAACTGACCTGGTTTATACGTATTCACCTATTTTTAAAATTCGTCGTATACATTTTTTTACTCTCGCTTTTAAGAACGATTCGTGTGCAGGCGACAAGCATAATAAAGAAAGAGTGACAATACTAGTTGGAGTAAATGCAGATTGGTCTGAAAAGTTGCCACTGTTGTTGGTTGGAAAATTTCGTTCGCCAAGATGTTTTAAAACCATAAAAACATTGTCTTTAAAATATAAAGCCAATTCTAAATCCTGGAGGACGTCTGAAATATGGGAGGAGTATATTGCAGCTATGAATAGCAAGTTCTTTAATGAGAAGAGAAAGGTGGATTTATTATTGACAACTGTCCATCACATTCGAGTGTAGATAATTTACGAGCAATAAAATCAGTTCTATGCTGCCGAACATAACAGCACTATGTCAGCCAATGGATCAAGGCGTCATAAAAAATATGAAAGATTTTTAAAAATGTTATTTATTTAAAAAAATTATAACTGACGTTGATAAATCTCCGGAACTAACGTGCAAGGATATTAATCTTCTGATTAATAAAAGGTAAAACAGAGTACAATAAACAACTGCTTAAAAAAAGCTGGAGTTATATCCACTCCTCCCCATAACTCAAATTAATAAATCGACAGTTGGAATATTTTTTTTTTTTGGTGCAACCCATGTGTACAAGATTCTGTGTCAAATGTAGATATTGAGGATTTGTTAAACATCAATGCTCATCTTAATACGGACGCTCATATATCCAAATCGAGTATTGTGAATGAAATTTTAGATGTAGTATCAATTATTGAGGAAAAAAAATCAGACTAGGAACAACAGGAGATTGAGAAATCAATGCCTTCAAATACCGAAGTTGCTGCAGCATTTAGATGTATTGAAACAGTTTTATGTTGTTCTGAGGGAATGGATGAAGAATTAAAAAAACTTCTTCGAATTGAAGTCAATGTTGAAAAACTTAACCAATCTTCTCAGAAGCAACATAAAATTACCAAATATTGTAGTACAAACTGATAAGGCCATGGCTATAAAAATTATAGATACATAACATTGTTCATGAACATATGTATAATTGCTATGATTTTTTATAATTTTAAGTTTATTAAATATGAATTGAATTTATTCATGAATAATTGAATTAACATTTAAAATAAAATTTATTTTTCAATTTTCCAATTTTTTTGGATCCCTTATATCATTGATTTAACGTACACCCTGTCTATAACGTACGCAGTTACGCACCATATAGTCCTTTGACCGTACGTTGTAAGCAAGTTTTACTGTTTATATATATATATATATATATATATATATATATATATATATATATATATATATATATATATATATATATATATATATATATATATATATATATATATGTATATATTATATATTATATATATATATATATATATATATATATATATATATATATTGTTAGTCGGTATAAAGATAATTTGGCCCGAGAACGTGTATCTGATGAGATAATCGAAAAAGTAGACTTCTTGTTCGAAGAGGAATGACAGGAGCTAATAGTATTGTTTGACCAGAAAATAATCGGCGAATGACGCAGGCATATAAGTTCAAATACGATGAAGCAATAAAGAGAATTTCATTTTGAAATGAGTCTGATATATTATCAAAATAGTTAGGACCGTATGAGATTGTGGAAGTTAATAACTTGATTTGATTTTACAGTGCGACAATAGTGTTGGTATATGGTCAGCCACTAAGTGAGAGAAACGTGTACCCATAAACTCCATCTAAAACTGCTTAAATCATAAGTCAATATAGTTATGTATAAGCGTTTATTTTACAGTCAATATAACATATGGCCTACGAAATAATAATAAGCTGCTTGGGCCATAAACTCAATAAGTTTGGGCCGATGCAACACTATTTTGTTGAATTGTGAACGTTATCGTGAGACGATGACTTTTGATGGCCTAAATTAGATAACATCGAGTAGTCAATGCTAGAAACAATGGCCCTAAAAGATAAATTAATTGGTCGCCGAGATTAAGTAAGGTCTGTAGAGATGAGGCGACTTTTTTTATCCAACTCGCAATAGTAGGTTGCCACAAATTACCGCTTAAGAATGAATGGATATATCGTTGACAGTTGCTTCATTTTAAAATAGAACAATTTAGTTCTGTCTCATAGTCGGCTTGATCTGCGTAATCCCATCTGGCATTACTTTGGTGCTTTTCAATCTATACGTGTAGAATACTTTTAGAAGAAATCAAAATATAAAGGTAACTAAATAGCTCGACTTTTCAAAATGCAATAAGGCTTGCAACAACAAATACGCTTACTTTTTTTGTCACTTTACCTAACTGTCCGCTTTACTCGAGGACAAACTAGTTAAACAATGAGGTTTTTGTGGAAGTTATAAGACCGCACCTTAAAGAATTCTATCCCAGGATAACTACTCTGGAGATCCTTGGGCTTTTGAGGGGTGTGGCTTTTATAATGGCATGCTTAGCCTGCAGAGTACAAATGATAGAACTCGTTTGTGGGTCCTTGTACCTGTACCGACTCTACATCCCTGGGAGGGACGTGAGTTGGAGTATATCTTGTTCTATGACCAAACCAGGCCTAGAGGAGCGAATCTTTGTATCCCGGGCCCAATCCTAGTACCTTCTGATATTCTAAAGGTGCCGGAAAATCCAAACCCGGAACTAAAGACTTACAAATAGACGACCTTTCGCCCAAAGAGGAAGTCGAAAGTCATACTTCTTCTCGTTGGCCTAGATGAACCATCTGTTCCAAATCACTGAAATCACTTGATTTTTAACCCTTCTTTGCTCTAAGTAGGGTCAGAATAAATGCGATGCAAAGAGAGCTAAGGAGCGTCAAGGAAAATTTGTTCTCCAGTATTCCAACTTGACTGGAATACTTGAAGTACAGTTTATACAGATAAACTTTCAAAAACAGTACCCTCTCTCGCCCTCAAAGACGGAGCCCTCATAGAACGACGCATGAAAAATTTCAATACATTATCATCTAAATATGTTCCTATTATTCAAGAACCGTGAATTCACGAGAGCAAAATCAAAGGGCTCAATTCAGGGATCTGAGGTTCTCTTCTGATTAGTGACACCTGTTGTAGACCAGCAGCCTGTGTTTTTGTTAGTAATAACATGAATGGCAGAAAACCAAAAACGAAATTTGTTATAATGACCTTACAGCAGTCGTCGTTGAAGTAAAGTAACAAGGTATTTGATGGGAGGCTCTAGTTACCTTTGCTTATTTAATATGAATTGGATGACATCCTGCGACTCATAAGAGCTTATCAAAGTTATAGCGTAAGCAAACCGTAATGATCACGTATGCGGAGGCAGATCAAATATTTATCGTAAAGGCATTTTCTTCTTGGGATATCTATCTGCGTCTGACATGGTTATCTCGAATGAGGGCAATAGCCCCACCTTTTGACATGCTCAAGGCAGGAAGTAGTAGATATTACTCTTGCCTCACGGAGTCTATAAGTAGGAAAAGCTCAACCTAGGCGCTCGTAAATGGCGTTACTCTCCCTGAGAAATTAGAGAACCTAGGAACTCAAGAAACACTGATTGGGTCGGCATACAATTGTCAACATCTGGGACTACAACAGCCCAATCTTCTTCTTTAGTGACAATATGATGATCTTTACTGACGGATCAGTATGTTGTAACTGCTGGTGCCACGTTACAAATACAAAACCTTGAGGTCGAATTATGTATCTTTTCTGCAACTTGTAAAGCAACACTCTGCAAAAAGAGAAGAATTGCAGAGATCGTATCTGCTTCTTTTCTGTCAGACAGGCTGCTCTAAACGTGATTGGTTCAAATACTGTTTCATCGAAACTTGTTTGGTAGACGATAATGGTCCTTAATCGACTAGGCAGTCTAAATGAAGCAAAATTTCGCTAGATTTCAAATCCGGTCACATGGGTATCAAAAGAAATGTATTGGCTGATAAAATGGCCCGTTTGGGTGTAGACGACGAAATGAGTGACGTCATTTTCTCTTTATATCTACTATCACTTTGGTGATCTGCACCAGAAAATATGGGATAACCTAATTTCTTGTCGACTATCTAATATCTTGTGCTGCGTTAGAAGAGCAAACTGATTTCGGGACTGAGAGTGTACGTCTGGGAAAGGATGTTAAAGTGGGCTAATCAAGCCTGAGTGACTGGGAGTGAAAAATATAGGCTCAAATAAAAGTTATAAGTTCTTGTGCCAAGGTACATAATAAATAATTACCTTCTATAGTTGCCTAAAGATTGAATCTAAGAAATGACAGTAAATAGACTGAATAAAAACAACTAAATCTTTTAGATCTAAGGCAGCACTAATTGTCCTTACATCTCATATTTTTTTATAACTTTGGTATATTGCTTGAGAAGTGGTTGAAATTTGAGTGCATCTGAACATGAAGTTACATAACGACTGCCTTGTTCGAAGAATGAATAGTCGACTAATTTAGAAATAAACGACTAATTATCGATTACATGCCCGTAGTGATTTCTTAATTTTCCACCAAGTACAAACAAATTGTAACCCGGAAACATATACAACAAAATTATTATAATTAAGCCATTATTTGACATTTATTAATTTTCCCAACCGAAAAAAAATTTTTATTTTATATGATTTGTTCACAAACAAAATACTTATATTAATTTATTTATATTTTAATAAATTCGAATTACAAAAGGCTAAATATAATTTTGATAAATAAATTCATCTGTTCGATTCACATCGAATACAGTTTATGTACGCGAGTATATTTGGAAGAAACCTTCAACAATATACTCGTCTATATAAATTAACGGGTCGATTTGCTTCATACGAGTATATACCTATGTATACTCGACGACACAAGTTCTTCAACTTTTTGTGTAGTCTAATATTCGTTTAAATTTTTTTTTTATTTAAACTTTTAATTCAACTAAATTTGTCATACTAACAAATATAATAACTTTTAAATGATAATAAAATAGAGAAACTTAAATTTAATAAATAAAAGTTATTTTGATTTAACAGCCAAATCGTGCTGCGCTTATTTGCCTCTTGTTTTGTATACGGTGGGACGTAAAATAAGGGTTTCGGTAAGAATTTCGACACGACAGTGTATTTTTTTTTTATTTTTTTTGGGAGAACACTCTATACCCCGGCGTTTAAATGACACAAAATTAAAATTTGTTGGTATAATTCACCACCCACCCTCATAACTGTATATAAACCAGGGAATAACTATTGTAAACTACCTTTGGAAAATAAAACAAATTTTATTAATAAATTAACGAACTTATCCAGACATTATTATATTTGTGTATACAATATGATGACAGGAATTAATTCAAACAACCCAAAAATAATAAAACTAATTTTTGGAAGCTCTATTAATAATAATAAAATAATTTTGTTTTTATTTTATTTTTTTAAAAAAAAAACTTAAATATAAAAATTTGTATTTGTAAGAAAATTGTCTTTTCGTGACCAAAAACATAAAATTATAAAACGACTGAATAAAATCCTAAGTTGTCAAATGAGCAACTAATGAAATTAATTTGAGTTTGAGTTGCTTATTTTATTTTAAATTAAAAACGAAATAAATTATATATTTAAACATGATATGAATAATTAAACAGTGCTTCCCAATTTGCGCCCAAATGAAGCCGTTTGTCTCAGAGTCGTGGGCATCAAGATACGAGTTAGCTGGAATATTAAAAAAATTTATACTCCTCCAAGGTACAGTAAGAAGAATAGCAATCGACTCGCCAGGTATCTTCTTAGACAATTATCTTCTTAAAATATAATTAAAGTCTAATATCTGACCCCTTTCCTAGTATTATGACGGTTAGTGAAAATGTATTAGAAAATAAATTCACCTCAGCTCACAAACAACAAAACCAATTAAAGTTTCAATCGAAAGTGAAAATGAAAAAGAAACGGAACAAGACCAAGACAGGCTCATTGATGTCATTCAATGGTTCGCTTGGGAATGCACCCCTAAATTATTATTCAGGAATGAAAACTCTTTTATTAGCCCAATAGAAGTAATAGTGCACGACAGTGCAGAACATGCATCTTCTACACACCTCACTTAAGACAGTGAAATATGAAACAATTGGACACTAGCTTTGTTAAAAGGGTTAAAACACATACTCCACCAATCAAAACAAACGATGAGATATGGCATAGAAGTGCCAAAAACAATGCTGACCTAATTGCTGAAAATCTTGAAGATAAATTTTAACCTTTTATTCGAATTGGTGGCTCGACGGCTAGGGAACAAATCAAAAGCTGAAGATTTTGCTAATCATCTGGCTGATGTTTTCAAACCGAATGAGGCCGAATTGAATATTATAATCAGCATAGAAGCAACAATTATGGGAGTAGAATTCCTCTAATAACCCAGAAAGAAGTTATTAAGGAAATAAAATTCATTATGAAGAAAGCAAAGGCTCCTGGGTATGACCTTTTAACGGGAGAATCTCAAAAGAGATTACCAAGGAAAACTATCGTTAATCTAACTATTTTGCTTAATGCTGTTATTAGATTACGGCATGCTCCTTCTGCCTGCAAAGTTGCGGAAGTGCTAAATGAAGCTAAATCGTTTCGTCCGATATCCTGGCTTCCTATCATTTCAAAGCTAATAGAGATACTACTCTTGAGGAGGATGAAACCAATAATTGAAAATATAGAGATCGGTATTAGACCGGGTTTGGATTCAGATGCAAACATTCAACAATTGATCAGGTTCACAGAATTACAAATATTATAGAAAAGGCGTTAGAAGATAAACAAATTTCTTCGACCTTATTTCTGAATGTGGCAGCAGCTTTCGATAAGGTATGACACGAGTATTTAATACATTAACTAAATGTTGTACTTCCCGGAACATGTTTTGAGATCATATTTATCTTAAAAGCTTTTTAGAGTAATACATGAAAATTATTATTCTTGACTGACAGAGCTAAGGGTAGGAGTCTCTCAAAGGCCTAGGGCCTAGTCCTATACCTACTATTTACAAGTGATACTCCACAGTTTACAACGTTTGCTGATGACACCGCTGTACTAGCAACAAGGCAAACTGTGGAAGAGGCGGCGAATAACTTCAATGTGCAAGTGATGAAATTCGCCAGTGGGCCAAGCGATTAAAAATCAAACTTAATGAATGAAAATCTTGCTTGATGAATTAAAAGAGAACTCTTAATACTAGAGTATGACACTGGATGTTAAGCTGAAATGGAAATAGAATGGGAAGAAGAAAAGAAACTGCTTGATCTTAAATATAAACAATTATACGGGGTAATTGGACGAAGGTCAAATTAAGCATATGCAACAAAATACTGATTTACAATCAGATTCTAAAGCCGATTTGCCTATATGGCATTCAGCTTTGGGGTTGAACTATAGAACACTAATATCAAACTTATATAACAACTTCCAGAATAAGGTACTTCGAAGTGTATAGTCAATGCACCCTCGAAATAGTGATTTGGGGATTCCGGATATAAAACACGAAATAAAAAGTTTTGCAACGAAGCATGAATCAAGGTTAATGGACCATATCAATGCGAAAGACTCTCGGCTACCTACTGGATAATGAACATTTGGTTAGGAAATTAAACAAACCCTTCGAGCTCGTTAGTATGTGAGGAGCGGACAGGGATTGGCGCATCACTGCGGGTTTACAATGACCACATTATAGTTTAGTTTTTAAGAAAGATTTAAATTGATTATTAGTTTTGAAAAACTTGTTTCTATAAATAAAAACAACCCTCTAGGGCGACAAACCAGTTGTATTAACTAGATGCCTGTAATATTAACTAGAACCCAAATTTGAAATTAAGAACATGAAAGCAAAGAAACCTCCTATGGTTACGATATGATAACAGGGTAAATAATGATGGAGCTGTCTAAAAAGGGCACCCGTAAATTATTGCATACTGTCAATGCGGTCCTCAGGAAAAAATATGTACTACTGCAGTGGAAAGTATGCAGATGTAAAAATGATTCCGAAACCGGGCAATGATAGAAAATCTTACCGGCCAATTTTACTTTTACCAACACAAGCTCGTTGTACCATAAGGTGTGGCAAAGAGGTTTACTCTTAAAATTACATAGAGATTTACCAAAACTATATTATATGATTTGTACAATTATATACAATATTATATTTAACAATGTGACATAACGAGCTCGTGGTATGTAGATATGATGAGCTCCATTCCCAGTGGTGTAAATAAAGCCTTCTTGATATATAAAGCCGGAATGCATACTCAGTTTCTAAAATGAGCTTTGTAACGTTTCTTAACGTTACGAGAAATTTCATTCATCAAGAGCTTCGGTGTGGTCTCTAAGCCAACTAAAACTCATCGGATGATGGGGTGGGTTTTACGAAGTTAGATGGATGTTTGATTGACCACGTAGGATTATAGAGGAAATAATAAGAAGAGGAAAGAGATAAAGGAAAAAAAAGGAAAGAGAGAAATACAAACTACAACTGATTTCTACTCACCTAGCACATACTCACCCAAGTGCCATCCTCGACCTTTATCCTGATTAACTCATGCTTGACAATTGGCTAAAATGACACCCAGAAAAAAAATCCGAAGCGAACAAAAAAAAATCTAACCTTAATGTCCATGTAAATACAATATAAACGTGTTTTTTATTTCACGATAATTCAATAAAAAAAAACTAAGAACTAGCAAAACTAATGAATAAATAATCTTAATAATTCTAAGGTTAGTTCCTTAAACTACAAAAAAAACTATAATAATAATGTAATTAAAGTATAAAAATAATAATATATAAAAAAAATAATAATAATAATATAGAAAATAATAAAAATAAATTAGGAAAAAAACCTTAATTGTCTTAATAATCGGCCATATTATTTATTATGCTGCGGCCACCGACGTCATTTTACACGTGTCGGTCATTTGTGTAAAACTTCATAGTTCTCGTAACTTCAGTTTATATAAACATATGAGTTTGCTTATCATCAAATTCATTAGTTATGGGTAATAAGATTAGTAATACCAATGATCCATCTACTGTGAGTATGTTCACAGATCAACAGAGTTCTATAAACACAACACGGCAAAAATGCTGCTCAACTTCTACTTCACATTCAAATATCTACATATATGGTATATATTATAACTTATATATAAAAAATATAAAGTTAATTAATTATTATAATTTATGATTATTGAACAAACTTAGTCTAATTACACTACATTTCAATGTTTAAAGTTTTATCTGTGTACTAATCCCACATTTATAGTTTTATCTGTGTACTAATCCCACATTTACATTAAAATTCTCTGTTTGTTTTTTTCTTCTTCACTAAACTCGGCTTTAAGATTAATTAGGACTCACTTGTTCTTAGTTTTAATTTCAATATTTTGTTTTTACTTTATAAATTAAATTTTAATCAAATTAAGTTTAGATTTTTATTTAACTAACTTTTTTGTTTCAGATTTAATTTTTAGGTCATTTTCTAAACATATCTGTAATGACATATCAGTAATGAACCTCTATATCTGAACTGACCACTAGCCAAAAAAAATTCTTTCAACTAAAAACTTTTTTTTTCTCTACAATCTGTTTCGGGGCTCGAGGCACTTCCAAACTCTTTCGCGGTTCGCTTTTTTACGTTCTTGCCTTACGCCATTACAGCCAAATCGAGGACGTACGGCTATAGGTCCGATTTACAGAGGGACATAGATGTGTTCATTTACACCACCGATCGTAATCGTATGGTGAAAAATCCCTTTACCATCCTGCCATCCAACCACTGCGCCACCTGGGCGGTAACCAAAAACTTTCTCGATCCGGTTTTCTTTTGTTTTTCGATTTCTCTACAGTACTTATCTCATCAAACCACAATTAATTTTTTTTATTACCAATAAAGTCTGATTTCCATTATGAAACAATACTTACAGAATAGTCAAGGCGGGATAAAAAATATAATTTTTCTTAAAGTGCGAGTGAAATAAAAAATATTTCCAGTACAATCAATTTATGCAGTACTGAGTAAATTTTTATGGTTACTGAGAAAATAATTATAGCAGTACTGACAAAATATATGAAGAGAAGTATTTTTATTCAGTACTGGATTAATATTTTATAGGAAAAATAAAGATGGATGATTTTTTATGGTCAATTAATAATTTTAATGTTTCGTTTTGTGCCATTTATCTTAATTCATTGTGAAAATAATTGAAATAATGAATAATTATGTTGTTTATTTTTTTTAATTTATTGTTGATTTAAAGTGTATTTTGTCTTTTTTTTTAAAACAAAAAAAAATGAAATTTATTGATTATGTTACACGCTTCTGTCAAAATATATCCACTATAAGGATGAAACGATCTCAGTCACTCTAATGGCATTTTTAATATTTTCTCGCTTTGGTTTTTTCAGTAAAAATACTGAAAAATTATTTTCATAATGGAAGTCAGCCGTAACTTATTAAAATAAAAATAATCATACCCTCGCTTGAAGTGGTGAAATAGAAAAAAATATAATTGAATCACTACAGCTTTATTTAGTATATCAATAATGTTAGTTTTATCAAGAAACTCATACGAAACGTACAAATTTCTTTTTGAGTTTTAAGCTAATGCAAGTTAGAGCTGTAACAATTTTATTTCATAAAATGACAAAGAAAGGGTGAAATATGATCTGAGCATATATAATTTTTTCAAATCAAAATAAATCACGATCAAAATTAATTATAAATTGATCTATATTCTTATAAATTTTGTGCTTTTTATTTCAATATAAACTATATCCTCTAAAATATATTTTACTCGCTCTAATTCTCTCTTGGTCGTACGACGAAAGTCAAACTCATTTCTAAATAAATTGAGAAAAATAATATTGACGAAAATACATATAATTGAACGCGAAAACTTAAAAAATTAATTATTAATTTATTTAAATGAAATTATGTTTTCGAAAAAATTAACTGAAACCGAATTTATAAACATAAATCAGATCAAAAGATATGTTCAACTGATCAAAATGAACACATAACCTTCATAATCACAATTTCTATTTTGCTACCCATTTATTCACAATCACAGCACAACACTACACTATATTGTCAATCCTGAAATACAGAGGATCATTAAAAAAGGTTTATTGATACTGTACCAACATAAGAATAATATTTAAATGCATAATTGTGCATTAAATATACAACCAATTGTCATAATGACATACATGTCATAAAAATGGGAGAGAGAGACTATTTTTTTATATTGAAAAACAGTTCGAAGAAATGCCATTACTAGCGTTGCTGTATTATAATTTTGCAAACCATTCGTGTAAAATCATACGTGTGTGTGTAAAATTAAAATAATGTTAAATGTGTTTATGTAATTTTGTGTATTGGTATTGCTCCTTTTTTACGTAACACAAATCGCAATAATTTAATGAAATTGATTTGGCTTGGTGTAGTGTAATTTTTATTTATTCTCTTTGTGAGCATACTTGAAATAAAATATAGTTCTCGTAACCTAATTATGTATCTGTCTCTGTTTGCATTTTAAGTTATTAAAATACCATATTTTCATTGAATGAATAAAGGAAAATAGAAAAATAAATCGGAAAATGATCAATTTCAGGATGAAAACTGAAATTTCTGTTTTCAATTAAATATAACCTAAGTTAAATTTGAACTACTTTTCATTCAAATATTTACTATATAGTAAAGCCTTACCTTTCATACATTTTGTATGAAACTGACGTTGATATTTGTATTTTTTGTTACACTAAATAAAGCTCGTTTTGAACATTCCGGCTTTAATTAATCAAGATCGCTTTGGATAACCTGATAAGAGTTACGGTGGTAGGAGCGATGCATTGCCAATCTGTTGTGCACAGCCAATCTGCCAATCTATTGTGATCACATGTTCATCATGCGTTCTAAAATAAATATAAGCAAAGTTACTAAGATTTTGCCGCATTTTGTGCTTTTCGAGATACCGCATAATTAGTTCAATATTTATGATAGATATGTTTTTAATTTGACAACAACAAATTTCATATCGAATTGACAACTTTAAACAAATTTCTTTACATCGGAACTGATCAAGGACAAATAAAAGCTTAAACATATAAAAGCTTCAATATTATATGCTTTAAATTTAAAGAACATAATTGTTCAGTTATTAACACTTAAGTTATTCAATTTGGATAGATTTGGAATATTTGGAATAATTAAGAGAATGCTCCACATTTACTTTGAAGTAATTTATTCAACCAAAATACTGAGTAGCTTAATTAAGCTAACTCAACTGTTTGTGGGTCATGAAAAAGTGGTCTAAATAGTTAAGTAACTATTGAGTTCGAATTTAATGAGTAACAAAATGTAAGGGAGTGCTACACAAAATTTGGCATAAAAGCTGTATATTATATGTTCATCTCACATCTTCATTTGAACTTTTCAGTTTAGAAAGTTTGTCATCCTCCCACAACCATTCATATTGTGTCATTAACACAAAAACATTTTTTAAACGTCATGTGCGATTTCATTCGTTAATTAAAAATTCACAAACCGCACACATTTCGCAACAATTAAGCCCCATCAAAAACCACTGACGGTTTTAATAGTTGCAAACGAAACGAAAAATTCTCACGGTGCTATATAGTTAATAATAAATAAAATAATTAAATTGATTTGATTCACTCTCCGATTTTAATTAATTTCTTTTGTTCCTATATGTATATAGTATATAAGCCCAGCATCAATTATGGTCCATTGAAAGAAATATCAATAAGGCGAACAAAAACAACACGTCTTTTTGTCTCACGAATCTCGACTGGTCATCACGTATTAATATGCAAATTTTATATATTTTGATTAAATAAATTTTGTTTTTCACAATTCCTAGCGCCCACAGTCGACACATTAAGAATTTTGGTTAATAGTTGTAGAATTTGCTGAAAGCAAAACTATTTTTGGGGTTTGTTGTTCGAATTCAATTAATTTTAATCGAAAATATGTGTGCGCGTCAGACTCAACATATCTACATAGATCCATTAAATAAATTAGCATAAATAGTTTGTTATATAAGAGATTAACGATATATATGTAAGAAAACAGTAGCAGAATCGTAATAAATTTGATTACAGGAAGCCACTACCCAAAACATCCAAAAATGTTTAGGTTTGATATAATAAAGTTCGCACTCTTTAATTGGTCTTAAGTTTAAGTATAACGACCGACCGACCAACTATCTACTTACATTATGACTATTAGGACAAAAAAACACCGGATGTTTAACTTATGACGAGACGGGATGATTTGAACAATAAAAAAGTAAATTGGTAGTTACAGCAAATGATGTTACTCTTAGCTAAGAAATCCAAACCAACACCAACCTGCTGATGGTTTGTGTCATACATTATCCTAATTCAACTCCGATACATAATCTGTGGTTTGGAATGAGTTTTGAAATGATATAGTTCTAAGACTTTAAAGTAGGGCGGTGTACAAACATTTACTTTTGGGTAAAGTAAATGTTTGTACACCGCCGTGGATAAGTATTTCAAGGCGGATAACATCTGTATAATGAATGCCGAACTACCCGGAGTATTTGAAGAGTGGAATATCATTACTCTAATGTGGATGAGGGTTAGCCTGTGCTTACGCATCGCAGACCCGGTTTCAACAATTGCCTTTAGAAGGATTGGATCTCGTCCGGCATAGATTCTCGCAGCTTTAATCGGTAGAGGAAACGGTCGTGGTTATTGAGATCCCTCTCTAGAGACCTAGAGAACTGCAATAATGGAGCGGGGTCAGAGGCTAAATGTAGGTGTTACATCTGCCTGAATAAATCGTGGAGAAGAATGAAAAATCGTGGTCCCTATACCACTTGTATGCGAAGGTTGGGGTGTCATTCCCCGTAGTTAGATAAGCGGCTTTAAGGCCGCACCATCTTAAAAAATACCATAAAAAAAATAAAAAGAAAGAGAACTACTTTGTTAGTAAGTATAGAGGTGATACCGTGTTACCAACAGAAAGGGAGAAGGAGCAGTAATGCTCGACTGTCTCCCGCCTCTTGGACTTGCTGGTCACTTTCTTTTCCTCGCTTGCTGGTCTCCTTTGCGGGTAGAAACTTCCTATCAAGTTTAGCGGAATAAAATTGTGCGGCGTTACTTTGAGAAAAGTTTCGTACGCACACATTTTCCCCAGTCGAATGCTATAGCCTGGTTGACCGAAGATTGTATCGGTGCGCTGATTTGGAATGAGATTCGCGCAGATATGCCAACACAATCTCCTTTGCCAACGCAAGGCGATCGTCCTTACTCTGTACCGTGAAGGTGCTCAAGGCTTGGTTTCCCAAAAGGCGAAGTAACTCGTACTGGGAACCGTGATTGATAGCGTGTTGTCCAAACATAAGGTAGGATGGTGCATACTCCGTGGAGGAATGTGATGTGTTTCGCAACGCGCTTGCTGTTTGAGCCAGGTATACTCATCCCGTGTTCGCTGGTTTCCCTTCACATACGCTCGTATCGCCGCTATAACACTGATCTATTCACGCGCTCAGACAAATGAATACACCGGTGTGTACATGTGTTTGATTTCTAACTTGGCCAAGCAATTACGGAACAGATTTGATTTGAATTGGTTTCCGTTATCGGTAAGAAAGACCTCTGGTACTGAATATACTGGGAATACTTCCTTCTCCAGATAATCCACTACCTTACAAGCGGTTGCTTCTCGTAGTGGTTTGAGTAGCACGAACCTGGAGTAATGATCCAAAACAATAAGAATGTGAGTGTTTCCGCTCTTAGACCTACAGTATGGACCCAAGAAATCAAGGTACAGTTTCTGGAATGATCTTTCGAGTTTCCGATACTCACCCATCTTTGGTCTTAATTCCGTATTCACAACTTTCGTTAGTTTACATGTTTGGTACTGTCGCACATATTCTTTGGTGTCCTGAACTAGTGTTGGCCAAAACAAATGTCTGCGAATGAATTCTATCATCTTGCCAGTACCCATGTGAGCTGATGTTCGAGGTTTGTTATAAGCATATCCAGTGCCACCACTTCCTCTGAAAATACTCGAGATAACGCATCAGGTACCACATTTTGTGTCCCCTTACGCTATTCAATCTGAAATCTGTACCCCTGAAGTTTCAAATTCCAACGCGCTAGTCGTCCGGAGAGATCTGTCCGATTCATTAACCATTGTAGACTGGCATGATCCGTGATGATGACAAAGTCATACCCCTCTACGTAGGCCCGGATTTTTTTTACGCTAAGAACTGCGGCCCGACATTCTAACTCCGTGATATTATAATTCTTCTGAGCAGAATTTAGTTTGTCGGAGAAGAATGCAATTGGGTGTTCACCCTCATTATCGTCTCTCTGGAAAAGTATCCCATCTACTCCGTTTTTGAGGAGTCCACTTGGATGTAAAAGGTACGGTTGTCATCGGGGTGGTTAAGGACCAGTGCTGATGTTAGTCGCTCCTTTAGTTGCAGGAATGACCTGCGTCTGCTCGTTCCACTTGATTGCAATCGAAGGAAAATTTGAAATGAATTTGCGGAACCATCCGCTCATTCCAAGGAACTGAGCACCTTGATAGCTTTGACTTTGTCCCGGACCACTTTGAGGCAACCCTCTCCAATTATGTGTTCTATGAATACTTATAAGCATGAACTTTGATTTTTCCACATTTATGGTGAGGTTCGTTAATATTTACTATATGTATCGCTCAATATGACGTGACAATACAATGGGTATCATTGTATTGTCACTTCATATAGGCATCACGTTACATTATATGTCACGTCATATAACATGTCATATAGACTAATCAACAGGAAAGGAAGAGCAGATATGTTAGCTAAAAAAAGTAGTAGATTGAGTGAAGTGAAAAATAATTAATAAATTATTACACTCCTATTTTGAGAACCCCTTTCTATAAGGAACTGAAAGAAAACATACGAATACAATCGAGAGAATCATTGTGAACCATGGAAATGGGAGAGAATGCTTCTGAAAACGTCGATTAAGTGGGTATAACTTGAACCTATTTTATTAAGATTGAGATTAATAAAATAGTTTCTGATAAACAATATGGCTTCTCTGAAAGCCGCTCCACAACCGATCTCTTGACGTATGGTGTAAACAAATGGAATCTCACAAATTGAGCACCACGGAAAAGCCTTTGCAATCGATTAAGAATAATACAAAAAGTCTCGCCAAATATTTTTATTCCATTTTCTACCTTATCCTGTTTGGAAGATGCCATTTATTCTTTATGCCGTTTTGTACCTTATGCCGTTTTAACAATGTCATTTGTAAATTTGCAGTTGTGAATGGATCCCATGTATTCGGTTCTCTACTGGTTTGTAAAAAAACTACTAGACCTGTGGCGACATGACTATCTAATATCGGAGTCAAGATTAACAATAAAATATTGAATTAGAAAGATGTTTTGTAATGAATATAAAACTTATTTAAAAGTGGTTTGATCAAAAGCTCTCAAAAGCTCATGTAAATTGAACATTAGTAGTGATTGATTAACTCATGTTATATATTGAATAATAATTAATAATTGGCTTCTGATTAATTTGACCTTGAAATTAGAAAAGCTTTCTAATTTCAAGGTCAACTTTTCAGAAAAAAGCTTTAACTTAAGCTGTAACTTTTCAGAAATTATATTTCTATTGTTATAAAAAACATTTTTGATGAAAATTAGTTCTTATGTAACTACAGTATTTATTACCGACCAACAAGCAGTGTTAAGACGAGCTCAACAGTTACTTATTAATCAGCATTTATAGCATCGTTATAAAATTGCATTTATAAAATGCGGTTATCGCACGTATATTATATTACTTATATTTTATATTTTTAGATTACTACAAAAAATTGTTACTATAGTTCAGTTTTGCGGTATATACCATTTTTATATATAATAAGTAAAATAATAATGTAGAATTCATATTATAAAAAAAGTTAAATGTAAGCAATTTTTTAATATATAAGTGCCACGCAATTTATATAAAACAGAATAAAATATTTAAACTACGAAAAAGCCAACATCGTATTATTTGTTCTCCGTAATAATTAATAGACCCCACCCGAGGTAATCTATTTAATTAATTATAATACAAGACTCTAAAATACTTGATCTTGAAATATACATGGTCCTTCGAGCCATTAAAAAACAATTGGTACATATATAAAAACATACGCCAAACAACAACCGGCAAAGTCAAACGCCAAACAACAACCGGCTTAACTAAAATCAACAGTCAGATTCCGCACCGAGTAACTCATCAGCAACAACATGGAAGAACTCATACAACAACAAACACAAAAGGCGGAAGAGATCGAACAGTTCATCTCTAACTACAAGAAAGATGGAACAGCACGGAAAACCAAGAGCTATTTGGAAAATAAAATAGCGTTGTTCAAGAAGTTATACAATGAGTATGTGGATGTCGATAATAAAATCAGAGAGTTCCATCCACCACTCAAATTGACAAACCAGTACTTTAAGGACAGACTAAAGGTGTTCGAAATCTTCACGAAAAACATTGAAGATATGCGCCAACGTCTAAACGGACCGTTATCGACACCTTCACCAACTCCAACATCAGATGAAATAAAAAAAATCGATGAAGAAGCCAGCAACAATGGCATAGAAAATCAAGAGGCAACAACAAGCGCTTTTCGGTCCAGCCAAGTACTAGAGGCAAGAACAAGCGCTTTTCGGTCCAGCCAAATACTAGAGGCAACAAAAGTTGGATCAAACAGTGAATTCAGCGAAACTCTAAAAACTACCCAACGATTGAAACAACAAGAAATTCGAATGCGATCGTTATACAGGGAAATGCGACTGGCTGAGGAGATACTGGAAAACAGCAACAGATCCAGACCAGCATTAAAAATTAAACTAAAAAACATGGAGAGGATGATGATGCAGATCATTGACCTTCATGAACAAATTTGCATAGAAATCTCCGAAGAACAAGAAGCTAACCTAAAATATTTCATAGACCAACACTATGAAAACTTAAACGAGCAATACGAAAAGGTAGTAATACAATTAACAACATTGTTGGAAGAAGAACAGGGTGAAGTGAAGCCACTGGAAATTCGTCTACCACCAGTAGAAATCCCACATTTTCATGGAGACTACATGAAATGGGTAGGTTTTTCAGACACGTTCAAACGGTTAGTTCATGACAACGACAAGCTAACCAAGACGCATAAAATAAACTACCTTAAAAGTCACGTGGGAGGATCAGCTGGAAAATTACTAAACCATTTGGAACCCACTGGAGACAACTACGATACAGCTTGGGAGATTCTAGAAAACCGTTTCAATAACAAGAGGTTACTTGTATCTAATCTGTTAAACACCTTGTTGAATCAACACACCAGTAACACAGAATCCGCTGCTGCAATAAAAGGTCTACACGATACAACAACCGAGTGCCTATACGCCATTAGGAACACAGGAATTAGAATTGAAACGTGGAATCCTTTCATAATATTCACGTTATTGAAAAAATTAGATAACGAATCCCTTCGGCTATACGAAAGCTCGTTAGAAAACACAAGAGAATTTCAAGAAACAAGCCAATTTTTGAAATTCCTAGAAAAGCGCTTCCAATCTTTGGAAGCAATGGGTAACAAGACAATACCAACTCAACAAGTGAAAATTCAACCACAACCACTGAAACATGCGTTCATAGCTGCTACGCAACCAAATTATATTTGCATATGTTGTCAAAAAGGCCACAGAATCGACTCATGCCCACGTTTCAAAGATTTAAGCATCTCAGAAAGGAATCAGATGGTTATGCTTCATAATCTGTGCAGAAATTGTCTCAGCCAAAACCATACGACAACAAGTTGTGGCAGTAAAATAAATTGTTTTACCTGCAAAGGAAGACACCACACATTTCTACACGTCAAGAATAAGGGTCCAGAGATGCATATTGCGAAGCTAAATGTATCAACATTCGACAACGATTGTGGCCAGGTACTTTTAGCAACAGCCTTGGTAAACGTACAGAATATTTACGGCAATTTCAACATATTACGGGCACTAATCGATCCGGGCTCGCAGGCTACTTTCGTCACAGAACAAGCAGCACAACAACTAGGCCTCCCGAGAACAAGGGTTCTAACTGAAGTATCCGGAATTTCTGCAACAAAAGGACGATCACATCAACAAATAGCTTTAGAGATAGGTCCAAGATTTCCATCAATCTTCAAGATTCAAGCTAATGCTTTGGTTTTGAGAACCATTACTAAACCGCTTCCAGACAAAAACCTATTAGGATTGGACAGCGATCTACAGAAGGATATAATCCTAGCTGACCCTACTTTTGACACTCCTGGTCCTATTGACCTTCTAATAGGCGCTGATATATATGGAGAAATTATGTTGGAAGGAATAAAAAGGGATTCATACCATAAGTGTATAGCCCAAAGGTCAGAATTAGGATGGATCATATCTGGTCGCCTAACTCAAAACGACTGCACACCAATCACTCGATTATACAGCCACGTCACGTTAGCAGATATAGACAAACAATTAAAACAGTTTTGGGAAACCGAAGAACTACATCCGGAACGAAACTTAACAACTGAAGAAATCGAATGTGAAGAGCACTATAAAACAACACACAAACGTTTAGAAAATGGACAATATGAGGTTCGGATTCCATTTAACAATAACAAATTCAAAGAAGTAGGAATAGGAGAATCTAAGGGAAAGGCAGCAGCTAGATTACTCCAGATGGAAAAGAGATTCAAAAAAGATGAGAATTTCAAAATTCAATACCACAAATTCATGAACGAGTACATCCAGCTTAACCATATGGAGCTTATTAAGGATGATCGTAAAACAGATGCTTCCCAAATCTACTACATGCCACATCATTCTGTTATAAAAGAGGATAGCACCACAACGAGATTGAGAGTAGTTTTCGACGCGTCCTGCAAAACAACAACAGGCATATCACTTAATGAAATTATGCATGTAGGCCCAACGCTACAAAACAATCTAACCGCAATACTAGTCAGATGGAAGAAACATCGTTATGTGATTGCATCAGACATTGAGAAAATGTTCAGACAGATCAAAATGGAAAGGAAAGATCAAGACTTTCAACGAATCCTTTGGAGGTCAGATCCAAATAAACCAATGAACAGCTACAGATTAAAAACCGTCACCTATGGGACAGCTTCTGCTACTTATTTGGCTACCAAAACATTGCAACAATTAGCTATTGATGATGCCTCAAAATATCCAATTGCGTCGAAGATGGTTCAAAACGACTTCTATGTCGATGATCTTCTTTCTGGAACTAACACAATAGCAGAAGCAATAGCTGCGCAGAAGGAATTACTAAACCTTCTCTCCGGTGGAGGCTTTAATCTGCGAAAGTGGACTAGCAACGAAAAGGCGATACTAGAAGAGCTTCCCGAAAATCTGAGAGAACCTGGACTTCATGCAATAGAATTTAATGATACAGTAAAAACACTTGGATTATTCTGGAATTCTTCAACAGATACCTTTCAATTCAAGGTGTCCTTGCCAGATTCAAAACCAACTGTAACCAAACGAACAATTTTATCAGAGGCATCAAAACTTTTCGATCCACTAGGATGGCTAGCACCAGTAGTCGTCCAAGCAAAAATTTTGCTTCAAGATTTATGGGCTTCCGGCGTAGGGTGGGACGATAAACTCGATATCACTTATGAAAACAGATGGCTAACCTACAAAACGGAATTACCACAATTAGAGGAAATCAGAACTCATCGTTGGATAAATTACATTACCGGTGCCAAAATTGAATTACATGGTTTCTGCGACGCTTCTAATCAAGCATATGCTGCAGTGATATACAGCAAAATTAACAACAAGGTTACACTAATTGCAGCCAAAACAAAGGTTGCACCCTTAAACCAATCAATATCACTACCGAGATTAGAACTTAATGCCGCACTACTACTTTCAAAACTGCTTAAAAATGTTCTTCAAGCACTGAGTATCAACGAGAATCTATCAACATTTTGCTGGAGTGATTCTACAGCAGTTTTAGGCTGGATTAGAGGAAAGCCACAACAACATAAAACTTTTGTGGCCAACAGAATAACAGAAATACAATCAAACACCGATCCTAGCCAATGGCATCACGTGGTGTCTGAAGAGAATCCTGCAGACTGTGCTTCTCGAGGACTAAACCCAGGGAAATTATTAACACACAGTATTTGGTGGGAGGGACCAGTCTGGCTAAAGAATCAAAAGTATCCAAACACTAAACTCGAAAATGGGGAGATGCAAGAAGTAATCAGCTTGGAACGAAGGTCGATAAGAACATTTACAACAACAGAGCGAAAGGCAATGGTTAAATTCGATCGTTTCTCATCATTGAAACGGCTTGTTCGCAGCATTGCATACTGTTTACGATTTTCATCAAATACAAAATTTAAGACTAGAAACATCTCCCCCTTTCAACCAGAAGAACTTAACAGATCGTTAAGAGCACTAGTTAGACTAGCACAGCAGGAAGCCTTTGCACCAGAGTTAGAAAAGTTAAAAGCTAATAAAAACTTACCCCAAGGCAGCACAATCAGATCGCTTACTCCATTTATCGATGGAGACGGTCTACTAAGAGTCGGTGGGAGGCTAAAAAATTCGAATCTCTCATTTGAAGAAAAACATCCAATAATAATGCCCAGAAGTCATAACTTATCAAGATTGCTTATCCAAGACGCACATCTAACAACACTACATGGCGGAAATCAAGCAACGTTAGCACACCTGAGAGCACAGTATTGGATAATAAATGCTAAAGATACAATTCGTTATATCATACACAAGTGCATAACCTGTACCAGAGCAGGGCAACTAGCATCTCACCAGCTAATGGGTATGTTACCTAAAGAACGTGTAACACCAGCCCCCGCGTTTACAAACAGCGGCGTAGACTATGCAGGACCAATCACCATAAAATTGTGGAAAGGCCGCTGCAATAAAACAAGAAAGGGTTATATAGCCTTATTCATATGCTTAGCCACGAAAGCAATTCATCTCGAACTTGTGAGTGACCTGTCAACAGATTCCTTTCTAGCCGCATATCGTCGATTCATATCGAGAAGAGGGATATGCCTGAGAATATTTAGTGATTGTGGCACAAACTTCGTAGGAGCAGACAAACAACTTCAAAGAGAAGCCAAACAGCAGCAAGCTGCGATCACAAGTAAGACAGCTCAGATTGGAACTGAGTGGCATTTCGTGCCCCCGGGAAGTCCCCACTTTGGAGGATTATGGGAAGCCGGAGTCAAGTCAACAAAACAACACCTCCGCAAAGTAATTGGAACTCATACATTAACCTTTGAAGAGCTCTCAACACTTTTAGCTCAAATTGAGGCATGTTTGAACTCTAGACCACTAGCACCTCTCTCAAATGACTCAGACGATGATGGATTTTTGAGCCCAGCACATTTCCTGATAGGGAGGACAATCATTTCAACGCCACAACCTGATATCACGAGTATAAATGTCGTGACAAGGTGGAACTTGCTAACTAAACTCAGCCAAGAATTTTGGAAAAAATGGCACACGGATTATCTTTCGCGATTACAACGAAGGCCGAAATGGTTGCTAGAACACCCTAACATCCAATTAGGAGAACTAGTTATTCTCAAAGATGAGCAACAACCACCCACGCATTGGCCTCTAGCAAGAGTCGTTGAGCTGCACCCAGGACAAGATGGACTGGTCAGAGTAGTGACACTTAAATACAAAAACAGCACACTCAAAAGGAATATTACAAAAATATGCCGCTTACCTTTGACCAATAACAACATACACTGCGAGAGGAATAATTCTGGCCCTCCAGTGGTTGCTAACGATGAAAACACGGGTCAGCAGCCACCAGAAAGTTCCGAAGAAACGCTGACAAAAACCACACAGATAGACAAGCAAGAGTCTATGGGAACCAAGCTACTTCCGTCCGGAGAAGACAACCACGGTACGAGAAAGCAACCTCACAGGCGAGCAAAGAGTGGATGTAATATAAATTCTCTGACATTAGCGATACTTTCAATTTGCTGCTTACTTGGGCAAACACAAGCTCAGATCAAGATTACCCCATTTAACTACTCGGCAGGAATTTATTTCGAGAATCTAGGCAAACTCGAGCTGGTAGCAATGAAGTGGACTTTAGTGATTTATTACAATATGACCAGCTATTGGGAGGAAATTGAAACCTTTAAGCAAGCACAAAACGAATTGATAACAGCTTGTAAAGGATTGTCTAGTTTAAACTGCAACGTAATCCTACAACAACTTCAGTGGCAGTTTAACAACCTAATCGCAGACAATGATCTTCTACTAACAAGCAACAAAGAACGACGACGGATGAAGCGAGGATTGGGAGACACAACCGGTATTATCTTAGGGGATATGTTTGGCATTCTTTCCCAGCGCGACGCTAACCACTATGAAGCCCAATTTGATAACATCAACAACAACGAGAATCATCTAATGGCGCTAATCAGAAACCAGACGTCGATAATAGATAACACAATCAAACTGACGAAACATAATTCAAACCTCACAATGACATCATTGAACAATCTGATAAAGGACCAACAGAGATTAAGCTTAGAAATGTTGCAACTAAATGAATATAGAACATACGAAGAAAGAGTTCGCACGATATTAATGAGCATGATCGCGTTGACCTTGATACTAAAAAATTTAGAGGACACGCAACAAGGTCTTCTAGATATTGTGTACTCTGCGCATCATAGCACTTTACATCCTTCAATACTTGCGCCACTACAACTAGAGAATCAACTGCAATTTATAAGCCAACACACACCAGCGACTATAACCATCCCTGGCCATGATATTCATGACTTAATTCATGTATATCAAAGCATGAATATACGTAGTAGAGTAACACAACGAAATGTGATAATTGAAGTTATAATACCATTGGCTTTTGCGACGGATTATAATCTACTAGGTGTATTCGCGGTTCCAGATCTTAATAATAACAACACTCAATCTCACATCATTACATCAACGGAATATCTAGTAGTCGACAATCATCGAGAACATTTTGCGGCTTTAACAGCAGAAGAAGTCAACCGCTGCCAAATATTTCAACCCACACAATTTCTATGCGAAGTGTCACCAGTTTTCAATGCAATAGCTAACAAACACCAATGCGAAGTAGCAATCTTACAGCGAAAACCCGCGCTTCATTCAGTATGCAACGTTAAAGAAACAAATTCAACTAAACATTGGATAAAGCTGCATGCTCCAAATGAATGGATATATATCATTCCTAATAAAACGACAGTTGATGTCATATGCGGATCCAACATAGATACATACAGCTTTCAAGGATCTGGCTTAGTAACGATTAACGCTGGTTGCACATTACGGGACGAGCATCTTTACATCATCGCCATCGGCACAGCGTACAACAATATTAGCAGTTCATTCAAAAAATCATCTTATTTAATAAATGGAGGGATCAACCTGAAGGAATTTAGTTCACAAATACGAACTACAATAACCGCAAACGACACTCTGAAACTGGTACCATCAATAGATATTACAGACCTGGAAATAGAACTAGAAATGATAAAGAAAAATGAACGATTGCCATCAGTGATGAATCATCATGATGTTCATCATTACACGATTTCCTACGTTACTATAGGAATCTTGATAGTATTGTTCGCCATCTCATATTTTAGATTTAAAACCCAAAATCAATCTACAATACCAGCAGCACTACCTCGTTCGTTGAGCGAAGTGTAAAACAACACCATTCCAAATAATGTGGCCCGGGAATATGTTAAGACGAGCTCAACAGTTACTTATTAATCAGCATTTATAGCATCGTTATAAAATTGCATTTATAAAATGCGGTTATCGCACGTATATTATATTACTTATATTTTATATTTTTAGATTACTACAAAAAATTGTTACTATAGTTCAGTTTTGCGGTATATACCATTTTTATATATAATAAGTAAAATAATAATGTAGAATTCATATTATAAAAAAAGTTAAATGTAAGCAATTTTTTAATATATAAGTGCCACGCAATTTATATAAAACAGAATAAAATATTTAAACTACGAAAAAGCCAACATCGTATTATTTGTTCTCCGTAATAATTAATAGACCCCACCCGAGGTAATCTATTTAATTAATTATAATACAAGACTCTAAAATACTTGATCTTGAAATATACAAGCAGACAACGCTGCAAAGTTGCATGAGGAACCGGGTTTAAAAAGAGATTCTCCACCATCTGAGAACATCCACACAGAAACCTGAACAATGTCGTCCAATTGTGTCGCGGCCGATGAAGAGAACTATTTAAAAGTTCAAAAAAGTGTGTTTGAGCTTTGATCGAGCCTAATTATTCAACAAGCGGTCGCTGCGGTCTGTGTTACAATGTGTTGGGTGTTTTTGGATACAAGTTCAACATTTTTATAAATATTTTTGCAACCAATGACCATAAATTACATAAATACATAAATAAATAAATAGATTACGATTGACGGTGTGAATGAACGCATCTTTACCCTCTGTTGGAGTACAGAATTCTTAGGTGGAACACTAGCCAAATGTACTCGCTTTCGCTGTGAAATAACGTAAAGTATAGGATGTAAATAAAGAACAGTGAAAGAGTTGGGAGTACCTTGAGCCCAAAAAAAGATTGGCAAGATAGAAACAGACAGACATACGGACAGAGAGATACAGTGTTTGTCTAACGATTTAAGGTGGCACAAAAAATATTGTTGTATAGTAACATGAATTTAATGAGGTTAATGTTTAATGATTCAGGAGCTGTCGATATTTTCAATGTTATTTGTAGTTGAGTAAGAATAACCTTGAAACTGATTTAATTAAAAGCTCGTTTTTTAAATGATACTAGACTTTGAAATAAACAAATACCAATACATAGAGCAATTAACAAAACATATATACATAGTATATATATATATATATATATATATATATATATATATATATATATATATATATATATATATGTGTATATATATATATATATATATATATATATATATATATATATATATATATATATATATATATATATATAAATGTATATATTCGCCGGATGTAGCTTAATGGTTAAGAAAGTTTCTCATCACGTCGCGGTCTCGAATTCGATTCCCGCAGTTGACCAAAAATTAACATGCAACCGGATGACATAAAAAAACGCGTTTGTGTGTAAAACATTCGTTGAGCTGACCACCTACAATGTGCACCAATCGTTAAAAAACTGGTTCGTATGGTCTCATTTGAGACGCGGTAAGGGCCGTTTACGACCTTTAAGCCATAGTTAATTTTAATATATATATAAAAATATATATAAATGTATATATATATATATATATATATATATATATATATATATATATATATAAATATATATATATATATATATATATATATATATATATATATATATATATATATATATATATATATATATATATATACATATATATATATATATATATATATATATATATATATATATATATATATATATATATATATACATTAATTTATGTTGCCATTATAATGTTAATAATTTAATGACAAATTTATTATAAAATTTGTGTACAGGCATTTACGGGCATACCTATATAAAATACATAATTTTGTGCACAAATTGTAGGTACTTCGATTCATTAAAATTTTATCCAAACATGATAAATAAATTTATCAATCGTTTATTTATAAATAATAAAATATTTTTGTGTTTATTTTACATAAATTACACAAATGAATTTGACATTATCATATGCGAACATACAAAATACTTTTTATGTACTCTCGTACATAAAAATTCATCTCAATTAAATTTTATTTTATTTTATTTATTTATTTATTTATTTTATATTTTAATGTTTTGAATGTACATATATATGTTCAAAATGTTTTTATGTTTTTGATTGATAGATTTATGTATAATGAACATATTGTATATTGAGATTTACCATTTTGTTTATTTTAATTTTTTTTATAGCAAATAGGATGTGTACTCGTTTTATGTTATAATTGATGTTTTTAACTTAACCTAATTTAACGTATAGTGCGGCATATCTGAAGTGTCTACGTGGTCACGTGTTGGCTTTATTGATTTCACTGTCGAGAATTATAAATGGTTTCAAGATACTTTCAGGATCTCAAATGATTTATAATAATCAATGGATGGCTGGCTTAATCTTCCATGAAGTGTCGTTCCACTTTATGGAAGATTTTACGAAAGGGTCTTGGCTTAAAGCTTTCAAGATTCAACTTGTGTAGGATTTAAAGCCTGAATGGGCTGAAGACAAATTGATATTGATGTTGAATTTCCATTCAAAACGTTATTCTCCGATGAAGATCATTTTTGGTTGAATGGGTACGTAAATAGGCAGAATTGTCGCATTTGGAGTTAGCATAATCCACGAGCTTTTACTGAAACAGCATTACATCCACAGAAAATAACTGTATGGTGCGCTTTATGGGCTGGTGCCGACATTGGTTCATATCTCTTCAAAAACTTTTATGGTCAGAATATTACAGTCAATGGTGAGCGGTATAGGGACATGATTAGAAGTTTTTCGTACCTCGATTAGGTGGCATTAATCTTGCTGACATGTGGTTCCGACAGGACAAAGAAACTATTGATGAAAGAATAATTACGCGTAATCGTCCAATTAATAAGCCACCAAGATCGTGTGATTTGGATTATTTTCGTTGGGGTTATGTAAAATCACTTGTCTGCGTCGATAAACCAGAGACAATTGAACAACTGGAAATCAACATTCGAAGAGCCCGTTATATAAGCCTCAGTCATGTTCACTTTTTACAGTTTTGTCAATAATTTTAAAGAAATTGTTTTCTCGTTTAGGATATATGGTAGAACCACAGACTCAATTCTGATGTGCTTCTTTAAGACGGATTTTGCCACATCCATACAGGATTTATATGTGCATTTCCCGCGCATTGTTGATGTAAAGTCGATTTGATAGTTTTGGAAGTGCTGGTGTCCAGGAGATTTTAAAATTTTCGCGCTTGCCTCTTTAACATTTCTTATTGGGCAATCATTCAAAGCATGTTTCATCAGAGTTCCATGGTTTTTGTACTTTTCAAAATAGTCACTTACATACGAAATTATTTCTTTTGATCGGACTATTTTCTAGAGGAATATTAGAGTGACCAGGATAAATCAGTTTGAGGAACTTGATTGCAAAGTCAATAGGAAATCATGCCCATTAATCATCGAATGTTGCTAACATTGCTCTTAAAAACTGTGTATTAACCAATCTATGATGCACTGCTGAAGCTATCTCGTTACATCCTTTCTGACGAAGATTTACAATACGCAGATAAAGGAATACATTATCCTGGCTTAGTGGGGACCGAGAAGATTTTTGAACAAATGTAAAATTAAAAAGGTAGATCTGCCGACTATAATAAGTGGCTGGATACGGAACCTTAGGTAGCAGCATATTCTTCTGGCAGTCGCTCGAAAATATAACAATATTGGAGATTCCTCGCGGGTTTACTCATAAAACGTTTAAGATAACATTTGATGCACTCGTGACTGAGCCAAAAGCTCTTACAGTACTAGGCAAGTAGGACACTGATCAAAACACAAATATTAAAATTGTTATTGAAGACATTTCGAAAATAGGAGAGCTTGACGTGTAAGTCCGTAGATTAGGATGTTATGTAGTCTCTGTACATTCGAATGATAGATTTTGCGCAGATAACTTCGACCGGCAATCCTGAATTTCTATGGCTTTGTGCTAGATTATGGATGTTATGCTGTTCTTCTTCAAATGTTGTTATATATGAAATTTTAAACTGTAAGGTTGGCTGCTGAGTATGTTGAATCGAACAGTTGATATTGCAATTTTTTACTTAGTCGCAAGCAACAATATCATTATAAAGTATTTGCAGACAGTTATTGCTTCAAAGGCATGATAAAATGGTTTTAATTTTTTTTTTAACGAATTATTACTGACAACATCTTGATTATGAATTATAAACCCTGTGGTACGGTTTCTCATTTTCAAATGAGCTAAATAGCCTCAGTATTCAAACATATTATTCATAGCGGCTGATATCAGTTTAAAGACGATAAAAACACGTACAAGAAGACGTCGTAAATAACTGTTTATTAAACCATTTGACTCGATTTGCTACGTTAAAGTTATTAATAAATACATAAACCTAATGAATATCATCGTTCTTAACATATATCAAGCAATAAATTTAAACGAACGATATATCACCTCTAAACCATTCTGTCAGATTTGGATTTCTACCATGGTTTAATTTCGCATTTCTTCTGGCTTATATGGTCTGTCGGATGCCGTTTAACATTAGATTCTAGAATATTGGACGAAGCACTGAAGTTTATCGATTTTATCTCTCACTTAGAATTCTTTGGAGCCAACATTAGTCGCCCACTGCAAAATTTCTTTTCAATACAATATAACCTTAAGGTCTCTCATACTACCAAATATATTAACAAATTTATCTACTCTCAGAAAACAACTTTGGTCAAAAACATCAAAAAACTAGGCCAATTTAACCAAAATCTTGGTATTTTTCAACCAACCAAATGCTTTAGTAAAATAAATAACTAAAATCTTGGTTAAAATAATTTTTAATTTTAAATAATCAAACTTTGGTTATTAACATAAAACATTTAGTGACTTCAACCAAAAGTATTTGGTTATTTTTTAAATATAAAAAAAATATTGTTTTAATAACCGAATAAAAAAGTTAAATTAACCAAAAAAAGTTAATTTCACATATGACTTAGTTAATTTTAACAAATTTTATTATTTGATAAAATCCCAAATTATTTTGGTTGTACAGATGAAATACTAATTGTCAAAATTTACCAAAAATTCAGTATATTTTAACAATTGGCTACGGTAAATTCAACATTAGATTAAACAGCACATAATTTTAGTATATTTAATCTTTATTTAATAAAATACAATTTTGTTACATTATTTTCATGTTTTCAAACACTTTCCTTTCGAGTAACCCTACAGCTTCATTATATTGTTGTTAAAATTTAATAATCTAACCCGGTCAATTATCAGCATCAATCAGTGTTTTTAAACATTTTCCACTTGCTGTATCCCATATTCGACATAAACCATCGTTACTAGACGTTCACGTTTGAAATGGACCGCCAAAACAGGATCTGAATGGGCCGGAAGTGTTTTTAAACATTTAGCCGTTCGTACATCCCATACTCGTACTCACTTGTCGAAACTACGCGTAACATTTAAAATTACGACAAAATCATAATTAATTATGCCCCTATAGTGTCTTAAGACATTTGCCAGAGCTTAATTCCCATATTTTAGTGTTTTGTCATCACTCGCTCTTCTATTCTCGACTGAAACTTGACCATATAACATCGCTTATGCCCAATTTGTGTGTTCCCCAAATTTTTATTAATTTATCCGCTGTAGAGCTAGCCAATCATTCACCGTTAAGGCTTAATTCAACGGCCGAAACGATTCGTATGACAGGCTAATGTAAATTTGAGTGTATAATATGGTTTCTAAAATTCGTAATCAATACTGGAATCGTATATTAATAGTGGAATTGTTATTGAGTATTTTATGGTGGTAACTCACAACTGACAATGCTGAAGCTTTGATTGATGTTTTCGTTGATAATTATTCAGGTTAGATGTTTCACTATGAACTGGTGGTCTCAATTTGCTTAAATAAATTATTTCTGTCCAGCTACAATTGAACAATATTTTCAAAATGTGAGTAAAGTCTAATCTTATTGAAACTTAAATCTAAAACGATGCTTACCAAATAAATCCAGATACAACCCATAATTTTTTGATTCATTATAAAATTGATTATTTATATTTGGAGTATCGTCCAAAATTGAGAAGCACAAACGTGTTTTCACTAAAGAGAAATAACACAATCTGACATGTAAACTTGCATTTCTAATAAAATCCCGTTTTCTAGTAACCAAGAATTTTGTTGATTTGAACAAAATATTTGGTTAAAACAAAAAATTGTTGGTGAAAAATATACTGTTACTTTAATCAAGGTTTATTTTACCAAAATTTATTTTAACAAAAATTTTAAATTTTTAAAATAAATATTGTTTGGTCAATGTTACTAAAAACTTAGTTTACACTGCTAAATTGTTTGGTCAAAACTACTAATTAATGAAAAAACCTAATTTTGATATTTTAAATATATTTTTAAGTTGTTTAACTATTTTTTTTAGATAATTTAACCAAATTTACGTACTCATTTTGTTTACTAAGTTTTGATTTAACCAAGTAGACAATTTTTATTTTTTAAATTAAAGTAGCGAATTGGTGAATATAACCAGTAAAACTGGTGTTAAAGTAACCAAATTATATTACTAAGACTTTGGTCATAATATTTTTTCTTAGTCTAGATAAAATCGATCTTTATTTGGCCCGTGCCATCTTCATCATATGGTATTTTAACTGGGTTTTGGTAATTTAGTAAATAATGTCTGAAGATTTAAAGTATTTTATGAGTTATTAAGTCAAAATTAGGTTTTGTGGTTCTATAAATTAGTCAGATCGAAAATACGACATAGTCAGATCGAAAATAGGATTCTTGCATTTATGGTGTAGGTAGGCATCGCTTCCTCCGTATAGTGATCGAATATTATTTTTTTTTATTTACAAGGCATTTTGTAAAACTATCACACATTAAACGTTTCCGTTCGACTGATTGGAAACTCTCTTGACCAATAAGCTACAACCGGCAATCGCTGCATATATATATATATATATATATATATATATATATATATATATATATATATATATATATATATATATATATATATATATATATATATATATATATATATATATATATGTGTATATATATATATATATATATATATATATATATATATATATATATATATATATATATATATATATATATATATATATATATATGGCATAAATATAGTTTGTTTGCCTCTTATGCAATTAAAACATGCCAGCTTATTAATGCAAACCATCTGTCATAGTATTTTTTACATTTCTAAGCTCACTTGGAATTCACAAACGGAGTACTTTTAATAAAAAAGAACACATGCGTAATTCGACCACCAAGTGTGTTAAATACCATTAACGATATAGATTAACATTCAAGAAGGCAAATCACACAAACATAATTCCAGCGAACTTGAAAACCCCCAAACCGCAAAAATGAAACCTTTAAGTCATTTATTATATTGTTTATAATTAATAAGGTGTCAAAATTGTTGCTATAATTTTTTTTTGAACAAATATAAATTATATGATTTCACTGTGTTAATTATTATTTCCGCTAAAATTAATAATAAAATAAGAAAAAAAAATTCTAAAACGTTTTATTTTGTTGCTGTTCAAAACAATTTATATTACAAAATAAAAATTACGTAAAAGCTTTTTTTTTGTTTTTAAACTTTTAAGTTGAAATTTATTCAAAAGAAAATATTTTTTTGATAAAATAAAATTCTATAATTATTCATAGAAATTATCCAGTCGTATCGAAAACTTTTTTTTCGAATTAAATTATTTATAAAAATGTTAAGATATTCAAATGTTTTTTTTCTTATAATATCAAATCTTTAGTTTAGTTTTTTTTTGGATTTTATTTTTGGGACATAAAGGGTAAGTTTAATTTAATTAGGGTGGAAAATGTAATTTTGATGTATAGAAACAACTTAAGTTTAGATTTAGGAAGCACATTGTTGTCCAATCGGTTGAATAATGTGAATGTTGTACAAATTATGGATCGATGTCCGACAACAATTATTCGGTGTAGTGTAAAAGTTGTTTGATCATTGAACCACAACTGGTGAACTTCTTCATCAGGATGTTTTAATCCAAATTGAAATTTAAGCTTAATGCGAGTGGAATAATCTCGTTTGTGTATATCATCCCAGAAAATTTAAAATAGCCCGGCTCTGTAACATTATATTTAACAGTTTTACAGGCCATGATAGGCCCGTCACTTGTCAACAATCTAACTCGATCGGTTTCGATCACGGCCTTCTTTTGAAAGATCGCTGTATCATTCGGTTCGAATCAGCACAACGAACGTAGAGCTTACAAAGATTACCGGTGACAAAGCGAACCTTGCGATATCTTCTCCCACACTTCTCCCACAAATACTGAAATGAATTGCATCTTGGTCCATAACACCAGAGCTGAGATATGTGGTTGAAACATTAATAAGAGATTCAAAAAACTGTTGGAGCAAACAATTTTTAAAAGTTGTTGAACCCTTTCAGCACTCAGTGCTTTTTGAATGTTTCCTTGAATAATTGTTGGTTTCGATTCACTTGCTGCGTTAATATGATGTTGATTCACTCGCTCTCTCTCCATATTTTGTACTAATTCTCATACTGAGAGCGACTATTTACCATTATCGCTTAGCTTAAGACGTCGAAGAGGTGCAACTAGACACCTAGAGTGTTATAGTTTTCCCAAACTGAACAAAATAAATCGAATTGTCTTCAGTTTGAGTGCGGCTTCCACTTTTGTAGGACCTGAGTCCGCTTTAGAAATGCTCTTAAATGAGAAATTGATTATCATTTTGGCCATTTGTACCAAAAGAGATGAGATAGCCTCATTTCTTGTCGCTAATCCAAAATCTTCCTTGAATCATAAGTCAGCAAATATCCGAGTCCTTCTTAAATTATGATTGACACTTTACGGATCCTGCAGGGCATCTCATGGGGCGTTGCTCCCTGAATAATCATATGTTTCGAATGAAAATTCGGAACATCGTAAATGGCGACCTGTTGACCGAACTGTTGAGCACTTGTTCTTCATACTCTTTCCATAGACTGCACTGCCTTAAATCACAACTCCTATTTGAGGATCAACTGACGACCGACAATAGGTCTTGGACTTGATTAGAAGAACAAATAGATTTCGGGACTGAGAGTGCATGTCTGGGAATGGATGTTACAATGGTTCAATCGAGACTGAGTGGCTGAAAAATATTATTTAAAAAAAACTGGCCTCCAGTTGGATTTAAACCAGCTACCATTTTGACTACGACCATTAACTCTTACAACTTTTAAACCTTTAATAATAAGAGAAGACGGCAATTATTCCAGAACTCAATGCCCCTAGCGCCCACAGTTCAACTCATTTCCCACAGACACCACCGTGATTTTTGGTCACACCCGAGAATCCAATTCTGGACTCCGGAATGACAGAGAGAGCAGGTATATTCATAAAAATAGTCAATAAGTGGAGTTCTTGACAATAAAGGTATATATTTGAATCATAAAATCTTATCGTTATGATTCAACTATATTTAGTCTCTAAAGAACTTCACTCAGGGATATAGATCTAAAACTCCTAATTCTGAATGAAACAGATTTCCATAGAGATATATACTCGTAACAAGAAAGGAGGGATTTTACAAACACAGCTTGTCTCTTTTAAGTCCAATAAATTTTGGAGACCTCCAGTGCATTGAATTGCACCTTTAGTCTGAAGAATGTTGGACTACTTTGAATCACAACATTTGAAGGTTAGCACCTTTAATCAAACCTTATTTAGACCAAATAACATGCAAACCAGATATAAGTAGATCTGTTGCAACAACATTTTATTAAGTCGTTAGTTGAATTGCTGTCATGATATGCCATGGACCCGTCAGATTTGTAAAAAGTTAAGTGTTATGCAAAGGTTCAGGATTCCAAAGGAGATTTATGGTGATCACATTTAAGGGAGTTGGAGAATACTTTTTCAAGGTGGTGTTGTCCCCTCTTTTATTGTGTTGCTTGATCATATAGCTCAACTCATATCCAGGTTATACCACTAATAGGTAAATTTCTATGGTACTAATATGTTATATGGATGAAATCCGATACAGACATTCGCTCCCACTTAGAAATAAGCACTGTGCAATCAGTTTCATAATTTTATTTGTTTTGACCTATTTTGTGACGATATCGTAAAAGGCCATTCGTACCTGAGAGACGCGGGAAAACAAAAATTCTGAAAACAACTGAAGGTTTCTTATTCAATTTATTAAAGTTTATTGTTAAACCTGAAGGATCGTTGAGATTAATTGTAGAATGTTGTATTGACTAAATGGACGTAGCCACAACACCAATGTTTCTTGACATCCTACTGGAGTCAGAAATCCTCCTCTTGTCCATATTAAATTATGTTTGTGACTTACGTTTTCCCCTAGTAGGGATTTAAACCAATCCTCGGTTCGATCACTGGATTGTGAATAATTAAAACCACTTGCTGGTTTTCCACTATAAATTTTATTAATAATCACCTCAATCCACAATTACAGTACTTTTATTTCACTATTACTTTTAATATCACACTAATTCACTATTTATCACTTTATCCCGAAGCTCTACGCTTTCTGATCGCGTATTTATACTCATTTTGTCGCTTCTCGGTCATAGTAAAATTTGCCATTTATTTATTATTTCACCTGTGTACGGCGATTCATGCTGATTTCCATAATTACGAGCATTTAGTACTTATATTCAATCAGAGATGTCACCCGCGTCCGTAACACCACATGTCACCCAAACCTGTTCGTCCCGAACAGGATCCAATTCCCTTCCTCTATAGAGAGCCAACCTTTCCAAATGTGCAACCTTTGGTTTTCCTCGGCTGCCTTTCTGAATTCGGTAGATCACATCATTGATTTTTGTTATCACCTTGTATGACTACTCTTTCTTAGGTCTCAACCCTCGGATTTCACATCAAAGTTTCACCCTGTTGCTTGGTTCTCTAATCCTTTGTACAGGCTGCTCTTCCTTATTGAGTTTCACAACTCCCAACCGCGAATTTCTGTTGAATGTCTCAATAATTCTTCGAACGACTGGCTCACCGTTATTTAACTGCAGTTGTAGCTTACAATTTCCACAGTTTAACGTAGCACGCCCTATGTCCAAAACGAATTTGTTCTTCATCAAAGTCCCTGTTACCAATTCGAATGGACACTTCCTTCTATCCCTTGATTTCTGTACTTTCGTCGGTTGCTGTTTGTAGTTTGATTCCTCCAATTGGATCAAGTTCATTTTCTATTAAATCAGCTCGCACCATCGTTCGCATTGCTCCTGTATCTAATGCTATCATACAAGTTCTTCCGTTGATTTCTCCATCTAATGTTAAGCCAGCACCACCTCTTGTCAACCGTGCAACAGGAATGGCTGTCATGCCGGATTTTATTGAAGAAGTTAAGTTTCTTTCTTTATGGACCTTCTCATTTATTGTTTGCAATATTACAGGACGCTCCGTCTCTTCTGATCCCTTGCAATCTTCCTTGATGGTATCATTGACCGCTTACGTTTCATTTCCCAACAATCCCTTGAAATATGAACAGGTTTATCACGTATCCAACATCGAATTTTACCTTTTTCAAACCGAGACTTTATTGGTAGCCAATCATTTCCTGGTTTGTTGTAATTCGATGTATTATCATCTTGTTAACAGTCTCGATCGTTAAAGCACAAGTGATGGTCTCCGCAAATGTTGCTTTCGATGCTAACACAACCGCCCGTCTTGTTTCTACGTCATGAATACCATTTGGGTGCCATATTAAAGTGGGTGAGATGCACCAATCGCTCTATGTCTGCTGCAAACTCCTGTAGTGTTTCACTGATTCGCTGAGAACGACATTTGAGTTCCATCCTATATAGCTCTCGTTTATGATCAGCACCATATTTTTGTTCCAAGGTAACGGAACCAAGGTAACAGATGATGTCTATATCAGTGTACACATGGAAATGAGGCAGAATCACGTTTAATCAAATTAAAAGCTCATTATTGCTAGTTTTCATTGCACTGAACTGCCTACAGTGTCATATGTACCTCACAACCGTACACAATTGAGCACATTTATAAAAGCAAACGTAAACGGAATGATGTATATACGTACGTTCGTGTTATTTGAAATTATAAATCGAACATCAGACGCCAACATTAATATTAATCTTTCGCAATTATATTATTTCGTTTAAAAATAAATTTAAAATTTTTTTTTATAATAATAAATTGATCAAAATTAATTTTGACATTGCAATGTATAAAAAATGGAACAGTTGAATTATGTAGTTTAGATTCAATAAAATTAATAACAATTTTGGATCAACAGCAGAACATGCAACGATAGTTAAATGGGTTTAGTTTAAATGTTTCGTCACACAGGTGTAATATACAGTTTATATTACGTTAAATTAACACCCATGTACTAAAAGGTTTTCCAATAAGAGGATTCATTTTGATATGAGGATAAAACTGGTATTTTTTAAGAGCAATCAATTTCATTGTAAAGAAGTGCCATAAGCATTTGAAGACGATATCATTCAAATGACCGTCACGGCGACACTTGTCGTACTTTTTTTTCACAAAAACAATTTTTTGGTCAAAATAAATAAACGTCATCCACATCAATATCTTCCAGTTCTGGCCACAAAAACTCATTAGACAAAGCGCAATCCATTCACCGTAAATGTTGCACCAGCTTCATTTTCGAAAAATTCAGGTCCAATCACACCACCAGCCCAAACACGGCACGAAAAAGTGATACGGTGAAGATGGAGAGGCTTTTCAATAATCATTCGCATGGATTTTCTGAGCCCCAAATGTGAAAATTATGCGTATTAACGTAGCCTACGAGGTGAAAATGAACTCATCACTGAAGAATATTTTTTCAATTAAAATGGCGTAGTTTTTACCTGTCAAATTTCAAGAGATGATAACTTCAAAATTGACAGTTGCCCAAATAGTAGGCTTTTCAAAATGTATCCTCTTATTGTAAAACCCTTTATATATATATATGTATAGAGAACTGGTTGGTTGGATTTATACTTCATCGAGTCATGTGCTCTAGGCACATTATATACTGTCAACGTGGATATAAATAATCTGCGGGACTATTCGACCCGCTATGTAAACAATAAATTTAAATTAAACTGGTAGAGCGTCTTGACATACACACAAATGTATACGTTGACATTACAAAAAGGACATATTCACATATGGGCAATCGAATTCGAATGTTTTGTCATTTTGTTTATTTATCGCCTTTTTTATCCAACACTAATTTATCGAATTGACTCACTGTATTTTCTACTGTCGTTCTATCCTATTTGTTGTGTTTTGTTGTTGTTTCATATCCTTATTAAGATTTTATGATCTTAAAACAAATTGTTATGACATTCGTGTCCCTTTTATATTTTAAAAAGAACATTGAACGATTATGTTCATAAAAGACGTTATGTTAAGTAAATTAAATTCTTGAGCAGGTGCAAATTGTTGTCAATCTAATTGAAAATTTTATATTTAGACTGTACAGACATTTATATAATCGAATTGATGGGTTTTTGAGATAATCTTGATGTGTTTGAATCCTTTTTCATCCTGTCGGTGCTGAATCTAATGGAAAGACTTTCTCTTTATTGTCGGTCTAAGGCTATATATGGTTTAGGTTTTGTTCATAGTTCTTCATTCATTAGATAGAAGATTTCTTGCAAGATTCCAGCTCAAGCATGCATCAGACACAGCCATATTAGGTGTGGTGGTTTGAAGATACTTTACAGTCATATATGTTTCTTGATGCACACTCTTTCCGGAAGCAGAGGTCATACAATGTATATGTAACACGAAATGCAATGGCTTTCGATCCCCAAATACGTAAATTTTGTTTGCTTTCGAACCCACTGAGATGGAAAGGCGTCTCGTCCGAAAAGATGATTATTTGAGCAAAATCCTCAAGAATTTCGCGTTTGTCGAAGGCCCACACAGCGAATCGATGTCGAAGCGGATAATCACGGCGCTTCAATTTCTGGCCAAATTGAACTTCTATTGAACCAAATAGAGCCACAAACCAAGGCAGAATTCGTTGCATGTAAGACCAGACGATGCACATTTCCGATGCACGATGAGTAATTGGTCCCATGTTTTGACCAAATTTTTTCCGACAGTTTCTTGCGAATTTCGAACCAATCGTCATTGTCTTGGAAGTAAATTTACAACATTTCTCACATTTTTGTTGAAGCGTTAAGCGATAATGGTGTTGAATAAAATGGTGTTTCCAGCTGTCTCTTTTAGGTTTTCATTAATAGAGACAGTTACACTGTGTTACATTGAGTGAACCAATTAAAAATCAGATACTACCTCGCCAGGTTTTGTAGGAATATTTTAGTAAGATACAACAACGCATAATGTGTTCCTCTAGATTCTATCGTAAACCTGTTAAAAACTCGTAACTAACTCCATGGTAAAAATTTCATAGTATACTATTGGTAATGCTGGATGTTCACTTGACTATGAAACACGATGAAAAAATCTAATTCTATTTGGCGGCAGAGCGACGTTGAATCTGAGTGCACTTCCGACTGTTGTTTGGCATGAGTTCATACAGACTCAAGTATCTCAAATGACCATAATCGATGATATCGTTGTCGATTTACTCTAGTTCTCTGTATAGTGCTTGAGTGTTATGAGCCATAACTGATAATTGGCGCCTGTTTGAAAAAATGATGGAGGGGAAAAAATTAAGTTTTAAAATTTATAAAAGGAAATTATAGGCTAGCTTTGATTCGTACCGTCTCAATAATCTGTTTTATCAGTTTCGATCACGAGCCAGCATGACAAGATGCCAGATCGTTCTGAACGCCGTCGAGTTATCGTCTTCGACCGCGACCTCTTCGCCTTCCAAACAGCGGTTCTCCATTTAAAGATAAGATCGATAAGATTTTTTGAAGATTGGGTATAACGCGGCCACTTTTCATCCTTCGGTCATAGACTCATTTCGCCATACCGATCGAATAAGGCCGAAAAGACAGTTCGTCATAAGTTACTCCTCCGAATATCGAGAGCTGTAAATTAATGCAATTATATCCAGATAAACGATTTTTATGTTAATCTCTGTATTGTCTTAGATGAATTCCTCATAAAGGACGGATGTTCAATGAACATTTCTTTATGTGGTCTGTATTTGAGGGTTTTCAAATACAGTTTATGACACATGTGGAACATTAAGAAGGGCATAATTGGGACTAGTATGGAAACATCTGTGTTAACATCGATGAGGTACATGTATCGCGTAACTCATCGATGTTAACACAGAGGTTTCCATACTATAGTTCCAACTACCTGTTGATCGATATTTTAAGGTAAAGGGCAAATCGGGGACTACTTTAAATTAATTTCGATGTCCTCCTATACCAAGAACCGCTTTACAATTTCTATTGGCCGAATTGACGCTTAATTCTGGGATTTACTTTGTTACTCAACAGCTAGATTACATTCCTCATCAAACAAATTATTTTTGAGCTTAGTTTTCACCAAACTAATAGCTTACTGGGTGGCTTTGACAACCGAGGTTTTCTTCAGACCGTCGTTAATTATCAGACCTCCACAGGAGAATCACGTTGTATAACATATTTCCCTGTCATCTCTGATTTGTGTAAAATTTTCATCGTAGCTTTCCAATCACCGTATAATTGTAACTGCCTAGAAATTTTCTTTTGAAAACCACACATGGTCAACAACACAATTTGGTTTCACGCTGTTTACGTGGATGTACCCATGTTTCCAAACTATAAGAATATTATGAGCAAAGAATGTACTTTTGCCAGCTTAAGAATTAAAATCACCAAAAACCAAACTGATTGAACCAAACCACACAGCTTTCCTGTGGCCCAATGTTGAATCCAAGTAATCAAAATATCCGAGGTCATCTCCACTGTGTAGCATTATACAGCCTTATGGGACACATGATATAGCCCAATGATTTAGTCGCCTCCTACGACTAGCTTTGATTACTCTGGTGGTATAATATGGAACTTATGTTTTGTGTGAAATATGAACGCTTCCACCCAAAAAGCTTATTGTTTTTGTACCTTTCTGCATCATTCTGACCCACTGCTGGTGCTTTGAAGTCTGTTCCTAGAGTTCATCAGAACTGACAGTTTAGTCTGTTTGTTTGTTTGTTTGTTTTTATCTCTACTATCTGTTTTGGGGCTCGAGGCACTTCCAACTCTTTCGCGGTTCGCTTATTTACGTCCTACCTTACGCCATTACAGCCAAATCGAGGACGTACGGCTATAGGTCCGATTTACGTAGAACCATCTGCACATTGCATAGCTCCATGCCAGCCTATAGTACTGACATGGAAGATGGGTCGGCCCATGAATTCTGCACTCCAACAGGGGGTCATAGATGTGTTCATTCACACCACCGATCGTAATCGTATGGTGAAAAATCCCTTTGCCATCCTGCCCCTATCGGGATTCGAACCCGGTACCTCCCGCTCCAACTGCCGCAGCTTTAACCACTGCGCCACCTGGGCGGTCAGTTTAGTCTCATCGCGTAGTTTTGTGAATAATTTTGAATAAATAATTTATAAATATTGTAAGAATTAGGACACACACACAAATCACGATGTGCCAAATTATTTTAATCCACAATAAATTTGATTTATTTTTATTGTAATACCAAAACACATAAATTTAACATTGTACAAGTACAAACAATACGCACGGATTAGAGAAACTTTTAGTTTTATTCAAAACTGCACGGTACCTGAAACTGATCATAATTCAGATAGTTTGACATGTCATATACACACAAAACCTATAAAGATTAATTTTATTTACATTAAATAGCTGTTTGTTGTGTATATCATGTAACCCTTTTCCAATACTATACCCACTGGATGTCTAGGCACAGTACGCGAGTAATCGGTGTATATTTAGAAAAAACAGTATTAGTAATGAAAAGCTGAAAACAATATTCGGTAACCTCATGTTAATAAGTACGCATTAGTATGGATATGACAAATGGTGGGTAGATACTCGTACTATAAAAAAAAAATTATCCATTTTCTCGCACATGAGTGAGGGTGAGCAAAGGGGTTGTTATCACAAGTATTTTTTTATTACCATTTTTCGTTAAATAAATAAATAAATCATCGAGGAGGATAAAACATAAATTGTCATTCACGAATAAGCACCGAAAGGGTTTATGTATATAGATATATGAATATACATATATAATTTGTGGTTTTATTATTAGTTAACAACCCATCAGAATATATATATATAGATAATTTAGGGATTATTGTTTTTAGTATAATGAAGTTTATTTCAAATATATACAACGAATATATGATTAATCAGTTATTAGGTTTTTGTTTATCAATTGTAACCAGCAATGTAAACGTTATAGAATTGACGTAAACCGTAACCGACCAAATAGCGCAGTGGTTCAAGCTACTCCCAACAGGGACGAGATGCACAAAGAGAATATTACCACAATAATGACATGCCTTGGTGGAATAAACAACTCATGGGCCATACCATCGTCCAGCTGACACATACAGGTTGGTATGGACCTATGTTACGTTCAGATGGTTTTTCTGTAAAGTGTACGTGGGTGAATGGGTCGTATGATTGAAACAGTATTAATTGATTACCATTAAATCGATTGGCTAAAGCGGCTTTAATAAGGTGTCTGTTGATGACAAGTCATCGATATATAAATATATATGTATATATATATATATATATATATATATATATATATATATATATATATATATATATATATATATATAAATAAATATAAATACATATATATATATATATATATATATATATATATATATATATATATATATATATATATATATATATATATATATATATATTTATATATATATATATATATATATATATATATATATATATATATATATATATATATATATATATATATATATATATATATATATGTTACGTTTTCCCCTAGCAGGGATTCAAACCACTCCACGGCTCGATCACTGGATTGTGAATAATTAAAACTACTTGCTTGTTTTTCACTTTAACTTTTATTGACAATTACCACAATTCACTTTCACAGTAGTTTTATTTTGCTGTTACTTTTACTATTTCACTATTTCACTTCTTATTAATTTTTCCCGATTTTAATTTATCGTTTTCCCAATTCAGACTGAAAGTCTACGCTTTCTCCTCGCGTATTTATACTCATTTTGCCCGCTCCTCGATCATAGTAGAATTTTCCATTTATTTATTATTTCGCCTGTATACTGCGATTCATGCTGGTTTCCAAATATGAGCATTAAGTACTTCTATTCAATCAGAAATGTCATCCGTGTCCGTAACACTACCCTCCGCTCAAACCTGTTCGTCCCGAACAGGATCCAATTCCCTTCCTCTATAGAGAGCCAACCTTTATAAATATACAACCTTTGGTTTTCTCGGATGCCCTTCTGAATTCGGTAGATTACATCATTGATTTTTGTAATCACCTTGTATGGTCTTTCCCAGCTAGGTTGCAGTTTTGGTGATAAGCCTTTCTTCCGTTGTAACTTGTGAAGCCAGACTAACTGCCCTTCTTCGAATCCTCTATTATTTGCACGGATGTCATATTGTGCCTTCATCCTATCACTGGAAATTTGTATCCTTTCTCTGACAAATCTGTGTATCTCGTCGATATCTTCCTTCGATTTATCGACGTACGCTTGTCCACTCAAAGCTGTCGTAGGAATCGCCCCAAACTTCAAGTCCCCAGGTAATCTTCACTAATCATCATCCCAGGTAATCATCAATTTACCCCAAATTACTGTTTCTGAGCGTGGTGGCAACTTTGTTCGATGGTCCAACATAACTCGCCTGACAATTGGCTCCTTGCTATCCAATTGTAACGGCAGCTCAACATTACCAAAACTTAGTGTTTCTTTTCCCACATCCAACACGAATTGGTTCTTCTTCATGAAGTCCATACCCAAAATAACTTCATCGACAATATCGGCCACCAAAACTTCGTGACAGAAGTTTCTTTTACCAATTCGTATGGTTACCTCCGTTTTCCCTTTGATCTCTGCACTTTCGTCGATTGCTGTTTGCAGTTTTAACCCGCCAATTGGATGAAGTTCATTATCTAATCAGCCCGCACAATCGTCCGCGTTGCCCCCGTATCTAACGTTATCACACTAGATCTGCCATCAATTTCTACACGTATTGTCAAACTATCTCCATCTCTCGCCAATCGGGAAACAGGGATGAAGATCATGGAGCAATCGGTTGTGGGAGTCAGCTTTCGCTCCTTAAAGCTGACTCTTACTCGTTCAACGCCTGCGATCTTGCAGGACTCACCTTCTCTTCTACTCTTTTGTTGTCCTCGAATTTCCCAGCAATCTCGTGATATATGACCTAGTTTATCGCAGGCCCAACATCTGATCTTATGGTTGCTATCCCGGAACCTCGTTGATGTTTCATTTACTGCTCGTTTCTCATTATATCTCGAGCTATAGTTCTCTGGTTCTACTTCGACTCGTCGCATTTTAACTGCTGGTTTGATTATGTTAAAGGCAGTTTCGTTTGTTAAGGCACAAGCGATGGTCTCGGCAAATGTTGTTTTTGATGCTAACACTACCGCTCGTCTGGTTTCTACGTCACGAATTCCATCAGTAAACGCATCAATTTTAATTCTTTCCGTGTATTCGGGACCCATATTAAAGTGGGTGAGGAGCACCAATCGCTCAATGTCTGCTGCAAAGTCCTGTAGAGTTTCACCAATTCTTTGTAAACGACCCTTGAGCTCCATCCTATATAGCTCTCGTTTATGGTCAGCACCATATTTTCGTTCTAAAGCTATCATGATTCGATCATAGTTCCCGCGTTCGGTTTCTGGAATGATCTGCAACATATCTGCCGCACCGCCTTTTAATGTCACTATGAGAGCTGCGAAAATATCAAATTCATTCCATCAGGCATATGCAACTGGATTTGATATTATAGTTGCACAGCGTTCGTATATATGATGTGAGTCAGATTGCAACAGTTCTAGCGCATTATAGAGCTTTTATCTAAAATTTGTTCGTTTCATAAATTTATGTTATGGCGTGACGATCATTGTATTTGTGAATATCGATTTCATATTTGATTGTGAACGCCTCTAACATTCCCAACTCTTTTGTAAATTGCTTTTTCCATTACATTACTATTTAAAGTGTTGACGTCGGTATAATGGGCTCCCATGAATTTGGCATTTTGACAGAAGATTATAAATATGTTTAATCAGCAACAATATTAGTTTGGACTCTATTGACCATGCGTATACTGTGGTGGTCTAGGATTCACGTGACGGTTAAAAGTGAGTGACGCTTTAAATTGATTATGATTTGATTATAATTCAACCCTTCACCGATGACTGAAAATGTGGTTAATTGTAATTAAGCATAGAGTGATGTTGCCTTAGTGCTGAAATACATGATGGTTAGCAGAAGATACTTATTTAATTTGACCCATTGATTTCATTCTGATAGCATGGTAGAATTATTCGCATAGAATGCTCGTACGATAACTGGTAAGGTATATATATATAGTTATATATATATATATATATATATATATATATATATATATATATATATATATATATATATATATATATATATATATATATATATATATATATATATTGTTTCATCAGTTCATATTTTCCTTTATCATAAGTGATTTTGAGTTAAAATTATATGGGCGAATTCAGATCGGGGGTGACTGTGCTGGACATTGAAATATGTTTCTTTAACTAAACCTAGCTTACGCTACTCTCGAGTTATGCTTCAGGTCATTATCTAGTCGTCAGACATGGCGTATTCAGAATATCTGAGAAACACGATATTTAAACTTTGGACATAGAAACAGCCGCTGTTAAACGATCTGTTATCTTACAAATTGGACCTGCGTCGTAGAACGAAAAACCGTCCCATACAATTACAGAACCGCCAACATGTTTAATTGTTGTTTCTTGTACTGTGACGACAAACTTGTATTCTAGATGGCGTACATAATGTCGACCTTTAAACCCAAACAATTTCACTTTTGTTTCATCGGTCCATATTATTTTCGTCGTTATGCATCGGCAAAATTAATCCGTGCTTTGATTTTTTTTTGTTATAGAAAATCGACTTTCTGACGGATGATTACAGTTGAGCAATTAAGGTTTTGACCTTTTCTTTACGTGATCTAGCCAAATAACAATATTTTGTTCAAAGTTTTATAAATTTAAATTATAATTTAAATTTTGTAATAGACGACATTACTGTTGCTCTCACCTGCATAATTAACAATTTGAAGCAAACTCAATAAACGTTCATGAACAAAATACACATAGTGTCCGAGAAAAGTAATGAAACCGAATGCTTGATGATTGAAATCGAAATCTTAAAACCTAAAGGGGTCAGATTTAAAATAAAATTCTTCAAACTCGTCGATTCTCCTGCGGCAGTACGATACTTTTCCTGCTTTTGCGCAGTAAGAATTAGATGAGATTCTTTCCTATCTGGTATCTTATCCAACCCACGGCATGTACACAGTGTTTTGCAATTACACGTAAAAAATATTTTATTTGATAAATAATAACGTTAAAAATGGTAAGCTGCGAGAGATGGAGATATTGGAGCAAGAGATATTGGTTTCGAATCCTAATAGGATGCAAAAGAAATTTTCTTACAGTATCTTATACGATGGATCTGTAAATGAACACACCTGTGACGGGGAGTCTCTGGAGTGCGGAATTCCGTGTTAGTTCTATATGCTGCCGTGGAAACATGCCATGAGTAGACTGTTCTTCGTAAATCAGACCTAAAGTCGTAGGTCCTCAATTTGACTATTTACCGGCGTAAAATGGACATAAATAAGCGATCATTCGGTCCAGATTAGCATATATATTGTGACTGAGCCAGGGTACTTACTGTCATTTTATTTAATACACAATATCAGGAATTATCAATAAATTTATAATGAGAACTGACATTCACCGTCATGATCATAGCATTTTGAGTCATTTAATACAAGAACATGCCTTATACTGGGCACAAATTGTATCCGCGACCAATATCCCCAGTATTGCTGTTGCAACCCAACTGTTGGATTTACCAACCCTAGTCACAATTCATTTTAAATGTGAACCAGGTATCCGAATGTATGTACACACGCATATCTAACAAATATTAACTCCAAAGCGTAAATATTTTTTTAACGTTTTTGCTTTATTTAAATTTCAGAATACAATAAAAAAATAATTATTTAAAGATGACATGGTTGTATTATATAGAAAAACCACTGAGGTAAATGACTATGGAGGCGATATCTTCAAAAATTAATGACAGCGAAAAAATGTAGAAAGAGAAAGAAAAAATATTCTTTCTTTTTCTTGAAACTCGAAATTCAGAAAATCAAATTTTAATTAAGTTCAAACGTTGTTCCGGGTTTACTTTAAGAATATGACAACACCGTGGATACTTATAACTGACACTGTTAAATTTATCGTATTTTTCCATAGTATATTGTAAGAGCGAGAGGTATATATAAAATGAAGGACACCACTATAATAATAGTCTCTACCATTGTGTTTGTTTGCTTTCAATGTTAATTTTATAAAATACTCTCTCCATATTTGAATTTTGATGTAGTTCTGTGTTGACGCATAGATGTCACTAATATTTATCATTTTGTTAAAAATTGTGTGTAAAAAATACAATTATAAAAGAGTTGGCTTTGATTTTCCCATCAGCCCAGTTGTTCTAACCCTGATATCTCAAAACTTACCTGTTTCAAATAGATCATATTTAATTAACCAACAATAATTATTAAAAAATAAAAATTCCAATATTTTTATATTAAATAATTTTCATATTTATTTCATTTGTTTTTTTTAATTATTTTGATTTTTTTTAATTTCATAATTTTTCTTCTTATTTTTCCTTTTTTTGTTTTGCTTTTTGTTGTATATGTTCAATGTCTTATAATTAAATATATTAACATATTTTTTGTTGTAATTTATTAATAATTTCTTTATTTGTTTAAATTTAATCATAATAATAATAATATTTTTGTTTTAATAATTTGTTCATTTAATATTAAACAATATTTTCATAATAATAATAAAATGTGAGGGGACGAAAAAAAATAAATTAAATATTTTTTTTAATTTTAATTTTATTTTTATGTTCAATTTGTATACGATTTAATTAAATTTAATTGTGTGTGTGTGTGATAATTAAACAATTTAATAGAGAAGATATAATTTATATTATGAATATATGTATGATAATGACGATACGACGGAAAAAGGAAAATGCGAGGAGGATACAAAATCCGTAAATTACAAAAAAAACAAGAAAAATTATTAAGAAATCGGTTTATATGTTTAATCAGCATTAATTAATGAAAATAAATGGAAAAGAAATAATTTAATGAACTTAAAAAATAAATAAAATAATTTTATACATTTATATATTTTATTGCTTGTTTATTTTTTTTTTAATTTTAATTTTTTATCCTTCAAATAAAGTAAAATTAATAATATTATTTATATTTTAATTAATTATATCACAAAAATTATAAAAATTTAAATTTTTAAGGATTATCATTTTTTTTTGTTTTTTTTTTAAATAGTGTATGTAGTTTGTAAATTAAATTAAAATTATAATATTTATATATATATTTATAATATTTTGTTGTTGTCATTTTTAAATTAGATTACACATGATATTGTGATAATAATAATTATATAATTAAAAAATAAATTTAGTTTCTTGTACTCAAAGTACGATTTTATTTTATAATAATTAATTATAATTTATTTTGTATTTGTTTTTTTACTAATAAAGATATAATTAATAATTTTACTATTTAAATTGTGTTTAATTATTAATATTATTTTAATTAATTAATAATAATCTCTAATAATAGTTTTTTTTTGTTTTATTTAATAAAATTTTAAATTTTTTTATTTTCCTTTTTTATTCAATTAAATTTATTTTTAAAAATTTTAATTTAAATAAATATAATACAGTTTTATTTTATTAAATATAGCTTAATTTTGTTTATTTACACAATAATTAAATTGGAAAAATAATTTAATATATAAAGTAGTTTTAATTAAATTTAAGAAACCAAATTATTTAGAGGACATTTTTGTTTAATACATACATAGTTTATATATTGCATTTGTCATCCGTCCGGGTGTGTGTTTTGTGTCTGTGTGTATGTGGGTGTGAGTGTTTGAGTAAATTAATTAATTTTCTTTGGTTAAATTATATAGAATTTATTTATTTATTTACTTGATTTATTTATTTACATTTTTCTTTTTACTTGTTGCACTTTTGTTTTAAAATTTGAGTTTATTTGAATTAAAAGTTTTTTGTTTCACTTAAAGTTTGTTTTTTGTTTCACTTACACATTAATAATGTTTGTTTTAATAAAATAATTTATTATGTATTATATGCATTCACGAGATTAATTTAATTTGAGGTCATGCATCGTCCAAATCAAGTATTATATTTATATCACTGTCGTTACCGTCATCGTCTTTGCTACTAGGACTGTCAACACGTTTTTTCGACATTTTATTATTGAGCATATGTCACTGATCGGTCGACTTGCCGCCATCATCGATCAGCCCATTTTGTTGCATTTCTAATCCGTTCACCATTTGTTCGATGCTTTTCAGTTCGGATGGACTGCTAGCCGTAATTATTGGTGTTTGTATACTGGGCTGTGTACTGGCCTGGGTTGTGGCGGCGGGCGATGGTGAAACGGATAATGGACGTGGCGGCGAATTTGATGTGGGACGAGGTCGTGGACTACTACTTAAACTACGCGGACCTGATTGATTGCCACCACCACCACCCGGCATGACGGCATCAAATGCCGAACCAAGGCTACCATGTAAACTATACGGCGAAAAACGATGTCCTTTGAGACCGTGTAGTGGTGATGCGGCCGCATGAGCTCCATAGTGGCCGAATAGTGCGGGATGTTGGGCAGCAAGCGCTAACTGAGCATTAAACAATAGTCCAGGATTCATGGCGGCTGCCGCAGCCGGATTATGTAGCAATGACAAATGGTGCGGTGGATAAAGCCCCGACGGATATAAATAAGGCAATAAATGTGGTGGCGGATGAATTGGTGGTCCTACTGATATATTTGGTGATGGATATGATGTACCCGGTCCATTGTGATCTTTTGGGCTGCCCGACGTTGGTCGAAATGCGCCCATACTACCAACCGCCGAATCGGAACAATTCGAATCGCTACCATCTCGTTCCGATTCATCGGGCTGCAAACGTCTTCTTAAGGCTTCCTCGGCAGCTTGCGTGTCGCCCGCTAAATTGAACCACGCTGAAAATATATCGTATAAACCTAAGATTAATACTCTATCTATTGCAACGCGTTCACTACTAAAAACTCACCCGAATGTGGATGCGAATGCAGCTGTGATAAATGATGGCCTAATGGTAACAATGGACTTTGCGGTGGTCCAACCACATCCAGCAGCTTATCATCGTCGTCGTCGTTGCGCGACGATCGTTGATGATCTAGTTGATTGCGTGAGGAACTTAAATGTGATGAATTGTGTTTATCCGAATCGTTGGGATTCCGTTGGGCAAGTAGTGCTTGTCTAAAAATATAAAATGAAACCAAATGTTCATGTTACACAAACCAACTTATACAATAAAATGTCAATAGGTTAGAAGAAAATAATGATATAGAAGACGGGAAAACTAACATGACTTTTGTAAGACTTAATACTCGATGAAAAACTATGTACAATAAATTCTAATCCTATTAAAATTGCTGTACATACACAGTTCATGCAATGCGAAAATCAATTTTTTATAAACATTTTCTAACCCTTTGTGTCATGCAATTTATTATATTTACACGGTATCGTAACGAACACACAATGTTTTAGGAGTGAGATAACAATTAGAATTTATTCGATTTTACACGATTTTTGTTACCATTTTGGTGTGACAATTTTTTTTTGTATTTACAATTGGATTAGAAATGAAATTCATGTAAGTTTGTACTTTACAGTTGTTTTTTGTTTCAAGTTCATTACAAAAGAGCTTTCATTGTTAAATTAATTATATATGTTTTGTATGTTATTATTATGTGTTCAATGGATTACCTTATTTTTGCTGCAGCAGTTAGTGGTGATGATGTTACATGTGATGAGCTGAATAAGAAGGAATTGAAGAAAAATTAGTGTTAAATCTAAAGAAAATATTTTATTTATTAGTAAGTTTTTCGAATTAATAGATATTTATTTGATCGGTTTACACGGATGAAATGTCAAACGCGAAACGAATCGTCTTCATTAATTATATATGCTCGACTGTATAACTCCAAAAATAGCACCATCAAAAATAGTTCCTCAGCATAAATATTTCTTCTTATCTAATTGATCAATAACCGCCCAGGTGTCGTAGTGGTTAAAGCAGTGGCAATTGGTGCGGGAGGTACCAGGCGCAAATCCCGATCCGGGGCAAGATACAAAATGGCTTTTACACCATCGATCGTTTGGGCAGTGCGATCGGTGGTGTATAATGAACATATCTGGATCGCCTATCGTGTTTAGAATCCTCGGACCGACCCATCGTCTATGTCAGTACTATAGGCTGACATGGAACTATGCAATGTGCAGACGGTTCTACGAAAATCGGACCTATATCCGTTTATAGAGTGGTATCACAATAGACCAACCGCCGGTCTAAGTGCGCGATAACAGCCACATCAACATTTTTGAATGAAAATATAATCTTACGAGAGGTAAAAATGTTCCTAATGACAGCTCAGAATAATGAGATTGGTAACCTTCTCGTAAAGGAATGAATCGTACCCATTGGTTATGTTCCTTTAAAACACATTTCTCCTCCATGACGAAGGCTCGATGATGAAGACCGTTTGTGACATCCTTCCCAAATAATCGCTATCAATTCCGAAATATTTTTCGTTTTTTGAATGAAGATCTGATTATGTATAAGGTCTAGAGAATGAGATGGGGCTAGCAGGAAGTGTTTATCAGTTGCTTTTGTTCTCCTTGCACAGCTCGCAGTTTCCATTGCTCCTATTTTACGTTCGGTACATTTGATAAAAAACAGTGTCCAGTGAGAACAACCAACAAGACTCTCAAAGTGCAATTGTCATATAGTTCAATAAGAATTAGGATATTTTCTGGTAACTTATTCAATGTTAAGATTTGACATAAGCGACATGTGATGAGCTTGTTCCATTTCTGCTAGCAGACGCCGTTAAATTGATCATCGATGTCCTTTTTAGGAGATAACGTAACGACTAAGGCTGGCTCAGATCGCACAAAAATGGAAGATATACCCACTCGTGCCAAATTATCAGCTACATGTTGATACCCATGTGACAGAGACACCAGTGAAGTCTTACTTCCCAAATCGATTTCGATGCAACGAAGCAGATTAAAATATCTTATAGAAGATGCAAATAATACGGTCTTTGTAGTTTATCTCGATATTAGCGAGTGCTGCTCACAAAATTACTGTAATTTCGTACTGAAAAACGGTGGCGTACCTACCAAGGGGATAGATAATTTAACATCAGGATTAAGAACGTATAGCTTGGTACTAGCCAGATTACTGTGTATTTGCTAAATCTTCACGGTATTCTATCACAACAGCAACGCTTAACTTTCGACAAGAATATTAAACCCAACGATTAACGTAGGCCAAATAAACAAGGCTCAAATGTAATGTGGCTGATAAAAATAAACAGGGTTATGTTCACTGTTGCTAATGGTTATATAATCGGACAGTATGCAGAGAAGTTCTCATGCAATAACTAATTTCGTTATAAGTAACTTTAAACATTAGGAGGCTGGTAAATCTTTGTACGAGAAAGATTTTGGAATATATATTTTCACTATATACCTTCAAATTTCAATCACACTGGGTACGATTCTGGGCAGTAGACAAACTCAAAATAAAAGGCCATAAGTGATAGAATGATGAAAAATGATGGAATTGGTCCTTTTTTTAATGGTCCTTATTATGATGACTTTATCTTAAATTTTTTCATCCGAATGCTTATGTAAACTCTTATGTAAAATATTGATAGCAGTTTAACGTACATGCCCATAATTGGATTGAATGGACGTTTGGTAAGATTAATCCAATTTTAAGGAGGCTAGATTTTGTAAGAAGCCTTAGAACAATAGAGTAGTGAAGAGGTATGAGAGTTTTCGAAACTAACAAAGCAACCATTTTTGAAGCTATAATCAACAGAGATCTTTGAAGCCTGGAGTCAGGTAGTTAAGAATAATTCTAAGGCTTGAATAAAGACGAAAGTTTTCTATATAGAATAATAATTAGTGGCCAATTGTAATAAGTGGCCAATTGCAGGGCTTTGTGCTTAGTTTCAATTAAACTGTTTGTAATAAAATCCTTAACTTGATACTTTTTAACCAGCACATACTGTGTACTCATTTCAACGTCCGCAAAAAAACGTCCGCACCAATTTAGTGATTTTTGGACTAGTGGTCCATAGTAGTGGTCGATAGTAGTTTTATAACTTTACCTACAATCTGTATAACATCAACACAATTAAGTGGGCTTTTAGCCGAAATTGTATCAATTGGGAGTGTTACGCCTTATAGCCAAGTCCGTATACATCACTATTGGAATGTTTTTGTAATTTCATCTTTCATATAAAGTCAAGATAAGAGTGGTTTCGTTCAAAAAAACATTCTGTCGTCCGGCCTTGAAGGTCATAACCTAGCATAATTACAATCTGATCATATGCCTTCAGATTTTACTTTATGCTCGACTGAAATATAAATCTTAATGTGTAAGTTCTAGACGATTTGCCATCAAATATATGAGTCTTTACTCGGCGACTTTTATTTTTTCCGTCTATATGTCGATAATTAGTTGATGACGTAAACAACGTAAACAACGTCGACAATGTAGATAATCTATGGAGTTTCTCGAAATCGTTAACCTACTTTGATGGATTATTTATTATCATAACAAAGTTTATTTTTACGTTGTGGTCTTTTAAAAATTATTCTGTTCTAGCGTCTGTCGATTATATCTGAACGTGAAAAATTTGTAGATGATGTCTTGTTACTTGCGAAATTGTTTCGGGATGAAGAGATCGTAACAGTTCGGAACTGATATTTTAATAACTGCCTTCGACCCAATTTTGATTTATTTTCTTCTTCTAACGTCAGTAGCCCTCAATGTGATAAATGTGTTGAATAATCAAATGTAGGTGTTATACCTGCTAAGGACCAATTATGTTCAATTTTCTAAAAATTTTATAATACGTTATCACGTCAGAACAAATCCGTTGAGACCATTTTGTTCCTGTTGTTTTTGAATGTGGAGAGTAGTGATAGGGATTTAAATTTTGCGATCCTGGTGCGGGTGTTGGATAATTGGTTTCTTTTTTCAATGGCAATTAGTAGTATGTAATGGATTGAGAGCGACACATTACGAATGGAACAGGTCTGAAATGTAATGTGTTTGACCACATTTGTATTTGCAACAGGTTACCTTTGTTGAGAGAGTGCACTCTCATGGTTTCACGTGCGGTCTATTTTGAACACATTGAGAGTTCAACAACTCAGCAATGAGCGCAATGAGCAAGAGTTGTCTAGAAGAGTTACCCTATTGCTCCTTACGACCTTGGTCAACTATGCCACATATATCACAAGACTGTCATTGAATACCCTCAAATACAAACCACAGAGTTGTTCTTAAATTAATTAAAACAGGAATTATTATTAAAATCAATAAATAAATAAGTGTTTGGAATTTTATTTACTGGCAACATCGCAATGTGGATTAACGAACAAAATGGACCATAAAAAAGCAGAGAATATATGATGCTGTACTCTTTATTAATGAAGTGAAATATGATTAGAATTGGTGAGAATCCAGTAACCTTCGCAATTAGAACGAGTTCATCCATTACTCGATCTTTTTAAATAAAAGAATATTTCAGGATTCCAATAAAAACTTTAACAGTGTTAAAAGAACTAACAGTGTTGCCTCATTAGACTGAATCATTATACAGATCAAACGTATGTGCTTTCAAGCTACATCCAATCGGTTCTGAATGTGAGCCATCTATTCTGTTATAATTAATAGTTTACGGTCACCTTGCTACCAATCCAAAGGACTGTCAAAAATTTGACAGTTTATTAACATCAATATTTCACGTTAGTTGACTAAATTGTGGTTAAATAGGTTGTTAGAACTAGGGATTCCAAAACCGGTTTCTGAATTCCGGTAAAACCGGTTTCTGGACCAGTTTTTCAAAACCGAAAACCGCTTTTAAATTTCTTCAAACCGGTTTGAAAAGATTATTGATCTTTTGACTCATAAATTATTGGAATATGATTTATATTTATTATATGTGCATCTGTTAGGTGAAAAGTAGGGAAATTAACTGGAATCGACCAGCAACTTAGTTTCGTCCACGGAATTTAGTTGGCCGTCTTAAGTGTTCTCTGTCAAAAGTGTTATTCCGCGAATACTGTTAATGACAATGGGGTAGAGTACTAGTGATAGAGACCCAGTCGATCGCGATACAGATTATTATTTTTTTATTACTATTAAAGTTGGCTTAAAGGTTCCGCACTCAATGCCATGAAGAGCCCATGGTGCTTAGGAATTCATCAAAGCACACAGGTGCTTTCTGCAATCGTAGCAAACTGGAGCAGTTTTAACCAGGGCAGTGAAGACAGTTGATTAACAGGAATATTCCTGAAGTTGAACACAGGGGATCTTATGGGGTCGAAAGCCGGACAGGTGCTGATGAAGTGTAGGCTGTCATCAACATTCTCAAAACATTCGTCGCATACGGCATCACTAGCAAGACCCATGCGATGAAGATGACTTTTGAAACGGACTTTTGATGACTTTTGGATTAAGTCCCCTTATAAAGTATTTTGCCTTACGGCAAGGAGGGGTAGTTGACCACGTCAGTTTTAGGTTCGATAAGGTAACGGTTTTGATTGTTTGTTTCAATGTGTGAAGAGGTACAGGAGCAGCTGGTTCAGGGCCTATGGAACATAAGCGAGAACCAGTTTAAGCCAAACATATACAGATAATGAAAATAAATTTGTGTTACAAGAGACAGAAACTGACGAAGAAGATAATTTCAATCTCGAACAAATCTTTGGTGCTTCTTTTGATGGCGATGATAGTATGGAAGTAGAGATTCTTAAACATTCTCACTGACTTTCTTTAATTTTAAAAGTTAATTAAGAAATGTTGTAGAAAGGTTGTTCTTATTTTCAGACGATACCAAGAAAAATGATATTCTCCAGAAATGTGTCAAAATACAATTCCGGCATGATCTAAATTTATTTTTATATTCCAAAACAAGATGGAAACGTAATGATGTTGGAACGATTTTATCTTTTTCGTACAAGCATACTCTCCGAAGAAAAGTTACAATTGCTTTCAAAAGTAATATCGATTCTCTTGACTGTTAAGCTAGCAGTTGTCTATTAAGGGAATGTTAGCACGATTGCGTCGATAAATCACAATTTTCAATGATGAAGGAATGCGTGGCCATTATTACGATTTAGTTTACTTGCCAGGTTTGTACTCTCTAAGAATAATGGCCTTTTTGTAATTAAACATTTAAGGCACAGTCTACTACTATTTCATTGTATTGATAGTACAAACCCCATTCAAAACCATAATTTATAGACGCGAGATTCATTTCACGCCGTAAAATACCAAACCTATTCGTATATAAAAACACTTAACAATATATGCAGCACACGATATGTGTAGACAATATATTAGCTGATATGTTGAATATGCCACCCTTTCAATCTATATATATATACATATATGTTATGTACATACATATGTATCGAAGAATATATAAAAAATTTAATCAACATCGAAACATAATACAAATTTTTATTTGTTTTTGCCATAAACATAAAATTTACATATTTTTGCATATATGGAAAATTAAACAAATTTTTTTTTAAAAATAACACTAACCTAACCTTAGAAAACCTAACGATAGATACGACTATATATATATATTGTCTATATATATGTAGAGAGAGAGTAAATTGATCTAATTTAATTCTAGATACAACTCTATGAATTTTTAATTTTTTTCGAACATGAACATAAAACATTTTTTTTTATTTTGTAACATAAATTTCAACAATACATACACACACACATATGAACTATTCGCATATATATCGTGAAACTCTATCTAGCTATCTATCTATAAATATATAATATCAATTGAATTTAAAATGAGTATTTTACCAATCCTTGTACATTAAGCTCGACGATGATACACCAATTCCACCCAAAAATGTATAATCAACAATGGAACTAAACGAACACTCTAATTTTATTCACCACCGCGCGCACAAAACATCATTTCTAGAAACGTCGTGCAATCTTCACGAGTATGTAAATTAGGAACGTAAATGTTAAATAGAAAAAACCACGCCCAGTGCTTTTGTTCAATTCCTTTATCCTGTTTCAAAAATTTATTTACATATATAAAATTTTAAATTGTCCTTTTTTTTGTGTGACTGTGTGTGTGTGTGTGAATCCAAATTTTCTTTTCGGGGAAAACCTAAAAACAAAAACGTTCATGGTTTTTGCCATAATTCGATATCTATGTAGGAAGATAAAAGTTTTTCCGCACACTTTGTATTCTCGTCTCGGGCGTTTGCCGCACAAACGACACGATGTGTGCTGCTTCGTTATATATGTATACAGAAGAGGATGCCTATGTACATACTCTCGTATATATGTACAAAAGGATATATTTTATTTTAATTTTCAACAGCGTTCGAGTATAAAAAAAAAGGAGATATCAACTCGGTTACAACACTGTGTCGTTCTGGAGCAATAATAGTAAATTAAATTGTCGGAATTTTTTTCTTTCTCGTTCGTTACTTCGGTGGAGGGAACTGACTGGAAAACTTAATTTAATTTATATAAACATATTTTATTTTTATGGGAATTCTAATTTATGGTACATACACCGTATATATAGAGCTTGGTGCGTTAATAAAATTGTTTGGTGGGTGGAAAAATTAATCGAGGAGTTTTTTTTTTATTTTCATTTCAATAAATATATAATTATATCCTCTGTCATAAGGCGAGATCCTAACTCTCGAGTAGTTAAACAAATTAGATTTATTATATAGAAAATATATTTGTTGTATTTAAGATCGACTAATGGGCTTGGAGTTTAGATATGATGGGAGAAATGATACGCTGTATGCGTTTATTACACTAACTTGTGTTAGTGACAAAACGTCTGTGGAAACTAGATCGTGTCTTTTACTAGTAGTCAGAACTAAGGCTTATAATAAAATCGTCCTATATCTTCAACTATGTTTCAGCTGTATGCCAATCAACTGTGCAATTTTGAATTTGTCGTTTAGTCCTTGTACTAATGAGGCCTTCTCTTCCTTCTTAGTAAGCTTAGTGTTTGAAGTCTAACAAAACTTTAAATAGAAAGTTGCTCAATACCGAAGATAGTTGTTCAGTACGGATTTATTGAGTAGAGCTAATTATGTGTTGATCGACATTTTCCTTCAAAAAATGTACTTTTGAATAGTTTAATCCCAAACTCTACCCCTAAGTTCAACAATATTTGGTTTGTGATTCCTAAGTTACGAAAAATATTCTGAGAGCCAATAAAATTTTTATTGATGATTGAATTTGCCTCTTCTGGATGACTGTAGTTTGTCAGAAATCTGAGAATATTAAATCTATAGCAATAAATTGGATCGTTATTGACCAATTTAAACGAAAAGATGGATGAACAAGAGATGTGATATTTTTTCCAATCAGATGATGAGCAATACTATTAGATAGTTTGCTCAAGATTCAACGCAAAGCCGTAACTTTAAATGACCTCGAAATCCAATTGATGTATTTGGCATGCAAAATTTTAAATCTGAACAAATTAGTGATTTCATCTCCGCAAATGAATAATTAAAGACTCTGAAATTATTCTCTGAAGATAAATACTATTCAAGATGTTGTGGCTATTGGGAATACAAAATAATGAACTCGTGCAAGCATCAATAAGTCAAAATGAAGCGGTGATTTGAAGTGAAAACTAACAACGGATGCAGTATTAATATAGTTACGACGCCGGTTCTAGCTCATTGCTTAAGAGAGTTTCTGATCACGGTGCGGTATCGAGTTCGATTCTCGCGGTTTATCAAAAATTAACATGCCACGAATGACATTCAAAGCAATTTGTGTAAAAAACATTCGTTGAGCTCGTGTACCAATACGTGTAAGGTCTAACAAAGGCATCAATCAAAACTGTTAGTATACCACGTCTTAAGCTATGCGCATCCGTCTTGCTATCCAAATTATTGGTATCTGTTGTGTGTATACCAAACCGAAACTCAATTATAAATATTAGTGGGAAGATTCTTAACATTCAGAGAGTAGATTTGTACACCCACAAATATCGGGTGCTCGACGAATTTATCGACAGTGTAATACTGAAAATACATCCTGAGTGACGTCACAATTTACATATCTGTTATTAAGCCATTTATATTATTTTTCCAATACTAGCTGATGACCATGGACTATCTTTAACTAAGTGAACCTTAGAACCATTTGATTCCATGAAATCATAAGCCAATATTCTTGTTCACAAAAGGTTCATTCCGTGCACTCCATGATACACCATTCTAAGCCTTAGAGACATTCCAATGACCTTGACAATTTAAGGTGATATCTTTTGAGGATGAATGAGGAAAAAGCAGTTCACATAGACGTCCATATATAAGTCACTTACAATTTACAATCGTTTTTATGTTTTTATGCTTTTAACGCCTGCAAAGGAATGCTCAATACATTAATATACATACAGCAAAATAAATCCATATGGTGGCCTTAATAAAAACCTGAAGCGATTAGGAAGGTAAACGCACTTCAATGAGAAAACCATTTTTGAAAAATTAAGTATTTTGTTGTAACGGGTTTTCATTTGGGACTTGACAACTTTGATTTTTCACTGTGAACGTCATTTTAAACCAATAACGAGATTGACAGTGTCAATAAATTCAATAAACACAGTATTTTCATCATGATGAAGTTTACGAGCGAACAACATTTGCAAATAAATTCGTATAATCGTATAATTATGATTCTAATTGACAATCAATTTATAGTCGAGTCATAAAACTTGAGTCTAAGTATTCGCTGCTGAATGTTTCCGTATGCCAGTCAAATAACGGGTTGGTCAAATCAATATAGTCAATTCCACGCGGCTTTCTCAAGAATTGGGCGGCATCGCTCAGATCACACTTTGACGAATTTTTGCGAAATCTTGGCTTGGCCCTTAAAAGATCGGGTTAACTGAAGAACTAAAACAAATCGATCATATGAAGTGACGTAAGTTTTTAGATTGGGCTTTTGAAAATGTTGGATGACCAATTTCATCGCAAAATCATATTCAGTTATGAAACGCATTTTTGGCTAAACAGCTTCGCCAACAAACAGAATATGCACCATTGGTCAGGTGAAAACCTTCGTGTGCTTCAAGAAACACCACTTCATTATAACTGTATGGTTTGGTTTTCATGCTGGTGGTGTAATTGGACCCTTTTTTGACCATCACTTTACATGACCTAGACATTAATAATATATGGTTTCAACAAGGTGGTGCGGCATGTCACAAAGCGGGTCTAAAAATTGGCTTATTGTAATTTAATTTCGATGAACGCGTTATATCCAGAAAAATGTCCTGTCGATTGGCTGCCTAGATTTAACACCTCTAGACTTTTATTTTATGAGGCTACGTTAAATCATTGATCTATGCCAAGAAGGTAGCATCGCTAGAAAAACTCAGAGCTTATATTGAACGAGAGATATCGGTCGTTTCCGTCAAAATGTGTCGTTGAGTCATTATCGTAAATAAAAAACGAATACTGTGGGCCATAAAAGGGTTAAAGCCGTACAAATCGGCTGGACCGGATCGGATTATACCGGCAGAAATCCAGAACAACTTGGGGATTATCCTCCCGTGGTTGGAGGCGATCTTTAAGGGTTGTTTAAAGTTGGTCTGCATTATTAGGCAATTGATGGAGGTCAGGGTGGTTTTTATTTCGAAAGCGGGAAAAGGATCGCATGGATATCCAAAGGACCTAAGACCTTTAACATTATCATCCTTTCTGTTGAAAACCCTGGAAAGGCTGGTAGAAACACATATTAGTATGAACTTAAAACAGGAGAAATGGTCAGCCTCTCAACATGCGTACTGTAAGGGTAAATCAGTAGATACGGCCCTTCATGCCTTGGTACGCAAAATTGAGAGATCAATTCACTCAAAGGAGTATTGTATGGTAGCTTTTCTTGATTTTGAGGACGCCTTTAATAACGTTCACACGGATGTAATCCTGAATGGATTATCGTTCATGGAAATGGAATCCTCCATAATCAAGTTGATCAGTCATATGATGGGAAGCAGGACTGTATGTAAACTCAGAGTTGGGGAAGGAAACAATAAGAAGGCGAGTGGTTAGGGGAACCCCACAAGGGGGAGTTCTGTCTCCTCTTCTCTGAAACATGGTGATCAATGGATTAGTTCTGGAAGGGTATAGCAGTGGTTGCCTACGCTGATGACGTGGCGATCATGGTATCAGGTAAATGTTTACCGACCATTAAGGAGGTAATGCAGAATGCCCTTCTTATTATTACAAGATGGGCCAGTAAATGTGTACTGGGAGTCAATCCATCTAAGACTGAGTGAGCTGGTACTCTTCACTAAGAAATATTAAATTCCGGCAGTTGAACCCGTAAATGGCACTAAACTGGCCTTTACTGATAAAGCGAGATTTCTGGGTGTAATCTTAGACAGTAAACTAAGCTTGAAGCCGAACATATTGGAGAGAATCAGCAAAGCTACGACGGCGATGTATTCGTGTAGAAGTGCACTAGGCAAACGTTGGGGTCTCAGACTGGAGCTAGTACGCTGGATCTACACTGCCGTTGTAAGACGTGTTCTTATGTATGGAGTGGGTGTTTAGTGGCTAGCACTAGATAGAGTAACCTATAAAAAGATGTTAGAGAAGGTGCAAAGGATGGCCTGTATGCTCATAAGAGGGGTACTGAGAACAACACCTTCTCAGGCCTTAGAGATCATGTTACACCTTCTTCCAGTGGATATGTATGACAAACACAAACGGCCGTGTCTCAATGAAAACACCTTCAGGCAGGTCACTCGACAATAATTGGTTCGCTTAAGAAGGAAATGGCGAATCTTGATTATATTACACCGATATTATGCTTCGAAAAGGATTTTTCGAAAAGGTAAAACTTGAAACCTGAAAGGGCTAATGTTGGGAGGCCTACAGCGTAGCTTAGACTGGCTCTGAGGAAAAGAGCAGAAGCTTTAGCACTGAAAAGGTGGTTTAACACCCTCACATGCTAGAGAACGAGACAAATGAGGCCAAGATTTGATTCGCTCCAGGACCATAATATCTCTGGAGAGGAGAGATCTAAGAGAGATAATAGGAATATTAACGGAACACTGCATTTTCGGTGAACTTGCAAGGCTGGGTCTAGAAACAAATGACTTCTGTAGAAGCTGTATAGATGAGGAGAAGGAAGAGACAACAATCAATTGTTCAGTTTCTGTGCTCTTGTCCTGCACTGACACTAAGAAGGCATTTACACTTGGGTAAGTATGTAATGCAGAACCCTTCAGATCTTGCAGATATTCAGGTGCGGGGCATTTTACTCTACATAAGATGCTCAAGATGGTTCCAATAGAGTGTTAGAGGTATTAGAGGACTAAGAACTTAGCAGCCACTCTAACCTAACCTAACCTATAGTGGTTTAAATGTCAAAGCAGTCAATGGCCGAGTGGGTACAGTACGCGATATAAATGTAGAAGCAGTCAAAATAGAAGCCGAGAGTTGTTATCTTTTCAACACATCAAGCGATATTAACAGTCGATTTTCACTTGAGAAATATTTAATCTGATGAGGAAAGAGATAACACTATGCAACGAGCGAATCAACATCAGGGGAATACAGTGAATGAATAAATGTTGTGAGTAGAATGGAAAGATCGAGAATCCCAGTGATTTGTATAAAAGCAGTGTTTAAATAGTGAAGTGAAGGCTATGTCGCAGCCACTACTAGTGGCAAGCGACTATATAGTCTTGAATTAAAAATGAATAAGTAAAGTGAGATAAATTGTGTTTGTGAGGTTAGTGAGATAATTGAATAAGGTGAACTTTAACGAAACTTTGGTCGTTTTTATCTGAAGAGGCAATAATCTGGATACGAACCGTAAAAGTAGGTAACATAAGATTTCGACTCAACTTCTTGTAAATTCTATTTTCAGAATTAAGTTTAACCATATACCAAAACCTATTAAAAATTGAATCCCGCGTTTTATATTTCAACAACTAATTTAGACATTTCACAAATTGAATAATTCGATCCACTCAACTAATTTTAAATTATTCATTAAATTGCAATGAAAAATAATAATATTTTCAATTTATTATTATAAATATAATAAATGGGATAATCGTTATTTTATTGAAGAAAATTATGGCTGTTAGAACACACACAAGTATATATTTTTCAATTCAATTTTTTTTTTTTGATGTACGAGAACTAACAACAAAACACCCAACCGCACCAGTTATAAGACACACAGTAATAATGTATAGCATTAACATTTCAATTTCAATTATCTCACATGAATAACCGGAAAATTGGAAAATATTTTGTAAGGTTACAGTGCATATATGAAATAATCATATATATGAGCTATAACCCTAGAAACGAAAGGTTGTACTGTACACACATATTTTATATAGCTCAAACCTATAATTTTCATAATAAATATGATAATACGGTGATGCTACCCCATATCATCATGTACACATATATTATGTTTGCCTTGTAATTTTTCGATTAGAATTAGAATCCCATATATCCAGCAAAAAGGTTCAATTTTTTAACACTAATTTTTCAACAACATTTTTTCCAATTTATTATTCTAGACTCGTTCGGTAAATTTCCCAGTTTATAACAATCAATAATGTACATATATTTACTCGTATATATATATTGTATATAGTGGCGTTAACATCAAACGAACGAGCGAGTGCGTGACACACATTAAACACAACCGTGAGAAATACATCATTAAATTAGCAACATTGTGTCAAATTTCAAACCGCACTTAACTTTCGATTTATTGTGAAAATATTTTAACCCTTCTAATCTGTGCTCATAATATTTTTTGGTCCATTACTATTTTGCTATTAAATATTTTGACACAAAAAATAATCTCCCTTATATATATTATATCAAAATCGTTGACACGGTATAAATATCCTTTTCATGGTCTCGCCGTTGTGCTCGGTCTATTGTATATACGAGTAATTATCATCGAAATAATTGGTTACATAACATTTCGATGTCAGTTATTTTGTACGCGGTTAACCCTTTAAAATTAACTGTTGCACATGATATCCTGGCATATTTATATTAGAACCGTACTAAGTGCTCCCATGCTGAATTGCCTCGAGCAAAAATTCGATTATGTATATAACATCGTCGACCCAATATTTTGTGTGCATGTGTAACTTGATCCCATAAAACATAAATTAATTTCCGATCCCGATTAAACCAACGGATGATGGAAAATCACTTTGATTTGACAAACAAAATATTTGACACTTTGATTGATTCAACATTTTACTTAACTCGTGTGGTGTATGTACATATATGTAACGAAAGATGTAGAGTTTTATCCTTTGCGATTTGCTTTTTAAATTAAAAGATAAATAAGGGGATTTATACGAGATCTGTATACATACATACACATCGAGATAAGGATAATATTTGATTTTCGATTTAAATATAATAAGACAAGGATATACGGAAAAAGGATAATATGGTTTTAGTAAATATATCCTCTTGTCTATAAATGTACGCAGCCACACACACACACATCGAAGAAGATGTAATTGATTCTAAAATGTATGTTTGATCGAAATTGATTTTTTAATGAGCTTCGTATAATATTATATTTATACATGACCAATAGGGGTCCAATATATATGTTGGCGTTCTGATATGTAAGACGTATTTGTAAGGTAAAGATTAATCAAAGGAATTTTAATGAATATATTTTGATAAGATTTTGTTGTCAAAGTTACCTCCTGTGTTGCACAAAAATTAGACAATATCTGGGATATAATATTGTGGCTCAGGTTTTATCAAAACCATTGGACAACTAGAGAATCAGAATAGGACGTCTGAGCCATCCTACTCTGTTAGGGACTACAGCATTTTTTCTACCAAGGTCATCGCTGGTCTTCTCATTTACCATTTCCCTTGCCGGTTCCAGTCCAATGACATCCTCGTTATATCACTAAACGATTTCACCAGCATATGGCCAACCCATCTCCACTTTTGCCTCTTTATTTATGTTTCTATGTTTGATTCATTTGTTACAGTTAAATTTTAGCTAAGGTGTTGAGCCAAAAGTATTTAAGTATTCATCGAAGGCACTTGTTTACGAACACCTGTAGTTGCACTCTGACTTTATCTGTATGTGTCTGTCACGACACAAGAATTCCAAGCAGTATTTGAAATTTTGAACGTAGGTTGGGCTTTGTTAATGACTTCCTCTGTCAAGCAGCATCCATTAATATCATCAATTTGAACATTGTTTATTATGCGATCAACTTGGTTACCTAGATCTGATAGCTGTTGTATTTACTACTTCCTCACTCATAATGTTTCTGTGTGGAACATTAGGAAACGTGTCATTCAGTTTTCTCATAACATTATCCGACCTTGCCTTACTTCTCGATTTTTATAGTATCTCTCACTTTGTTTGCCCTCATATCGAGCTCAGTTTCCAAAATCCCGATACATTTCTTGTATGAGTTTAATCATTTCATTTGGGATGCCCATTCCACAACGAGCCTACCATAATGTGTTCTTATCGTATTAATGCGCATTCAAAATATAAAGAAGGATTCCATTCACTGAATTTCCCGTCATGATACGAATTGAGTAGATCTTTTCAGTGCAACTTCTTCCTGGTTGAAAACCAACCTGTTCGTTTCTTAATTTTGCATTGATTGTAGGTGAGATTCTATCAAAGAAGATCATTGCGAGTATCTTTATTGTTGTACTGACGAGAGAGATACCACTGAATTTTTGCAATGTCTTAGGTCATCTCTCTTGGGGATAATAATTGTCCTTCCTTCCATTTTTATTATGGACTACTAGAATTCTACAGTGCTTGGATTATTGGTGTTAGTGTGCTTGCCGATGTAGATGGAACTCCTTAAAATATTCCATCGGTTATACTGTCCAGTAGCCTTATTGTTTATAAAAGTTTTTGTCCAAAAAATTCATCGGCTGTTTAAAAGTGAGGAGAAGTGATTCATATAATTTATAACATAACAGGTTTAGATTTACTATAAGGTTCAATTAGACCACGTCATCCTTGTAGCAGAGATTCGGGGGTATTGGGTGCAATTCCCTGTTATGACTAAAAATAACGATTGGGTGATTTAATGTGTAAGTATATGTGGGTTGAACCGTGGACCCCAAATTGGTATTAAGTTCTGGATGATTTCCACCTGATTTAATTAAAATTTTAAGAGCACGGTGGTTGGTAGTCAGCATTATCTCAAAATAACTAACAAAACGAAGAAGAAAACCTTGATGTTACATTGTTGAGATGTGCATCGCTCAATGCCCCAGGAGACGAATGATTATCACTATGATTATCGAGCGTCTATCAGCTGTTACATTTTCCTAATGAAAATGTAACAGCTGATAGACGCTTTAAGCAAATTAAGAAGAATTTCATGTAACGAAGACCCTATCATAAGTATCAATCATCTCAGCTATGAGAGAATATGGATACCAGTCTTCCATATAACATAGCTATCACCACAACGCCATAGTTGTCACAGCTGTCAATGAACATTCGGCAATAGGTCTAATATTGGTCATTAATACCTCTAGAAGAGGGAACTGCTGTATGAAAACATGCTATATGTCAACAGATTTTGTGAAGTGAACTTATAAATCAGATCGATTAATGTTTAGATGCATTCACCGACTATGATTTAATGTGAGGCGGGAAAATTCTAAAGCCTGAGTTAGTCATAGCACTCTGCTTCAATATACCAATAAAATGTCAGAATTGCTTAGCTTAGTTTTGAGTAAGTGCTTCTAACTTTAAGCGGGTTAAAAAACATGTCGGTCTAAACATCTTTGCAATTTGTTTTAGAGATTAAGGCTCTCCCAACTTTTTCGCTGTTCGCTTATTTACGTTCTACTTTACTTTAATTACAGCAGAACCATCTGAACATTGTACAGCTCCAGGCCAGCCTATAGTACTGGCATGAAACATGGGTGGGCACATGAGTTCAGCACTCCAACAGGGAGTCATAAATGTGTTCCTTCACAACACTGACAATCAGATGATGAAATATCCTTTTTACATCCTGCCTCATTCAGTATTTGAACCGAGTACCTCCCGCTCCAAATGCCGCAGTTTTACAAAATAGCCCTGCTTTTCTTGGTAAAATATATACTGCATTTTTGGCCACTATCGTCAATTGAGGCATCGATAGATTCAATGCCTTCAGACCTATTCAGCATTTTACCTGGCAAGTTTGGAGGTACTACAACTTTGTACCCAAAATGTTTTGTAGTTTACAAATTTTCATTATTCTAAGGTTCAGTTAAGATAATTCTGGTTAGATTGGAACAGATCTAGCAAAGTTAGTCTCAATAAAGACTAGTATAAACCAAAAAATAATTCGCCGAGTGCATGAACTGTGACATATAAATTCATGATATACCCAAAAACAATAAAACTAAAACTTACTTTTTCTCCCGCTTCCCAGCTCCAGTGTCTCGAAATCCCTTAGCAAACGGATTATTATCTATTTTCAGTTGTGTTATCTGCAAACAAAAAAAACAACAGATTATAAATGCGATGCAACATTATGATGAAGACAGTGTTAACGAACCTTTTCATTTTGATATGCTGTTACGGCTATAAATTCGGTTTCCTTAAATACGTAGGTTCTAAATGTTGAATATGGTAGTTTTAGTATATCATTAGCTCGGACAAGGTGAAATCTTGGCTGATATTTATGCATCGAATTAAGTATTGTCTGAAAAAGTCAAAAAAACAAAATAAATAAGATTGATTAGTATAAATTAATCAATTAACCTAAAACTATTCATCACGTTTATATAATAAATTAATTTTTAACTTTTAATTTTGAAATTATAATTAATGATAATCACACCTTATCTTTTATATATTATGATCATAAAAAAAATTATTGATAATAAAAATTATAGATAGATACACAATTAATATAACATACTTTCTCTTTATCAACGATGTGACAAAATACATAAAAAAAAAATTTTTTTTTTGATTAATGCAGAAATAAAAAAAAATTTATCGGGAAAGTGATAATTAATTTGTTCCACAAATTTATTACATTACATATGTTAATACGTACAGACGCTGTTTATTTTTTTGTATACACCATCTCAGCGCGAACGATTTGGTGAACATAAAACATATACATATATTATGCAAATAACCCCTAAACATGAAATATCACCTCTTTCACATCAGGCTGCCTATATATACATTGTATACTCAGTTGTACTGCTAATTGGATTTAAGACAAAAAACACGCTCGTGTTAATTCTTATCCCAAATCGAGAATTTTTACAGAAAAAAAAAATTTTTTTTTCTGCTTTGCAACAAAACTGTTGGGAAGGACAACTGATAAATTTGTATGCAAACAAGCCAGCAAAAAACTTTTTTTATTGATCGCGGATAAAATAACCATACATGTATAAAAAAATTGTTTGGATTTTGTAATTAACAGCTTTAGTGTTTGTGGGGTCTCTAGCTCTCTATATATGTATATGGGGGGGACTAAATAATTTATTTCGGAAATGCCATATTACAATAAAAAAAAATTTAAGATGAAATCTTATTTTGGTTAATTTGATTGTGATTTCAAAGAATTTCAGGTGGACCAGTTTGTTGTTGGTTTCGTTCAGGGCGATGAGCAAAATGTGATTATCTGGTGCAATATTTTATTATTGGTGATTAATTGGGGTTTCATTAAGGTGAATATATTTATTTTATGTGATTTTGGTTGAGAGTGGGAAGGATTTCGCTTTTTAATGACTTTGTCCTATAATACTTTATATAGGAGGTTGAGTCACACGGATATAAATTATTTTATCATTTTATAATGGTTGGTGACGAGATTGGTGTCATTAAGTGAAGTAGTCAAATATCCGAAAAATTTAGATGTCGAATGACTGACAAATTTCACGCAGGGTTGGTCTAGGTAATAATTTATTGTTAGTTGGTGGAGTGATAGAGGTGAAGCCACAATCTTAAAGAGTTGAGTTGGCATAACTGTCCAACAAAGCAAACCCTTTTGTGAAGTAATGCTCACCTGAAACATATGCTTTGAAATTTGAAATGATTTACAGTCAAACACAATTTGGTAGACAAGAGATTAAGGCGGTTGGCTTATACGGATTTTATTTCATGCATAAAACAATAGTCTTGTGTTCAAACTATAAAGTAGCCGCATAATGTTTTGATATATCGTCCCTGATTGTGATAAGATGCAATCTGAACTCTTCAATCTAGATAGATTTTTTATCCCAATCGGGTACACTTTCCAGTACAATAGCACAGGTTGTTTCAAAACATTATTCGAAAAACGAGATGAACTGAAATATTAGTGCAGTAAAACCCTGATTTATATCTTGTCCTGGACTAAACTTTCCGATGCTGACAAATAAGATGCTATTATTATTAGTATGAAATGGGACTGGACCGAAGAGAGATTTCGCAGTCAATGTCACAAAGCGCTCATTTTTCGCAAACAGTAGAAGTTTCTATCAGGCAAGGAGGTAACTTGATGGTCATAAAGTTGAAAATAAAGGATCATCTCATACAGTATTTCAAGGTAAAGCATGACCAGTAGGAATCGATGATGATTCTTGACACATTGATGAAGTGTTTTGGAATCCGACAAGTATTGATGGATACCTTGTTATTTTACCATATAGCCAAAAGTCAAAGGTGTAACTGATTTTAGTTCTTTAAAACGTAAACGTCAATCATCTTTGGGTAGATGGTCTGAAATCTATTGCCTTCAAGGTCACAATAAGTCTTGTTATTAAGATGCCATAAATTAACCTTTTCTGAAATTTAACATGACGTCTTATTGGATTAAGTCACATCATATTATATTGTTTATTGTTCAAACGAACTGACTGAACATATGGTAAGTGCTAAAGCTCAAGTATGATAGCTTAAGTTTTAAAATGTTATATCTCTTAAATTCGTTGAGCTTACCAAAAAACTTAAGAATACAAAGAATTAACCGCGAACCGCAACGATTATAAACGATTTCGATTTTACTTTTCAGCCGTACTTGGAATAGAATCAAGTGGCGTACTATACTTAGATGGTTATCAAAACTAGATTAGAAATAAAAGTGTCTCAGTGGGATATTCCTTTCCTTTCAGCACCTTTTTTCGAAGAATACACATTAGTACTACAGTCTTGCCAAGGAGATTCAACTTGTTGCAACAAAACAATTCAGAGCTTTTATAAAAGCTGAAGTAGGTTGAATCACTAATTTACATTGGTTTAGCTTAGGTATACAACTAGAGATGGTGATGACGTGGATATCAACTAAAATTTTTAGATGTAACTGTCCTGACTACTTAACTAGAACGGTCCTATATATATTGAAGGATTTTCAGCTATGGGAGCTACAAATTCACTAAAGTATACTGGGAGTTATTTTTCGATATTGTGCAAAATTTATTGACCGGTATATACGTTAGGCTGACGCAAAACCAGTAGTTAATATTACAACAGTAATAGTATCCGTAGTCACAGATCAGGGATCCTATTCTATTCCAAGGGTTTCCCGAATTGTAAAAAAGTTGCTTTTGCTTCTATCACAAACGTACAAGTTGTTATCCACAACACCACGGTATGTCTGAAAGATTGTATGAAACATTATAACAATTGTATCACGGTTAGTTATTTCACGCGACTTATTCAAATAGACAGTAACAATGTTAACCGATGGTCCGTAAGTTATAAGCAACCGTGTAAACTTCATCGATGTATGTAATTTACACACCCACCTGTGCTTATAAGCTTTGGTTGTTGACTCAACATGTCTTCGTAGTTTTGTGTAATTTGAATTGTATTTGGGTGTGTAATTCAATTATTATCACGCCACAAGCAAATTAATTAATAAATCGATATTTCGAATTAAGTTCTAGTAATTCGCTAGCACTGTCACAACACGACGGAACGTCCATACAAATCACACAGTACGAAAATCAAGTTCGATAGCATATGCCTGGTGAGATGGATTTGATATTTTCGATCACTCAGTCATTCAATGACGTCATCATCTGATCGAAACCGACCTATCGAATTATAACCTATAAGCAATAACTCGAATTACAACTCTCACACAAATAAAATTTAAATTATATAAAGCTGCACGCTTTACACTGTTGACCCCGACGTATTTTGAACAGAAGCAACGTTTTGATAATATTTAAGCGTCACGCTATAAATTGGTGACCCCGCAACGAACCAGTTTTTAGGCAACATTTACACGTCAATATCTTTTGTTTCCACAGTGGAATTGCCTGCTTTCTTTCTAATTTGGTGGATAGTCCGTTTCGCGCTCTCAAGAGTCAGATATTTCCATGAAAGTTCGTTCCATGCTACAACAAAGCCAAAAGGCTGTCTTATACCGTAAAAGGTTCCCTGACTCTTTGCATCTAAATATAATGAGCAAGTCTATGAACCTACTAATTTGACCTTATTGAAGAAATTATAAGCCAAAGGTCTAGTACTCTCGTACAATGTTAATCCACAGTGGCTTATCAACCTTTACTAATCACTTTCGTCTAAGCAGATCTTCCGCATTGCTTGTCTGTCTACATAAAGGTATTGTGATTATATGATCAAACGGTTTTTTTTTATTAACATTCAAAAGTGTGAAAATCGTCTTTTACAAACGAAATAAAAAAGCTAATAAAAAATTTAGTCTTAACGATTAAAATTATACACAAACAAAAAAAAAGGTTTAAAATTGAGTTCAGAGTTTGATAAGAGATACGGACAGACGGATTCTATTTTCAAATTCAATTAGTATAGTAAACTAAAATTAAGATTAAACGAACAGATTAATAGTACAGATATATGAAATAAGTCGCTGCGTTTGATCTTAGGTTTTTTTTATTATAATTTAGTAGTTTTTTAATTTTATTTTATTAAGATAAAAATAAACGGAAAATTATTTAAATATTTTCTTTCTTGACTTTTTTGGTACACAACTATTTTAGTTGCGCATACGAGTACGTACATGGCATATATAGTGCAAAAATAGTTTATATATAAATGATATGCTTAGCAGAGTGTATAAATATGTTTGTTTGTGTGTACAAAACTATTTGAAAATAAATTATAAACGAATATTTATAAAGAAATATATAAAGATTTCATCACCAATCTTATCGAAATGAGAATATTTTTTTTTTATTAAAATGCCGACAATATTATATTAATATATACAGTGGTGATGAGAATACACATATGTATATAAGGTATATATATGCTATAAAGGTATGGTAATGTTAAGTAGTTCGATATCACAAAATAAAATTTATATATAAAATTAAATTTGTATAAAATAAGAAAAAATCCGCCTTTGGTGGCATTTTATGAACAGTAGCCGTCTTAGAAACGATAAAAGCCAATAAAGAAATGAATGAAACTATATAAGAAAAAAAAAGTAATAATAATAATAAAAAAGTTAAAAACATATATCTCTTTTATATATTTATTCTTAAGTTGTCTGTTAATGGATGCGACATACAACAAAGCTATCACAAACGCACTAAAATATAAATTTATTTTTATTCTCTTCTTATTTAAATAATGAAGATTCTTCACAAAAAAAAATAACGTATACGATATAATTCAACGGATTACACAGAAGTGACGAAATATTAATGGATTAAAACATTTTTTTTTTGTTCGTTTAAGAAAACAAAGGCACGACTGTGAGAATATAATTTGTCAAATTATTACCTATTTAGTGTGTTGTTGTAGATCACAAGACTAAGTCCACGGAAAAGTCTATATAAAAATTAATCTTTATTGGTTTGTGTGTTGATCCAGTTGTATAACATGGTATGTTGATCGATCGGTAACCCGTGCTTTTCGATTTACAATACCAGGGGTTGTTTATAATTTTGGCGCTCAAATACTTAGTTGAGTTATGAGACATAAAAGCACTTATAACAGTGTCTCTAATATAATTATTAATTTAAAGGATAGTCTAGTGACATCTGAACATTCATCCTAATGTATAACTTCAATCTGGTCTAAAAAAAAATATTTATGTAGAATGACACAGTCCTACTGAGACGTGTTGAGAAAAGGGTTACATTACTTTCCACAAAAATACACTTGTTACACTTGTTAAACGACTTCATAATTGTATAAAAAATTATGATCGCACCTTAACTATCGGGTTATTGAAACTCACCCCAATATCGCCAAATTGACCCTCAGTGAAATTTTGATAGCGGTCATAAGTGTGGGCCCACCCGAATGGTGAAATCTGTGAAATTTAAATTTGTTAGGTTCTACTAAATTTCAGTCAATTTTGTTTTTAAATACAAAGCCTAAATGTTGAAGAAGTTGTATAAGACTATATACAGATATAGAGATTTAGTATATATAAGAACATTGACAATTCCTGCAAAATGTAATAAACTACCCAACTCTTTATATAAAACGCTTATCATCTTGTGTAGTGTTATATACATATGAATAACTATATAGTATGGCTCGATAATTTATTGTTCTGTAACTCTATATAGGTAAAATAAACACACACTAAACGATATAATTATGATAATTTAATTCAATCACTTCACTACTTAACAGTAGTAAAAAGAAAATTTATATCGACACATTCACATATGATGCGGGCAATCTGAATATATTCTCATACAGAAAACACCACACAACCGGCTGTTAAGTGTTAATGTGTTTTGGTTAGAGACAAATTAAAATCCGTTGCGATAAGAGAACGATGACGATGCGAAATCCAAAAGAATTATACATATAACATATATTATTTTAATTAAAATAAAAATAAATAAAAACAATATTAATTAGATTTTTCAAGGTTAAAGATGTGGTTAAAATTAATAACCTAACCAAGTGTTTATTAATAAAAAGCCAACCAACGAAATATACTTTTGTTATTGTAACTCGTTGTATTCGTATTTGATTGGCTTGATTATTTTTTTTTTATAATAATAAGAATTTAATATTTCATCTGCGGTGGTGGTCTCACCATTAAGACTTTTATAAATATATAATTTTTTATCTCGATAAATGCAATATATATATATATATATATATATATATATATATATATATATATATATATATAAATATATATATATATATATATATATATATATATATATATATATATATATATATATATATACGGTGTTAGAGAACCTTTTGTAATTAATGTACAGAAGCTAAAGTGCATGACAAAATCACTCTTCTAACTTTAGCATGTGTGGGAGGTCTTGTTTTGCAAGTAGTTACGTTTTTTTATTACAATTGCATTTTCATGTATGAATGCAATTTTCAAAATCAAAACAATTTCCGAGATCTTATCTTAATTCAAATTAGTAAAAAAAACTATATGTATATTCTTTTAAAGTCAAATAATTAAAAGATAAAAATAAAATTATTCCATTCAACCGTCCGTTTTGCTGCTGCCCATATACTCGTATGTATACAAATCGACTTTATATAAAATAAACGTTACAAAACACAAATCCTATCACACCAAAAAAATTAATCTTAATTTTTTTTTTTATTCTTAAGACGTTTTAAACTTTTGTCTTTCGCGGTGGTCACTGGTAGAAAATAAATGAGCTAATAAATAACCCCTGAGTGTGTGTGTGCGTTTGATGTTAGAGCACTCTTTTATCTGTTTAGTGTGATGATGCCCGATGATACTTATTGCTGCTTCTTCAATAAATATATACATATTTATATATTTATAAAAAAACTCTCTGGACACAAACAACCTTTAAGAAATTATTACGATATTATTACGACGACTGCTACTATTACTAAATTTCATAAAAACGAAGAAACAACCAAGGTTTAACTCTTAGTTTTGTTTTATTATTCCTGTTTTTTTGTGTGGGAAATAATACGATATTTGGTTTGATTTCATGTTTTAAGTGTGGTCGATTGGTCTGTTTTGTGTTGTGTTCGATTTTATTAAACGCAGAACAGGTGGCAATATTATAATTTCTTTCTGTTGTTTCACAAAAAACCGATTGCATTATATACATTTGAACGTTACAGAATAGCATGTGAGGGAGAAAAAGTGAAGCACACAAATTATGGTACATTTAATATGAATCGTATGAAATTATCTCGTAAAATAGAGTAATTTTATTTTAAAAGTGTAGTACACAAAATGTAGTACACTTAAATGTAGCACACGAATGGGTGTTAATAGTGATATTAATCAATATAAAAAGTATGTTACACAAAAACGCCAAAAAGTGTAGTACACCAAAAAGTGTAGCGTACACAAAGTGTAGCTCAGATTTGATACCTTAAATTGTGTTTGTTTAGCTTCAAACAAGCATGATATTTAAACACTTAAAAGATTTTACAGACCACACATGATTACGATTTGAAGCTTTCCTGAAATCTTATTCACCAAAATTGTAGTACACTTAAAAGTGTAGTAGCCACGATTTAATACCCTATTAAAGTTTATGGAAATAGAACAGGTGACAATATTGTAATTTCTTTCTGTTGCTTAAAATCCTACATTATTATATGAATCGTATGAAATTGTCTCGTTAATAGAGTAAGTTACGTTTAAAAGTGTAGTACACAAAAGAATTTAACCTGAAAAAGTGTATGATTAGCATAAAACAAACATCTTTCACGATATGTACACGCTAAAATAATTTAACAGACCACATTTATCCTGATTCAAGATCTACTGAGAATCTTATACACAAAATTTGTCCTACACGAAAAAGTGTAGTAGACTTATAAGTGTACTACACTTAAAGTGTAGTACACTAAAAAGTATTAGTGTACACTAGAAGGTGTACTACACTAAAAAGTGTACTACACTAAAAAGTGTAGTACACTAAAAGTGTACTACACTATAAAGTGTACTACACTGTAAAGTGTAGTACACTTTAAAGTGTAGCACACAAAACAGTTAATATGATATGTTTATCGTATGAAAATGAATTTAAAGATATTACCATATACCATATACATATTGCCATTGAACAATCATTTTAAAGGTTATTAACACACCATTTAAGAGGCCACCCTGATCCTGATTAACATCATATAATACGCAAAATAAACTAGCTTAAATCATCGTGCTAATCTAATCGCGCGATTAAAACCAATCAATGCAAATGATGTATATTATATTATATATTATATACATATTTATGTTCAGTATGGTCTAAAAGTTCAAAAACCTGAATCCCAATTTTTTATTTTTTATTTTTAATTCTTAAATCCATTAATAAAAATATATAGAAACAAAAGAACATACATATATGCATGTATATATTTAGAAGAAATAAAACTTGTTATTTTTAAATAATTAATTATTTAAAATTTTCTTAAGGGGAGGTCTCTATATAAGACTCAATCATATACGAGTATAATTTAGAAAATTTCTAAAAAATCTTGTTTATATAAATATATAGAAACTTATATATTATGGCCAATAATAATTAAACACGAAACAAAATAAAACGATTATCATCCACATCTTCAACATATTTCGTATGAGTCTGAGTTGGTTTGTTTCCTTAATTAAAAAAATAGGTTCATTCATAAAACGTTTATATACACCAGTGTCGACGACGAGCGTTCAATTAATCACATCGCGAGTATATTATATACCTCGAATTTTATAAAATTAATGAAAAACAGGTTGTTTTGACATAATTAACGTCTATCGAAAGAATTAAGTAAATAGTATAGATGTATAAGAATAATATAAAAACTTTCTTTGCCCATAAAAGCTTTTTTGGTTATTGGCTGCCATACGAAAACAGAAAACACTTATAACAACACAAATACTACAAATTATTAAGAATAATCACCACCTTTCACAAATATCCAGTGGTTAGAAGACCACCAATGTTGGTTGGTTGAGGAGTTAAACAACGTGTTGTTGTGTGCGACATTAAAACTAACCACTTAGCTTATTAACTATTGTATTTCCGGTTAAAAAAATGTTTTGTTAGTTTCGTATTGTATATAAGTGTATATACACATATGTACATACATACTATTTATAATGGTGAATAACAAAATGAAAGTAATATAATGGCTGCGATAATGATGATAATGTATATATAAATATAAATTTGGATGTAATTATGGGATAATTATCAACTATTATATACTTCATTATGAACGTGTATGTCTGTGAACTAAACTACATACACGTAAGTTTGGTTTAAGGGTTATCTTAAATCATAAAATCGATTAAACGATATTTAAGCCATTACGGCTCCGCGAGATTTAAACAAACCGTCTCGTTTTCATAAAAACGTTGCTAATATAACCAAAACATCGAAACAGCATTATAATATAATATGTTCTAATGAAATAATTTTATGAATGAACATTGAAATCATCATCATAAAACTATAAAGACTTGAAAACATATATAAGTCCATTCATGAACTTATATACGTACTTCACTGCTGCTGTGTGTTTGATATGATGAATGAACGATACGATCTCGGTTGTTTATACTCGTATTATAGAGTTAAAGTGGTTTTTTATGGTTTTTCTAGGTTTGTCTAATTAACGCTTGTTTGTATAAACATATTTACATACAACAAAAGATAGATAAATCATATGTCGACAATTAATTTATAACACGTTTAATTTATTTTAATTGTGTAATCTAATTAAAGGAGATATAAAATAGATTTTCTCGGAAATATTTACATATATATATAGGCAAGCTGTGTGAGAAGTTCGACGCTTGTGAAAATCAATTTAAGTAAGGTTTTATGTAACTACAGGTTATATTTGTTAATTATATAATTAAAAGTTATAGTCAATAATTATAATGCAATCATTATTAAAGCTAAACATAGGTGTACATTTAAGAAAACCATAGCGAGACTTAAGTTCGTGCATAAAATACTTATTGTTAGTCACCATTACCAGCTCAAACATTGGTCTTTCGAGTCCTCTCTTGGTTGGTTGGCTAACTTGTCATGGTTTCGTTTAACATGTTTAACGGTGTATTACAATTGTTTGTATGGAAGTGTAGATTGAAACTTTAAATGGTGCCAAGTACTTATAGACTCTGAGTCACAGCTATCTCTCATTTCAAAGAAATATTTTGATAAATTGCAGATTTCGCTTCAAAATGCACGCATATATGTATCAGAGGGTAGCATCTTCAAATGACTTGTCAAGGTGCATGTGTGTCTAAAGTTTGAGATCGATTTATAACGAGATGGTTGAATAAATTTAAAAAAAATTATTATATTATGCGATCACTTTACATTGATATCACTTATTAACGAATGGAGTTGGCGGATCCTAAATTTTAGTGCTCGAGAGAAATCTATATTATAATTGGAGCAGATTGCTTTTTTGAAGTGGACAAATAGCTGGACCAAAAGGGTTACCATTTTTATCAGAAAATGGGGTCATCCCCAAGCCACAACACCGAAAGAAACTAGATACATCGTGAAACTTTTAGTTAAAGAAATAATAGATGAATCATATCAAGAGCACTCTAGACTTAAGTTAATGGAGCTGAAATTTGCATTAGGTTACATTGAAGAAGAAACTTGGACAGAACATATGTAGTGCAACCTTAATTATTTTTACCTCACCATGTGATATTTAGACGTGACAGTTCAACGACAAAATTGCGTTTTTTATTCTTCCTGTAAAATGCCAAATGGAAGATCTTTAAAAGAAATACTTATTGGGCCAACCATTCAATCAACTTGATTGGAAATATTATTAAGATTTTAAACACATTCAATTGCACTTGAAGCAGACATTGAAAAGATGTACCACCAGATATTCATAACTCCATAAAAAATAAATGATCACCAAATATATTGGAAACCAAATATCTAGAATATATGATCCGATGGGATCATTCTAAATTATTATCAAAATTTTATTCCAAACGCTTTGGTTGAAGAAACAGGTTGAGACTACATAAGCTTCCCACAGAGTTAGCAAACTAATAGGAAAATGGTGTGATCATAGCTCATTATGGACGAGTTTCAAAATACCGAGATTTGTCATAATTGCGGATTAATAGAATTTCAACTTCAAAGTTTCTCAAATGGAAATGTTTAATGGCTTACTATTTTGTGGTTTATATTTGAATCATGGATATATCAGCCTGGATACGACAAATATCATTTTGAACCTCGTTTTAAACTATGTGAAGCTGTACAACTGGCCTATTTAATCAAGTTAATTAATAAAACAGAAGCCACCATTGCCGGCTCAAACCCTATTAGTCCCCACTGTGCAAAATTGAAGTCCATCTGCAGGGTGGGCCAACTAAGACTGACTGTGTAAAAATTGTTGAATTTTATTATGTTTCCGGACGATCAATCGTTACAACATTAAGAAAAACAAGTACTTCACTGACATAAGAATTACTGCCGAGGGATGCAATAAGATTAATTTTACTGAAGAGCTTTTTGTACATGAAGAGTTTATTACGAGCATTGCATCAACGACAATTACACCTAAGATGCATTGTTTGGTGTATCATTAATGCTCGTATAGTTTTAAGTCAAAAATGAGTCGAATTTTTTGCGAAAATGAGTATCCAGAAACCGTCTCTAGGACCATGTTGGAAAATTTTTTATGCTTGGTAGTTCTCAATAATTATGATATGGAACTACAGCTCTAAATCGCGAGAGAGACAGTGGTAAACATCTTGAAATAAGATAAGTCAACATACCATTAAATATTCAGCCACTACGAATATTCGCAATGAAATTGCAATATTGGAACCAGACACGTTGCACAGCGTACTGCAAAATCCCTTAAAAAGAGCCATTAATGGCAAATCACTCATTTTACACACTTAGCTAACAAATAAATCATTTCACCTGTGTAAACCCTGTGTAAATAAAATTGTTTAAATCAATGTAATCGAATTTTTTATTTGTTGATTTTGTTTTATTGCATTCGTTTGTTTGGTTTTGTGAGTTTTTAGTGATTTGTTTTATTTATTATTTTGTTTTATATAGTTACTCCAAATTTGGCAAATCATTAAAGAAATCATCAAGTGTAAGAGTGAAAAAAATATTGTGACGACGATGGACAAAACGTGAAACATACCCAAAAGGTGACTTGAAAGTATGTGACCTACAATTTATCATTTTTATCACTATTCTAAGAAAGGGTAATAATTAAACGATTTTGATCGTGCAATTTTATATTATATATATATTTATACTGTCAATTTATGAATTATATTTGCTATAAAATATCTCAATCCAAACATGGGAATTTGCCTTGAAAATCAACCACCATCAATATATAAATGTATAAAATAGTTTGCTCCAATCCATATTATATACAAAAAGCTATGCTACATACAATTTATAAAAATTATGATTGACATTCAATTCCGTAAAATATCAAATAAATCAAAACCAACAACAATTGCAAGCGCATACATTTTTTTTTGTAAATATATTTATTATAAATTTATTGAAATATTTAAATCATTTATATACATAAAAAAAAAATTTGTATCGAATTCATTTTGAAAACGTTTTTTTTTTATGTACAGCCAGATCAAATCTAAAAAGGAAATGGAATAATTATAATAAATTTAACAATACGTACGTACACACCATGTAACAAGAAGTAAAGTGGTTTTCTTTCGCTTTTATATATTTTTAACAATTTTATTTATTTTTTTTTTTTTTTGTGTAAGAATCGCGCGAATTTTTTTTTTTGTTTGGTTTATCCAAACGAATTAAATTTATGTATATATAATAATTTTCTCATAAATTTGTCAAGAATATATATAAGTACCGCGATGATGATGATGATGACGATGTTGGTAGCAACAAATTGCATAGCACAAGTTGATTAATTATCACCGGATACTCGGTGTGTGTAATATGTACATATATACGTATATATATTTATTTAGGTGACAGGTTTCTAGTTTATAAATTTTTATATATTTATATTTATAACATATCTTATCTTAATCGTTTTAAAATAAAAGCTACTTCAATCTGCTACTTATATAGTACATATATACATAACCAAGTTTAAAACATATCCAATTTCAGACCTTAAAATTTACATGTAAACCAGTTATCACTTATTCAGACAAAAGATCTACATAATATATATAATAAAGTATATTCTATGAATATAAGATCTTCAATAAAATTTATTGGTAACGATACACACAAATTAATTAACCAAAAACGATAAAATTGTCTTCTTATTTTTTTTTTTTTTTTTTTGAGTCGTTAAAATTTTTAATTTCTCATCACATTAATAGAAAATAAAAATTTTATTTTAAGAATATCAGCCGCGATTTTTATTATAATTCCGAGAATTCGACATAAAATAAAACTTAAATTCATTACACTTTTGATTTCTATATCACAACCTCGTTATGATTCATATATATTTATTGATTTGCATCTCGTATATCCAATTTATTACAAATCACGTTTTAATCGTATTCTATAATCGCATTTATACCTTAATGTACCAAAACAGTTTATTTTTCAACACCTTATATACTCTCGAAACATAACGAGCTATAAACTGTGCTATGACACAAACTAGTCGCAATGTAATTTTAAATACTTTTCAGAATTTATTTAAGAATTAATAATAATTATAACTATTAAATCACTGTAACAGCGCATATACCAAGTTAAGATAATCCAATGCATATATGTATATGCATAGATACTAAGAAGAAGAAAAAAAATATGCTGTAGGGCAAGTTTTTTTCGCACCGTTCACAATACGTCTTAGTTTGGTATATATCAATATATAATTTCATGTCAATGCTCATGTTTTTGCTGTGCAGCTTGAAACGAGATAATCATGATTTCTTTTTAAATAACCAATTATTGTAAATTTTTATTTTTTTTAGTTATAAATAACTATCGCTGAATGCGGAGTTGGATAAAATTAATCAGAAATTGGTTATTTTGTCGCACCATTAAATAAAAACACTTGTTGCATAGTTATGTATAATATATACATGTATAGGTTGAGTTCAGAGATGTATTTAGGTATCATTTTGTTTATATTCGTCGGGTCTTACCTAGAATCAGTTATTTCTTCAACTGACGGTATCTCAATTAGTTCATCACATACAGTGGATGATCAAGCTCTCACCTGATTCGACGCTTTTTACTGTTTTGATCTTCGTCTGAGTTTTCACATATCCACGCGAAATGCAGGCATATATTATCACGTCAGCTTTTGATATTTTCAGTCACACAGTACATGTAAAGAACGTGTAATTTACATAAGGTTATTTTTTATATTCTCTATGTAAAACATGTAAAATATGATTTTATGTAAAAAAAACGACGCGCCATCTTTCATTAAATCTAATTGTATCTAAAGCACCATCTGTTAGAAAACCGTCATACTATTCGTAATATAATGAACTGTGTTCAATTATTTCAACTACATACTGAATATTACTATAATTTTTGATTTAGATTTAATTTATTAACAGGTATTTAATTTAGTTAAAAACCATCTTAAGTGGCCGACTGAAGGTGAAAAAAATCACTTCCCAACTAATATAACGTGGACCTGTTAATTAATAATGAACAATTTGAACGTCGATCAATTTTTGACATTTTAAAATAGATGGCACTGCGAATGATGTTAACCGTTTTGTTGATGAGGTTCCGTTTTGTTGATGGTTTGTGTACTCTAGCTCTAGTATACAATTTATCATATAGTCGGTATGAAGTATGACTTAAATTTACTTTCAATATGATTTGGATTGATTAAAGAAAAACGATGACAGCCTCATGAAATTTCCTGCTATGCCTATGATTGAGCAGGTCAAAGGCCCTATATACCTATGGGATGTAGATACTACATTAATGACCTTCCGAGACAAACTTTCATGATCTAGTCTCATCGTTTAGGAACAAGCAGTATTTCCACTGCAACATAAGTATGTAAGGTTTAAATATATTTTTCTCACTAGCCGGTATAATTTTATCATCTGTCCTAGCTACAGTTTACTATAGTCCTGGCTACAGTAGAAGGCGAGTTCTATAGTCCTGGTTAGATCGAGTTTCTATGACACAGTTTGATATCAGTATAACCAGGAACTAAACAAAATTTGTGTCCGTCTATAATTAAGATATGTATCGTACCCAATTAGGATGCAACAGCAATTTAAAGAGTGAAGTCATTTTGATGATCAATAACAGAGCAATCTTTCTCAAACTTACTACTGTCAAAATTATTGTAAAAACCTTAACTAGACCGAAAAGTATATCTAAAGATGGAACATATCATTACTGACCACTTTTTAACTATATATAATAGCAAATACAGTTATCACATGTATTGTTATTGTGTACCAAATACCTTGATGGGTTTAACCAATACAAGAAGTTCATATAATCGGGAGGCAATCTATATCTACCCAATCACATCTTATATCGCGATCTTCCTGAATATAATAAACTATCTATAGTGTTTTTGGTGACCTTGGATGTAAAAAAAAAGTTAAGTTGATGTGGCTGCTATCGCACACTTAGACCATATTTGATCCGTTGTGATACCACTCTATACGGCTATAGGTCCGAGTCTTTCCGTAGAGCCATCTGCGCATTGCATAGCTCCATGTCAGTCCTATAGTACTGACATGGAAGATGGGTCAGTCCAAGGATTCTAAACACGACAGAGGATCCAGATTATGTTTATTTTTCACCACCGATCGCACCGCCCAAACGATCGAAGGTGAAAAACCCATTTTGCATCCTGCCTCGAATCGGATTCGAACCCGGTACCTCCCGCTCCAACTGCCGCAGCTTTAACCACTGCGCCACCTAGGCGGCGACCTTGGATGTAAAAACGCATTAAACTCCGCTAGGCGGAGCGACATACTCAAGGCACCTCAGCAAAACTTCCAGATACCAAATTAAATATTAACTTTAGATGCGTTGATATTTGAGTCATCGACGTCTGTTGTCTGAAACAGCATAAAGGTCAATTTTCTGATCAGATCTCTACAACGTATTGTATGACAGCCTTGTAAGACTTGATGTGTCAGAAGACGTTGTTCTGGACGTACTGCTTATGAGAGTCGTTGAATCAGCACTGTTGTATGGATTGTAAAAAAACTATCGGAAGAGAATGCTTATCTTCTAGTACAATAAGATTGGAATGTCGAAATATGAAAGTGCAGATGTTGGAAGAAGAGAAGCTACTCCATGGTACCGATCTAGAACTCTCAAAGTATGGCAACAAAGATGAAGTAACGACTGGACGATAGAGGGCTATGTTGATTGTACAGCTCCGCCCTTGGTTCAAACGATGGTATAGCGAAATTAACTTTTAGTATCTATTTTAGATACTATATATTGGTATAGAGTGAGAAAATTGACTACTAGTCAGTTTATGTACTGCCCAAAATAACGCGAACATCGTATTCGCCCCAGAACATCGTATATAAAAGGTACAGATTAAAGGTACATACTGGACCTTTAACTTTTAACTGACAGATTAAAAAGGAGTTCTAGTATGTGTTGGGTCGACACCCTCTGAAGGTTTTTTCACCTTCTCGACAAAATCATCCAGAAACTTTGCAAATAATCACCAACTAGGCAAGTTCTGCCCTATATCCAGTGGTCTGAAATGAGGAAGAGTAATCTAATTGAATTAATCAGATAAACGACATAATGTGTATGGATATATAATTATTAAACGATATAACAAACCGTAGTGTCCAAACGTATTAAGCAAATAAATTAAATTCAACGATCAAAGGTAACGCGCAATCATCTTCTTCAATATATAGTGTGTGCGTGTGTGTTTGTTGCAACACATACGAATCGAACAAGACGACAACATAATATTTACCTGTGTTCGATTTATAATAGTTTTAAATTAAATGTATAATAATATTAAATCTCACAGGGCACAATAGGAGGCCCATATACTGGTTGGTGCGTATATAATACATAAGAAAAACAAAAGACCTTAAAGACAAAAAGATGTTCCGAATCGTATTAAAAAAAAAAAAAAAACAAACACACAAATATATTCAATTTATATACACATATTTTTTCATCTTATGTCTCATGTCTTTAAGTTCAGCGCGTATTTCTTTACCAAAAAAAAAAACAAAATCTTATTCTTTTCTCTAAGCATACACAACAGTTTTATTTTTCGTTTGTTTTTTGGTCAAACGGGCGCCACATTATTTATGTTGGATGTATGTAGGACAGATTTTGTTATTTATTTCAGTATAAATTTTTAATTATAGAATTCATATTTTGGATGAATCTTTTATATTTTTATCAATATAATTATTTGGTGGGAAAACTTGATCTTATATGTTTCCGAGATAAACATACCCATAAAAAACATTGGTATCAATGTGAACAAATCAATTTATGTGTATGCCTAATTGTCTGCGTATATATATTTATAGAGACAAAGTGTCATATTTGATCGTCTGTACATATAAAGGTGATTGATGATCATATTTAATTTTGTCTATTTATCAAAATATTTATGCTTTGCATCAGTTGTCATTTGAAACATAAAACACAATTTATTTTAAATTAAATATTTTATTATATTACAATAAAATAAGGAATTCGTCTTTTTAGAAATTCCTGGGTAATAATATATTTCAGGAATTTTGTTATATTTTAATGTAATATACGGGTTGTAAACGTTTTGTTTAATATACAAATTCTAGGGGTTGCCTCATGTATATATATATATATCATCTCAAAGGTTTCACTTTTTAAAATGCTAATTTTGAAATATAATTTATATCTGCATATATTAACAAATTCAAAAATTATTTATATGAACATTAACACCGTTAGTGTGATGTGACGGACGCTTATATGAAAAGAAAAAGTTATAAGATACAGCTGTTGGACATTGGAGAAATTTTGGGGTGATATAATGTACCAACATAATTTTCTTGTAAGTTCCCTGCAAAAGACCATACCTTGTTTGTTCAAACACAAGACGAACAGAAAAGTTATAAATATATTATATATAACATATATAACAAACAAAAAAAATTATATCGACAAGATAATATCACTTAATAATAATGATGAAGAGAAAACAAAATAAAATAAATAAATACTATAAACAATATATACTTTAAGAATAACAACAATAACTATATATAAATACATAAATAAATAAAACAAACATACAATTATGCAGTTCGTTTAAGAAGAACAAAATGATTCATTCGCGTTTTGTGTGTGTGTGTGTGTTGTCTTTTCTGCGTTTTGTTGTGTTTTCTTCGCGATCTTCGCCGTTTTGTTATTGTACTTCTTTTAGCGCCATCAATTTGCAACACAACAAAACGATATTATCATATTATTTTAATTAATCATAGACTCTTTATACATGCCCATATATACAACATAAAAATTAACTTGATAATAAGTTTGTGTTGTGCTCTATTATGCGATCATTATCTTAAATTTACTATACCTTGTGCCTGTTTATTTGTTTTACGAAAATTGTTCGCACCACACGGGGAAACAGGTGTCCGCTCAAATATATATATTTTCTTATTATTCACAATTGTATATATGCGCTAACCATTCCCAGAAATATAAACTTACATACTGGTCCAAATAGTTTGAGATTGAATTACTCTAATACGTAACGATTTAATAAATGGTCAAAAGCAGTGCGCGCATGATAAACAAAAACGTTAGAATAATCAATCAATCATGTACATAAAATAAATTTATTTTGTTCCAAACTGTCAATTTTAATATATATGTAATATGTATTATTTACTCAAGATTTATATAAAAGACGCAGTGGCGGAAGAGAAATTTGTTTTTTATTCGTACAATTTATAATTGAGGTTAAATTCATTTCCGGTCTGTTTCTCTTGATTACTTCGAAGTTTAAAAAAACTTGGTGTAATGCAACCAAAAATAATATCAGGTATTGAATATCTTGAAGGTTTTTGACTATAACTAAGACTAGTGTTGAAAAGAGGGGAATGAGTATTTTGAAATATATTTGATAGTGGGAATGTTTATGCTCGATTCACTGTCCTATCAAAAACTTGATGAATACTCTAATCTAGCTGGTATTGGTTTATATATGCTCAATCGTAAGGTGAAATAATCTATCCCCCTTGATAGGTACGCTACTGCCCTTTAGGCGGAAATGCAAATAAAATTAATTGCAGGGGTCGTCGTAACTGCCTCTTTACTAACATCAAGTTGCTTTGATGTCGTCTGAATGACGTTAGACTTCAGGTTAAACTGATAAATTTCTCCATTTGTATACAGCCTCCATTTTTATAGAACCTGAGCAATGTGTTGTTATTATCTCTTAAGCGGAATGTTGACTATCATTTAGGTGGTCAAAAGGATAAGATAACCTCATCACTTGTCACCCAAATTTTGTGCGCACTCGGAGAATCTAGCTGGGAACTCTCACGAGAATGTATTGCGCTCCATTCGAATAACAAACAGATTTAAGGACGAAAAGTGTATATCCGAGGGGAAGTTGTCACTATTGGCAAATCAACATAAGTGACTGAAAACAAAATTAAACCCATCACACGTATAAAGTATTTCAAAGATGAGGGCTTTTATTAGTTATAATATCTACTGAATCAATTTTGAATCTATAATTATAAGTTATAACATTGTTGACTTTGCAAATATAATTTTGGTGATTTTCACGGCCTAACACATCAAAAACATAATTATTTACCACTAAGAATAAGATATTGAGCTACAAGATATATATATATATATATATATATATATATATATATATATATATATATATATATATATATATATATATATATATATATGTATATATATATATATATATATATATATATATATATATATATATATATATATATTTATATATATATATATTTATATATATATATATTTATATATATACATATATATATATATATATATATATATATATATATATATATATATATATATATATATATATATATATATATATATATATATATATATATATATATATATATATATATATTTGATGTATGGAGTTATTGAGAGGGATCGGTTTATTTGATCGTCGCTGGAAGTTACATAAGGCGTTATTAAAATTCTTTCTAATACTTAAAAATATGTAGCGGAAATTTAACTCATAATTTTATGCACGATACGTCATCGAAAAATCACCTGTGTTAACAATTTCCGCTATTTAATCTCTAAACGCACCAAAAAAGCTAAACACCCGACCTTTACACGCACACACATATATTTATATAAAATAAACCAAAAAAACTAATTCCAAAAAACAACAACAAATAAAAACTAATTATTTTAATTAATCAACAAACACACATCACGTCGAATAATATTGTGTCTCGATCTTTGGATATATTTTTAGGGTGGTCCCTCTCGCCGTATTCGATTTGATTCTTATGAATATTCAAAACCAAAATTTTAAAACTTGATTCCGAAGAAAATAAATTTTTAATTTTATTGTTTTCTAATCAAAAATTTAAATAAGATTTTTGCTTTCATTAATCAAAAACTATGATGTGTACCCGAGTAAGTAGGAGATTCGAGTACGGCGCCAATTATATATCTTATATATTATGGCCATTAGAGTTACACTCGTCTTACTCAGTAGTTAATTATATTATATATATATTTATATAAGACATTTAAAATCTTTACGCTAATAAATTAAATTATATAATCAACAAAATATAAAATAGTTTTTATATTTTATAAGACATTTAACGGTGTATTTATAGATGAACAGGTTTTCGGTCGAAATTAGATAAAAATAAAATTTATTAATATTCTATGGGAATCGATAGTTTTGTTTTTCGATATTATACGAGAGAAAAGGTTAAATTTGACTTAGATTAAGTTCAACATGTCGAGTCGAACCAGAACACACACACACACATGCATACGGATACAATAAAAAAACATAATGATTTAATTTTTATATGCAAAATCATAAAATAATCAACACACAAACCAAACAATGTTAAATTGTAAATTAATAAAAATTAAAAAAAAAAACTTAACATCCAACATATATTAAATCATAAAATCGCAGCAGATGCTATTCGTGTCGATCTAACTATAAGTATAATAAACACAATTATTTGTTTATAGTTTTATTGGGTGCAACAAAAACAAAATGCAATTTTTTTTATTTATTCAACGGACACGGATCAATTTTATCATCATCTCTCTTCGAACCAGTGTGGAGGTTATAAATTAATAAAAAAATTAGATACGGATTCACATACATATATAAACATAATTAAAAGTTTTGTTTGTTTTATAAAATATAATTTTATTCAATAATTATTTTAATTATAGTTATTAATTGGCAAAATGGATGAAATTCCATCTGCTTCCGTTTTGTATACAAAAATTATATGTGTGCACGTATCACAGAATGGATATATAGGTTTGGGTGTTTTCTATTGTTGACTATAACTGATTTTGGTGTTGAGCAATATGATCGGAAATGCAAAAACAATGTTTATCGTGATCGGCAAACCACAAATATAAATGTTGCACACAATGTTGCACGGTGTTGCACGATGTTGCATATTGTTTTTCATTGAAAAATTAATCGGGTTTTATTTAACATAATAATTTTATGTTTTTTATTTATGTATGACAGTCAAAAGTAAGAAAAGTGCAATATAGTATATTTTTTTACATATCAGTTCACACTCTTTTGCACTAGTGTTGTTTTATCAATATTTAGCTAACACTTTTTGTGGCAAAAGTTATCTATACATGTGAACTATACAATTTATAACCGAATAGCATTAAAAGTGTACATAGGTGTTAAAAAGTGTTCCACTATTTCTCAGAATGTTACACTTTTAACACTTTTAACGAAAAACATAATTTTAGCATTATTTTAATCATCAATCAACAATTCCGAGTAAAATTAGGTAACCATATACCGCCTAGAAGGTGTATAACGTAATGTTATTGCAAATATAATATTATATAATAACTCTATCCAATTAAGATCGAATCAAGTGTTTCATTTAAATTGGCTTCACGTTTAATTAATCATTTCGCCTAAATATGATAAAACAATAAAATATGCGTCAAATTGGCGCTATACAATTTATCAAAAAATTGTGGTTCTCACCTAAAAACTATTTGTTCTATTGTAGAAATAAGGACCCCGCCGCACATTTATATTAATAATTTTAAAACTATCAGTATTATATATATATAGATTTATATTGATAGCGCCATACTTGTTCGAAGACTGAATATATTTATATGGATATGGAACGGACACACACGATGTATTTAATAGTTTTTAAAGCTCTGCGCGCAAACATCAAAGTTTTAATACCGACGATATATAATAACTATTGTGTATATTATGTTTATAGTTTTCCAATTTACTATATTATGTATAGTTTGTATATATACAATATAAAAAACAGTTCGATGATGTCGTTTGTTGTTAGTTTTCTTTTCTCTTTCGGTTTGAAAAATATTAAAAAGAAAAATTATTTAGTATATATGGTATTGAGGTACAGTGAGTGCTCCATAATAGTTTATTGATTTATTGATTCAGAAGCTAAAAGTATATATAGATAATAGTTTTTAATATCATATTCATGTTTATTCTGAAGATGACAAACATATTGCATTTTTAATAATTTTAAGTGCGATGCGTGTTTACCGATTTTACTATATATATACCTTCCATGGGAAATAAATACGTAGTCAACCAATTGATTTTCAATAACTTTAATTAATTTAAATATACAACACAGTTCTTTGATGTCTGTACATATATTGTTTACAAAGTATAAAATAAAAGCTTTTATGAAAATTGATTTTGTTGTTAACATATGGTGTACATTTAGCGCGTAGTGCAAGTAGCGCATTTTAAACTTAATATAAAAAAAAACTTTCAAAACATCTTAAAGAATGTCGATATATACGTATGTTCGGTATATGAAAAATAATCATATAATAAATTCTTGTTACACAAAACAAAACATATATATATATATATATATACACAACATAAAAAAATTGGATCACAACAAGAATTCAATAAGATATTTTCTCGTATCGTATATAAGTATGTAGCGTATATTTGTATCTTTGGATGCTGTTTTATGCGAGCTCTGCGTATGCTATATGTGATGATGTGTTGTTACATTTCTTTCCAAGTTATTTCGGTTGTCTTATTATTTTTATATGATATATATATATATATATATATATATATATATATATATATATATATATATATATATATATATATATATATATATATATATATATATATATATATATATTATGATATAAATATTTCAAGCAAAAATATATTAAATAAAAACGAAAAACAAACAATAATAAAAATTAAGAATAACAAAAAGGTTAAAATTTGAACCGCGGGCGCCAGCTTTTGTGGTAACAAGATCAAGATCAAATCAACTACAATATTAAGTTTATTCGACTATATACGTTGGGTATATTCTTCTTTAAAGGTTTTTATATTGTTAAAAACGACGAGCCAGGATAAAAATGAATAATGTGATCGAGCAACAAAATGTATATATACAGTTGAAGTGCTGTGCCAAATTATACATATATGTATAACATTTGAACTTATATACACATAAATATGTATACATTGTGTACCTAACTAAATATTCTGTCAATTACAAGTATTTAATGTTATAATCTTTGGGATGCCATCAATCATTCAGAAAATTTTAAATATTATTTCTTGACTATATACACATAACATATATATGTATCTATAAAGAGGTTGTTCGACCGCGGGGGGAATTTCATATTTATATATGTATGTACAATGTTCATATTATGTTGTGTCGATGATTTTATGTTAATTTTAAATAAAATAGCTAGTGGCGCCATAAATTAAATTTGAATATTATACGAGTAAATGAAGAAGAAACTGTATATGAATCGATTAAAAGATGAAGATGAGTATCTTGTCGTTTTTTGGTAGTAGATGGGTATCTGATGATGTCTATCATAATAAATATATTTTTATTATTTGTTATACGATGCAGTTGATTATAAATAATTTTGGGAGGGCTCTGGATGCTTAGTATATTGTTTAATTGATTTAATGAGAGTAAATTTCGATTACTTGAGTCACAATTCGTATATGTCTGGTCAACAGTTTTTAACTTAAAATCTATATTTCATTATCTTTTCGTAATTTAAACTAATTAAATTAACATAATGGCATAGTAATTAACTAATAAAGACATAATTTGGAAAACACCGATTAGGTACTTATGTTGCGTTGATTTGTTTATAATATGTCGACTTACTGTTCAAAATACATTATATAAATCTTAAGGATATGACAACCATAAGGATTCGAGTATATATGTCGCCTACCTCTCTTAAAATGAAGAGATTGTTAAATTACTACCATAAAGCTTAAGTTTTGAATTCAATATACTTAACATTGTAGTCTTGAAAGTTGTAGAGTTTAAGTTCTTATAAACCTTATAAAAGAGCTGTCGGTATATAAATAACATCTGTACCAAATTAACTTAAATAAAATTTAGAGCTTTATAAGCACATTATATACTATTGACAGATAAGGATCTTGTTGTCATGAATACCGTTAAGTAGATGTTGGTACTGTCACAGTTTAGTTATTATTCAATTAGCTTTCATCTGATATGATCTAACTTAAAATCACTGTTGGGCGTGTAAATTACACGATGTAATTTACACGTTTTTTACATGTAAACAACGTGTAATTTACATAAGGTTATTTTTTGCATTCTATATGTAAAAAACTAAACTATCATTTTATGTAAAAAAAACTGATGCGCCATCTCTTATTAAATGCAATTGTAACTAGAGCACCATCTGTTAAAAAATATTCTTACTATTTTACGATTTGTGAAAAAATTAACTGTGTACCATTTTTTCATTAAAAATCATCTTAACTGACTCAAGTGAAAAATCGCTTGTTAACTAATAACGTGGACCTGAAAACTAACTGATTTTTTACATTGGTAAATTTTTGTACATTCAAAGCAAAAGACACTGTGAATGGTGTAATCTTCGTTTTTTACATGTAATTTACGTTTTATGTAATTTACGCTGTTTTTTACATAAAAAATGTAAAAAAATCTAGTAGTGCTGAAAACTATAGGTTAAATGATCCAAACTTAAATCATGTCTTAATTCTGGCTTTGACTTTTCCGTCAAAGTTAACAGTGTACATTTTTCACACAAAAAATTTATAATTAAGTATTAATTCAGATTCCGTCTCTAAATGTTCTAGGCGTCTTCAAAACACAACTGAATATTGTTCATACACTAACACTCATGTCAAAATGTGGAATCGCACCAAAAGAGAAACTTCTAACAAATACCGATATGGTTTATGGGTTGAACCCTTATGTTGGATATAGATAAATGGAAAAGCCATAATTGGAAATCGGGTAAAAATATCTCTTTAGTACAAACCTTAGACTGTTGGATCATAGAAAATCTTCCAAAAATATTAGTTCTAACTATATTGATTCACATACTTTTAGAATTTTACGACCCCAGAAAACTTTGCCAACTGTCAATTCTATACGATACAATCAAAACAAAAGTACACAGTTGTTCTGTTATATATATATTTTATAGTCAACTATGAATTCTATATATGCGGCTCACCAGATGTGAATATATAATAAACAAAACTCTACTGTTGATTAGATTAAATTTCTCAAATATTTCCGCCATTGTCGCTTATCTATAAATGAAAAAATTTTTATTTAGGAGAGCTTAAACAAAACCTAATAAAATATCGATTACAAATTCTAAAATGCCCACATCTAATTACAAAAAAATTTAATCACAAAATCTATTATCGCAAATCAATCTAACCCAAACTCGGTATATATACATTATATACGTTAGATCCCTATTTAGTCTATATCGAAAAAAACCTACATGTATAATGGATATATATTAAAAATAGCTTAACAAAATTGGATATACCCTAAACAACAAAAAAAATATTTAAGGGTGGTTTTACACACGTTGTGCTATATATAAGCCAAGTATACGGCACTCTCCTTATTTTATCTTATTTCAAAAATCTTACAAAGAATTTTTCAGTATATATATGTATATAATTTAATATTATATATTTTAGGGTGATATGATATCTATATATATAATATAATATACAAATATATGAATTATTAATATTTTTCCATCCCTTGATTACGTACGTTTTACTGTACTGTGCGTAAAAGATGATATACATATTATACATTTATTCCTCCATTGGGAAATTTAAAATATTGAACGTTTTTTTTGCATTAATTACTTAATGTTTCTATATTTTGTATCACGTATCGATAATACGACATTTTAGTCTAATTGACGAAATAATTAACCCTTTTTGAACCGCACAAAACGATTTATGAGTTTCACAGAATTAGTACAATTAGAAAGGATTATGGGCGATAATTCAATTTTGATATGATATCTACAATATATACAATATATATATATATATATATATATATATATATATATATATATATATATATATATATATATATATATATATATATATATATATATGTACATATGTGTGAATTATATATGCATATAATATATATATATATATATATATATATATATATATATATATATATATATATATATATATATATAAATGTATGTATGTATATATATATATATATATATATATATATATATATATATATATATATATATATATATATATATATTATATATAGTAGATTTGGGATTACAATAACCCACTTACAGATCCAGGTAGGGTTACTGTATATAGTTAAGGTCTACACAACATATATTTATTATGTTCCGTATGTGTGCGGTTTGCTATTTATTTTGTTGCACGGTTATGTTCTCGTCTTAAAGATAGAATATGAACGAAAGGAAAAAAATGGAAATGCATAACATAAAAAGCAAAAGAAAAAGCTTTTATGGCGCCGTTTTATATATGTATTTTCTATGCTTGTACATAAAACATATAAAATGAAAGCGAACGTCATACATACTCGTACATACAATAAAAAAATGCGAATTGTATAGTCAAAGCCATACCTTATATACGAGAGCATATATATACACATATGCACATGTGAGAGTATATCTAAAACAAATTTATTGTTTGCAGAACGTTTTCATAATCAACATCCCAATATCATCTCTTATAGTCGACGCACAGTATACATAAGAAATTCGCGAAAACGTTCTTATGATCATTTTTTTTTTATTATCGTTCTTCTTCCACCAATCGATGATCAGAGTGTTAAATAATATATAATAAAATTGCTGGTTATTGTTGTTTTTATATACATATATACGAGTATATATATGGTAGATTTTGGTGGACATGTCTGGTTTATAAAATTATTAATTTTATTTTTTGCTATGGGCGATTAAATTAATGTATACTGAACGACGTCATCCATTTTGAATTAAAATAATTTTTGGTGAAGAAATATTTAAATTATTATAAAATTTATAATGAAATTTCCTCAATTATTTAATTGAAATGTGAATTAAATTATATGCAGTCTGTATATATGTTGACGAGAAATTAATAAGATAATTGAGTAAAATTTACTATGGTGGGATGTGGCTGCCATATTTTATTGTTTGATTACGAAAATGTCTGTTCATTCTTCTTGGTTCCTAATTTGTTAATTTTATCACTATACTATATTGATGGCAATATGCAGCACCAATAATAAACATATAAGGGCAATCTCAATCCTCGTACAGTTCTAATCAGTCAATAGTTCTCCGTAAGTTGAATGGTGTGGTCGGTAAATGGAAGTCGATCCATTTGGTACCTCTATTGGGAGTCAAACCCTGTACATTCGAATGATTAGAATTTTAAGATGTATTTAGGTGTATAAAATAAACTTTTGATGATATTACGATTCTTACGATCAAAACCATCACCTATTTGTCATGATTAGCTTAACGATATATTTCAAGCGTGAAACCATCTATCCTCACTAATGGTATACACTTGGCACAAACTTGTGTACTCGTTTGTAATGGACAATATACGTGAATTGTTACACAAACGATTTTTAACTCCATGATACCATACGATGTTTATATACACTGCAGTATATGTGCATGACATCCTATTGGTGTGCTTTCTTGGCTGTCAAAATGACGACCATCCTTTCGTAAACTTTCCAAGACAGCAAACCTGCTACATTTTGCATGGTAATTAATAGAGAAATTACGTTGGTCATGGCAAAAGCTCTATGACGGTTTGCTGCGATTCCCTTGATTTAACTAGATAATATATCCGTGGCAATGTATACTGAACAAATACATTTAAATGAGTATTATTCCAATTGGAAACGTCAAATCTCCTTGACCATAAAATAATTCAGCTTCCACACTATAACGGCTGCTTTGCGGATATGGCATTCTAGTTAAAAACTTTTCCTCTATCCATCAAAGGACCATCGAGGCTAAATGTTTTTTCTATTTTAAAGCCCATGGCATATGTAGGCTCAAGAAATCTTATCTTTTTTTTTCCTCTTCTGGCTTCTTTTGCACCTTTCTTCGAATAACGTAATCTAAATTTTGGATGACTCGTTACACTATTATTCGGGTCGCATCCAGATCAGAATTACAGGTTGCAGTCTGTTTTCTTTCTATTTTATCGTCAACTGTTTGTAGAGAATATTTTTCATTGTGTAGCACTTGAATTTGGGCTATATAAATCTTATCTAACTTTGGTCCAAAAAAATATTGAATATTACATTTGCTAACTCTTCCACTTTATTGATAACTACTCGTTTCTATTCAAGTTAAAACAAACAAAATATATACGAAAAAAAAACAAAATCAAATAAAATTTTGCTGGCCTACTAAATTATTTTTATTTAAATATTTTGTCACTTTGAACAAGTGCTCATCCTGTAACTCCTCCTAATTACTGAGGTAAGTTCTGTTGCTTTGGTTCAAAAATTTCAAGCTTCACCCCGTTCAAAAATTATTGCTATGCAGCGTTTCTATAGATATAGCCCAAGCTTTCGATAAGGTAAGGCAAAAAGAACTACTACATAAAATAAAAGCACAATTATCGACAAGTTTCTGTAGGTTAAGTTGTTAGGTTGTTGTGGCTTCTTACGCACACTAAGACCGGAGATTGGTCTGCTGTGATACCACACTATGTATGGCTATAGGTCCGATTTTTTGTAGAACCATCTGCGCATTGCATAGCTCCATGTCAGCCTTTAGTACTGACAAGGAAGATGGGTCGGCCGATGGATTCTAAACACAACAGGGGATCCAGATATATGTTCATTTTACACCATCGATCGCACCACCCAAACGATCGAAGGTGAAAACCCCATTCGCATCTTGCCCCTAATTGGGATTCGAACCCGGTACCTCCCGCTCCAACTGCCGCAGCTGTAACCACTGTGCCACCTGGGTGGTAACAAATTTCCGTAAAATTATATTGAAAAATATTTGCTCAAACGAAAGTTTTTGGTGTAATATAATACCGCACCCATAGATTTATATAATATTTATGCCGGAGTACCTCAAGGCAGTGTACTGGGGCCAGTGTTGTACAAGATCTATACAGCAGACTTACCAGCATCAAATTGCTGATGATACTGCAATCCTATAGCTGTCCATCAAAATCCTACGATAGCAACAAGAATTCTACAGAAATAGTTAGACAAAAACCGAAAAATGGCTAACAAAATCACTCTCCCATAACACGAAAGTGTTGCATTTCTTCGATTACATTTAGATAGAAGACTCACGTGGAAAAACACATTGAAGTTTAACGTGAACAAATAAAATTAAAATTCGCCAATCTTAATTGGTTAATTGGAAAACAATCAAAGTTAAGTCTAGACAGTAACGTACAAAATGATACTTAAGCCCATTTGGACATATGGTATTAAAGAATGCAGTCACGAATACTTCGAACAATCGTGATTTACTCGTCAATTCTGTAAATGATATAATTCATCAGTACAGCAAAAAATACCAGTTAAATCTTGGGGTTTGTCACCCTAACCAATTAGCTAGGAACTTGTTACATAGGCCAAGAAATAAGTGATTAAAAAAATGGATTACATCTTAGATTTGACTACATCTTGTTGGTTTCCTATGTAGGAAAGATTCAAGAATATTTTAGGATGATGTATAAAAGTCATACTTAAAATCTAAGGGTAGATCATAAATATGATTTAAGTAAGGTTGAGAAGTGTGGAAAGAGTGGAACCATTGTTGGTTTGAAAATAGTTTGGATCACTGTAACACCGTTCATAGTTTTAGGACTCTTAATTGCCTCTCTTGATATGGATTAAACTAATCAAATAAAGAATAGACCTTATTATAAATTTACGATATGACAAATCACTATACGGTTGGCAATATTCATAAAGCTCTTTAAAGTTATTTTAGTCTATATACTTAAAAGCTGAGGATATATTACCCAACTTTTTAGTCAATGTTGATAAACCTATTAATTTGGGCTTGACTACTTTTTGCGTTATAGAATGTGGTTGCAAAGTACAAATAACCTCAACTCGCATAAGACTGTACTCTAGAAGAAAGCCTTTTTTAAGCCTAATTCATTCAGACCCTATTTCAGTCTATAGAACTGTCATAATTTATTGCCATTAGTGCGTATTTATAATTTTAGACCATTTGCATTACTTTGGGGCACATTTTTGATAAACTTTATGAACATCTTTTAAAATACTGTTTGGACACCGAAATAAGTTATAGACGCGTATTCGTTTGTTCTATCATTTTCACATTGAATTATGTTTAAAAAATTAAGTTTCAGTTTAAATCAAAAGCTCGAAAGTTTCACATGGTCGATCAACAAAACATATAAAATCTGTTATATAAGCGTTTTGAAACACAACCGATATTAGTATCTGTATTTGAACACCGCAAACTGAATATATACAGAGTTTCAAAATTTGAAGTAATTTGGAAAGTTTTATAAAGGGGTACATTGACATGTTTCACACAAAGTATAAAATTAAAACTTAAATTAAAAACAAATTAACATAAAAAATATTAAAAACATTTATATATGTAATCGGCCATCTTTTATAATATGTACTATATAAAAACTTTGTACTCATACATAATTTTACCACCCGTCGAGTATTTTATTTTGTCAAACTATTATCACGAGTCTCAAATCAAAATTAATAAAATTTTAACCTTTATACGCAGAAAGTATAACCAACATTATAATAGCAAAAAAATTAATTTAAATTTTATAATCATACATAAAACAATGTAATGGTGTGAAATTCAACAATTGCACGCATCAAATATGGCAGCTACATTTATGTATATACCTATTTTCTCACCCTTAAATTATGTATATACATTTTTATGTATAAATTAATAATTTTAATTTCTCACACGTACATGTATATATATATATTTATATGTGTGCGGCACAATAAAGGGATGAAAATTGGGTAAACGTACTCATATATATATACAGAGATATATCTAAGAAAGTGTAAAACTTGAATAAAAGTTTTTCATTCTAACGGGTATATAAATACATAAAACATAAAAGGGTTTTTAATTTTAATCGTGAAAAAAATAAAAATAATAATAAATAGATAATTTACACTTTGTGTGTAGAAAATTGTTTGAAATTTTCAATTGCACTGTGAAATTTACTGCCACACCCTCATACATAAAATAGTATGTACATAATAAAGAAAATGTATGTTGAAAAAAAAGGCGGAGCGTGAAATTAATTTTATTATATTTTAGTTTTTGTTTTTTAAATTTTCCTTGTAATTTTATTTATTTAACCATACACACACGTAAAGTCATTGACTTTCTGCGATTTCTGGTTTTATTTTCATTTTTCTTATTTTTTATGCACTGAAATCGCGATTACACTTTCTTTTAGTCACATACTCGTATATACGTATACGCAAACACATATGGGCACTAAATATATTCAAAACTATAAATATTCGTTAATAATTTGCACACATATATAGATTTGTTTGTGTGGCTATTTGTCTCAAAAATATTTACATTATTTACGACTGTTTACACAAAAAAGTGTAAATGATTTGTGTAAATGCACAAATAAATCAATATAATACACAAATATAACTATGTACGATGAAAATTATTATTTAATTATATGAAACGAGAAAAGTAATTTTTTAAATTATTTTAATTAAATTCAAGTTTTTTTTTATGCTTTAACAACACTTTAGTTAGGTACATACCTATATACATACATAAATATTTATTAATAGAAAATGATTAAATTAATCACCTGAGCGATTATAAGACTGCGCGCGGTTAATTTATTTATTTATTGTTTTTATTAATAATATTATTTTGTTACTAGGCGTTGAAGTGTTTGATATTTATATATGTACATTAGTTTTATTGACATTGTTATTGTTATTATTGCTAATATTAAATATGTACATTTATAGTTTTGTTGTGTGTTTTATGATTGATATAATTATCGATTGTGTTTGCAAATTGCAAAAAAATTTTTTGATCGCAGCCGCTCGAATTCGCATAATTTGATATTTATAATGAGCATATCACACATGGCGAGCTTATTAAAATGGACTTTCATTTTATGGCAATAGTTGATTTTGTAATGTTTTGTGCATGGTATATTGGTTAAAATCTATAAGCATAAATTATACTACTAGCAGTTATATTTATATATCTGTACGCAAAATGCAAGGTTTAATACCACGTTAAACGATATTTACCATCAGTCACTTATCAGACGTTAACCTGAACAAATCTCTTCTAGTTTTATTCGATGTTTCCTCAAAATCATTAAACTACTCAACTAACGAGTAGTCGCTCGTTAGCTAAACATAACCCGATATACTGTCTTTGAAGTATCCAGAAGGTTTCAGGAAACTAGTATACCTCCAATTAGATATCAGCTGGTTACGATATACTGCTGATAGAGACGTTCGATTTATTGTCTCAACTCCACTACGAAATCTCATCTAAGAGGCAACATTCTGAATTAAGGCCTTAAAAAATGTTGAAGTGTAGCCATGTTTAGGAAGTTTAGGGGCCCAACATTGACAGCACACAATGTTAAATTCATTAACGAGTGCATAATATATCTCCATTGTTGTTATACGCACGAGTCACCGGCGCCCTGGAAAACGATTTTTGCAATGCTTTTTTGGTAAACCAGTATCGTTCGTTTTGTGAATGATTTGAGCTGGCATATCAGGTGGTCTGATCGCTGAATGATATTTGACTTAAAATATAGTTTAAGAATTCAATGCTTCATCTTTTCTTAGAAGACAAAATACGACCAATCGTCATAAAAGTGAGCGTCGAAAAATGTACAGTCGTATATGGCTTTTTTATACAGTCTTTAATCCATGCATGGGATCTTGAGTATAATAATTGAACAAGTCAAAACGATGAAAAGCGTTAACTATATACAAAAGACAATTCAAGATTCTTAATGTCATTCTGGATCACAAATATATCATGTTAGTAACCCAAAATCAGCTATATATCGGGAGTCAAACGACAAATAAAACTAGCGTTTATTATTAATGAAAGTATTCCTGGCACTTGAGGACACCCACAGGTCGCAAAATGCGCTTAAAAAATGCTGTGGCTTTTGCTGTTGCTGGTCTATTTTCCGGTACGAAAAATAACAAGCTCCACATCGTTAGGTCTAATAATGCAACGAAAAACATTCCTTCAGAAGGTTTTTCGATGCATTATTAAACCTATCGACGTTTTTGATTAACTATTTGTTCTTTATTTTTGAAAAAATATTATTTATTTATTTGGAATTAGGTAGCACTCGATGTTGTAGAGTAAAACGTTCACGATAAGTTTAACAGACCCTTAAGTGTAAAACATACCTCCCACTTTAGTGGAATAATTAGAGGAACTCATATATCTAACAAAAGTAACCCCAATTGGTCTTTGAATTCATAAACTACTTCGTACTGTTGCACAGAGGAAATAATTGTTCTGTGGGAAGATATGGTTTTAAGAGTAATGTTTCAGCAGGTTGTTGTACATCAGGTCACTGTAGGTTGTCGATATCATGTTGCAGTTTATTCTCCGTGGGTTAGTAATCTTTTAGGATATTTCCATAGAATTATTGTTACTTCGGTGATGCTGTCAATGAAAATAATACAGATCCATGGTACAATATGGGAGGTTTAGTTGAGGTTTTCTGTATACAGTTTGGATAAATTGAGCGAGGTTACTCAGATACAATTTTAACGAGTATAAACAAAACGGCTGCAGAAACAAAATTTATTAATTCAATGGTTGCTGGAGCTTCGGATTTATATTTCTATAACCAGTTCAATTAAATTGAGGTTACACTGCCATAATATACCGAGATGTAATTTTAAATATTCCTGTGACTCTGGTCATTTAAATTCTGGGAAATCTTCTAGATGTAATGATTGATTGAAAAGTAACACAGACGAATTGCCAATTATAACTTAGTTATGAGTTGGTAATCTATCTGGATTACATACTCATTGCATTGCACTGAAAAACTAATTGTTCAAACTGACCAAAATTACATTCACATTGACAAATTCCTTATCAATATATATAACCGACAAAGATTGCTATATCAATGAGATTTACGAACTTATCACTAACTTATCACTCATATAATATATTATCTTCTAATATATTCTTAATTTGGAACATTCTTCCAGGAAGAGAAAATCCATTTTGAACTTCTTCCTCTATAAATTTATCATATAGAATACATTTTTATCATAGTGATAAAATATTGTTGATAATAATGTTCATTAAGAATAATAAAAAATTATATGTTTGTTGAAAAAATAAATAAAGGTATAACTGTAATATTTTAATTCGAAATGAAAATAAATTATCAGAATGAAATAATTTTTTCAAAATAACAATAAAAACACTGACTTTTGTCACTAAAATTTGTCAAATTGAGTGGTGCATTTGGTTCAGTGTGGATATCTTCTTTAGGGGTATCTATATTCTATAGTATCTCATGGATATCTTCTGCTGTAATTTGCAGTATAAGTATATGGATTCTGTATTGTCTGTAAAATGGATGTTGGAAACTCAATTAGAATGCTCGAATAATCATATAAGAGCGAAGGGTATTATTTTCTGTTTGAAAAAAAATTACTATTTGCTTAAAGTTTAATATGTGAGCATTGTTTGCAAAATATCAAATACGGGTAGATTCATTCAAACTAGTTGCACCATATTGCTTTTTTACAGTGAGTAAGCCCCATCAATGTGACGCTTAAGTTTTAGTTTAAACAACCTTAACAATTTATAACAATTACTATGGTTGGATATATTTTTAGACCGATGTAGTGCATCCTTATATTTAGTGAAATTTATGTAACAATTTCAATCAAGCTTTCAACTTTGTTATTGACGAGCCAACAGAGATAGCAATTTTGGTCGACTATATTTGATCATTTGGTCGAAAATAAAATTGGTGGTGTTCAACTGGTTGCCTATACAGAAGACTCAAAACGGTTGCCCGCTCTCCTCAAGCTGTAAGTTGGCGATCGTTTCATATATTGTTAAGCAAGTTAGTGATCGAGAGAACAAGATATAACTCATGATTGAATCCAACCAAATGTAAATTATTATCAGGATTATGTATGCTACAGCATATCTAGGAGTATGTTCATTTTGACCAATTTATCGAGACATAAACTCTGCTTGAAAAGATTTTTAACTCGCTTTACTCATGCAAGTATCAGAAACAATTGTGTTTCGTTTTTTTTTATCTCTAATCTGTTTTGGGGCTCAAGGCTTTCTCTACTTGTTCGTGGTTTGCGTATTTGTATTTACGTCCTAACTTTTACACCATTACATTACAGCCAATTCGAAGACGTACGACTATATGTCCGATTTTCCTAACCATCTGCACATTGCATAGCTCCATGCCAGCCTATAGTGCTGGCATGGAAGATGGGTCGGCCCATGAGTTCTGCACTCCAACAGGGGGTCATAGGTTTGTTCATTCACACCCCAGATCATAATCTCATGGTAAAAAAATTCTTTTTGCATCTTGCCCCTATCGGGATTCAAACCCGGTATCTCCCGCTCCAACTGCTACAGCTTTAACCCCTGCGCCACCTGGGCGGTTGTGTTTCGATTTGTAAGAGAATCACCTAAATATTGCAGTTGGACAGCGGTGAATTTTCACGTGTCGTAAAAATATCCTTCCGAATTCTGGACAGTGAGATGGGAATTAATCTAATGGTTTCGTTCACTAGCAACCCTGAAGTCGTTTAAACCATAGGAGGCTTCAAATCAAAATGCGAACAGTTACGTAACCATACAAATTGCGTCCGGAATTTTTTTATTGAGCAGTACACGTCGAGTAACTTTTAGAGCAGCGATACCATCGCTAGTACATTGTATTACTGTTGCATGAGTACGTTGATTGTTGATCGATACATTGTTTGTGATTCAACCTCAGTACGGATCTAATCAAAATTATATGCAATAACATATAACCACTTATAATATATATACTATATAATCAAATGTATATAACCTTCATTGTGCGGTTAAGCGATCGTCACACTGCATGCGCATTGATAAAATTAAGCACTAGTCTCACCGATTTATAATTTATAAATAATAAAATCAATAATAATTATAATATAATATATATGTATACACACACACACACACACATTTATATAAATAAATTATAAATTTTTAATTAGACCGCTGGCTGTGATAGCGCGCTATATATAACATGTAGCTATACATGTAGACAAACCAAAAAACCACTAAGAGAGTTCGAAGCCCGATTTGTCATTTAAAATTATTTAAGAAGAAAACGAACGTTAAGTCACACACATGTATGTATACGTTGATAATCTGAATATGTAATGTGTGTAGGTGGTCTTATTTGTTGAATTAATTATTTAAATATAAAAAAGAAATAAATAATTTAAATATTATAATAAATAAAAATAAAACAACAACAACGTTGATAAAGATAAAGTTATTAATAAATGTGTTGATTTGTTAAAAAATAATTAAAACCCGGTGGTCTAGTTTGTTAATAAATTCGGATCAAGATATTTAATTTTGTTTTTTTTTTTTGGTTTGTTATTATTAATTTAATAATTTATAATAAAATTGAATTTTCATATAATTTTTTTTTTGTTTTGTTCACTTTGCACCCTCACATTTGTTTAAATCGCGCGCAGTGCGCGTATTCATATGATGATGATGATGTTACGAGATTTTTCTCCCCAAAATGTTATTAAATAAATTATTAATTATTTTATTATTAAATAAATTTAATATCCGACGGTAATTTAATTTCCGGTTAATTAATTAAATCAAACGATTGGAATTTATTTGATTTACTCGCCGTTGGAGACCATATACACCAAACGACTCCTATATCTTAAGATGGTGCCTCCGAACGACCGACGGAATTGCATGCACTTACACACACTCGTTTGTATATGTAAGTAGTGCTAAGCAGCCATATTTAAGTTGTGCCCTTCCATGATATATAATATAATATCGTATAGGGTGCTTCGTATACATCACATATATGTTGATTCGCAAATAATATACATAAAGCATAATTACATCAGTGCATATGTAGGTATAGACGAGTATGTCTGTATATATAATAAAAGTATGGTTTTTTCCACGTATATGCTGTTTCGTCAAAGCATATACAAAAAACTAAAGGGTTGATTAATGGCGTTATGTTTTGTGTGTGCACAAGTAATAAAAACATGGTGTTTTAAATATAATTGATTTATAATAATCTATTTGCATATATATGTTGTGTGCACATATGTACATAAGACAATTGTCTCGTATTTATATATGTATATGTATACATAAAAGAACAGGATGACGGTTTAAAGAAGGTTTATTGTTCTATGCGATGTCCTAATCCTATATGTACATCGATGCATTCAAACAACATTATGGGAACACAACCTTGGTCTTTTGTCTTGGTTAGTATATAAAGGTTTGTGCAAACCCTTTAACAAAACAAAACTTGGAGACATAAAACAAATTTTCATGTGTGTGATTGGACCAAATCAACGTACAAATTGACGTCAATCAAAGCATAAAATGAACAACAAGTATGTGTATATATGTATACAAACACACACACACACGCATATCTGTTTGATGTTGTCTATATAAATCAAGGGACATGGTTTTCCGAATTTGAAGATACGAGTACGTTACAAAGTTCATAATTGGGATATGTACGTTTCCGCTTCGCATGGCCTGATCAAAGTATATATACACTTAATTAGATATTGTAACATCTATCCACTATCTCTCAAGTGACCGTAAGAAAATTATAAATAGATAAAGGTTGTTCGAATATCTAAACCCGGTATGTACATTACATATACAAAGCGTTTACCTGTATACATGGGGTATTTTTTGGGCTGCATGGAGGTTGTATTGTTGTATAACCTCAAAAACGATTTTTTCGAAATATAACGCACACGTGGCAAAGGGTTTGAAGTAATTCCGTCGGATTGGGATTTAGAGATTTTTTAGTTAACAATAAGGATGATTTTATTACTCTCACTCTGTTCAAGACTTTATCCGTTTTTATCATAACGAGCACAGTATTGTTTGGGGCTCTAAAATATTTGTCTTTACTGAAAGTGGTTTATAATACTTTAAATAAGATAAAAATTAATCCTTTTGGTTATTAAGTCATCACACTCTTCAATCGCCTTCTGACTGTGTTGTCATAGAGACGTACATTTTAATACTTAATTGTCTTCTGTCGAATGAATGGATGTTTATATTTGTCCACTATTACCATCTTACACTGGGTCGTGAAATCTGTTGGTATGAACTGTTAACTATTTCAAATATATGGACCAAAACCTAAAATATATTTATTGTTTAAGTGTTCGTTACTTCTGCACACGAGACAAAATCACAAACGATTATTTGTAACTATAGGAAGCAACCGATTATCACAAACAGAACTTTTTCAATGGTTTGTTAGTCTTTAAAAATTACAAATCATGCTTAACTATGTTGAGCCTATGAGGTAACCATACTGTTTCCGGCTGCTAGAATGATTAGAACATAATGTCTAAATTCTAACAAGTCCGCAAAGTTTTTATGCACATGACTCTGCTGCAGCAGCTAGTTAAAAGAATTGTCAAATCTCTACACGAACTAGGAACAGTCATGTACCACCACCAAATCGAGTGAGAGATGTTAATCTGTCGTAATCATCTATGTTCTTCACTTCATAAGTTTAAGACTCAACACGAGGCTCTACTTCTGGTTGTTCCTTTCTGCCAGTTCTTTTAAGTTTCAATTTTTTCCCAAAGCCTAAAAGCTTTTCTGGAAAAAGATTCATATAAGTATCTTCAATCAATTGCTATAGCTGTCATAGTTTAGGGTTAGAACTAGGGCAGTTACTAATCGCCTCTAACTTTGGTTCTTGATTAATGAAAATATCTTTGCCAGTTCTTTTTTCTTATGTTAGTTTTACGGTGGTCGACGAAAATCACATATCTAAAAACGAATTGAAAAGAAACGAATGGATCATACTGGATCATACTGTTTTAGTTGTGGCATGCATATTTCGGGCGTACCTTTATTTTGAGGATTTATTTTGACTGTTTCCAGAGAATTACCTCTAGATTGTAAAAATCCGAAAAATTGTTCTAGGGTAGGAAAATCTTTTCTTGCAGAGTCTCTGGCCCACAATATCTTTCTTTCGTCACCGAGTTTATCTTCGAGGATGCAAATAAGCCACGAATCTCTCGATTCGGCAGCGCTATCAAAAGCATTTTAACCTTTTACCACTTTATTATATCTCCTGATTATCGAATATTTACTTGATCCGCTTGCCTCACTGGAATTATGTTCAAAATCATGTCAATAAATTTTCTCACCGCATGTTTCTTCTGGTCATATCGTTTACGAAGCTTCTGGACGGCCTCTATATAATTGACATCCGTTGTATTTAGGTGCTTTAGCAAATTTTGTTGCCTCGCCACATAAAAAGCTTTTGAGGTACTGGAACTTATGTTGATTCTCATGAATAGTGGTATTGTACAGATTCGAGAATTGTCATTCTGTATAATCTCCTGAGAATGACGGGATGTTCATTTTGGGAAGCTTATATCGGAGTTTTCAGTTAAAAATCAGTAAACCCTTTCAGCAGTACTGGTCCTCTATCTAGTCGAACATTTAAGTCTTCAATTGATGTGTTTATTGTTATTTTTGCATGTTACAAGCATATGTTACAAGCTTGGTCATGTGACCTTTTATCACTGCAAGGCGTCTCTTAGTAGCAGCTAATGTTTCAACTGTTTGTGACATTTTTTCATATAATGTGGTCACAGGCGAATAGATTTTATGACACTGTAGACTTTTTTATTTAATCTATAACAAGGTGGAATTCTTCCACAAAATCATATTAGATCCGGCTTGAACGACCAACTGACAAGAAACTTCGTAGTTCCCGAGATGCCATCTTGCGAATATACATCTCGATTTAAATGTATTAGCGACATCTTTCAATGAATAGCTGACTTCAATTATTTGATACAATCATGAAAATCAATCATAATTATCATGTAATTAACTATCGACTGTCAAACTGTCAACAAATTGACAAATTAATTAGTAATAATTATAGTTTGAGCTGTTGCAAGTGGATAGTCATATAGAAAAAATCTTCGAAGGCATGATCCAGGATACCATCGATGTGAATGTAGGTTAAAATTTTAAAATGTAGGTTCCTCTTCAAAATCTATTATAACAAAGACTATTCGAATAGAAGGCAGAACCTTTAGGCATTTTTTTTTATCAAATTTTGATTCAAATCTTTGTACAATGAAAGAAAGTTTTATATTTAGAATGAAACCCTGTAAATGTTCAATTTCGAGATAAAGTGATTATAAAGCTTTTTCTTTTACATAAGGAGCTTGCGAGCTTTTAGGTAGAACACGGGATGCTTTCAGGTTTTTTTCTAAAATATTTTTACTTTAGGAAAGTATGAAGAAGCGTTCGCTGTTGAAGTTTATCGCTAAAATCCAATCCTTATCGAGAAAGAGCTTTTGATCTGTGTTACTCATTTATTTTCTCGACCTAGTAAGTTTCCTTGTGTTGAATCAAATTTACCACTCCTGATGGCACCTCAACCATACTTCCCACAGAGTACAAAAGCTTTGGTTATCCGGAAAGCCACTGAAAGAACCATATATGTAGTTTCAATAAATTACTAGCGTTTATGTTAGAACAAGGGCGGTATCTGATCCACTTAATATCTTGGTTTGATCTAAGCACGAAGTGTAAACGGAACAACCCACTTATTATTCTATAAAGAATACAAAGACACATAATGACCTGCTATATAAGCACTAAGTAAAATTAGTTTAGTAGCTTTGAAGAAACGTTCATCGCAGTAAGGCTCGAAGGCACGAGCCAGGATACAATCTATGAAAAAACACTGTGGGAAGTGAAAATGACCCAAACCCTGTAAAAGTTAATTCGACGTATAGTGATTATAAAGCTTTTACTTTTTTATAGGATCGAGCATTTAGATTAAGCACGGGTAGTTATGAGTTTTTTTTCTCAGGTTGATAATAGTCTAGGAAAATATGAAGAAGTGTTCGCTGTTGAGATGTATCGTTACAATGCAATTCTCATTATAATGATTCTCTTATTCACCTTGATATCGGACAGTTTTCCATCTTACTGTTAAAAATTCTTAAGTGTCACTACAAAACTTTAGCGAAGCATTCGTGAAGTATATTTACCAGCAGTTTCATAATGAAACCGATTGCAGTAGTTATTTCAAGAAAGGTTTCAACCAACTTTATCTAGCCACCCCCAGATACCAACTATATATCAGATACAGCCTTCGCCCACAGTCATATATAGTATTGCTATATCGTCTAATCGAGGTATATATAGTTACAACAGTTTTGATATATTTTCAACATATGTACATATACGTCCAATACGTTGTTTAATCTCAACCAATTATCTTAAATAATAAACTCATTATATTATAAAATAATACATAATTTAATAACATAATTATGTTTATTAGTTTTTTGTCTCTCTATATATAATAATAATTGGGTACGATGACAAATTACATATTCCATGAATATGTATATGATGTATGTACACATGATACCTGTAAATTGGGCCATAAACTTATGAGCAACACACAAAACTAATAAAAATCCGTCGGGCAAATCGTATAGTTATCGACATGGGCGTCATCCTCTAATAAGTAAATCCGTCGGCCGCGAATAACATATAAACGGGTGACATGTAGCGGACATGTAGGTATAAAACAATTTTATTCAACACTATATGGTGTATGTTATAAGATCATTTATATTGACATATGTAACTTAAATCATAAATAACATATTAATAAGCACAACACTGTGAAAACTTAGAAATGATTATAAAACTTACATGTGATATGTGTTGTGTTATATGCATGTAATACTTTGTCTTTTTGTTTGTTTAACAAAGCTTTTCTATGTATAGTGTATATACACGCGAATTACATCTTAAATTTATATTTAATTATCGCCTTTATATTCGTACAAGTATATATATAAAGGGTTTACTAACAAGAGGTTTCATTTTGAGTAGCCTGCTATTTGGGCAGCTGTCAATTTTGAAGCTGTTATCTTTTGACATTTGACAGGTAAAAACTACGCAATACTGAAAATGGTCATCGTGAAGCAACTAATCGCAATTGTGTCACTTAAGGACTGAAGGATATTGTGCTGCAAGCGTAGCCGTGGCGGCCATGTGGCTGATATCGTTTTCAAATGACAATGGCATACTTTCCTCACTACAATGAAATAAACAATGAAACCTCTTATCGGAAAACTCTTCCCTAGTTCGATTGAGTCGAGAGGGAATATAATGTACACTATAAATGTACTTATATAGTCCAAGAAAATAACGATTTCCTACTTAAACAGGGTGATTTATTGTGTACAGTACGAGTGTATATAGTGGGTCAAAAAATTTGTATTGTATAGTGTTGAATACATAATTTATATACAAAATTATAAATGAAAAAAAAATACCATGATGGTGGTGAGAAGGTATACATACTCGTACAATGAGGAAAACCGCACACACCACCCTTTTATATATACACACACACACCATATGGTGTAGTACATATAACACTCAAAATTTACGGTGTTGAAAATTAACTATAAAGGCGCGTCCAAATGGGTGGTCTTATCTAGATACTAAAACGAACTAAATAAATGTGATTATAACCAAACTCATACTACGAGTATATAGAACCAAATAAATAAATTCGAGTAACAATCTTAATTCCTAAAAATAAATTTTCATGCGCGACATTTTTTTATATATATATACGCGAGTATATACATATTCTGATTTAAAGGTGCGACATGAAACACCACGATAACATTTTTATTAGACGTCATTTTTAGTAATATTTAGGGTGTAGAAAATCACATTATAGTTTTTTTGTTGTTGTTAAGCTTTAAGTTTATATATAATTTTAATTATTCCAATTACAACCCAAAAAATCGTATAAATTTAATTTAAATAATCGACATTAATTTGAATACACACTCACACATATTTTGTGTTCTTTTGTTTTAAGATTTTAATTGTTCACACACAAGATCGATCGATATTAGATGACAATTCATTATTGATCGCATTTATACACTATATATTGATTGTTTGTCGGAATCGTGTGCGGGTTGAGTGTTATTTTTAGGAAACTAACAAAATATAGTTGGTGTTGAGATCAACATTTGTGATCACAATCGTAAGTTAGATATAAGAAGTATCATCACATCATCGATCGTATGATCAAATGGTGCAATATACTTCAAAGGTTACTGAAACGTTTGCATTTCTTAACTGGACGAACGTCCTGGAAACATAACAACAATTTTACAGGTCAATATAATTTAAATGAAATGTTGACTAAAGTGCAGGCCAACATTCCAGCGCAGTTCAACTGGCGAAAAATCTCATTTTCTCTGGTCGTAGCACGAAGCGCATATTAAAAACTGAGCTACGATTGAAACTCTACAAAATACTAAAAGTACAATATTTAACACTTGCACAAAAGGCTGTTTGCCTATAGAAAGAGCAAAGGTGTTAAAACACTTGCACGTTGGTGGCAAGCTTGAGATTTTGATATTTTTCGGTTAAAATTTGTTTTTTTACGGTTCTGCAATATGTAAACAAACAATATGTAAAATGTTGTATGAACTGCGGTAACTGAGATAGGACGCTCACAAATCGCTCACAAGTAAAGGTAAATCAATAAATCCCCCTGAAAAGAATTTATTTGAAACAATTCGACTTTTGAACAAGACTCAACACCATCACTTAAAGGTAGTGAAACCCAATGTTTTTACAGTAAAGAAGTCTTCGTTTTTCTCAACAATAGCCACCACATTCCTCGGACTAAACTCCAATGGATTTTTCCTTATGGTCCATATCGCTGTATGAAGCATTAGCTAAAAAATATAAAACGATCAACCCCTAATTTCTCTTTGCTGAGAGTGGACCAAAATACCATCACACCATATTCGTGCAGCGTGTGAAGCGTTCGACTGCCTATACTTGTATAAGGCCAACTCAAATTGGAGTTTATAGTTGAAATATAATCTTATCAGTAGATGCCGCTGCACAGCGTTAAAAACTATTGTACTTACGACCTCCAACGCTAAATGTGAGAAACCCAAATGCAGTTTCTTTTGCTTGCGTATTTTGAACTGAGACAAAGTTAAAGGACACTTTAGTTAGCATCAAAAAATATTACCTAATAAGATCTTCGCATTGCCAAAACGCAGAGTGCAAAACTCTTATAACAAGTTTATTTGGGTGAAATAACAAGGGCGTGTGATCATGTATCGTCAAGAAATTCCAACTTAAAAACTCAGTATAGAATGTTCCTTTCAAAATATCGCAGAAACAGCCATACTCAGAAATAGTGGTTGTTGTATAACACGATCGTTATTTTAAACGTTATTAACTATATGAAATTCGTGAAGACGACAATGGCAAGTGTATTAGTCTGATGCCGAAATATAAGTGTTACCTCGGAAAAAGATTCTATTTTATAGTTCCTCGCATCTCAAACTTCTTACTACACCCGTAGTAAAGCTCACTATTTTCGGCATGACACGGACGTTTGACATAATATTGCCGATACCATGCACTTCTCAACCTCAAACTGAATTGAAAACGTGTCGAATGTTGACTTCAATTGAGAATGAAAAGATGGGTGGTCAGTACTAATAATAAAGCAAGTTAAAACTACTACATCTGATCTTCGATACTAACTTGTTTATGAGATCATCTTCAAGATCAATGTATATAATTCATGATCGCATTAAATTATAGCATTATTTCTCAAAACATGATCATTTCAAAATTTCTCACGAGTTTCGATCTTTTTGGAAAATTTAATAAAATTTTACGTGATCGTTGGATACAGATAATGTCGATCGACTGTTAGATGGCGTTTATGAAAAGTAAATTTCCTTTCTTCGAATAAAGATCAACCGTAAGTCAAATATTATTATGAGAGTTTTTCTGAAATAAAAAGCACGATCATCCTAATTAACGATCATATAATTTTACAATCAAAAAGTTACGGATCCATTTAAAATCTTAAGTCAGTCAATTAGCGCTAGACACAAACATTATTCCGACGGTATTAAAAAATTAAAATAAAATGTCAAAAATCAAATAGCTCGAAATTAAATTAAATTTACAAATTAAAATTGACAGTCATACACACACACACTCACATGCACACGCAAAAGAAAAAGGATTAAATTTTATATATTTAAGTAAATTTTTTTGCGCGGAAATTTTTATTTTATATATCCACATTATAAGACGGGGTCTGCATAGTGCGGTTCTTCTGTTCTTCCAGCTCGATGAAACATATCGAACATATATTTGAATTAAATTAACTATCGATCAGAAACGCGACGAAGTGTTAATTCGATATTTTATTTTAAATTTTTTTTTTTTTTATAAATAAATCCATCGCACATGTATGTATTTATGTATAAATCCCTCTGTACAAACGTACACGTTTGGAACCTCATCTGCTCGCGGATGTCTATTTACGATCAAATAGATTATCTACCAAATAGTAATCGACACGCCATATATATATACATATTTACAGTAGTGGTAATAATAATATCAATGTCTGGTTCTATACAATGTACATAGATCGTTCAAGAAAGGATCATCTTTTATCTAGGCACAATATCTTGTTGTCGAAAAAAGGTACACACAAGATAATAAGAGGATCGTTTTCTTTTATATACACAATACATATAATAGACGAGAAAATAATCTTCGGTAATTTTTTTTGTGTACAGATACGTATTGCTATCAGCGAGATCTTTTGTTAACATTTTCTTTTTGGTTAAAACCACTCGACTTGAAATCTTAAAAAATAATTATTTTTTGTGTGTTAAGGTTTACCGCAAATGACAAAAAAAAAATTATAGTTTTTGCTACCGAATTGTGTTCTATAATAATGATCTGATCTCTTTCTTGTATATACGTACATAAATAGTTTTGTAATTATACTGGGCGACCTCTTAATTTCTACATTCAGGTACAATGTACGTAAATAAACGGATTAGTATTATAATTCCATTTCTAGACAAAGCTAGATAGATTTGGATATAATTAAACGAATTGTAATAAGATTTCGGATATATATATACATAAGGACTCTGAACAGATTTTTAGGACATATACTTAGGGAATTGAAGAATATATAAAAATATCCTTTTTTCGTATCTCTCTGACGATGTACGTATATAGAGTGGTGTTTTTGATTAGTTTTTAAATTGAACCGTATCTCTACGATATAGTTGAATAATTCACATCAAAAAGGATAACCCAAAAAAAAACTAAAAATTTCAGTTTATTACCAAACCTTATATAGAGTATATAAATCATCTTCAGTGAAATGCATGTTTGAGCAAATTATCTTAATAAAACCATTCTTCAGAGTATATGGTTTTTGATTTTTATCTTCTAGTTATAGACAAGGATATGTACACGATAAATGCCAAAAAAAAATATAAAACATAGTTTCCTTGTGCGGTTAGAAACTGTATATAAACCACACTATGAACCATGGAAAAAGGAAAATAGATTTTATATTTTAAATTAAATTTTAATTATATTTTAATAATAGTTAATTAGTATATTACAAATGAGGGTCATTAAAGCGTAAAATGAGTTTGTATATAAAACGCTGGCCAAATTTATATTTGGATACATAAATTTCATGTTGGCTGACAACAACACAAAACGTGAATGTACTTAACACCAAGAATACACAATTTTTAAGTTTAATACCTAAACAACATGACACCGTATATAAATACAGCAAATATATAAAACACTACAAAACATCGAATGATACAACCTGACACCTTATAACACAAGACGGAATTTTTATGTATCCACCATACAACAACAAAAAAACAACATAGTACTTAAGTTGAATAAAACAAAAATCAAATTAATTTAATTAAAACAAAATTCATAATTTAAGTACTCTCGTTATTAATAATACAACAAAATACCCAGAATATATATGTATACAGAGAACTAACCCAGAAAGCAGAAATTTCGTTTATTTTTTCTTATGTTTTTCCAGAGCTTTCTTGTTTTATTATTTTAACGTGTAAAAACATCATTTAAATAATTCACCATTTTCATTATTATTATTATTATTATTACTACTATTATTTTTGTGTGAGGAAAATTAGCTTGTTTTATTATAATTTTTATTATTGATAAGAATCTCGTATACCCAAAAACAGAACTATAAACTATATAAAAGAAAAGTGTGTGTGTGTAGTATAAAACACTTTCTTTATTGAAAACATAAAAAAATTAATGTGAGGTTAAAATATAGATTTGTAAATTCGACAGTGATGTGAATTCATAGCGGGACACTCTTGTTCGGGACAACATATTATTTATAACGAAACATTCCACACACCCTACACTATATACAAGCTTAAAAACGAAGATTTACGTTGACTACCCTTACTGTTAATATAGTAGGCATATATATGCGCCAACTATATCAATTGTAAAAATAAAACTAAGGTTTTCATGTGTTCGTCATTATCAATTAACCACGTGAGATACTCTCAGTGCCGGAACATGTTCTAGTTTTAAGAAAGTTATAAAATAACACATGTTATATGATAAATTTTATTCATAAATGTTTTTCAACGAAATTAGGCTTCGAATCGTTCTGAAATATATCGAGAATTGCACAAATATCTGGAAATGATTATTTCTTGTTATTTAAAATCTATATAACTTATATGAGTATAAAAATAACACATGTTATACGAATTGAAATTTTGCTCTCCAGTTTAAAATAAAATATTTTTGATTTTTGAATAATTAAAAAGTGAAGTACAAGGTAGAAAACCAAAATAACACTTGTTATACGAATAACTTCGTTCATTTAAAACTTCTTTCTATTGAAATTTTGCTTCTTAACTCTTTAAATGGGTGCCACAATGAGGTTTTATAAAATGTTCTTGAAAAATAAAAATATAAAAAATATTAAAATAAATATAATTTTATTACAGAATCTAAGTTTGGTTATTAATTGTTATTTAAAATATAATTATCAAAGAAACTTGGTTCTAGTTAAAATAAAGTTACACAAGTATACAAAATAACACATGCTATACGAACAATTTAGTTTATTTAAAACGTGTTCATATTCGATTTAGTTCCTTACTCTTCAAATGAGTTTCCCAATAAGATGTTATAACATATTCCGGAAATAAATAAATAGTAACACCATAAACTTTATGTTTGGTTATTTATGATTATCCACAATATGATGATCAATGTTCCAGTTATAACGAAGTTATATCAATATCAAAATAACATGTTATAGAAATAAATATCAAAAAAAATTCTAAATAAGTGTCCGAATTAGGTTTTAAAAATATTCCGGAACAATATCGAAAGTATCACGATAGAATCTGATATTGATTATTTATGATTATTCACAATATGATGATCAACCGTTCTTGTTCAAAAGTTATGGGAATCTCAAAACTGCATATGTTATACGAATAAATTGATTCGTTTAAACTTTGGCTACTCACTCTTCAAATGAGTGCCTCAATGAGGTGTTATAAAATATTAAAATATATTTATGGTTCTTTAAAATATGATGCGATAATGTTAAAAATGATTCTTGATTTAAGGAATATCAAAATAACACATGTTATATGAATCATTTCATTCGTTCAAACCATTTTAGTATTGTAATTTGGCTTCTAAACTCTTTAAATGGGTGCCCCAGTGAAGTTTTATAAAATGTTTTTAAAAAAAAGAAATAATTTCGTAACAGAATCTGAGCTGGCCTAATTGGCTTCTTATTTTGCAAAAGTGTTTCACAGTAAAATCTGAGATTGGTTATGTATAATTATCCACAATAATATGATGAAGGTTATAATTCTTAGAAAGTTATAGAAATATCAAAATAACACATGTTATACGAATAAATTTATCAATTCAAAACTTTTTTCTATTAAAATTTGGCTCCGTACTGCGAAATAAGTGTCCGCATGATTTGATATTGGTTATTAAAAATATGATGATCAATGTTCTTGTTCTAGGAAAGTTAAAAGAATGTCAAAATAACATATGTTTTATGAATGATTAATTCGTTGAAAACTATTTCCTATTGAAACTTGTCTCTGCACTCTTGTTATGTGTGCCCACAATAAAACCTGAGATTGATTGTTCAAACTTATGATCAACCTAGTTCTAAGAATAACAAAATAACACCTGTTATACGAATAATTTCGTTCGTACAAAACTTCTTTCTAATTAAATTAGACTTTCAAACTCTTCAAATGGGTGTCCTAATAAGCTTTAACAAAAGTTTCTAGAAAACTTCGATAATTTCCCAAGAGAGTATTTAAATTGAAACCGTTAATGTGTTGAAATATAATTTACGTGTATCACTACTTCTAGGCCACACCGTTATACTAATATTTTGATTGATTAATTTTAGTTTTTCGTTTTATTATTAATAATAAAAATAACAAATAACACCCTCAAAAAAAACTACTACTAATAATTTTTTATTTGGTGTTAGGGTGTAACAAATATTACATTTTATTCCGTGTTACAATATTGTTTATACCGCGATTATTAATATTATTATAGCCTAGTATAGTAGTTATTATTATGATTTTCTATATTTTTGGTTGTTGTGTGATAAAAACAATAATTTATCGAACGCTATATTAGAATAATAATAATATGCGACACAATGTTGTTACGAGTTGTTACGTTTGTAATTTTTTTATTTTTTATTATTTTGTCACATCATTTTCAAGTAGTTATACATAGTAGTTTACACAGTGAGTTGAATAAAATCAATAAAATAATATTTAAAAATATAAATATAGATGTATATATGTGTTATACTAGTAATATACCGACAAGGATAATATTAAATTTAAATATTTATTTATCCAACAACACATATATAATATAATAAGTATATATTGAGTCAAACCGCGCCGAGATAGTGCGCGAGACACGGTTTTATACTTACAGTAGTTTTTTGTAAAAGAAAATAAAAATATTTGAAGAATAAATATTTAAACATTTTTAAATAAAATAAATATATGATCATTGTTTAATTTTTAATAATAATAATAATAATAAATAAATAAAATAAATAATAAATAAGAACAAAAAAAACAAAACAAAATGTTATACGCGCACTTTTGAGACATATAGCCAAATATGGCACAGGACTAGTGATACTTTTGTTTTGTTTTTTTTTCATCTCTAATTTTTGGATGAGATACAACGTACAGTACTTACAAATCCATGTTTGTCACTAATATTATTTGTTAATTTTAATTTATGAAATGATACAACTTTTTGCATCCACTGTTCGCCCGTCGATGGTGAATCGGGATGGATATACATGCGCTTTGGCATTTCGGGATCCGCTTTACCGGCCACCATCCATCGACTGAAAAATAAATAAAAACGAGTTAATTAATTAATTAATTTCAAATAAATATATGTTTTATAAATATATAATATTGGCAATGAGCTCACTAACATAATATGTGTTCGTATATGTTATATCAATAAATTACATCACGCGTGTTTTAAGTGTTCAATTTATATATTTGTTTATCAGATTGACCTTATTGTCGTCTCGAAATAAATATTTAAAAAAAAACTGTTTGCATTTTTGACTGACGAGATCACATAAAGTCTAGAGATTTTAGTTTTAAAAAATTTATAATAATTATTATGAGTCATACATTATTTTAGTATGTATGTATAAATAGTGCAGCGAATGTCTCGACCGTCAACATATAACCATTTTAACGATATTGTATATACTACACCTTAATTTTGTCGCCAGCATACTTCTTGAGCTGCGTGACGTATTCCTGAAGATAAGCCCGGGGCTGCGAAGTTAGAAAAAATGAGGAAAATCAATGTTTTGGTTTAGTTAAAACAAGGAGAAAACAAAGTGGGACGGGAAAGAGAGGATTCTCTTAAGAAAGCCATATTGAATTGCAATATACATATTTATGGGAAATCAGGATTCCATTGTTTTTAATCAGGATAGGGCGGGTTTAAAATTAGTCAAAACCTTTCAGTTACGGAGCGTAGTTCTGGATTCTAGTTGCAATTCAACTCCGAACTAAATCAAGTGGAATGGTAAAGGTTGTAAAAATTTGATTAAAACAAATTCTGAATTCCGATAATAGCCCCTTGATTGAATTTTGGGTATATGGATAGGTATGGATCACATGTATTGATCAGCTATTAATTGATTTTTAAATACGAATTACTGTCCTATTTGCATGTTTCTGTGGATGTGTAAAATTTTAATGAACGTCTGAAGTCTGGAGATATCTGCAATTAATTGTTACACACACACTTAATGTGAAGGTTAACATACACTTACAATACCGGATCGATGCAGATTCTTATATTTTAAACAGACTAGGGATTGGCTAATCGCGATTAGTTAGGCTTGATTATCTTATTGTTATTTAGATATTGGATCTGTTAAATCAAAATGCTATACAGCTGAGCTATTAGTGTGTAATAAATAAAAACAACACTCTGGCTAAGAAATATAATGTCGCTGCTTATGCCGTTTCAGTTAAGTGTTTTGTCAAAAGATGGCGCCACTTGTATTTATATTATGTTGTGATTTCTGTCGTATGATGGCAGCATTTCGATTTCTTCTAATCTCATTGGCAGTCGTTTGACTGGATAACACTCGTATTGTGACTATAGAAAATCAGCTCCAAGAGACAAAATAAGGCAAATAAAATTTTGAAGCCAGAAAATCATGAAAATATGGCAAGTTGTAATAAAATGTGTAAGCAATTGAAGGTGAACGGAGTTTCCACCTCAATGTGAACGGAAACAGTCAAAGATAAAAACCATGACCTCTTGTTGGAGTAAAGTTCAGAAGTGACTGTATGTATGTATAAACTATATATAGAATTTTTCTAAGGATTTGAAAAGCTCAAAAAAAAGATTGTCAGTCCAACAAAAATACTGTTTGTGATCCCTATATATGATGTTAGATTTCAAAGAGAGAGCAGATGTCAGTCAGTAAACTAATATATCGCCATAAACAAACAATCATTATCTAAATCATAATATTTAACGTAAGCGCACGATCACCTGATCATGTGGTCTGTTTATTTATTTATCTCTTGTTTTTTTCTTTAATTAACCAGGCGGTGCATATACCCAAGTTCCTTATCATAAACATAACAAAATGTTGATTCATGATAATTACACGAAAAAAAAATGATATCCGAATGATCAGATGCTCTGATCCTCCTCTATATATATATATGGTATATCCATTTGTAACAAAACAAACAACGATTTTTTTAATGATCATCAACAGACGATGAATCAATTTAGTAAACCATCGCCAAGTGTGGTAATCAAAAACAAAAAAAAAACTAAATATAAACAAACAAATACAAAATATAAGAATGCGTGTATATATAAGAAAAAACCTACCTGTTATGAAATTTATACCGATAGTCATCAGCTGCCACAATATCCAATAATAAAATATATTTAGCCTTTGCATCTAGTCCAGACACCCGAAATTTCATTTGAGGAAACATTTGTCTGAAAATCATAAATAAAAAAAAAATTTTTATAAATTATATAATTCTTAATAAATATTATTTAAGTGTGATATAAATTTTATTTTTAGTTATTACATATGGTATATAGATAGTGTGAAGCATCAACAATTTATCCCTTCTTTTCTTATCAATAATGTTAAACTTTAACACCAAATTATAATCGAATAAATTTTATCACTCTCGCCCAAAAAAGGATAAGACACAACATAAAGTATTCATCTCATGTTTTATTATTTATAAATCACACTTGTCATGTATACAATTCTTCTCACATAATTCTTAAAACATAAAAAAAATACATACATATAAGACTAAAAGAAGATGAACCCTTACCAGTTAGAAATAAAAAAAAACACGAGATGAAAAATCTGAGTTGTTTGTTCACTAAAGAAAAGTTCAAGATACGGGTCAATCTTTATCGTTATTTTCGAAAATACAAAAACAAACCAACAAAACGAAATTATCATTCAACATCTAGTCAAACTAATGTAGGATGGGTGTAGTATACATATTAGGTTTGTCTTATAATAAAATGTTTGTGATCTTTATCTCAGACTCTCGAGTTGTCTCAGAGACTTACAATGAATATTTTATTCACTTTTGTGAATATAAATCCAGAGTTCGATTGATATTGCTGCTACTGATACTTCATTTTATATATATGTATATAAATATCAGACACATACAAAGGTTCTTCACGTATACACGAGACCCACATTATACACATTGAGAACAGGAAATTCAAATCGTTTCGAATTAAGATGTCAGAATATTACAAGTTATTTGTTATCAAATTTATTAAACTGTGTGACAACATGTAATTAAATTAATTTGTTACTATTTGTATTAGAATTGGTTAGGTGTATTGAACTGGGGCACCTGGGAGACACGAACATTATGGCTTAATTTTAAACTTCGCGAAATGCTTACGGGTGCCTAGAAGCATAAAAAGATCACCAGAGGAGCAGAAATGTGAAGAATTATTACAACTACAAAACAAACCACAAATAACAAATTTTTTGTTAAATTGCCATTCAAGCAGTCAGGTCTTATGATTCGAACCTCATACAATGCCGCACTCAATCGTTTAAATTCAATGGAGAGACGGTTTAAACGTGATAAAGAGTTCGGGAATTTATATCGGGCATTTATGATGGAATACGACCACGAAGCTACGAGTTGTCTCCGACGCATCTACGAAATTGTCAACAGGAATACCATTAAATGATATACTGTTAGTTGGACCAACAGTACAGCCACCACTTATCAATATTGTATTGAAGTTTCAGCAGCGCGAATTTGCCTTATGCGGAGATGTAGAGAAAATGTATAGACAGGTTTGGGTGGCAAAAGAGGATCAAAAATATCAAAATATCTTATGGAGACACAATATACCGGATTAACCAAGCCGATATCAATTAAAAACAGTAACGTAAGCCAACCAGTTACAGCGCAAGCTATTCAACAAGACATGTATGTGGATGATCTGATGACGGGTACTAATTGCTGCGGTAGCTGCGGAAGTTAATGACAAACGATGACGAACTGAGAATGTTTATCCTAGGCACAAGTGGAGATGTTATGCATATAGCAGATCATTCAGAGACACCAAAGGTATTAGGGCTTCACTGCAATCCTTGAGGAGAATATTTGTGCATTATTGTTAGCGAATCTAATGAAGTTGGTGGAATTGGCAATGACAATAAAGTTATCAAAAACTCTCCTTTTTACTGACTCAAAAATTGTATTAGATTGGTTATCGACACATCCCAGACGATGGACAACATTTGTATAGCCAATAGAACGAGTGATATAATTCAAAAATACAAACGGGAAAATTGGGGACATGTTGCATCAAGGGAAAATCACGCTGACATTGCATCTCGAGGTATGAACACGAGAGATGTAACAATAAATAGTTTGTGGTGGCATGGACCACGCTGGCTAATTGATACTGAAATACCTGAGACGAGTATGAATTTAAAGCAGATATAGATGCATTACATGGTAAATCAGGGTTACCAAAACGCTTTAAACTTATTAGTCTTGCTCCCTAGCACCACACGGCGTCGATTTTGGATACTAAGAGGGAAAGTGATCTCCAGAGCAATTGTCAACAACTGCATACATCAGAATCCAACAATGGAATATCAATTGATGGCAAATTTACCAGACTATTGCGGCCCATTCAAGGTGAATATTGCGGCCCATTCAAGGTGCATCCAATCAGACGTAGAGGTCAGATACCGTATAAAATGTACGTTTGAATGCCTTAGCACAACGGCTATGTTAATATAGAGACAGTACGAAACTTAACTATCGAAAGTTTTCTTGGAGCATTTTCAAGATTTATATCAAGAAGAGGAAATTGTCATACTATTTACACTGACAATGGTACTAATTTTGTAGGTGCCAACACTCAATGGCAAGAAATGTTTCAATTTTTAAAATCAACGGCACCGCAGCACTGCGACAATATAAAATAAATTGGAAATTCATTCCACCAGAATCATATGGGTGGTATATGGGAGGCGGCAGTAAAACAAGCCAAATTACAGCTAATGAGAGTGGTCGGTGGGAATATACTCAATATAGATGAGTTTAACACATTGATGGCAAAAATTGAACCCCAATGTAAATTCAAGACCGATAGCGGCCAATGCGTCAGAAGACATCGATTGTATCACGCCGGCAAATTTTTTAATCGGGCGTACCTTCACCGACGTCGCAGATGATACAAAACCATCAAAACTTTCACTATCAACCAGATGGGGTATGGTCAAACGACTGGAGATATTGTTCTTATCTCAGAATCAAACTCACCACCTACCTGTTGGGCACTAGGCCGAGTTGTTGAAACACATGCAAATGATGACAAGGTTAGAATAGTGTCAATCCGATTGGCAAATACCGACAAAATTATTCAGCGACCCATTCATAAATTAAGTAAGTTGCCTATCATACACAATGAATCAAACGATTCATGGCCGTATATAAGAGTACACTAGCAACAGGCGTCAAAATGTAAAAAATGTAGAAGAAGTATTCAGATCCTACCAAACCGTGAGACAGTACAGTGTCTTCTTAACCGTCAAGTAATATTACATAATGAGGTAACCTATTGCAAACACTTATATGCCAAATATACGAAACCAGTGGGATCTCATATGAATTTACCATACAACTATATGCTTAGTAGTAAAATATGGGTATATCACAAACTCTACATTATATCAATTGCAGTAGCCCCCTCACATTTTTCCAGTAGGATGTTTGTATCCATATTTATTCTGCGGGACAACATACCGATGCGCTCTTACCAAGACTGTATAATGTTTAATATTAAAATGAGAGATTAACCAATAGCATTTCGCATACAAGGTTTATTGAGGTTATCCGAGAGAATATGGATCCAGCTCTTAAGCGCAACAAAAAACCATCACAGTAAAATCCACTGAAGAATAAAAGGTTTTTGCAGTTCCTGCGGCAGGTTATTATACAAGTTCTGCATATAAAACACTGCAACTCTCCTCAAACGACATCGAGACTTATAGTAATCTATCCTATTCGTATTATAATCGAGCTTTCGTCTATTTAGACGATGAATTATAACGGCCATATTACAAAAGTATTTTAAATTACTTGTACTGTATCCTCCTTCTGGAACCCCGACAATATACAAAGTACTTTTACATCTATTGTGATGCGAGCACCACAAGATGGGATTTTTCAAAAGTTTAATGATATCGAAGAGCGTCCAATTTTGTATGGCTCACGAAAATTAAATACATGGAAAAGGCCTACAGTGTATCTGAATCAGAATGTTTAGCAGCCATCATAAGTGTGAAAAAGCAGGCTTTAGATTTACTATTATAACGGACCATGTAAGCCTGATGTCCCAGAAAACCCTTAATGGAAGACTTCAAACTTCTAATTCGTATTCAAGACCTAAAGGAAAATTTTCAAAGGATAATCTCTTGACTGGCAAAATATAAGGAAGATTTTTTTAAAATTTCTATCAGAATTCTACTTGGTTGCAAGAGATACAAAACTGGAGTCTTTCGATTGGCCATCATAAAGGTTTAAACCCAGTCGAATAGAGCAAATAAGAGCAGGAAACTTTATTTCATCGATCTGTTTTCTAAGAAAGAGAAACAACAAAAGTCTATTGTCCTAAATTCCAGCCGTATTGAGACAATTCTTGTACAATTGTCACTGGATTTTTTTCATCCACATTAAGCTTTTTGTTACAATTTTAGATCTTACTTTATGGGCTACTTTGGCCTAACGTATTGCCATATATACAACTGTATTTACTGTATCAACTTTTAGGTACTGTACTTATCCACTTCGTATATATGACATCAGTGATGTGAATAGAGTTTCGAAAAGATCACTAGAATATTATCGCTCCTCTAAACTGCGGTTTTTTTGGGATGATTTGAATAAACCAATCCGAGATCGTATCGTCATACCTTCCTGATGTTTGACAATTTATAAAACTTATAGGACAAATATATCTTGAAATATCCATAATAAATCTCTCGTGCACTAAGCTACACTTATTAATTTGCTACATGTATTCTGGTTTCATCAAATCTGTTCAAATTGAGTCAGATATTGTCAGATTACATATAGAGTAACAAATTTTTAACACATATCAGATCATATCAACACTATATTAGTGAACGAAAACCACACCGCCGCCAGACACAATATAATATGTTAAATTAAGATTTATATCTTTACACACAGTAAGATACAATAAATTCGAATATCCCAAAAAGTCTAATGCAATTACAAAATGTTTTTTCTATCCGACATAAAAATCTATACATACATTTCACCCTATGATAACCCGAGATTCTGAATTATCTTCTATACTTCAAAATATTACACACAATAATGGAACACCCACTGTTTAATCCTCCCCAGATAATACACAAAAGAGTATATATTATAATGTGTACGAAGATATTTAGAGCAGAAAACATTAAATGTTTTTAATGTAATCATCTTGTGGAATTGCAGGGGATGATCATTGTCCATACATATCTATAATCACAAAGATGTGTATCACAAAGTATATTACGAGATTAGAACATTTAAAGGAGCAATTGATATACTTAAATACTGATCAAGGCAGATGTGTACAGGGAGATTAAAAGTGTATATATGTATATATAGTCCTGAAAGGGTTGCGTAATGTATGATTATGCAATAAACAGATGTTTTATATATGCTGCAAAAGATGGATGGATGTCAAAACTATTCAGTGTACTAAATACCGAAGTACACACACACACATATATATACTATAGAGAGAGACACATAAATCAATGTCTCATAAATGGATGCTACAATTTTCGTTGTTTATCACAATAAATAATTGTTGTCGTTTTATATTGTTTTAAACAATTTATTACAAATAACATTGTTTTGTTAATTTATATATTTTTATATAAACTTGAATTGTTCATCCGTTTTCATCATTGTTGCGAATAATTGTACATAAAGTATGTTATAACAAAAAAACTTGACACCCGTTGTGAGAAAAACACTTTGTTTCTATGTTATCGTCGCCTAATAAAAAAATAACAAATAATTTTCTTGTTGATGATTTTACTATTTTGTTTTTCAGCAAATAAATCAAGATTTTTCCCATCTTCATCTTTTCTGTTGTATATATATACGAGATATAGACAGACCAATCTAATGTTATGCGGATCTTATCAATTCTCATTGGACTATGTAGTCGATAGAACTATATGTTCACTCGAGAATATTTTTCGAAATTCCAAGTTACCGAGAATCTGGTTTACTGTAATTCACAATTGGTAATAAAATTTCATCAAATCTTGATCATCATTAAATTTTGAACTAAATATTCTGTAAATCATCTTGTTATGTAGTAGTTGGGCATACATATGTATAGAGTCCATCTTCAATACATTTTGTTATATTTTAATTGCTCGTGACATGTCTCATAAATTATGTTGTAAAATAAATAAAAAATATATCATAAAATACAATTTGAATGGATGAACGAGATTTCATCTCGTTCGTAATTGTTATGTATCAACAGCGCGGACATTAGCTGTCTACATGTATAATATATATTAATACGGATGAAGTTCAATTGTTGATAAATAATTTATCTTAATGACTTAAGTGATTTACGAGCATTTAGATAAGAAAAAGGAACCGTTCGCTGTGTAACATTATTAATAGCCTAAATATAGCCAAACATTAAAACTGAATGCTCACACTGTGATAAGATGACAATTTTTTAAGATTATAGGAATTACAAAGGTATTCTACTTAGAATATTTTGAATGTGATAACAAAGCACAGACGAGCAAGTGCAGAAAACTAAATCTACACAGTAACCTCGTGTTAATCCAAATAAAACTAATTTTTGTCAGAGCTGATAAATGTTAAAGAACTTGTTAGGTTCATAGCTTTCATCCCGATAGTAATAGTAGTAACAGAACGTTTTGTCTTAAAAGTCATAATTATTTGGGTAAGTCTCAATCTTGCACTTTAATACATAAATTAACCAAAGGTATAGTTGGAGTGAGATGAGAATCTTTCAATAATCAAAGTGATATTCCCAACATAAAACTCACTAGCATTTTCCCGAATCTGGTGTTTTAAAATATGAGGCCTTCCAAACTGAAGAGTTTAACTTTTCACTTAAGAAAATCGAATTATTCTTCGATTATAATACTGTCGGTCAATTATTTTGATTTATCTTATCAGAGCCACCTATATTAATAACGCTTCATCATAATGCGAGCATATTATGTGAGAAAACAAAAATATGAAAAATCTTGACATGACTGCATTACAAGTGCGGGCAATAAATTATTTTCCATGGTTAAAAGTTAAGTTAAGTTGATGTGGCTGCTATCGCACACTTAGACCAAATTTGATCCGTTGTGATACCACTCTATACGGCTATAGGTCCGAGTCTTTCCGTAGAGCCATCTGCGCATTGCATAGCTCCATGTCAGTCCTATAGTACTCACATGGAAGATGGGTCGGCCCAAGGATTCTAAACACGACAGAGGATCCAGATTATGTTTATTTTTCACCACCGATCGCACCGCCCAAACGATCGAAGGTGAAAAACCCAATTTGCATCCTGCCTCGAATCGGATTCGAACCCGGTACCTCCCGCTCCAACTGCCGCAGCTTTAACCACTGCGCCATCTGGGTCCATGGTTAAATAAGAAACAAATCGGCCAAGATTCTACCCGTGATGATGAAGGTAAAATTATTTAAAGGGTGAAAATGTAAACCTTAAAAAGTAAAAATGGCGGTACTTTCGTTTAAATTGAACATGTTTGATACTGGGCATTTCGAGTAGGATAATTATCTGATTATAAATTGATCTCTTAACCCAGTTTCTGCATTCGATAAATCTCACTTATGTTGCACTATAATACACAAATGAAACAAGAGTTGTTGGAGAGATATGAGAATAACCTATCTTCTAATAATCAAAGTGTACTAGTAATTTCACCAACCTTGTCTCTTAAAACATGTCTCCTTCTCAACTGAAAAGTTGAATTTTTCACTTTAGAAAATCGAGTACTCTTCGGTTAAAATATTCTCGGTCAAATGTTTGATTTATATTATCAAAGCCACCTATGTTTATAACACTTTATCATAATGCGAATATATTATGTGAGTTAAACAAATATTCGAAAACGTAGAACTATCGATTATATAAGCTAAACTAGAGAGAGATGTGCTCTCTTTCCAATATTTGTATATTCTAATCGTTATAATTTAAATTTGCATTATGATGAAGTGTTATCAATATAGGTGGCTTTATAAATCAAAACATTTTACTGATAGTATTGCCAAATCAATTATTAACTGTTATTATTGACAATTTGAAGTTTCGACGTAAAAATAATGTTATAAGGTTCCATAAAATATTCCAATGATGATCATAACCAGATCATCCACATAACCTTGGACATTAAGTACGAGGTTGCTGACTCTAGGTAAATGCACATTCATCACAAGGGACTATATAAAAAGAGGTAAATCATTCCCTTAATGGCATCCGTTCACGGATTTAACGCATCTCCAATCTAGTCTACTGTACTTCTCTAGCAATAGAGTTCATCGATTATCTCACAGAAACTTTTCTATGTAGTTCTTTTAGATCCTCTTAGTTTGTGGTTGTATTCGATGAGAACTGCCTTTTATTGACCCCAATCTTAGGTGTGTTAGGTTCTGTTGAAAAGTTTTTTCTCCTAAGTGCCATCACTAGAATATTCCACCAGAAAATCCTATCAATAGACTTCCTTAACAAGTACCTCGTCCGTAGGAGATTCATTGATCTTAGTGAAGACTAACTACCCAGTGGCATTAACAAAAGTTATTGTACTTTCTACGTTAGCCACTTCCATGAATTCAGTAGCAAAAAATTTAAAAAGATACTCCTTGTATTTATTTAGTGCATACAGTAGATTGTCAGCCGTTTGTCTTTAACAGGGGGTGATAAATCGTGATCCTCTGGGATATAAGCTGCGGCTATTACAACCGTGCACTGTTGGAATCACTACCATGACATGTAAAAATAGTGAATCTACGAACTCGAGATTTTGGATTCAACCATTCAACGCTTTCAACAATTTTATTAAAAACGACTGTTTCAACTTACAACGGACGTTCTGGAACGGTGACTCGTCGTAAGTTGAGGACTTTTAGTATACATAAGTGGTATAAGAATATTTTCAAACACAGTTTCAGGAAGACTATTGTAAAGGACTCATCCGATGACCACATCGATCGCAAGTAAATAGCACAAAACTTTAACTAGCAGGCGTAGAAGTCATTTATGACGTTTAAATCATAGATTATTAAGTTATATCATAAAACAATATAGTTCTGCCCTAGCAACAGAAATTTGGGTCTAAATTGTCTAAGCACATTGAACTTGGTTTTAGACAGGATAGATTCTGTTTTATAAAGTAAGCAACACGAATTTAATATCACAAATTATACTCGATTGTATATCAAACATAATCAACTTCTACAAATCTCGTTCGGCGATAAATGAAAAAGACAACCCAAGTAAATCCAGTCGGCAACTCGCACCACACATATACCATCTCTATATACATATATTGTATAAACGTCGGTACGAGGTCCCCAGTAAATTAATGATTTATTGGAAAATATCTTTATTTATATAATTTTTAGGTTCAAATCTTAATCAATGTTTCTTAATTTTAATCATGTCAGTATTTAGTATCGATAGAACGAAATTTTTACATCCAAAGACCTACAATAACGACGAGATATATATAAAATATATATATATTCACTTAGCTGCTACATAATTCTTCTTCTTAAAAATCATTATTCATATTTCGTGATTATGTATTTTCTGTATTCTTATAGGTGTATAACTATATATACATATACATGGACTTATGTATTTATGTTGAATTTATTCGTTTTTCGTTTACAGCAGTTTTATTGAAATTGACCACCTTGATGGATATATATATATATATATATATATATATATATATATATATATATATATATATATATATATATATATATATATATATATTTATACGTTAGATATGTATATGTATATAGAATAGGTTGGAACATATTATATTTACAAAGAGTATATTCTCTCCGCACATAGTCCATCCCATTTCTTATTTTTCATCTTATAAGAAGATGATTTTTAACTTTACATTTTTTTATGTATTTCTTATACATTTTGTGTGTTATATACGATATACATATATACAATTTTGCTGAATTTATTTACTAACGATGCACGAAATACAAAAAAAAATAAGCGTGGCTATATAACTGGCGCCTTCAATATATGCGATCTGGGTTGTATGTACGTTTATATATAAACTTATATTGAGTGATTTTAAAGCCTCTGGGGGGCTTCACGGTTATATTATGAAGAGGGATATCTAATTATATGATTATTTATAATTTTTGTTTGTTTTTCGACCAAATATATATTTTCGACCACCATCTTCAGGCACGTACTGTATATAGAAATTTTAGCACCTTGATGTTTTTTTTTCATAAATATATTAATATAAGATTAATGTCTTAAGTGTATACACATAGATATAGGTACATATAAAATAATAAAATATAAATTTAATTTAATTTTTATGAACAAAAAATATATATTTTTAATATTCTTGTCAGATGGACAGATTGCGATGAACGCAAGGCAATATTTATAATTCTTTTATTTCCACCTGTCGTCTTTTCTTTAGAACACATAAAATATTTGTATTAAATATTTCTTGATTTTATTATTTGTGTTATTGTAAAATTACATAAATAAATATATATACATAATTTATATTTTTATATTTGGGGTCAGGCAAATAATAAATTTATTTTGTGTATTAAATTAACAAACAATTTATCAATAATATCGTTGGTTAATTTTTTTATCGCCCAACATTTTCGCATACTAGTGCGGACACATAATTTAATAAAATTTACAATTTTAATTAATTGATTTATTTATAAATATTTTATTCAATTTTTTGTACATATTTTCAAAAGTGAACGTGTCAGCATAAAAATGCAATTGATGCACACAGACATATGCTATATACGAATTATCGCACATCAAAGTATAAATTGATTATACAAAAGCTTTTTGATGAATGAAATTTTGTAAATTTTTTAAAATATTCATAACTCTTTAAAAATCACTTAATTATTTCTTTTATAATTCGTAAATAAATTTTTAATTTATTCACAATTTTTTTTTGTATTTCAGATATTAAAAATGGATGCGGCAGGGGTGTCAAGTGCATAAATTTAATTTTGATTGTTTTAAGCTTTTATATAGGGGTGGTGTTACACTTCAAATCACCTTCAAGTCTTAAAACAAAACTATTATGTATTATGTGAAGCTGAATGGTTGTAATAAATGAAGATGCTTTAAAAATTAAATCGGCTGAGCTTTTGCTTACAGGAATAGTTACTTTACATTCTGACCAGAATGACCGATTTTTTAGCTTACTGTATGGCAAGTTCTGTCATCTTATCGAAACTTAATGTCGGGTGTGTGATTTCTTGAATTTTAAGTAACTCGTTTATCAGTGCTCACTATCACTCCACAATAACCGTAACGGCGACTCCATGGGATCCGAAACCCAGCCCAAATAGTTTCCCATTATGGAAGTATCGGTTCCTCTATAATTACGTTTTCTGAGTATCTTTTGCGATAATGAGGTGAAAATGAGGTTGGTTATAGACGAGATGTTTTTTTGATAACAATTTTCTCCTCCTCCCAATAAGCGAACCGAAAAGATTGTGAGTTGTCATTTTGTGGTAGCTCCTAGACTTATTGGACTTTGTATATGCCTTCATCAAAAAACTGCGTGAAATGTTACATTTTGGAGTACAAGGACTAGTTGGTGTTGATAGACACTCAAAAATTCTGAGCAAGAGCTTCAATATTCTCGGCCGTAGCAATGTAAATACATGTACTAGTGTTGGTTTATCAAATGACAATCCAGTTTCACAAATTCACTTTGATCGACAATTGGTTTCAGTGCAATTAATTTCTACTGAGTTTCCAATTTTGGTCGAGCATAAATCGACCTATTTCGTAAATTTCAAACTTTAAACTAATTTTATGTCATAACACGAATGAAGTTAGTGTTACCACATTCGAAAGAATCAGTAATTTGAAATTATCAAAGGTATATACCACCCATTTTTTATAATACCGTCACGACGAAGGACAAATTGGCAATGATGAGCAGTACCTTTAGTTAATCAACATAAATTGGATTTCAATAAAACCACCAACCCGAAAAAGACAATTGGATATGACCTTATAACTATAGGAAATTGTTAAGAGAGTTACCATACTACTATCATAGACTTAAGAAAATAGTGTTCTGTTGCCTTCTTCGATGTAGTACAAGTTTGGACACAATGGCTTATAAAATAAAATAGGGGAAACAATAACTGGCTTAAGTCACCTGTCTCTAACATGTACACAGCTAATTGTCAATTACAGAGACAGTAATAATATTGACATTCGCTGATGATACAGCCCTTATGGTTTCAAGTGAAGATCCACAACCAGCCTCTAGAGAACTCAAAATCGTTTTGGAAAAATTGAGGATTAAGTAAAAACCTGGTAAATAAAAGTCTAAAAAAGCTAGTCCAAACCACGTTACATTTACTTTGAACAGATGCAATTCACCCACGTGTGTATTAAACGGAGCTACTTATAGATCGGATAAAAAAGTACTGCAACGATCACAATTCAAAATCCTTAGGAATAACACAATGGTAGGTATTAAAACCGTCATTATTTACAGTGAATGTTTTACAGTAATGTAAAGGTGGCTCCACACACCGTCCGATGTATCCAAATATAGCGCATATTCGTAAAATAGGCGAATATGTTGCATGACGCATGTACGTTTTCCAAATATTTTGTCCACATGATGTCTCAAATGATATTGGTCGTTTACTGTGACTAAACCGCATATCACCAACATTTGTAAAAATCACACGACATATAGAGCCATCTTTATATAAATTATATCAAATCAAAAACATTAAAAGTAAACTTCTATGTAAAAGCTTTCAGGTTAGAATTATTTATAATTTCGTAGTGAGCGTTGAGAAGACAAAAAAAATGACAGCTAAAGTGAAGAATAATTTCGCGAATAGCAAAAAGTATTAAATATATAAGATATAAATTAAGAACAAGTAGCGCTCAAAAATATTGGTGCTAAAAAATTCAAGCAACATTAAATACTTAATGAAGCATATAAATCCTTAATTTAATTCGTGTTTAATGTTGTTCGAGCTTTTCAACGCTGACATTGTCCAGCACTGCTGGTTCTGCTTTTTTTATTTTCATTAAGATTCCTCTTATATATTTAGTACTTTTTGCTCATATACTAATTGGAAAACCTAGTGTCTAATAGCTTAACCTATGACTAGTTGAGAAAAGACGACGAATAATTTGCATGGAGCATACAGCATCCATATGTTGTAAATCATCTAAAAATTGCTATATCTTCAATAAAATTTTTTACTAGTTTCTCCAGTTTAACAACAAAAATATTAACCAGAAACAAAAAGATTAGATTAAGATATACGTATATAAGTTGTTTTGTACCATCGAGGTGGTATAACACACACATCGCGATTCTAATTAACTTAATAGATTTGAAGGTCATTAAAACCGTTGAGAAACCAATAATTTAGATATTTTGAAAATATAATACGTTTGAAAGTCATATAAGTCATTCTGTTGCAAACCAATCACCTTTTTGTAGAACGAGAAGTATTACAATTTATATACCACAACATGTTTCTGCAGTTGATGTTTTTTACCTTTAGCAACTAAAGTTAAATGGGATTTTAGCTTTTATCTGCGTTTCCACATAATTTATAGGACTTTCAAAATTGTAGTTTTTAGTTCAACATATAGGTTGCAACAACACATGGTTCAAATCTGAATGATAACGACCGTCGAAAGACTGATACAATTGAACGATTTCTCGAATTTCAATAATAATCAATTTAAGGATTGACCTCCTTTGTATTGTAAACGTACTCTAGAGTTTGATGGTCACCGCTAGATAGTAGCCACTGAACAAAATCTCGATGCTATTGAATGTTTCTTAAGGTCTAGACCTTATAAAGAAAGGCATGCTTCTCGCTATATATAGTTAGTCCATAGTTAAACAGGAAAAGTTCAAGAGTTCAACTTATCTATTATTTACTCATGGGTTCGTTCCAATTAGTGTTGTAATTTCTAGTGTTTAGTATGATCCAATGGCCTATTGAAACGTTATCTACTTCATCAAACCCATTCAAATTAGATATTATTACTAAAGCTGTGAATGATATGTTTATCATTATTTTGGTAGAAACTTTTAATACCGTTGATGATGTGTAGCACCAATTAGCAGATATATTGTTTACCTTTAAAAAGTGACCGCTAGTGTAATATGGGGTAAATTTAATGAGCTTTTCATAGGATTGAAACCAAAACATGCCAAGGTTTTCCAATCGAAGAGACTACGCTTAAAATTTGTCTTGAAACCTTTAGAGGTAACAAAGCGTTTTAATATCGTGGAGTGTTTATACCATAATGATATCGATCAAATAACCACCGAAGCTTTTGGCTAAGTTTTTAGACACTTCCAAAGCAGTTGACCTAACTAATTTCAACTAATGCGTTGAGTCATTTTCTGTTGGGAATAGCTTTTGGTCTTTAATAAAGTTTTAAAAATTAACAAAATTCTAGAGAATTCTATTTCTAACCAGCTCTAAACTGGTACTGGATTGTAAGAAATTTCTGAATCTCCTTGGTTGTAACAACAAAGTAACGGTCATGTGGGTTCCGGCCCATTGTAACATTGAGGGCAACGAAATTGCCGACTCTTTGGCTAAAACTGGTTTTCGCCTACGTTTCGTAGTTCATGAACCAGCTACCCGTTTACCTACTTATATAGTCAAAAAAACAATTAAAACAGTTACCCTATCGAGCTACTTGTCGTAAGGCGAAATACTTTGTCAGAGGGATTCACTCTAACCTGACAAATTACGTTCTTTCATTGAAAAAGGACAACTTGAGATTTTTAGTCTCTATACTTACTGGCCATGGCCGTTTCAAAATTCACCTTCATCGTATGGGACTTGCCAGTGATGCCGTATACGACGAATGTCTGGAAGATGTTGATGATAATTTACACTTCATAAGTAGTTGTACAGCTTTCGACCGCATGAGATCTCTTGTGTTAAGCTGCAGGAATATTCCTGTAAATCTACTGTCTTCTCTGCCCTGGTTCAAACTGCGTCAGTTTGCTAAGGTTGCAGAACGCGTCTGGGCGCTTTGATGCAATCGTAGGTTTGCACCATGGGCTCTTTGTGGCATTGCCCATTAAAGTTGATTGGAACCTTACAGGGTTCCAATCAACTTGAAAAATAATCTAGAGGAGGAACCTTTTGACCCGGATTATTGAATCTGCTTTTTCGACAAATTCGTTAAAATGAAAATAACTTTTATTATTGGTTTAATGTTATTATTGGTGGCTTGATTTAATTGTACCTAAAAAAGTGAAAGGGGTTAAAATCAGATGTCACTTTAAAGTCACATTACCTCCTAAGAAAACTCTTTGGCTAAAAGAATCGAAGCTCAGCATAATATTGTCAGAGCGCTTAATGATTTCGGACAAGGTTTCAACAGACCTTTTCAAAGAAGCAACGAACCATACTCAAACTGTCCCTTTTTATAACGTGAAAAAAAGTGGAAAAGTGTTTTCGTCACAAAACGAGCCAACACACTTAACAGACATTTACCAGTATAATTTCGCACACGTGTGTTATATCAAGAAAAATCTTCATCAGCCACCAGTATCGCCAATACTTAATTAATTAATTATATATTTAAATTAATTATATTATATTTAAAACAAAATATAATATAAATAAATATGCAAACAAGATATATCCGTATACACAATAAGACGAACTTCCCAATAATTGCATATTCAATTTGTTGCAGAGTATTTCTGCTCATTTCAAGAACTGATGATATTATATACCTGTATATATAGGTATAAGACAACATACAACAAAACAAACAAACATATTAAGACCCCTGAGCGTATTATTATATTGGCTGTGGTTGTTATAAAATAATTTATATTTTGTATAAGAAGAGATACGTCAATCGTTATTATTATACGAACTGAAAATTAGGTGCTGGATCGTTGAGATCATAATTATAGGTTTCATGGCGTTTTGTTTATTTAAAATAAAAAAATTCGATTAGTATTTTACGAAGCCCAGATATATACCAATGTATAAGATGTAAACTTAAATGGTTGTTAAAATTTAGTAAAATATAACATTGATCATTACCTGAGCCACATGCATACACACACACACACACACGTTTACAATCATATAACATATGATATGCACGATCATAATTTTTTATGTATTATAATTTATTCTTCTCAGTTTTGTTTATATATGTTTTATGTATACTTTGTTGTTTTTTGTGCTGGACCACACTCATGTAATATTTTGTAAGGTAGAAATGAAGAAGATGGAATGGAAAATAAAAATTATAATTTCTTATTTTTAACGTCAACATACGTACGAGTATATTGTTGCAGCATTTGATTTGGTGGTATAGATGTTGATGGAGCTTTTTATATGTCTCCGGTTTATATCTAATCTGTCTGTCTATTATTATTATTATTATTAATGCTATTATTATATTGTTAATGTTTTGTGTATGCAAATCTTATACAATATGGTTTCAAAGGGTCGCAACGATCCTAAAAGGTTAACCAAAACAATGGGTCATAATTCGTTGTCATATGGCATATATATATACACATGTGTCTGGTTGTCTTTATGTATATTGTATCCAAGAAACCAGAAAAAAACCAAACCTGTATGATGCAGTCATAATAATTTTAATGACACCTAATCAAAATCTGTCTAATATTTTTTATACGCGCGGTTGTATTTAGATACTTCATGTGAACGTGGTATTGAATACACGTACCTACGACTATATATATATAATTTATAATTCCTCAAGCTATATGATTATCACCCAATTTTCTTATTTATGATTTTTTTTTCTTATAAATTTTTATGTGTGTAGATTTATCGAAGTGGTAGGTCACGCCACATAATTATACGGTTTCATATATATAAAAAAAAAACTTAGAAAATATTTAGGAAATCTGAACCCAAAATTATTAATATTTATTGAAGGTGCATTTCACATAACATCATGCTTCGTAATTATACACGGATTTCGTAGAAGTAGCAAAAACAAAACAGAGATCCTCACAAAAAAATTGTGTCTTTGAACTTTAGATCATTAAAACCAGACTTTTTTTTGAATAAAATAATTTTTATTTATTTTTTTAATTTCGAAATTAACATAAATTTATATATATTATATATATGATGTAAATTAATGAAATTAATAATTAAAATTTTATCGATAATTATAGGTTTTTGATCAGTTTTTTTTTGTTTGTAGATGATTTGCGTTAAACCTGTTAACATTTTCAGGTATACACGTATAGATTTTAAAATATGTTTTAATTATATATACTTGGCAGTTATGGGAAAAATTTATTGGAAACAGGCACACCACACTCTATAACTATTTGTAAACAAGTGGACTGTCATAAATCGGACTGGTGAAAGTATATAATTGGTTTCGTATTTCAAATTTGCGATCTTCGAGTATATGGTGTTCCAAAAGGAAACACTCTGTCTAAACATCCATCTACCTACAATCATACCACTTATTGTTTTAAACCGAATTTTTGAAAAAATACATTTTGATACAATGGCATAATAATAAAAGAGGGCTGATAGAGTTCCAATCGTGGCTGGTTCGATCAAAATTGATGGGAATGATCCCCTGAGAAAATTATATTACAAACTATAGGAACTAGGAAATATCAAGTGAGATCTGGTATAGAGGTACCAAAATTCTGGCCAAAATTCATCAGGGTGTGGAGCTTTTGGGTTTGTTTCCAGGTTCGAATTCCAATAAAAAAAGGATTTTTCACCATCCGATTACGATCGATAGTTTAGATGAACACATCTGTGACTCCCTTCCTGTAGAGTTTAGATTCCTTGGGCCGAACCACCTTTCATGTCAGTACTGAAGGCTAGCATGGAACTTTGTAATAAGCAGATGGTTATATGTACATCGTACCTATATCCGCACGTCGAGAGGATGTCACAGTGGGCCAACTGGGCTTGAGTGTATAATTATGGTTAATTATGCTTACATATTCCTAATTTGCAACTTAGCCATATTACTGGGCGAACCAATTCATGTTTAATAAATTATTAGATTTTATACTTAATCAGTCGAGTATATGGTGTGCCTTAAGAAAATATTCTGTTTAAACATCCATCTATACTTTATAGACAATCATACCACTCATTGTTTTAAGCCGGGTTTTTGAAAAAAATACATTGTAGTACAATAGCATAATAAAAACAGAGGGCTGATATAGATCAAATGGTGGCGCAGCTATATCGCAGTTTAAAGCAAAGAAATTGAAGGGAATTATAATATAAAAGCATTTATAGATGTTATTAAGAATAATTTCTATTGTCATGCAAGTAGGAATCCTGTAAGAACTAGTGAGATTTGACAGAGGAACCAAAATATTGGCCAATACTCATCAGGTTGTAGATACCATAAGTCGTTTCCATCAATTACCCATCATGCAACTCTTTTGATTTGATTACATATTATAAATAGAATGATAAATCACAAATAACACAGTGACTGTCTAAATAACACAGTGATTAAAGCTGCGTCAGTTGGAGCGAGAGGTACCCGGTTCGAATCCCTATATAAAAAAATGATTTGGCACCATCTAATTACGATCGATCTGTGACTTCCGTTTGAGTTTAAAATCATTGGGCCAATCCATGTCAGTACTAAAGAATGACCTGGAGCTTTCGTACCTATATCCGCACGTCGAGGGGATGTAACAATGAGCCAACTGAGCTTGAGTGACGAAGGACACAAAAAAATGGCTTGGCAGTTTTGGCAAAGTTTTGGTTCTGCGACGTTATATGTAGTCAACGCTAGAATCCAAATTGACAGTTCTATTTAAACGTGTTCCAAAGACAAGAAGATCAACAAACACATTAACAAACCATTAAATTAATTTATTGTAGTAAAGTATTGTGCTTATATTAACATGTATCTAGCTCTACGGTGCCAGCAAGGCTAATTGGACACACTTCGTTCGAGTAGACAGGAATTCTTAAAAGCTTTTAAAGGCTAATTGCCATGATAAATTTAAACAGTTAAATTCAATTGTTTTTGGACTGACAAAAACTGAATATTCCTCACATTTGTGTTACTCAAGAAACACGCTCAAAAAAATATTTATCAGCTTTGCACATACGAGTAAAGCTGCAAAGCAAGTTTATATGCTGTTTCTTCCCCCTTAACCCAGGTACAATATAGTAATCATGAGAAAAGCTAAGAATTCACCTTAAAATAAGCTTTAAGTATCAAAAGCTTCATTAATGATCGTGCAAGTCCATAATATTTTTAAGCTTGCTTTGTTTATTTTATGCGTAACTAAGTGTTGGAAAGAAGCACTTCAAATTCTCTTCAGTATGAGCTTTATGTAGTTCAACGAAAAAATATGTTCCAAAGCTACTAATTTAGATTGCGTAAGTTTATGAAGTTAGTGTAGCTGTTATAGTCTTAAATAGTTTATACTACAGTTACTAGAAATAAAGCCCTATATTGGCTTATATGGCCAGAAGCAAAAATACAGATCTCACGTCTTCCTGACATAAAGACATATCTTATCGTCATTATTTTAAAATTTTACATTTTATGTTAATCAATTAGTTCTCGGGCTGATGCTACATATTTTAAAACATGTACACTTTTTCTGGCTAGGGCTACATTTTAGCCAAAAAATGCACCACGATTCGGGAAGTAAGTTCAGGCTAACTTTATAGATTTGATTGTATTACGGCTTCAACACATAATGACATTTTGTCATCCGATTTATGAACAGTGTGAAATAAACCATCTTACAAGTGGGCATTTTGACCCCAAATTTCGCCTAATCGTCTATTGTACACCCAGAGTGTCATTAATGAGACTTAAATATTTTTTCCCATCCAAAACTCCAAAGACAATTATGAACCAACTGTAAACATCATACAACTATTTATTTATTTTGTGATATTTCCGATCATCAACACCATCTTGATAATTTTTATTTTTTTTTTGTATATTTTTTTTAACCATCACCATTATTGTAACTGAATATCGTATTATAATAATATATTTATAATAATATATATTATATACAGAAAAAAAAATTTAAATGTAATTCTTCAAGCGTCAGACCATATCGCAGCAGCTCACCTCAACCTAACGAACAGACACGCTATACATATTTATTATAATATCGCGTTAAAACAAAAATTTTATCACCATAATTTTTTTTTGAAGCTTAGTTATTTTTATAGCAAACATAAATCTTTTTGAATATAAGAACAAAAAAATTAATTTAATTATAATTATTATAAACAATAGCAGAGTTATAACTAATGCGATGGACATCCATCCAAAAACTATACATATATATATAATTAATTAATATTCCGAATTATGGCATTAAATTATAGTGGCATAAAATTCAGTGTTACCCTATTTAATTATAATAAAGCTAAACAATATATGTACACACATTTATTTGTGCTTTAATTAGTGTCAACTACGTCACTGGATTTATATTATATTTATAATGATAAACAACTATAAAAGGTGTACATATAGATAATTAGGTGTTAATGATATTTCGTGTAATAATTTATTTTGTTGTTGTTGGTGGTGCCAGTGTCCGTTTTTATATATATATATGGTATGTACAATATGGCATGATTCAATATAATAGTGACATAAACTAAAACTTGATAACTCTGTAAACCATAAATTATGTATAATGAGAATTATAATATAATATTCGTGTGTCATGTTGGTAATTATACATTCATGTAGAGCATATAAGTGATAACACACATAGCCACACTATATGTATGTATGTATATACATTTCGATATAAGGTTGCGCAAATAATCTGCCAAAACTTTCAAGCTTTTGATATACATTTTGATAATTGACTGTGATAGACGATATAATGTACAATGTTTATACATATAAATATTTTATTAACAAGATTAGAAATAACGATTAACTGTATGTAGTTCATAAGGCTTTAGAATGGTTAATGTATACAACAACACCTAATAATTTGCGTGTCAAATAGTTTAAAAGCAAAATCCAAATGACTTGATGTGTAAACGTGTTTAGTTAATGTATATATTTTTTACTCCAGGACGTTTTAAGTATAATGTCTGAACACAAAAATACGAAAAAGTGTAAAAAGTGTGACAATATTTTTTAGTGTCGTCACTTTATTTAGAAACGTACACTTTCGTGCACTTTCACGTAAATTAGATGACATTAAATGTTGGTATAGCGCCAGTCATCTATCATCAGATACAGACATAAACAGACACATACACACAAGCACAGACAGATTATTAGCGCATGATTATGTTTGTAAGCCTCATCCTTGTTTTTATGTAACATTATTACTATTGTTATTTAATTTTTTCTTGTTTAAATCATATATTGTTGTTAAATAGAAATAACGATTAACTATATTTAGTTCATAAGGCTTAAGAATGGCTAATGTACAACAACACCTAATAATTTGCGTGTCAAATAGTTTAATCCAAATAGTTTATGTCAAATAGTAAAATCCAAATGACTTGATGTGTAAACGTGTTTAGTTAATGTATATACTATATTTTACGTCAAGACGTTTTATGTATGATGTCTGAACACAAAATCGAAAAAGTGTAAAAAGTGTTACAATATTTTTTAGTGTCGACACTTTATTTAGAAACGTACACTTTCGTGCACTTTTACTTAAATTAGATGGTATTAAATGTTAGTATAGCGCCAGTCATCTTGTACCACCTTTTTGGTGTCGACACTTTATTAGGAATGCACACTTTCGTGCACTTTCACGTAAATTAGATGATATTAGATAATGGTATAGCACCAGTCAACTTGCGCCACCTATACAGACATATACACACAAGCACAGACATATATTATTAGCGCATGATTATGTTTGTAAGCCTCTTCCTTGTTTTTATTTAACATTATTACTATTATTATTTTATTCGTTGTTTTTTAAATCATATATTGTTTAATAGAAATAACGATTATCTGTATATAGTTCAAAAAGCTTTAAAATGGTTAATGTACAACAACACCTAATAATTTGTATGTCGAAAAGTTTAAAAGCAAAATCCAAATGAATTGATGTGTAAACGTGTTTAGTTAATGTATATACTATATTTTACGTCAGGACGTTTTATGTATGATGTCTGAACACAAAATCGAAAAAGTGTAAAAAGTGTTACAATATTTTTTAGTGTCGACACTTTATTTAGAAACGTACACTTTCGTGCACTTTTACTTAAATTAGATGGTATTAAATGTTAGTATAGCGCCAGTCATCTTGTACCACCTTTTTAGTGTCGACACTTTATTAGGAATGCACACGTTCGTGCACTTTCACGTAAATAAGATGGTATTAAATGTTGGTATAGCGCCAGTCATCTTGTACCACCTATACAGACATATACACTCAAGCGCAGACAGATATTATTAGCGCATGATTATGTTTTTATACCTTAAAGCCTCATCCTTGTTTTTATTTAACATTATTACTATTATTATTTAATTTTTTTTTGTTTAAATCACTATATCGTTTGTTTTTTACATATAAACATACAGACACTATTCCAATATAACCCTAAGGCGTATCATTAATATGATGATAATTCAATTCGTATATATACGAGTACAGGAACATAAAAAAAGATTTAAGTCTTTCCAAATGAATTATGACCAACATCGAAATGTTAAACTAAACAGAATAAGAAAACGAAAAAATTATCTTGAGATGGTTGATTATAAAGATTCATTCATTATAAACAAAAACGATGATTATATGATGATTATTACACAACATCGCATCTCTCTCTCTCTATATACGTATTTAGATACATGTATATACAACCAGAGCTAATCAGATAAATTGAATGATGATGTTTTAATTGATGTGAGAAATTGAAAATAAAAAAAAACTTGTGGTTTTTGTGTATACACATGCGTATATAGACTATTAGGGAGGTCTCATCAAAATTTCCAACAAGATTGATAATTAGAAAAGTTTAAACATGATTATGATGATTAAATGTTTAACTACATTGTTTATTTAATTTAATTGATGTCAAATTATAACAATAATTAGAATAACCAAATCACGATATAAACTGAAAGCGTGGAAATTGCAAACAATAATTAATCTTATTTTAATATCTCTATTTTAATATAATCTCAAATGTCAAATATATGTCTTTATTATTAATAATAATAATTATAGACCACACAATGTTTAAAAATATAAAATTAACTTTCTCTGATTTATATACGTTTAGTATGGTCGTTACTTATTGCATGCGCGGGTGCATTTAATGCTATAATTACCAAAGCTACACTATTACTTAGGTTAATTGATTGTATGTATTTCTCTAGCTCTAGTGCCATAAAACATATTCGCATGATATCATATCTACCATTCTGGAACTTGACTAAGCAGTAGTCAATCCGGTTAATGGTTCGTGGATTGTGGATACTTTGATTTGTTAAGCTTTCCCACAACCTTAAACAAATTTGAGTTTTAAAATCATGATACGTCGTTTCAACCAACATCATTATCGTGGGTGGTTACTGTTACCTCTGATCGATTCAATATAAATTAATAAAGTTATATGTTCCTCACGATTCTGCGCGTTAACTAAATGGCACGCCCGGTTGTTATAATACATGTTAGTACAGTGACTCACCAGTCTTTTGAAAATAACTTAACAGCCATTTTTATTTCTATTCTGTTTAAGGAAGATACTTCTCAAATGTTGACATGAAAGTTAGATTGAATGCACAGCAAACACAGAACATGTTAAACAACTCTCCCAATATAAATTATACCAATAAAAAAAAGCACCTTAAAGCAAATGCTCCTCATGGAATCTATATAGAGCCATTATGGAATCTATATAGAATAAAGTACTCCAGTTCTATTGTTTAAGCCATATGAGTTAAGTCATACAGCTTAACTTTTAATTAATTTTCAGAATTTTTTGTTCAACATTTTCTCAACCTAAAAATTTACTTACACAATAACTTTGCAATCAGTTCCAAGTTAAATCTTACTCGTACATACCTGAAAATATATAAATAAATTTTAATTACTAATTTGTTTGGTGAATTTCAATTAGATTAAATTAACAGCCAGCGCACGCGCTCGATATTTTAAAAATTGACCAAATTTCGACACACGAAATCCATCGCCATAAACTCTATATAATTTATGTACATCCTCGATCTATTTCTCTCAGTGAATTTTTATCGTTTGAAGTGTTAACGTTGCGTGATAATTTTGGACAGTATATATATCCATGTGTTAATAAAAACATGTCTATGTAAATATTCAAATATTAATGTATTCATTTATGTATATGTATACATGTGCAAATATATGATTTTTCCACATACATGCAAAGTTTAGGAGAATTGCATTCGCCAGCATCTCTAAAATCCACGAGGTGATAAAATTGATATGTGTTACATGAAAACACATCGCGAACACTACCACATCTCTATAAATCTATTGTTTTATACAACACATACATGCGTATATGAAATATTTAAAGTAAATAATTCGCGATTTTTTTTAACACTGCACACACGTATACACGTTATATATCGTGTATGGTGGTACATATGCGCGCTGAATATTGTATACGAATATATGTGTGTATATTGTGTTCATCATCACCTCCGGGTTAATACAAACAATTTAATTAAATATACATTCACATGATATAGGTAGAGATTGTATATAACCGAACCATATATGAACCATGCGAGCTAGCTACCTGTGCAAATTATGTCTGTTTATCACACAAAAGCACCTATATAGACTGTTTATAGTTTTAATTACATCAACTGTGTAAGAAAATTTGAAGCAGCACACATACATCGCCCAAAAAGCAAAAAAAAACTTTATATATATAGTTGGGAAATTAAAGGAAAACCACTTAAACTACTAAAGACGAGAAAAACCGCTTTGATGTATAAACAAAATTATTTTTCCGTTTTATTCAATTCTTATATATAAAATCCAACAACAATGGTTATAAAAGTGTTAATCCTTTTTTTTATACTACTCACAAGGATTTTTTACTATATACACATTTTCACTCTGTTTAATAGTGTTGGTTAATTGATAGTTCAAAAACTGAGTGTGAATAAAAAACTAATGTTCGTTCGTTTTCGTACCCATACATATACAATATACCGATTGTAGGGTGTGAGGGTGGTCGTATTATATAGTAGATCCGTCCGTTGCAACATATAGTTGAATGAAATATGGAAAATAATGAAAACACGGATTTTTGTTTTGGCGGTTGCAATACAAACATACATATATGTACTGGGATATGTATGTGTGTGTGTGTATAGAATACAAAAGGTACATACACATATATATCCATTGAAAACGGGCGCGCGAAAATAAAAATGAAAACGCGAAAAAATGTATATATATACGATACAGCGGTGCACAAAAAGAAATTAAAAACTTTGAAGTGCAATGTTTTTTTAATAGTTGATGAATTGGTATGAGGGATTACAGGGTGGATTATAATTATTTGACTTTTCGATGCAAAGCAGGTTTTTACCACTCAGAACCGAGGTGTGAACTTAATTCGAGCTGTGGTTAGGAAATATAAGATGATTACATAAAACCGAACAAATTTACAACTTTATCGATAAATGTACCTTAAAGAGTTAAAAAGTGTCAAAAGTGTTACATTATATAAAAAGTGTTACACTTTTATACCTTATAACATTTTCGATATTACTATACTACATACAAAACTTTAACTAGTTTATATCTTTAGTTTTCAGTGTTTGGCTATTTATAAAAAGTGTTAAAGTGTATCACTTTAGTTAGCTTACTAACACCTTCTACACTGTTAACATTTAAATATAAATCTAACTTAAATATAAGAAAACCTTTTTACACTTTTTCGTGCATTATGAATCTAATAAAAGACTTAATTTTAGTTAAGTGGTAAATAGTGTCAAAAGTGTACATGCATTAAAAACAAGTGTAGTTTTTTGCACTATCCAACACTTTTGACACTTTTTGGTGCATAATTAATCAAATAAAGAGCTAAGTTTTGATTTGATGGTAAAAAGTGTCAAAAGTGTACATATATTAATAATGTGTAAAACTTTTTTGCACTATCCTACACTTTTGACACTTTTTGGTGCATTATGTATCTAATTAACCGTTTTTTTGCAAACTATGTAAAACAAACTTTGGATCTACGTTTTAACATATTTCACTACAACCTATATCTAATAAAGTTGTTTTTATGCAAATCTCGTCAAGAACCACCCTATCAACACTTCGTTTATTCTCTATTCTGTTTTTTTTTCTATGTGTATGTTTTCTATAAAATTGTTTTGAACACGAAATGCATTTAACACTCAGCATGAAAGTGTTATTGATTAAGGCAAAGTTTTGTCACCAACACAGTATTGAAAAACATAAAAACAACAAAATTATGAAATAATATGTACTCGTATATGTAAGGCAGCATAATTTTTTTTTGTGCTTTCTTCGTTTCGTTTTGTTTTGTGTATTATTTTCGTCTTTCGAAAAAGGTACATACAGTTTTATACAACATATATATGTATATATATACGGAAAGAATTGTAATTAGAAGAATATAGCGAGATAGACACAAAGTGTAATGTATTTCTTATGTGCATGTACATAATATATATGGTGTAGTGGTGTGTGTGGACAATTTATATATAGCAGAATATAATAATGTTGTCACTTTTTTAATTCATTAATTTTCACACATATTTACATGGAGGACACGTACACACATACAAAATGTATATCTAATTTAAAAAGACACACAGCTATACGATAAAGCTGTATACAGTCGTATACAATATGTAGCTCTGGCTATAGTATAATCAACAAAAAAAATCAAGGTGAATTATTAGCAAGAAAGAAGATTGAGTTAAGCTTTTATATACTGTATATATGTATATAGTTTTCTTTTGATTATTAATTTAGTTATGTTGTTGGTTTGTTTTAAATTAATTTAAAGTAGATATATGCAAATTTATGTATAGTTTGGTTTATAGTTTTATGGTAAATTTTGCATGACAGGTCAAGGTTACATGTATCAAAATTACACATGTATGCGTGTGCATTTTGGTTGCAATTTAGGTTTTGTACAAATCTCTTCTATATATTTACTAGAACCCTCATTTACCATATATACTCATATCCTTGTTTTTGTATAGTTGCTTCAGCATCATGCAATATACAAATTATATTGTACGGTATAGGCATATGCATGTCGTGCACAATTCAACTTTAATGGTGCGACGAAATGTACTAATTTTTGTATAATATTATGTTTTAGGTGTTATAATTTTTATAAAACAATCTGTTAAAGGTGTTATGACTTATTTTACATACATATATACGAGTATATATGTATGTAGAAAATCGCTCACATACGTAAAAGGGACCGTACACGAAAATCAAGAATTTTTTATACAAATAAAAAATTAAATAATTTTTTATATTGTATTGACCTTATAAGTGAAATTTGGCCAAAAGCAAAAATTAATTTAATTTTAATTGGTATTTTAATTAATCAAAAAACGTGATAGCTGTATATATACATGTATGTACGTACAAGTAAAACTACTACCATTATACGATGAACCATCAACGAACGATCCGATTCTGTGCGTTTTTGTTATTAATTTGATTTTATTAATCGCATTTTAATTAACACACTGTTTTGATCATCACAACAAAAAATTTTATTATATACACACGTATGTGTGTTCATGTATGAGCTTGTGGTAGATTTAAAGACGACAAACCAAATACAATGAACCAAAAAGAAACGATGACGAAATGAACAATGTGGTGCGCATGGAAAATTCTTTGTTTACAATAATTAATAGCAAAGTACTGTGCATAACGGTATCTACCGACGGATAGTGTTGCTGAATCATCTGGGAAATTACCATTTCCATTTATATTACACTGCTTAGTCAAGTCAAATTCATTGAAATGTTTGTTTGTTAAAATGAAAATTAATTGTCATAAAGATGGAGGTTTGTCAATATGACTAAAATTGTGTAAAATTTGTAATCTGACACAGTTAAATGTATAATTATGAAAATATTAGAAGAAATGGTTCAATAGACGAGGGCTCAAATAGAAAACAGGCTTCTAAAAAAATTTCCTATCGAGATGACCAAGATTTGACTCGATAAAATTGACTACTATGAAAAAATAAAAATCTAAATTTTGTGGTGTGATACTAAAGTCTGGAAAAGCTCCAAACGAAATCATATTCCGACTACACTACTCCCCATTTTGGCAAAATTATTTAATTGAAAGACAGCAATTAATCCCCACGCAACAATTTCGATTTTGAGATGAACTTTTCTAATTGTTCCGTCTGTTGAATAACAAACTTTTTAGTAAAACCTATCTTTAGCAGTATTTTGTGAAATAACCCAGACTTATGAGAAGCTCTCACACGAACGTCCATTGTAACTTCATAAACACCAGCATTAATTGACTGAAAAAAAAAATATTAGGTAACCCACATCAAGTATACTTAGAAATCAAAAGGTTTTTGCTCAATCACATATAACGATTCATATATAGATGCTGAACTTGTATGAAAGAGCATGCCAGAACGAAATGTAAAGTTGAGTTATTTCGTCACACAAGTGGCTTTTATACTCGTTGGGATAAATTTTGATTCATTCCATTTTTTTTGGACTGTAGCTTATCAACAAAAATTATGAAATATTGAAGCCAGTTTATAATCCAGTTTGGTCTTAGAGATATCTTAAATTGGCCCTCAAATGCTTATTTATTTCCATTAATCTCCAATGTAAATAGCTTGTGATTCAATAAAAACCTAAAAGCTTCAAACTTTGAAAGCTTAAACCACGCCTAAGTGTATAAAATAAACAAAGATTATAAAAATTAAAGTTTTGGGTAAACTATCATTTTCCACTCCAATCAGTGCTGAAATAACGAAAACTTTGAGCAAAAGTTCGTCTTATAAGCGTTGCACGGCAATGATCATTACTCCGGACTTAATTTTTCGAACATGTCGACAAACTGGTCGTCAAATCGTAATCTAAATAATTGATTAAGAAAATGTATTTATCGAAATAATACCACAGAGATGGTCTTATGGTTCCATGAATCATCTCATACCTAATCAGATTGACTGTATATCCGACCAATATGCATTACGTCCGCGACTTGAGTTTGCCAAATGCATTAGGTGTTGGACATTAAAACGGAACTGTAATCGGAACCAATAACAGTACATAGCGAAATTAAAAAATTGACTTAAATTTTGTTGGAAAATTTGATAGGATATTGCTGAAACAAGGTAGCCGTCATAGGCTGTCGGCCGGCAGGAGAATCTTAAGCTACAATTGGTAAATGGGAGTAACATTGAATATTTATGGTTTTGTTAACAGTTTCCCATTTATGGTTCAAAATAAACTCCGCCAGTTGACTTTATTCAGTGAATTTGAATGATCATATAGCCGCTCGCTTTGGGCAGAAGTTTTATAATTTTTATTTATGCATATCCAAGTCTTTCTTTCTTAGTGCTTCACTCAATGCACTTAGTGCTGTATATATGTGTGGTATTTACCACGAATAAATTCATCCAGTACCAATAAATAAAATTTGATCACCATTTTCCACATTATTTTTTACAACTACCCGGTCTATGTACCACCATAAGGTTTGGGTCGTCCCCTATAGTAAACAATTTAAAAAAAACACTATTTCATTGTTGTGTGCGGCTAATGATTTAAATAAAACCGAACTTGGTTCGAGTCAAATATGAAATAGTTATTTCCACAGTATTGTGTCAAAAGATGGCGCTTATAAACAAAAGCGGAAGACCACACCACAGGAAACACAAAAACAACACCGAAATAAAACAAAATCGTACAAGACAATCAAACTATTTATTATTATTATTAGATAGATAAACTCGTTTAATAGAATTGTTTAACAATTATTTATATTTAATTAAGTAAAAAAAAATTGCCGACACAAGGAAACCGATTTTATGAGCGACAGTCACGGACAAAATTGTTGTTTTTTTTTTCTAGAAATATTTTTTATTTTGTTGTTCAATACAAATTCGAATCATAAGAATATATACAAATTATTTTCTAATCATCATGATGATTATAATGATCATGATTATATATTAAACGTTCGATTTTGATCGCGCAATGATCAAGAAGTAATAGAACGAACGGTAAAAAATATATAATATGAAAAATGCGCGCGGAATCGCGCATCTTTTGATCTTGTGTATTATACTGTATGCGTATTTTAACGAACCAAAAATTCTTGTGTCTTAAAAAAAAATTTGATGGGGTTTTTGGGATTTTTTTTATTATTTGTTGTTGGTCGTTATACACGCGGTTATAGGAAATGTTCGTCAAAATCGTTGAGGCGTCAAAAGACAAGTTGACGTTTTTCTATATATTGTGTTGTAGACGTTTCTGGAGCGCTTGTATTTGTGATTCGCGCATCCCAAATATTGGTGAGACTGTACGCGACTCGATTTTTTGTTCTTAAATGTTTAAACAACAACAAAATCAATCAAATCAAATAAAAATTACGTTTTGGAGTTATTTTTTGATGTAAGATGATTTGATGATCGATTAGATTTCGGTATTTTCTTTTAAGTATATTCAATTTAATATTTTTTTATATTTAAATTAACCGCACCGTATATTACATGTATATACGAGTATGTACACAATATCAATACAATAAACGACAAAATATTAATAATTTTTGAGTGTCTGTGTAGGTACGTATATTGTACATGTTGTCTTATTATATTAAGTTTTTTTTATCTACATCAAGTACATAAGACATATAATGACAAGGTTATCAAATGTTTTAATGGTTGAGCATGATAATTTTTCTAAATTTTTATGTTTATTGTATAATTACTAGAATTTTCGATATAGTTTGACAATTACATTCTAAAAACATATATTTGTACATATGCAGGTTATAATTATTGTATAGCCAGCGATAAAATGTATTTTGTTTGTTTTAATTACTGAAGATGTTTGCTTCCGCGCAAGGTTGTATATACATGCGAGTTTATCAGTTATAATACAACAGACAGTATGTCTAACTGAAAAGTATAAATATCTAAGTCAATAAACTTGTTGACTTTTCAGCAATGATCGGACATTTTAGGCTAGAAGGACATATGTATGTACCGTTATGTACCAACCAAAGAACAAATATACATGAAGTTAAGTAAAATGTATAGCTTTGCGGGCCCATGTCCTGCCTGTCTAAACAGTTAGAATTTAGATGGGTATAGAGGCGGTTAAGCACTCAAACAATTAATTGTGGTTATAACAAACTTTTCGATTATTATTTATTTATGTATTTACAGCAATTTCGTATTGTATTGAACTGTACATCCTATTTTGAGCTTAAAGCTCATTCGTAATAAAATGTACAGTTTATACTCGAAATATTCAAAATTACTGCATTGATGTAAATCAGTGATACATCATGGTGTAATATAACTTTATAGGTAGAAACCATTGAGGCCAATTGAGCCAATTGAGACTGCTAACGTTTTGTGAATGCTGGATTACATTAAATTTGTTATTGATAAATTTGGAATTTTTTGTGTTTAAAAAATTACTGAAGTCAAAACCTATGTTAACATGCTAGTTTTCACCTAATTGTAGATAGTGCCAGCGGTATCTGTTACAATAATTTAAGCTTTGATCAAAATTTTGTTAGTACACAAGCTCGATAAATATACTCGGATAAATAATTTTCAGCAGCGTTGAGTGGTTTTTAGTCTGGGTTTGTATTGCCAGCGTTTTTGGATCAATCCTACTATCGATTGTTTTTTGGTGACTGCAGGATGAATGGGAAATTATACAGGTTGCATTTTGTTGAATATGAAAGCAGTTGCACTTTATATCACCCCATGAAATGGTAACAATTAGTTTGCTGCATTATATATATATATATATATATATATATATATATATATATATATATATATATATATATATTTATATATATAAATATATATAAATATATATATATATATATATATATATATATATATATATATATACATATAAATATATATATATATATATATATATATATATATATATATATATATATATATATATATATATATATATATATATATATATATATATTATATATATATATATATATATATATATATATATATATATATATATATATATATATATATATATATATATCATCGGATGACATAAAAAGCGATTACATATAAGAGCGTTCGTAGGGCTGACCATCTACAATGTGTTCCAATACGTATAAGTGGTTCGTAAGGTCTAAGTCAGACGCGGTTTTAAGCCATATAAAATAAAATTCATTACATCAATAATAATTTCAGATAAACAATATGGCTTCCGCGAAATCTGCTCCACAACCGATATCATGACGTATGTTGCAAACAAATGAAATCTTGTCCTTGAACAACACGGAGAACCCTTTGCAATCACTTTGGATATATCCAAAGCTTTTGGCAAGATTTGGCTTGAGAATCTCATTTGTAAACTGGATTCGATGAAAATTTCGATGGAACTTTCTCAAAGACCGAAAGATCAACGTTGTGCTAAATGGGAGATCATCAACGACACACTCCCCAAATGCCGAAGTCCCTCAGGGATCAGGTTGGTCACCAACTTTGTTTTTGTTATAAATTAATGACTTATTGGATAGCACTGTGAACCCTCTACCACAGTTTTGCTGATGATGAACCATTACACTCTTCTGTTTCATTCGAGGCCTACTCCTACTGAGTTAAACGGTAAACGGTTGGAAGTTTTCACTTCACTTGCTTCCGATTTGAGCACAATATTTGAGTGGGGAGTATAAAATCAGGTCAAATTTAAAGAGAAAAAAACACAAATATGAACGCGTTCTCACGTAAAAAAAGTCACAACGAATACCCTTTTGTGGTGAAAGGCCACGTTCTCGTGGGTTGTGACTCAATCCGTCGATAAAAAATCTTTATAAGATCGTGTATAGAATATTGCTGTCAGGTTTGGAGTTGAGGATATAGCATTGCTCTCCATCAGTTGATGGATAGAGTTCAGCGGCGAGCCACCCGAATAATACGAAACTCCATATTTACGAAAGATTTAGACAGCCTACAGCACCGCTGAGAGGTTGCAGAACTCTGCGTGTTCTATAGATTAATAAATGGTAAATGTTCTTCAGAATTAACGAGGAACGGTTAATGCGCATAGGTTTACGGTGAAGCTGCCGAATTAATTTATCGAACATCAAGGAAGTGGAATTCGTTCTTCAGTTTTCAGTTTCCGTTGAAATATAAAATGCACAAGTTTAAGGCGGCTATCAACCTTTACTTGAAGGGTCGCTAGGGCAGTCTTAAAGTCCGCCCTGCACCCAATTAAAGTTAAACTTTAAAAAAAACTAGCTTGTTGTCTCATTTCGATGAAAATATATACGAGCTTATGCAAGAGCTTTATGATCTCGATGATCAAATGCATAACTGATATTTCACTTTTTAGGATAAAGTAGGCACGATCCAGTTCACAATTAAAAATTTAGATAATGTTTGGGTCACTTGATGGTATTCGATGTATTATGTCCAGCTTTGAGAGCACCACGTTTGTGGGTATCAATTTTCAACTAATTCTCAACCATAATTTTATAGTTAACTAATAGACTAGAACGATTCGAAAGACTTATTATTTAATACTAGGCCTTAATCATTAGATTTAGCATTCGAATAATTAATAATTTTGAAGCAAGGATAATTGTATTAAAACGAGTCAACTTATAAGTTTTGTTGGGTTTCTCTAATAAAGGAAAGCAAGCAGAAGAATAGATGTTGTATTCACACTCATGATTTGTCCCCGATATAAAAGTATCAACTTAGTTACAATTGTATAAACACTATTGAGTGAATACATGAAACAAGAACTGGTAGTGTCGATGGTCTTATCAGAAAACGTAGACTAGACGCTTAAAATTGGACGTCAAGATGTTTCTCAAAATAATTGTATCAATCAAATACAGGAAATTTTAACGTAAGTTTCTACTTCAGAATAACAATATCCAAATTTAGAAATGACCCATACTAAAATCTTAGCTAATTGGGATAAAACTATCTGAATATTTTAAAACTGAATATTTTAATGCTAATTCTAACTCTCTAGACCTCTAATATTGCGAGTACATTCAAATGATATCTTAAATTTTAAACAATTTGAAATATAATTTAACTGAAATTCCAAATGCCTGGATTCAGAATTCCAAATGCCTGGATTCAAAATTATTTTATTTATGATTATTTTCGAGAAATTGAAATTTCCAATTTTGTAACAGTTTTATGTCCTTTCGCCCAAGATATCTACCTACTTGTCCAATTTTGAACCATTTTTTTCGAGTATTTCGGCTAGTATCTCACTATATAATTACACGAGTAATATACTGACTTCAAATTTAGCAGTTTAGCTAGTGGTTTATTAAAATAGCCCAGAGAGAGCTGATAATCTAAAAAAAAATATTTAAAAGGCGTTATCTCGTACGATTTAGGCGGTTCTAAACCTCAGATAAATTGCTCACCGAACTCATATCTTAATCAATTCAGCTGTCGCGTGCTGTCTCACACAACATGCGTGGTATATTGAACACATTCATTTTGAACCAAAACATAATCGCGGGATAGCAAGCCCATGATGAAATCATGACAGGACTAGCACTCGAGATATTCCTCTGTTTCTGAAAATTCTTTAGTGATGGAAGTTTGATAAAAATTTGGCAACTGTATGCCTTTGAAATCTTATTATTATCTGATTATGATTGCACTACGATATTCTCATCACTGGAAATATAGCAGTTATAAAAGAGTGTGGAATGGATTAAACAGCAATTTGTAGCTCTCAGAGTCTACGAAAATTCAGAAGTAAGTTAGTAAGTGTTTAAGTTTGAGTGAATGTCTCTATATAGTATTAATTGATCGAATCAAACAGTCGATAGTACACATGAGTTGAAATTCGAAACTAAGGATTTATTGCTATACTCTTTCTTGTTTGAAATAAAAGCTAATAAAAATACCGCCAACTATTGATAAACTAATGAACTACATTTAACAATTAATGTGCCAAATAATTTTCAAATCCTAAAAATTATTTGAGTGGAATTTTTAACATTACTTTTATCTAATTGAATATATTTTATACTTAAGAAGTTTAACTATTCAAAATGGCGAACAGGAAATTAAGAGACTTATTTGTTATGAATTGTAACAATTTTATCGAGCTTATAACACGACTAAACGGATATGCTGACGCTTAATCGATTGTGCCATTATCACTCAATTTTAATTAAATTCGTTTTTCAGTATATTTGAGTATATATAAAGGCTCATCATCGTATTTGAACTGGTTATCCAAAAATATTAAAAGGTTTATCACTTAATCACCATTTGTTCCAAACACCAATGACATATTAAATCAATAATGATTAATAGCTCAAAGAGAATTCATTTAAAGTGCTCGATTCAGTCCCGATATATATAAGAAACCGATGCACCACCTAATTACACTCAATTATTGAAACGTTTCACTCCGTTTCTAACCTATATGGTTTAGTTTTGTAAATTCAACATAAAATGAGCACAAAATAATTCCTTAAGGTTCTGCCAGGCAAAACGAGAATAGTTTAGTTTCAGGCAATGACATGAAAAAATTAGTTCTTCATTCCAACAGAAAGTCATATAGTGCTTATTTACTAAGAACATTACTCAGTATCACATTAAAACACATTATTAAATCACTGTAGGCCTAAATTTTGGTTAAAATGTAACGATAATTCAGTACTTGCTAGGCTTAGTATGTGCAACCTTTCCACCATTTACACACTTTTAAAGCTCCTAAAGTGTTAAGTAAGCCAGTTTCCTGTCTAAGGTACTATTAAATGGCTAAAGTCTCCTTTATCAGATTACTGTCTATACTTCGATAGTGCACAAACAAATTCACTCAAATGAAAATCACTCAACTGAAGTTGTATATAGATATAAATCATCACTTTACACTTTACGTTTTTAACATCCGAAAACCACTCATTTCTGCACCGAAGCTTATCAACAATATGCGATCAAAATGCAATTATTGACATAATTTTTGTTTTGCCATTTGACACGATATGTGTTAACCGCACAATCGTATATGCAAAAAAAAAAATAATTACATTTTCGTGTAAACATTCTAACAATACCATTTGTTGTTGTTGTATTGTTGTCTGTGTCCGAAACAGATAAAAAATTTCATGTCACAATGCACATATTATATAGAATATTGTTAGTTCGAGTCTACACCGCGCATATACTTAACATCTTGTAATATGCCGCGATATAATATCGTGCGCGCCGTCGGTCTTTTATTAAGATCTTAATGAAAAAAAAACTATATAAGAATCAACACTGACCTGCCACTTTTCGTTATCACCATTTCGGTTCCTAATTTATGAAATTTTTCCCACAGCTCTTTACCCTCCAACGTAACTTTTGGATCGTCCACGACGCCATCGTCTTCAGGTTGTAGTGTACGTAACGGTCTCATCGCTGGATGTAATTGATGCATAAGAACGTCTTCGGCCGTGGTATATGGTGTGCCCAGGGGATGATGGGCGTGCGGATGATGTGGTGGTAATTTGTTAAGAAAAGCGCCCGGATACAAATGTGGATGTGGGCCACCGGGTGATCCGGTTAGGGCGGCTAATGCGGCCGCTGGAAAATATGGAGATTGTGGTAGCGGTGCACCGGGCGATGTTTGACCAGCGTTTGGTGAGATTTGACTTGTTGCACTTGTTACACTACTTCCACCGTTATCGGTACGTGTTCCTCCTCCTCCACCACCACCGCCTCCTCCTCCTCCACCACCACCACCAGCTGTCAACAGCGAGGATACGCTGAAGTCTGTCGGTCTTGGTAGCTGCAGGAATGGATGGTAGGCCATCCCCTTCGCGGACCTACTAAATTCGTCAGATTGGAGAAGTTCTTGAACGTCGTATCTCATTACAACATTACAAAATTTCTAACACTTTTTTTTTTGTTTTTATTGGGTTTTTCGTTTTTCCACTAATTTTTTTTTTCAATTTTCACTCAATTTTTTTCACTAAATAATAATTTTTCACACTTAAATATATTTTCAAAATTTCCACAATCAATAAATAATTTTTCTTTTTTTCACACATAAAAAAATTATATTTCACTCAAAACACATTTTATCTCACTTCGCGCGTTAAACAATCATTTTTTCTAATCAAATATAAATAAAAAATACGTATTGTTGTTATTTTCCCGGAAAACACATAAATAAATAATTAAAATAATAAAATAATAATAATAATTAACAAATATCCACTCGATATCAATAATGTACGATACTAACTTCACGCCGGTCGGTTACAAACTGGTTCGTACACAAGAGAAAAAGAAAAACAAAAAAAAGACAAAAATATATACACACACATATGTGTGTGTTTGTGTGTAAATTTCTTTATTACATAAAATAAACTTTTCATCAAAGTGTACGTGTTTTGTCTCATTCGTCTTCGACAAAACAAAAGCAGAAAAAAAACATGCTTAGTGTTTTAAATCACACCTCCAGTGTTGGACTGGTGTCAACCGCACCCCAAAAATCTAGCCACTCCTTTTTATTAAATTTGTTTTTGTATTCCAATTTGACTCGTATTTTTTTCTGTGTGTTCATACGAATGTGTAAGAAACGCACACACACACTCATCTATAAATATGTGTGTATATGTATACATAGATGACAATTTTATTTTTTTTGATTTTATATTGTGTGATAATCAACGCGGATTGGTGTCTTTTAACCAATCGAAATACTATTTTGTTGACCAACTAACACAAGTTTTACGTTTTTTGATTAACACACACACACACATATATATATATAGGTTTTATATATAAATCAAAATGTTGGTTTTATTATCTCATCTCTCTGTCTTTTCATTAAATATGCGATCATCTGTTTTTTTTGTTTTTTGGTTTGTACAACGAGCGCGCGAGGTGATAAAAAAAAATTAATTTGAGGTTATGTTGGTTTATTATTGCGTCGCAGATTTATCTACTAATGGTGGCGGGCAATAGATGGTGGTATGTATATAGGGGTTTCTCGATTGAGGTTTTTTCTTTATTGTACAAAATTCCCTAATCGGTTGGAGGTGTATTATCAATATAAATTGTATGTTGGTTTTATAATACAGCAGATAGGAAAATATCGTGTTTCAAATATATAAGTTTTTTTGTACAATTTGAGAGTTTAATGGAAATACAATTGGAATTTTGGGACGTAGAATGATGGACATAATGAAAAATGTTTAAAATAGATTTCTGCAATTAACAGATAACAATGTTTATCAATAGATAGGTAACATAATATAGAAGATGACAAATAATGCCAAACGAAAGACAACCTTTTAACTTTTAACAAGACATTTGTTGAATACAAACGAATATAGTTTTAACTTTCGATTTCCTAAACATAATCGCGGTAATACCTGCGGGTCACCAGTTTTCATTCGACCAAACGAGAAGTAGCACGTTACTAATATTTTACCGTCAAATCATCCGAGCACCACATGTTTGAATAGCGACGGTAAAACTACTCGTACACCACATTTAAAATAACATTTTCATTTTACTGGAAAATAACAACAACAACATACATATCACTAAAAATCACTCAAAATCGTTGCACTTTTTTTTTGACTCAAACTAAAATTTTTATTTTCACTCAATTGATTTTTATATTCACTCCACGATTTAAAACTGCGGTTCGAACACACAAAATACAGTTTATTAGTTTTTAGACACGCGGAAAAGTGTTAAAATATTATTACACTCAACAGACACTCGTTTATCGACGGAAAGAAAATCCAAATCTCTATTTATGCTATGAGGCGCGCACACCGTATACACAAAAATAACATTTGAAAATAATATTCAAGACAGCAAAATAAGTATAAGACAAAAAAAAATGTTCGTTTCACTGATGAGACGGCGACGACGCTTCCACTTTAAACCGCAGCAAAATACACAAACAAAAAACACCACACAAGAAAAATAGCTCGAGAAAAAAAACAAAAACAAATCAAAAAGAAAAATCGACAAGAAAATTATGTGAGATCCCAAAAGTGGAGAGGAGACACAATCGTATCGCATAATACTATACACACATCCATATAGAATTGGAAGTGGCAAAGTTGTATTATTTACAGAAAGAAAAAAATGGGGGGAAAAAATTGTATGTGACAGCAATCTCCGGTGTCGACATAGGCGCCTCAATCAGCCGCCGAAATCATAATGTGTGTGGAGGGGCCCACGATACACCATACATGTATATACTAAAAAAAAAATCGAAAATCCACATAAATCCACAACAACAAAATCGAGATTTATTTTCTACACACACATAATATAATCCCATTTCGCGTTAACACCAGAGCGAGCGAGATGCACGAAACCACAAAAAAACGCCCACAAAATGTTCAAATCTCACAATATTATTACAAACACTCACACACCATTTAAATAGTGTATAAATAAAGTGGGGGAGATCAGATCTCTATATAGTGAAAAACCATGCGCAATATTTCATACACACACACTTATACATAGTAAAAAAACTAAACAAAAAATTCATCTTCACCCGAAAACTCACACCCCAAATGCGAAAAAACAAGAATAAAAAAAAAACAATTGGATTCCTCTTTCTATATAATTAAATCACGACAAAGTGCGATTATGACCGAACTGTGCAAACAAAACAACAACAACATCGTGCTATATAAATACAAAACAAAACACTCGCGTAAAAACGAGACCACTATATAAACGAGTAAATAGTTAACTATATTGTAAAAACGAAGATAAAAAAAAAGTACAAAATGGACGACTTACAATATAGAGTAGATGCCGGATTAGACAAAAACTAAAATTAGAAAGAGAAAAGTATATAATATGGTGTTATACTTATATATATATAAAGTTTGAAGAGTGGTACACTCGCGTAAATAATCAGACATGTTTGAGTGAATTTCGATGTTTATTTTAGGGGTGATTTTTTCGAGTGTTTTTTTTTTGTTAAAATATAAATACTTTGGGAGGATGATTATGAGTTGTGTTTCAATGTTTGTATACGGTAAAACGTGTATTATATAAATATATATGGAACGAAGGTGGTGGCAAAGATAATTGGTTGTAGTGTAAAATTTTGGGGATTTTGGATTTATAATGTAAATATATTGGCTTTGATTCATTCGATGCGGGTGTTTGGTTGGTTAAGTGATTCGCAGGTTTAGTGTTTGTATCCTGTAGGTGTTGAATATACGTCAGAGTTTATGATATACTTATATTTAACCTTTTAAACCATATAATTATGGTTGACTGAGATTTCCTCGTATGTACTATAAATATGAGTTTTCCGACGTTAATTGAGCATGGGAAATAGTTTTTCACCAACTCTCGAAGAATTAGTATGGAAGGTGATTTATCATGCATCTATATACATATGCCATTATACGTGCCAACGAAGTATATTGCCCGCAGCCTGAGTATACATGTTACATAAAATAAAAGCTCAGTTGTATTCTTGGAAAGCTCTACTTTTTAAGAATTATATTAGTTCAATTTAAATCAACCCGGGTGTTCTATCTTGTTATTCATAGTGCACAATGCCTGTCTCTTCCGCTTATGGACATCTTATCCGTCGGTTTCTTATCATTACATCGTCCTCCATTACCTACCGTATATATGTTTCTAGATATACTCCTGACATTGTGACATTGGAATACAAAATGACAAATACTGGCTTTTATATATTAGGGATAATGATGTCAGTTCTGAGGTGTTTGGTGTTTATCAGAAAATCAAAGCATGCAATAGAGTTAAGTTTAGTGAATCAGTAATCTTATACGGTATACAGGGCTCTATAATTTGACAAAATTGATCTAAACAAGAACATGGCTAGAACATATCCTTGAATGTGTCAACTGACAGTTTATAATTTGATAATGATTGTGTGATTGCAAATCAAAATACATTTTTCAACATATAAACCATAACATCTCTGTATAGGTAATAAATCATATCGAATCTTAAGACAAACTCTATATAGGCAGTTAATCATTTCGAATCTCGAGTATCACTTATTTGCCCTCATTTGAAGAAACTTTAAGCACTAGTCAGCCAACGTCGTCTCAAATGGCGTAGTGGTTAAAACTGCGGCAATTGTAGTGGAAGTTAATGAAAACATTTAAAACCCTTAGTTGGAGTGCAAAGTTCCTGGGTCAACCCATCTTCTATGTCAATACGAGACAGTTTTTAAGTAAATTGGGCCTATAACTGTACGCCTTCGATTTGGCATATGTATAATGGCGTAAGGTAGGACGTAACTAAGCGAACCGCGAAATAGAATTGGAAGAGCCTTGAGTCCCAAAAAATATTTCAAAAAGACAGAAAACTAACGCTGTCAAAAACTTGTTAAAAAAGTAGATTTGGATATGTATGACAAGCAGCGTTCAATACAAACAAAAATGGACGAAGAGTTGGACGCTTTACTAGGATCAATACTATATATAGAGTAAAACAAAAGAACTTTGAGAATTAGAGCTTTCGATCTTGGAAAACACTTACAAAGTTCCAAAAACACGGAAATCTGATGCCACATATATGCGAGTTTAATCTGAGAAAGAACGGAACACGCAAAGCAAATCGTGAGCTTCCATGAATACCTTATATAAATATTTCTATATATTGTGTCGCCTGATGTTTAGGAAACTTTCTCATCACCCTGATTTGATCAAAAACCTTAACATGTTCCGGATGACATGAAAAGCGCGTTCGCAAGGTTTCAATTGAGATGCCTTTTACTACCTTTAAATCATAAATGAATTATTGTGTCGTGACGAAAGGTGGCATAGCTTTGCTTTGTACTTGAAAAAATTCTCTGGAGGTATGGACCTGTCTGAGTTGCGATAATCATCAAGGAGTGATATTGAATGATGTTCTACCACACCCTATGTTTATCCTCCCCGATGTTAATCCTTGATTCAGATAACACCTATATTATGAACAATTAAACAAGTGTGAGCATGGATGGAAGCTATACACGTAGCTAGAAAGATGAGAAAACTGGCTAGCGATGGATACGACTTTAAATGATCAGTTGGCAACCTACTAATTTCGATGAACTTATCATTATAATTCTAGAGTAAAATTGGTATGAAATCCTCCAGGGACAGTACGAATTCGGACAAAGAGTACCACTATGGCACTTACATATAGTTGATCAGTCTAATCTTTAATACTATGAGAGTTGAAGGAATAGAATTTATGCAGCTGGAACCTTGTAAAGTTAAAATTTTGAAGCTTAAACGTTTCTTAAATAGTAAAATATGTTTAAATTACGGCTATTTTGGGGTCAAAGCACGGCTAACTTTCAACTTTTAAAAGCTTCCGATTCTGTAATATGTCAATTGCTTTAAGTTTGTAGAAGTACCCCATATAGTTCGGTCAATCGCCAAAATAGTTCAATCTTACTAATCCCAAGATATCAGGTATCCTCAAATCGTCGGTTGATCCTAAAATAGGAATCGTTATTCAAAGCATTACAGTCTATGGAGAGGGTATAAAGGACAGGAGCACAAGATGTGTCCAACAGCTTCTTATTCTCCTTGCCGACATCGTGTGCAGTTTGCATTGTTCGGAATTTTCATTTGAAGCAAGTAACTATTCAGGGAAAGATGAACTGTAAAAATATCAAGCAAGGTCCTCAAGGTGCGTCTACCATAATTCATGAAGGACTGAGATCTTTGCTTATTAGTTATTTAAAAAAAGATTTTGAATGCATGACAATCCTATCTCTTCGGGTGCCACCAAATTGATATCTCTCTTAAGATATATTAACGTCACCTAAGGTGGACTCAAGTCACACAAAATGGATGAAATACGTTTCATTTGATATCTATGTATTCTTTAAAGTCTAACTTCATGCCGATTACCTACCCAATACCTGGCAATTATCGTCTCCAGAACAAGTGTCGATGAAATAGTTTTAGAGTCAAGCCTTTAGAGTAGACTAGCTGTCAGAATAATTACATAATATTTTGGTTCGAAAGCAGTCGAAATCTATTTGGAATATATCGACTTTTAATTGAGGTTAAATTCACAATTCAAACCAGACCCTTGGCCATGAATTTGGATTTTGTCGGATTATGCTCCTCGTAAGTATTATATATAATGCTTATGATGCAGTAAACCCAATAAACCAAAACTCAACACAACCAATTCCATTCAGTTAAGTATAGTAAACCAACAAAACCCATTCAACAACATCATTCCGCACACTATTATTTCACTTTATAAAACCGAGCTCCCCATATTCAAACAAATTCACTCGTATACATCTCATTAATATACACTCCAAATATAATTAAAATTTTCCACACTCAACCACAAAATATTTTTCCATTCTAATTCTATATACAACATATATAGAGATGTTATCATAAAATTATTCGATTTTCCAAAAAAAAACCACCCACCCACTCAGGAGATGAAACTCATTTCATGTATATATACAACAAAACAACAACTCGCAAAAATTTATCTAATGAAAATCACACTCAAAACTTCACTCACATCTATGTACATATATAAACAAGATAAAAATCAATTAAGTACAACAAAACCAATTTCATTTCTTGGTATAATTTTTCTATATAACACACCGAGCAAATCTTCTTCCATTTATTTATACACTCGCGCGTATAAGAGAACACAGACGTTGAACAAAATTCACAAGAAATTTTTCTCATTTTTTTCACGCTAAAATTCCAAACTCCTATATATATTGTAATATAGCAGCGTACAGTGTTGCCATACCGAAATTCGACTTAATTTGGTGTGCAATGCACTTTTTCGCCATCGACTATCGACTGAAACAAAACGAAACGAAGATATATGGAAAAATTATTTTTTTGTCGTTTCTTTCTTATATATGTATGTATGTATTGTTAATTTCGCTATTCACATCTTTAAGGCGGAGACTATATATAGTATTTAAGGCGTGATTTAGTTATTCTCAGTGTATATATACACACACATACAAATACAACATGAGCAAAGTATGTAGTTTCTTTTGCAAACAATTCAACGTATTTTGGTTTTCTTTGTATAGTTTTCAATCAAAGTGCAGAAAAGTATTTATATATTGATCAGGATCAATGCAAACTGCGAAAACTATATTTAAGAAAATCGCCACGCCTTTATATTTGTATTCTGCAATTGTAATGCTCCATATAGGTGTTTTCACGAAAACAATATTATATTTTTATATAAAGAAAAGAATGAAAATCGTTTCAATGAATGCAAAATTCATATAATAAAGTATATATATTCTTTATATACTCTCGGTTTAAGACGTACAGTTCCTTTGCGTTCTAAGAACAATAATAATAATAAGAAGAAGAAGAAGCAGATGCAATTTGATATTTCGAAGATCAATTTAAAACTAGCATAAAAGAAAATCTCGAAATGATTTTCAATTCTTCGTCTTCCTCTTCCTTCGTATATATCCTTTTTTCGTGAATACCCACGTACACGTATATATCGGTACACATCGAAACGAGAATCGAGATCCAACAACAGCAAAATTTCTTATATTGAATTACAATTGAATTTTAAGAATTTTGTATACGGTAAATAAGAAAAAAATATTTGTAAGGGATGAAAAGGGAAGGTTTTATTCTATATATATGTACACATATCTAAAATTATAAATCTATACGTGTATATGCTTATATAAGATTAAGATGATAGGAAAATACGATTTGTCGGGTTTAGAATTGTTAGATAACACACGCGAAACACAATATGAGTACATAAATTGCATTGGGTAAATCGATATTTTCTATTATTGATTGGAGAAATATAAGATTTGTGGGTTAGGTTTATCTTATATATATAATTTAAGAGAGTGAATCTGTATCTTATCTAGTGACAAATTGTTTTCAAGCCATTAAATGTTACCACAATATCATAGAGTATACTGTAGAAGTGTCCTAATCTGGATATTTATCTGATACTCTAACACGATCTTATATCAAATATGAAGTTGTAAAATAATTATGGTCGTGTATATCGATAAATATAAGTATGTTAAATAGAATTTGTAAGAAAAATCATCCGTATACCCCAAATTAAAGCTCTTTTCTTGAACCCAGTTACAAGAACCCCAATACTTTGATGAGCTTTTAATGTACTCGTTCGTTTTATGGCAATAGAAGTACGGTCTTAAAGCTACATAAGAGAGTTGAGAATTACAAAATTTGGCTACCCAGTACCCAAAATAAATACCTAGTAATTGTGAAATTTCTACTAGTGCACAATTTTTGCCTGCCAGAAGAAACCCCTTCACCATATTCTCCAAAATTAAAAGTAGGTTTGTTTAGGGGTAAGAAACTTGAACGAGCTATTCACATGAAAATTCCAAACGTAAGAAATAGTTCAGTAATTGTCTCTTTAATTACTAAACTATTTCTTACGGTTCAAAATTCGATATGAAATGCAAGAATTATACGGTATATAGCTTCGCTGTGCACATCATACATGTCATAAATTATCTTGGGAAGTATATATTTACATTAGAATACATCCTTCGGAAAAGTGCAACACCTCAAGACAATATCTTATTCCGACAATCCAATCATTTTTTTGCATGTATATGCGATTGGATTGGACTAAATGGCAAACCAAACCGAATATCAATTTCTGGTTTTCGAGACCAAGACGCAATTGATTTCAGTATATAGTGGTAACCGAAGTGTGAGAGAGGATTTTGATTCGCCTTGCCGCTGGCAATCGGGCTTCATATCCTCTACGTCCATTTCTGAAATCAAAATATCTTGCAAATACGGATAAGCTGAAATTGTTCAGAGTGTTGATCAGACTCGTTGTCATATACGAGTATGGATATGAGAGTTGGAACTTGACGGATGAGTACAAAAGATGGCTTCGTACATTCGAAAAAAAGGAATCATGCGTGAGATATATAGCCCAAAACTCGACGTTGAGGGCAAATACCGAAACTTATAGACAAAACGATAGATCTCAAGTTAATAATTAAGATCGAAGAATAAAATACTTCGAGGTCAGGTATCGAAGATCAAACGAAGATCTTAATTACTTTGTTCAATGCCAAGGTTGCTACTGGTTTGGATCTGATCAAGCCAATCGTGAATCTGCTATCTCTTATGTGCTGGTACACATATCCAATACATTACTTATATGGCACAGCAAAGAGTAACAACATATTTGCGGCTATTCTCTCCCTATATTTTATGAAAGTGTTCAGAAGATTTTAGAACGAATTAAGCGCAGTTTTATTGTCTGTATAAACCATAATATATTCACTACATGATGATCTTCACCATATGACGGCAAAAAACAGTTACTCTGATATTTCACTGACTTGTTTCAGAGACTGTGATGTCAAGGACCTTCGCTTAACATTTGAATGTTTTGTAAATTGTGTTGTTTTCAAGATCGATCGAGTCAGCATCTACTCATCAAAAATTGATCAACTTTCGGCACCTCCAGACAAATATACATTGAACTTAAAATAATAGTCACTAAGCTTCAAAAGTAAAAATCACCGTATGGATTCATACATGTTGAACTAGATGGACTCATACATATGGTAGAAAACATTTGATCACGAATAGCATGATCAGATCGATTCACCTTTTCGATTCGTTGGTCACTCATCAGATCGAAACATAACGAAAACTCTTATATTTAAAAAAAAATCAGATATATGGTCAACGAGATTAGAGGGTTTTCATTAAATCGCCATCAGGATATTCTTATTATACCAAGACAGGATTAACAGAATGAATAGTGACAGTTCTAGTCAAAATAGTGATACAACTCTTAACGAAAAGTCTTGAGGGTAAGGATCTGTCAAACTTTCTTTAGATCATTGTTCATTAAGATAACCGACACAAGCAAAAATATTAGGGCTATAATTGATCCGACTCTCAATATAGGGAAGATTGAGACAGATGTTTCAACGATCCAGTCATAACACAGAAAAGTTATCACCGATACAGATAGTCATCACAACAGTATACACAAGCGTTTATCTTTAATTCATTAAGAAAACTCGTAGATGCGATATATTGCTCTGGCATGTACTGCATTAGCTTGAACCTAGGAGAGGCCAACTAACATATGAGAGCTCCAGAGTTAAAAAACTGAGACTGAGGAATAAAAGAGCACACCATACGCTCTTTGATTGATACGAACCGCAAGTTCTTAATAATTTTATTAAATGGCTATACTGCTGCTATATCGTTTGGATCTGATCTATCCAATTTAATCAAGTTACTTAATGGCACAATGTGATGGTATATCGACATGTGAAGGAGACTAACATAATATTTGCTATCCTTGAACTGGCAGTTTAGAAGTGATGCTCAGTTATAAATTTTAGAACGAATTGAGAAGAGTTTTACTATCTGTTCCCAGTGAAGTATTGTATTGGAGTACCGAGTTGAAAACTATGCCTGAAACACCATGTAGTATAAACCTATATATACACTGCCAGACGATCTTAAATCATGTGACAAAAAAAACTGAGTCTGATATTTTTCTGTGATTTTATGCAACATCGAATCTCATTTTAATAATTTAAACACTCAATATATAGTGCGGCGTTTGAGGTTGAGCACTATGATTAGATGGGTTGACCATATCGTTTCATTTATTACTCATCAGATCGAAACTGAACTCTTCATCTTCACTTATTGTAAACATGCATTAGAGGTTTTTCACTGCGATACCATCAGGGTATGGTTCATATCAAAACAGAATTTATAGAATGAATAGTATCAGTTATCAAGACCGCCCAGGTGGCGCAGTGGTTAAAGCTGCGGCAGTTGGAGCGGGAGGTACCGGGTTCGAATCCGAATCGAGGCAGGATGCAAAATGGGTTTTTCACCTTCGATCGTTTGGGCGGTGCGATCGGTGGTGAAAAATAAACATAATCTGGATCCTCTGTCGTGTTTAGAATCCTTGGGCCGACCCATCTTCCATGTCAGTACTATAGGACTGACATGGAGCTATGCAATGCGCAGATGGCTCTACGAAAAGACTCGGACCTATAGCCGTATAGAGTGGTATCACAACGGATCAAATTTGGTCTAAGTGTGCGACAGCAGCCACATCAACTTAACTTTTTTTTTTATAGTATCAGTTAAGTCTATACCTATAGCGGCAGAGCTCTTTACATAAGATTTAGAGGTGTTTCTTTAGGGTAAGGATCTGCCAAACTTATTTTAGACCAGTGATCATAACTTTCTTTAGGTTAAAGTTCCCTATGGAGTAGAGGCTATCGTTTGCAATGCCCTCTTACTATTATTTAGATAAAAACATTTGAATCTCATTTATTTATTTTTAAGCCATGAGACTAAAATTTGTAGTGCTTGAATAAATTTAAAGTCAGCATCTTGGGAGAGTTTTTTCAATTTAAGGTCGAAACATGTAAATATATTGAAGAAGAGTCATTACGAATCAAGAAGAGTCGTTACGAATAGGAAATTTGTAGTGATTGGAATCAAATACAGAATTCTTTTAGCACTCTATAGCCTTCACTTGAAAATTTACCAAATAAGAGATTTGCTCGAGTGGCAATTATTTGGTTTTGGGCTGTACAAACCGAATGAAAAGGTGATCAGTGAATTGTAGTCTCAGATGAACCTACGTATTTTATGAAGAATCGTAAGGCTATACTAGGTGAAAATTTCTCAAAAGGCAATCCAACACATTCAACACATTTAAGATGTTGGCTGTAATTAAAGATGTTTAAAATTAATGCTATGCATAGGTGGTCAAAAATACTTTATATTATATAGAGCCAACCTTGATGAGGACTTCAAGGTAGCTTTGAAGGTATATCGACTTAATGATCTATAGTTAGACTAGTGAATGTCACATTACGGTCGACCCTATATAATGAATAAACGCAATATTTTTGGCTATGGTCTCGTACCTCTCGATTTCTTTCTCTAAAAATTATGAGTTAGATGTTCTGCCTAAAAAAATCACAACCAGTCCTTCATTATCATAACACAGAAAAGTTACCACCGAGACATTATTACATATCATCAGAAAATGTTAAGGAGTTCAGAATACGAAATGTTAACGATTCCTCCAAGTAACAAAATAGCAGATATGGAAAATTTAACAAATGTAACATGTAACCAAATGCCAACTACAGTATAGTGATGCAAGCAAGTTTGTATTCCGATTAGGATTTACAAGGAAAATCAAAAGTTAAAGATGCCACATTCATCTGATGAAATTATTTCACTATACATAAATCGACAAGTAAAATATTGAGTGACGAGTTTGCCAGAATTGGTTTTGTTCCTTTACCAATGTACGTTAGGCTAAAATCTCGAAGAAATTCATTTTCTTCGACATTCAGCCTAAACGATGGTTTATCTTATAGGTTCACACTGCAATTTTAGGTTATTCTTGATCTGATTCGGTATTGTCATCGAGTTACTGTCACCATTTTAGAAATTATAGTTAACATTTGAAACATAAAACACTTGTTTCTGCTGGTCTGGTTTAAACAGAAATTTTCTATAATGGCTCCAAATTGTTTCTCGACTACACAATATCCGGATAGTTTCATATCATAAATCTACAATAATTACGATAAACTATATTCCGTAACAACTCCTGTAAAATAATACGTTAAACGATATTTGCTATAAGTAACTTATACCAGACGTTGACCTGAACAAATCATTGAAGTCACTCGTCAGCTAAACATTAACCAATCTAAACTGTTTCAAGGGTATATCTAAAAGATTTCATGAAATGGAGACCATACCACATATATGGTATCGTTGCAAATCTGAGAGAACTTACTTCACATTGGTGTCGATGTTCGCAAGGAGCCTAGACAAGTTAGTAAAGGGATAAGGCAATGTTAAGAAAATGCTTGAAGGAATTCGAACTAATTCCAATATGGTGCACTACAATTGGAGCATCAAACAATAAAGGTTCCGTCACCGTGCATGGTGTGGACTGGCATATCACTTGATGTAATCACAGCTCTTGTTTTCGTGCTTGGTATGGAGGCCGTACATAAGATATTACCACTGAATAATATAACGAAGATATAGTCACACAACTCGAACAACTCAACAGTTCCTGGATGAGGGTGGACTCGAGAAGAGACATAACAGGATCCAGACAGAAACCCGACATGAATCCAATTGATCATTTATTGGTCAAACTAAAACAGAGGGACCAAGCCAGAAATCCGATGTGGAGTAGGGTGCGATCTCCTAAAGTGCGTTGTCTAAATTTTAATTTATCCGTTAACTTTATAAACCTTTCCACATACCTTCCGGAAAATGTATAAAAAGTAACTGGTTGTCCTTTTTGTGTTCGCCTCACTTTGTGAAACAAAAACCACCCACATATATGTGGAGCATAAAATATTAACAGAATTTTAAAAGCTCTACATACATTAGCTTTTGTAATCAATTCAATAAAACCATCATCATCATACAAAAAAACACACAGAACAATGTTTTATTATGTATTTCAACATATATATTGTCTGTTTGAACGCATATGTTAAGCATATGGTGATGGTATAAAAACAAACCTTTTAGGATCGGATCAAATATACAAACCAAATTGAATTATATGTATATATGAACGGATTCTGTTGACAGAAATTACAATAATTTTACATTTTATTATTTTAAATTGATTTTTAATGATTTTATGCGGATGGATATTTGATTATCATGCTCGGTCCCAATGACGTCCACACCCATTGGTTAGTTTACTGTATATTTTTATATAAGCCACTGGTCGCCACACTGTTAAATACATGTATATATATCATCATCAACTGAATGAATAATGTAATAAATTTATTAGACAAAATTATTATTTTAAAAAATAAAAATAATAAAAAAAAATTTTGGAATAAATTTGGAATAAAATTATAAATTTTATTTTTTTATGCATCAATTCAATTTAATAAAATTTTAAAACTAAAAATGAATAAATACTCGTACATAGGAATATAAAAATTAAATTAATAAATATAAATTTTTAATTTATTTATTAATTATTAAAATTATGATTGAATTATAATTGTTGAAATTTGTGTAATGTAAACTATATCGAACTATCGAATGATATAAAAGGGTTGTTAATTTATGAGGTTAGACTATATCTGTGTTACGAATAGATGAATTTCCGGTAATTTTATCGTTTTGTCTGCATTACATTATACAGGTAGGCCTTGAACAGCTTACCAGGGTGTTTGAACGTGGCCAATTAGGTCAAACACATATAGTGCTTTAATATTGGATATGTTATAAATAATCCAGTACCTTAGCCATTCGGCCGAGATTTGAAACTATGTTCAATACTAGTTCAACTTCTCGCCGCCAGAACAGGACAGACACAACTTCATGTTTCAAATATTGACTTAATAATTGTAGATGTACTGTGGAATAGGAACTATAATATAATTCTCATAGTGGCTCCGAGCACTGAAACAAAAAATATAATGCCTACAAAAATGTTTTAAGAGGAACATATTATGTTTGGGTTTTTTATTGCAACAATCATATAAATTCGTTGTATAGTGGTTTTGACAACTAACTATTTTGTTCGAGCGAACATGTTACAAATGATTAGATTTTGTTCCAGCAAACATATTATGTTTGTTGCAGTTATATTTTTGTTGCAGCAAACATTGCATGTTGGTAACGAACATGATGATCGTAAACAACTTTTATTGCAATGATCATAATATGGTCCTTGATATAATTTTATTTCGTTTAGTTTATTGGTAGTGAACACTAAATGTTTGCTACTACAAAGGATTGAATTATGAAATGATTTTAGTAAAAATGTTATAAAAATAAATCTTGAAATAATACAAACAATTAAATTATTTTTAATTAATTTTTTATTGAATAATAATATAAATATTAATTTATCTAATAATATAATAAATATAAATTTGTTCATCAACTACATGGATTCTGAAAAAATTTTATAATTATAATTACTTATAAAAATATGTATTTGTTAAAATTAAATATTTAGTAACACACAAATTTCACGATAATGAGTCGACTTTACTTAATGTTAACACAAATCCGGGGCTACAAATAAACTGCACACCAAATGCCGAAAACTTTCTCATTAAAAATACACCAATTTCATAATCTTCTAACTTTTAACTGAAAAACGAAAAAAATAATAATTTCACATAATTAGTGTCAGAAAATGAATATTGGCTGTAAATTATGTATATTTACTTGTACTATTAGATTAAAATCATCTTCACGATCGCCAATCACTTACAAACTATACTTTCGCACACTCAAAATCACGTCTGTTATATTTATTATAAAACAGACGGATATTAGCCACTTTGACACTTAATACTAGAACGCCTTAGGTCACAATGAAATGAAATACTTAAAGTTTAATAATTCAGAGTGAAGGAGCAGCAACATAATTGTACCAACCATAACAATGGTTGGTACAATAAGATTAATTTTGCCATCATTAAATACACTATTGAAACAATTATAAATATGATTCCCTAAATATATGACATTACAATAAACATGTTTGGCACATTTAAAAATATACTTCGTACAAACATAAAGATGGTTCTGAAGAAATAAAAAATATTTAATGCAACAATTACACGATCACTTTGAAACTATTAACATTTTATGATATAGAACATTATTATCATTACAACCATGTTTTGTTCGCCGCAACTCTAACCTGCAAAAATTGTTTTGAAAAAAGCAATATCATCACAGCAACCATAATCCAGCACGAAATATTTGCCTTAAGCATAAATAACGGCCAATTAATTGTTAACCACAATTATATTTATTTTGTAGGAACTAATAGTTGTAGGAACTATATTCATTTTTACATTTTAACAATAAAATGGTTTTAACAATTATTTTATTATCACTCCGATCATTTGGAAAATTATGACATTGTGACGACTAACAAGAATTTTCACACTAACAATATTATTATGTTTAGAAACATACTATATTTGCTGTAATTATGCTACAACCATATCTTTTCTCTGCGTGAGCTATTTGTAGTAAAGTAACTTCAATATACACCCATATTACCGATGTCGTCACTTTACATGACTAAAGTCACGTTACATCAGTTTAGTTTTTTTCGATATCGTTTATTACGCTTTATTATTATTATATTATATTATATATATATTAAGTCATTATAACAACAGATGTCACTTTAAGTAACATTAAAGTTACGTCAATTTTTGAAATGAAAAGAACCTTCCTTCCTTCCTTCCGTCCAAATTTTTTTAAGCAATTACATTGGTTGAAAATGACGTGTTTTTTCTTGTGGATTTTTTTCATATGCATAAAAAAAAATTTGGACGGAAGGAAGGAAGGAACGCAACCACCACGAAGTCGACTTAATTCTCCTAATGGCAAAAGGTAATTTGCACTTACAAACACAATATGAAACGTGACTGTGTTAATTTTAGGTGTTGAATGACTAAAACTCAAAGTTAAGACAAAATTAGATCACAATAAGAACGAACAATAGTTGGATGCTGCATCAAGCATAATAACCGCAAAACTGTGCAAGTTATTTCCAACGAAACAGTGCTCAGCGGTCCAATTCAAATCGATTTGCTGAGTTCACCGATAGGCCAGGATATAATAGAAGTAGGAGAGTCGGTCGAAAAACAAAAGGATCCGCACCGAAACAATCGATTGAAGCATGGATGGAAGAAATGAATCGAATCGTCTACTAGAACAAATTTGATAATTTGCCTTGCCTTGTAGCTTCCTTATAAATAACGAATTTCCTTTAGGACATATATGGCCCGTTCTACGATGGTCCTATAGCTTAACTGTTTTTGTTGATTTTTTTCTCGAGTTAGCATGTACCCAGCATCACCTTTAAAGTCATTTAATGGTTGGTTGTCCAACTTCCACGATAAACTCATTGTTTATATACTCGTTTGATATCTGTCTTGGGCAAAAAAACGGTAACGATGAAGCCAATTTAAATATGGGTATCACTGATGAATGGGGTGATAAATGTTCGTAGAGTTAAAAACTTAAGGTCTTTACCACCTTATAAACTATAACACCATTTCATATTTAGTATCAAAGCTCGAACCAACCCAGTTGATCTGCATAGTTATTTTGTGTTACCTTTATATTTTGCTTTGGGGTCTCCAAAACGCAATTCACTTGTTAATCCGACTTGCGCATACCATCTGAAAATTGGATTGCTCAGTGCCAGGCTATATATAGTACTGAAATGAGAAAATATAGAACAGCCCAATAATTCTATACTCTTCATCAGTAAGTGGATATACCGAACTGTCGCATCAACTGCCGCAGTTTAAACCACTGTGTCATTTGGTCGATTAATTTCAAGTAATATCCAGGTGACAAAACAAGCGATTTAAGCAATCAACTTAACGTCTTATCCAACAATAGCTTATGATACGATTGAGCCTAACAGGCGTGTTCATACACAGAATTACCATCTTACCACGCACACTATATACGTACCAACCTGTAATATTGACTGGACGATAGTTCGACCCTTCATCTCACTAGTGGGTCATAGTTTTATTTATCCTTTAACACGGATCGTATATTAGCCCTTACCGCACCCTTTTTGTGATTCGAGCCTATCTCTCTCCAAATGCGACAACAACTTTCAAATCACTGAAATGATTTATTCTATATTAATAACTCATTTTAGTGACGGGTCACCCTCGTGACTCGTTTCAGTGACGTATAGTGAGAATGTAGCGTACTTGCTCAATCAAGTACGCCACATTCTCACTAAACGGAGGACTTGGGTCTGATTCCCGGTGCGGTGAACAAAAATCACGATTGAGTGTTTTTAATGGGTAAGTGTATGTGGGTTGAACCAGTGGCTTAGATTCTCGAATAATTTCCCACATTCTTTACATATTTTTTTAATCAATTAATCAAAATGTGTAGCACCTTTAGATGTCATACGGGGGGTCTCCACTACATATTATTGGGTAATCATTAAATGAGCGTAAGTATGGAGAAATATGGAGAAGGAGAACAAAAATCAACAGTTGACGCACAACCATGACCTGCAAAGGTTTTAAGATTACTTAAGATAAAGAATTGTATTGTCATTTTGTCACGTTATGTCTTCGAACATCTTTATGCCCGCGCTGTCGTTTAGGGATATACAGGTTGTCCGCCAGGAAGGTATACTTCGTTGTTTGTTTATAATTTTTGATTAAATGAAAGAGAATGGATCTTATATTGATAAATGTTTTATTTATAATGTCAGCAATTATGTATGGAATACAATATCAGATAAATGTCCACCTCTGATAGCCTCACAAACGCGAGCCCTTTTGAGCACATTTTACATTACAATCTCACACATTTCACGCGGTATTTCATTAATTTCATCACAAATATTATGTTTGAGTTGCTCAAGCGTTTCTGGTTTGTTTACATAAGCCTTGCTTTTCAGATATCCCCACAAAAAGAAGTCCAGAGCAGTCAAATCAGGCGACCGTGGAGGCCAATCAACATCACCATTTTTTGAAATTACTTGTTGTAGAAAGAGGTCTCCCAGTAATTCCATTGTACTCTTTTTGATACCACATGTTAATAAAGCCCAAAGCATGCAGTTGTGGCGTTAAAAAATGTTCAATCATATCACGATATCGCTCCCCATTCACAGTTCCCCTTACGCCGTTTTCATTTCAGAAGTAAGGTCCAATGATTCCTCCTGACCAAATTGCACACCAGACTGTCACTTTTAATGGATGTAAAGGTGACTGATGAATAATTTGATGGTTTTCCATTGCCCAGAACCAACTATTCTATTTATTCACATATCCATTCAAATGAAAATGTGCCTCGTCACTCATTATGATTTTTTCGTGAAAATAGGAGGTTGTCATGGACGAGCTGTAACATTCTATTGGCATATGTAAGGTGACGTAAATGGTCTTGTGAAAGAAGCTCTTGTGTCAACTGAATCTTAAATGGAAACAAATGCAAATCCTAGTGCAAAATTGTGGCCAAACTTGTTCTTTGAAAACCAAGCTCCTGAGCAAGGCGTCGAATTGAGGTTGGTGGATTGTTTTGAACACTTTCTTGAGCAGCAGTAAGGTTTTCAGCCGACCACCTACAGATCCTCTTTCTTCGAAATCATTCACGTTATTCAAAAATTTCACGTTACTTTCTCATCGTCACAGTAATCGATGATTGATTTTGATAAAATGTTTTAACGATTAGAACACGTTGGATTATCAAATATTTTTCCATAATAAATTTGCCACGTGGCTTCTTCACGACTGCCAAATATAAACTGTCAAGACTAACGTTTACCAAAATGGAGGCAAAACAAAGTATATAGTATACCTTTCCAGCGGACCCACTGTATATTGGTAGGATGGTCTCAATCTCAGTTTTACTGGTTTCACTGTGCGTTTCTCTTATCTAATATTAACGAAATCCGTTACATTTTCTGTGATAACCCATTCAACATTCTTTCCATTTCAGACCTTATTGTCAGATTCAGCTCTGAATATTGAATTGGGTTTAATCTACTTAGAAAGGATAGAGTATTTCCTCCATTTGAAGATGGTGTGGACTGAGTATGTTTATATGCAAAAACATGACGTGTAAAGCTGTAAACATACCTCCTTTATTTCCCGAATATTGGTTTACGATTTTGTCCATTGACGGTGTCACTTAGTTTCTTACTGACCATGTTTCATCGTTCACTGATTTTTAGTTTTTTCAAACAGTTGTCTCTCGGGATTTCATCATTATCATAGAATTAGAGTTCTCTAATTTTTAATCTAATTCTAATGTTGTACTAATATGTAGCTCTATTCTTTGGGATAGTTAGTCTAAATGTGATCAGTTATACCGAAATTACCTCACTGCGATAATCAGTCATATTTAGTTTACAAACAAGTAGGCACAGGGGTTAGTTAGGGCAGGTAACATTATTTTTTCAGGATAAGTAAGATCCTTGTCTTTCGTTCAAGGCGTAATGTTCAGAATCTAGGTCTCAACAATTGATAGAAGTATTCGTATATTTGATTTTAAAGCTCACTCTATACTTCACCATTGGTTACTCCTATTGTTGATCTTATGCCTGAAGAGTGTTCCAATTCATTTGTGTTCTAAATCATTTTAATTATCAAATATTTCCTTTAAGGAGCTACAGTTAGCTATTTGGAAAATTAATTTGGAATCTTCTGATCTTGGTAGAGTTAGTTCAAAATTGGTGGAACGCTTATTTTACTGTAGTCTCATAATATTAATTTTATCTTAACGTCCTCTTCCTTTGCCGAGCAATGGAGACTCATAAACATATTACTTACTAAAAAATTTGGCAATCCTGTTGAGTCTCACTAGTTTAAACCTGTTAGTATTTTAAGCTCCATATCTAAAGCTTTTGAGAGAGTAGTTAAAAAACTCTGATAAAATATCGACAGTGATATTCGGCATGGTTTTCACTATTCAACCGTTGTATTCCTTCGTAAGTCCATTTGCTCTCTCTTCTTTTTATAGTCAATTCAGAATTTTTTTATCTAACTTGTTAAAAACTAATATTACAACACCTCATAGTTGCAGAGCCTTCCAGTCCTGATTTATTTCTTCAATTTTAGTTTGATGAAATCTATAACAAATTCATCTGGATAGTGGTTAACATCCGTCAAATATTATCACATATAAATATATCATCCTCGTCCACCATTCTCTAAACGGATTTCCGCCTTGAAAACTGCAACATCGCATCTTGACTATTATTTTAAACCTCAACTACTATGGGAATATGTTAAATCACAGAGACACCAACACTTGTGGATGCTGTATATGTTAACCCTGCATGGGCCTCCTGGTAAACTTTGACCAACCGGTTAACTTTGACCTAACGACGATCCAACAATCCTGTGTCTAATAACGATCAAAATGAGTGCAACGGTTGGATGATCCGATCGTTTCGCTTTCTTGCACATACCAATATATCGAGGCAGTACCCCACGCTATACAATGCAACCCTGTACGCATAATTTATATAATATGGTAATTTAGGTTTATCGAGATTTGTTTATTTTGTATTAACAATATGACATTTTATTGACACAACTTACCTGATGCACTTACATAAGGGGTTAACGAATATAATGGTAATCTAACCACATGGTATCATGTGTGTTAACACAATATAATTTCATTTGGATGATGTTTTTTATATAATAAATTAGGTCTATTATTTGGCTTTGTAAAGGGTTTTTACTGTGGGTGATTATATATTATAAGGTTGTGTCTCTTTGTTATAAGCACTAATTCTTATTTAATTTGATTAGCATATAATTTAAACACGATTTATTACATCCGGTTATTTGTAATAAACTGTTGTTGTAAACATTGATATGTAATTATTTTACAAAATACTCATTCAAATTACAAATATTTGGAACGTTTCAAGTTTGCTCTTATGCGAATGGTATCTTCTTGGCACAAAATGGAGAGTGCGCTTAATCATATAAATTATTAATCAGCTGTCGAATACTAATGCGCCTATCGAAAGTTCAAAGTTTAGCTAAACAAATACATTATATTCACTGATTATAATTTATACTTTGATAACATCTGACATATTAGCTAAACAAAACATAAACATTAACTAGCAATCATCATCACATGGTTGATATACTCGTAACAATTAATTAGCCCAAACAAACCAACAAAAACATACTGTTGTTGTATATACATACAGACGTCAGTTTGCTTGTTAGACCCTATAATCAAAATCATTTATCATATATTATGGTTATAACGTTGTTCCTCCTTGTACACATATTACACACATATATGTGTGTTTTTCCACCTCACTCATATATCCATTTGTTAGACTTGGCTGTGTTTATACTTCATAATTAAATCAAATAGCAGCCAACACACACACCGTGGTATTTATATGAGAATTAGCTGAACAAACAGATTTTTTTTCGTTGAACAGAAATTGATTTGGATGTTTGATAAATCATTTATAAACTAAATGGCGGATTAATGTACTGGTAGGTATATGTATTGATGGATTCAAGACTTGAGTGTTTAATTTGCTACAGCTGGTGTAATATAGTCAAACTTATTTAAGTCTGTAACGTGTTTTGACAATAGAGCTTGTAAATAATTTGACTCAACGCATCTCTGGAATTCCAATCATCCCAAAAAGCTCTAAAGAGCTTTCATGCTAAAACATTCGAGATAAAAACCAATCGATAATTATATTCACTGGAAGTCAAAACTTAAATTACCAAAAACTATATGAAAGTACAAGAGGTGTTACATTGATCATATGGTGTACTTACCTATTGACTTTCATATAAAAAAATGTGGTTTGGAATCACGTTGAGAGGCTGTTAAGAAGAAAGTTCTTGGTTAAATATTCAACTTACTAGACCATCTGACATTGAGAAGAAGTTTAAAATTGTTTTATAGAAGTCAGCAGAAAAAGCTATACAAAAATGATAACGATGTTAAAAGAGAATTCAAAAGCCATAAAAGTTCAAATAATGTGCCTGAGTACGAAGCTATTACCAGCAAAATGATAAACGGCACGACAAGGAATACATATAAAGTATTAATTCGGATTTTGAACCTAAAATGAAACCGTAGAGCGAATTCCCAAGATTGCAGAAACACTATATACCATCAAATACTCCTTTGAGGAAATGAAATATGGTTCTGCCATCGTTTTGTAGGACAAGCATTTCAAAATGTAAGGGTTAATACATAACCACACCAATTATACGTATAGTTCTGTCAAATAATCTTCTTCAAAGACAATACATCGTTTAAAATGGCTCGATCACAGCTTCTATAGGTGTAGAGATGCACCTGAGCAATAAGTAGTGAACTCAAGCTGAAATGAACATACGCGAAAGTACATTGCTGTTTTATGAATGCTTCGAATGATTCGAAACACCAATATCAATGCGCAAACCATCATGGACCATATACGGATGTCATTATTGTACACCACTCAAATCAAAAGTAGGGGGACTAAAAACATACACTAGCAGAAACAAGTTAAATTAGAATGATATAGGAAGACCTAATGGTAACCACCTCAACAAATCAGATGAATCGGTTTATAACGCCGCGTGATGTTGGAAGACTTTAAATAGTATCAATTGTTGTATGGTTGTTGTAATTCACTAGGTCGAAAAGATCAACAAATCAACTTCATCAAGCATACGCGACCGAACTTGATGTGTGACCGAACTTGAATCGTGTTGCAACAGTGCTAGCAAATTATAAGAACTCAGCTCGAAATATTCGATTTATTTATTTGGTACTTACTGAACGCCAACAACACAGTCTTATGATCTCAAATAAATTTGAGATAAGTATAAACATTCTATAAAGTTGTAGGTATGTAAGCTTAAATACCAAAGTACTTTATCATAAAACATACTAATCCCAAAAAATCAGATAATTCAGTGTCATGCTGTCAATTCATATTAACATACATTTATTGGTTCCTTCTTAAGTTGAAAGCCTCATATTTGGAATAATAATGCCGAAGCAATCATTAGTTTAATGTAATTCGTTTGATAGTGATTGTGTGTAGATTATTTGCTAAATTCCCCAATTGGAAAGTTTTCATGAGCTTTAGGGAGCTTTTTGTAAAAGCTCGTATTAAAATCTAATTGTACAGTATAAAAGTTAACAAGAGTTAACTTTTATACTGCACAATTGAATTTTAATATGAAACATTATTTCATAAAGCTTTAAACTACTTAGAGCAAGCTTTAAAGGAATGATGACTGAAAGAATCTTAGTTGAAATGGTTCAAACGCACTGGCAGTGATAAATTGAGATTGGACCAGTTCTTGGTTATCGAAATCAAACCCCAAGTAAATTTGTAGATCATCCGATATAGAGAACGTTCGCAATGTGGTCTATAAAAATGAGGGAATAAACATGATTTGAGAAAAACATGCTTTTTAAACTTACGGGGCGATAGCATAGTCAGATAGATATGACAAAGTAAATCATGCAGCAGCAGAAATTTTTATTTATGAACTAATTTTGAACAGAGCAGATCAAAATGTATACTGAATACTTTGAAAAAGTTCAATAGGACTTATACTGTACTTTACGATTGTCTATATTTTACAACGGCTATCGTCAGAAGTGTGCAAAAGACCCAGACCACTCGTTGCGTTGTGATGTGTAAGGAAATGTGACTCAAGTTTAGTGAACAAAGAATTGTTCCGAATGTAACATTTTGATTATTGACAGTAATTTTGAAGTTTTAGAGATGGATAAGAGTAGACTTATTGGTCGGTAACCTGAAATTAACTTTGGCTAGCGGATTTACGGACTGGTATGACATTTAAATATTTTCAACTCAAATGGTAAATTGAAGATTGAATTATAGAACTAAATAAATAAGGGCCTTATAGCCAGTGGCAAAACAACGAAAGTTTCGGTTGAATCAAAACTTTTAAAATCAGCAGTGATATCCTCAATGAATAAGAAGCAGTTCATGGCTTGTTTAGCCAGTTTGGTTTTAAATTTCTTGCAGGTGGCGATTAACGAGATCAAAAGGCAACCAACTTTACTATACTCAGAATCCCAATATTTCTGATAAACTAAATAATCTATGTTATAATATTCAAGAACTAATAGAAACGCAAAAAAGAATTTATCCAGCACTTCGAACACTTCAGAGGAAGCAACAGCAGGTAGATTGACACAACCAATTTATCGAGGTTCAAGCTAGTTAAGTGGGTTTCATTTGTCTATACGTAGATAGGTATATAAGAAACATGTTCTTATTGGATATAAAGTTAACCTATAACACCATGCTGCTGGTTTTTACAGGCCATTGTTGGTCCGTACCGTATCAACAATCTGACTCCATCGGCTTCGATCACGAGTCAAGTCTTCATATTGTTGTAAACAGTTATAGAAGATATATATCGTATGAGGCTGCTGATGCTATTGATCTTGGAGGAATCTAAAATTCAAACAAAAAAAGGTGGAAACCTCTCTTTACCTTTGATAAGCTATATATATATTTGCATATTATGCACGTTTTCATGAAAGGGACTTAATTAATCAATGAGCAGGATCACAAGGAATGGCCTGAAAACTTTGAAACTATCAACAGTTTACTATACCGTTGCAATCGATGGATCAGTTTAGCATTATATAAACTTCATACAAAGGAGACGTACGGCTATAGGTCCGATTATTCCCCGCAATCCAACCTTTGGTCGGTCGGATCATGTTGAGAGGCTGTATAGTTGTACAAAGTTGTTGGTTAAATGTTAAACTTACTATATATAGACCATCTGACATTGACAGGAAGTTTAAATCTGTTTTGGAGAGGTCAGCTGAAAAAATATTCATAAATGAGAATTAAAGCCGAAATTAAAACCAAACAAAAATTTAAGTGAAAAAATAAAAATGCATACTGGTTCTAAAAATGTGCCTGGCCACGTATCAATTACCAGTAACTTGCTATCTTCGAATTATTCGAAACACCAATATAAATTAGCAAACCATCATGAACAATATACGGATGTCATAAGCGTAACATACACTATAGCAGAAACGATTTAAAAAATCTGACACCTAAAAAATCAGATGAATCAGACAGTTGTAACGCCGCGTGATTTTGGGGCTCAAGGCACTCCCTACTTGTTCGCGATTCGTTTATTTACGTCCTTACTTTTACGCCATTACAGCCAATTCGAGGACGTTTCCTAACCATCTGCACATTACATAGCTCCATGCCAGGCCAGCCTATAGTGCTGACATGGAATATGGGTCGGCCCATGAGTTCTGCACTCCAACAGGGGGTCATAGTTGTGTTTATTTACACCACAGATCGTAATCTCATGATGAAAAATCATGCCTCCATCGGGATTCGAACCCGGTACCTCCCGCTCCAACTGCCACAGCTTTAACCACTGCGCCACCTGGGTGGTGTATTTTGAGTTGTTGTGCGCTTGTTGTAATTCACTAGACCGGTTTATACTATCGAAATTGATATGTGTACCTTGTGCGTTTCGTATATGTATTGTTCAATCTTGTTCCAACAGTGCTAGCAAATTACAAGAACTTAACTCGAACTTTTCGGGTTATTTGATTGTGGTGTTAATTATACGACCTAAATTATTTGGTTATTTACGTAACTGAACGCCAACAACAATAAATATCCCCGGCAAGTGATAATTTTTCCTTCATTTTTTTGATTATGAGTATATGTACTCCTTTAATGTCGTAATTGTGTTGGAGGGGATGCCTTGATTTCGCGAACGTGACTGTCTGCATACTGTATTTATAGGTGCCCGTCTTCGTCCACCTTAGTGATATTTTGCTGTGTTACAACATGAAACGGACTTCCTGGAAATTCCTGTGCTATGAGAAGGTCATAATTGAAGAAGGCAGCCATTGAGAAATTACCAAGTAACAGATTATGGACAATTCTGAAGTTCTAATTTTCAATGACCTGTGCGAGTGGTATTTGGCCAATGACAAGAGAACTGTAAGCTTCTATAATTCCTCAATTGACACAGGAGGTATGTATGAAATTTTTGAAAGGTATGTGTCAGAAGGTCTACCTACACAGAGCCGTAAAGATCACCAATGTAACGCCGCGAGTTTTGTGTTGTTTGGTTGTTGTAATTCGCTATATCGTTTCGATCTGATGATAATATCATTGAATGACTGCTTGAACATAAAAATCAAATCCATCTCATCAGGCACACTGAAAAAAAAGTTGAACCTCAATTCTAAAAACCATCTACTTTATTTCATGGAATTGTAATTTTCTTACAGATGAGTCAAATAAATTAGATTTTCATTAAGCTTATGAATATTTTTTTATATAATTTAAAGAAAACTGAGCATTAAAAATGGCCTAGCTTTTCATAATTAGAATGATTTAAACATTCCTTGAAGTAAGGCTAAAATAAACCGGCTTATTATAATATTAAGGAATTTTCTTTTATTTAAGGTAAACTTTCCATTAATATAAGGTAGGCTTATTGTGAAAACTTTAATGACTATAATTTATTGAGTTAAGGACCAAAATCGTACATTGATTTTATGTTATTAATGACTAAATCCTTTGTTTCGAATTTGTTTAAAAATAAATAACTTATTCATTAAATTAGGGATTTTTAACATAACTTCTATGCATTGTAGTAAAATTTGCTTATTTTAAGGCAGATATTGCAATGATTTGATTTATATTAGGAAAAATACTGCTATGAGAATGAGTTTTTCATCATTTGTGTTGCAACCATCGCTTTATTAAGTGCAATAATCTCATTCTCAAAAATACAATATAAAGCAAAAAATTTTAATTAAATAAATTGAAGTTATTTTATTATAAAAAATTGAATTGTTTGTAAAAAATAAAAACTAATTTTTTGAAATATAGTTACATTTATATAATTGATTAAAATATGTGAATATATAAAAAAAGTGAGGTTTAGATACTATGAAAACGTGGTCCAGTTAAACAATCTAACTGGAGTAGTGTAAATTGACCAAAGAAACCTCAATTTCAATTATTTAAGGTAAATATTTAATAATAAGTGTTTTCGTTTGTATAATGTATACTTTAACAAATTTGTTAAGTGTTTCTGAGTTGATGAAAGATTAACCATATCTATAAGATTCCGTTTCTTTTTTTATAAAATTTTATTTTGGAAAGAAAAGTCCAAGTATCTTTACATGTAATTAAATGTATTTTTCATATATTATTTTAATCGATTTAGGGATGGTATTATCATTGAGTGAAAACAGATCGACACAGGTAACCTGTATAACGAAGATAAGTTAATGAAGCTTATCCAACAAATTGGATATTTCGGCGCAGTAAAAATACAGACTCATCGAAACCAAATAGTATTTTTTATATTTTGAGTATCAATTAAATAAACTTATAACAATTTTGTAATTTTTTATTTATTTGTTAGCAAGCGGCAACAAAAACACATGAAAAAACAAAAGATGTGGAGTTTGAATAGGATAAAGAATGGTTACAATGTATGGACAATCCATGGAGCAAATTTCAAAATTCATTTAGTGGGAGACGATGAGAGTTATTCGAACCAAATTTTAATGTTAAATATATATTGTTTTAATTTTAAGTTTAATATTAAAATTTAAATTATAAATATAAGATATATATATAAAAAAAAGACATGATGAAAATAAACGTCACACTGATTTTTTTTTGTTTAAATAAACTTTATAAAAAAATAAAATTGTTTTTTTTTAATTGAAATTTCTCTATAAAAAAATTTACTACGCTTGATGTGAATATACCAAGAAAACAACCAATACATCAAAGAAACGAACCAACATGGACATATGAAGAAACATGGAATTAATGTAAACCTGGTCATTTATGCTTGGAAATATTCCTTAAATTAAGTTTTATATGGTTTATAATCGAGGCATTGATATTGAATTGATTCGGCTTTAATCAAATGTCAAATTGCCTAAATTTAAAGAAATGTTTCTTTGAATTTAATAAAATGATCCAAATGTATATGATTTTCGACTTTAAATTCAATGTATCTTATATTTAAAAATGAGTACCATATGCTTAAAAATAAAGCCGCATACTCTTTAAATTATGGTGCTATGTGACTTGATCTTATATCTGTAAATAAACATTAATGTTATATATGCCTTCATTAAATTAAGGGAGAAAAAACGTAGGGTCCAGATCAAGTTAGAAATTCATTAATAATAATTACAAAAACATTAAATTTAGGTTAAATTTTTTTCAGTGCATATGGTATGCGACCGAACTTGATGTGTGTACATTGTGCGATTCATATAGTGTTTATTCGTGTCGCAACAGTGTTAGAGAATTACACTTTTCTTTAAATATTGGAATCCATTTGAGAATTTATTTAAACATACATACGTTCAACGACTCAATTCGCTCGTTCCAAAGTTGAAAGCTGCACAATGCAATTTTTGTTTAAATCCCATTTGAATTCAATAATTCTGAAGTAATAATTAGTTTAATTTAATTCTTTTGACAGTTATTAATGTGATAGTGTACATTTTTTTGTTAAATTCCCTAAATATTTTAATTTACAATTTTCACGAGCTTTAGAGGGCATTTAGAATGATTAAGTTCTTTGTCCTGTATAAAATGAGTGAATAAACTTGATTTGAGTGGCCAAGATTAGTGACATAGCCCGCACCAGTGACAAGTGGCTGATATTTAATTTAATTTTTTAACGGTGTTTACAGGCCATTGTTGGTTGCCAATAATCTGACTCCTTCGGTTTCGATCACGAGCCACCTCTTCATATGGTTGTAAACAGTTATAGAAAATATCAGATCGCTCTTTATACGCCGTGGAGTCATCGTCGCCAACAGTGACCTCTTCGCCTACTGGTATAACTTCATTTTGCCATGCCAATCGAACAAGGTTGAAAATACAGTTTCACAAAGCTAGTCCTCCGAATACCAAGAGCACTGAATTCATTCAATTAACTCCATAGATCAACGATTTTTCTTTAATCTTTGCATGGCTTTGTTGAATTTCTCATAGGATGAATCCCTCAATAAACATCTCTGCAGAAAAACGACTTTAAAGAAACGATGCAAATTGCACTCATTGCTGATTTGTTGCAGTCTTATACGATCTTAAACTTCCACCATCCGCGCTTGTTCAACAACCAAAGTTTCCAATACTTTCTTTACAGTGTTCACTTCATCAGTCTGGTAATTAGATTGCAAAAAGCTATTGTTGACAAGATCTTGATATAAAGCGTTTCTTCATTTAATAGACCCTCAAAGGAGAATCGCGTTGTAGATCCTCCTGCCCTTCCTGACTTGTACGAAAATTCCCATCGTAGCTTTGCAATGGCCAGGTGATGGTCACTGCCAACGAATTTTGTTGAAGATTTTCCGGTGATGTGCCAATGTTTCCAAATAGATGTTTCTATGAGGAAAGAATGAAAATGTTACTGGATCTATATTGTTACATATATAGTTGGTCTGATCTGTGTTTGCCCTAGCATTAAAGCCACCAATCAGCAATCTGACAGGTTCCCAGATATAGAACCCATCAGACTATCCAAATTATTGTAAAATGAGTCTTTATCTTGGGACTGGGTAATCGCATGTGTAATCTCGATTTACACATTCAACCGCGATTATCGATAAGATAAAATTTGGCGCCATCTTAAATTAACTATATAGTGTCGACTCGGCCGGAAGTTATGCCTATATATATAAATTGAGATCGTATTACTTAAAACAACGTAATGCTTTACGTTTACGCAACCCACAATTGAAATGGGTCCAAACACAGGAGGTAGACAATTAAAAGAACCTTAAACACAATTGCAATCATCTATTTGACGACGAAATTTATTAAACACAAACAATGATAGAATTATAAGAAGAGAAAAACCGGATCCGGTTAATTGTCTGCGCGATCTGTAAAGTCTTTGCTAAACGATGACGGTTTATTATTCGTTTTACCTTTAACAAAACAAAACTTAATTAGTTTTTTATATTTGACAAAATTTAGACATCAAGAGCGCACATAAGAACCACAGAATCGTATACAATAATTGCCAGTAACACACACACACACACACTTTTATATATCCAAGACAATTCAAAGATATATAAAGTGGATGATGCTAATTAATTGGTTTATAAATTTATTGTTTTAATGTTATTTAAATGCAAATAAAATTAAATATATAAAACGTCTCCATCTTTCGTCTTATTCCAGTGTTTTGGGTCATTTCAACTTTTAATGTTGTTAAATATTAATGCTCCATAAGATGCGTGATTTTCATCTTAAATTATACATTTTTATTATTACTGTCCGAATTCTTTTTATTATATTGAGATATAAAAGACTGTATACATACTCGTATCTATATATACAACGACGACGAACCAAATTAAAAAGGTGATTTTAATTGAACGACAACACTTGTATATATACTTGAGTATACGACAAGACGTTGGTTAAATCAATAAAATTTATAATTAATTACAATTATTGAAATGACCTTTCTCGAGGCGGTTTCGGCATTGTAAATGTGCTCAGTTTGGTTGATAATTTATTTTGGGACGCAGTCCACTGTATATATCGGAATCGTTGTCCAATCTTAGTACTGCATATGGAATCGGAGATTAAATTCTACCTTGCCATATAATGATTTAATCTTAAATTATAATCACTGTACGATCTAAGATCAAAGTAATTTAATATCTTTAATATTTAAGAAACGTTTGGAACAGGATGTATATATAAAGTTCGAATACTATAAGAAGCTTATACGAGTTCTTGGCAGTTAGTTATTCACTGTACACACCTTTCACGTCAGATCCTTCCTCCGTTTATAATACAGTTTCAACCACTTATCTTATTTTCTAAGATTGGAACTGTGGTGCGTTCTGTTCATATACATATACAGGTACGAACTACAGAGTAATATAACTTTCGTTTGAACTGATATTCGAAACCTGATCCAACCTAAAAATTGTGCACTCCAAAACGAGGCTATAATTAGGTATAATAGCTTTGGGGCTCAGAAAATCCAAGAAATATAGTTGAAAATACTCACCATCTTCAACCTGTCACTGTTTGTTGCGGTTTTTGGGCTGACGGTGTGATTGGACCTTGATCGGGAATGAGGCTGATACAACTGCTAATGGATTGCGCTACAGAACTATATGATTAATGATTTATAATGGTCGAAATGAGAAGATATTGATGTGGACGACGTATATTTTCAGCAAGACGGCGCTTCATGCCACACCAGCAACGAAACAATCGAACATTTGAAAGAAAAGTTTGTTGACTATGTTATTTCTCGAAGAGGTGACCACAATATTGACCAGCTAGATCTTGTGATTTAAAACTTTAGAATTTTTTCTTCGGTCCACGTGAAAGGTCTCGAATCGATTGTGGAGAATCGGTATAGACCTTACTAACTCTCCACAATCCATTCAAGACCTTACATATTAATTTCGCGAAGTAATCGATGACTTACAGCGGCAAATGTGCGGAATGATCATGGAAAATTTCATGAAACGGATTTGGTGCTAGAAAACACTTTATAAAAAACTTAGTAGTAACGATAGGTCATCGTTATGTCAAATTAATTCAAAATTCACTGTACACACTTTTTACATCAGATCCTTTCCTAGTTTTTTGATGAAAATTCAAGTACATGTCATCTATACAGTTTCAACCACTAATCTTATTTACTAAGATAGAAGCGCTGGTGCAGATCAAATGTTCTGTTCATATCCCATAGAGTAATAAAGAAGGTGAAAATTATTAGGGCCCACGGTTCAACCCTTATACACTTACCCAGATTAAAAACACCCAATCGTGATTAATGTTTGGTCACCACCCTTTGGGACCTCGAGACCACCGAATGACAGAGCAAGCACGCTACTTTCTCTGCTACACGAAAGCGACCAAAAATATACAATCTGCAAAGAAAATTAATAAAATTGTGGCAGGACAGTGCAGGAGTCAACTGACTTACGACGGCATATGGCACTGTTATTCGGAACATGATCCGAGCCAGGAATTGTCATGATTCGAAATCACACACCTCTGATTCTAACCTAGATCCGTAATAATAGTATGGAATATAACGTTAAAATTGCCCATCGGGACTTTGCTTGTTTGCATCAACTGGGCTGAATTTGACATCTTCGTAGTGTTCACTTTAAACGCATCAATGTTTGCGCTTGATTCGCGAAGAGATTCAAGACAACCCTAAAAGTAGAAATCTAAATTCGTTAAATCGCTCGATTTTAATACCCAATTCACATTGCCGCCGAGTATGTACATGCCTTCAACTCGTTCGTTGAAAGGTCTTTTATATCGAGGCCAATTATGTTTACATATCACCTTTGGAGATAAATAAAGGTTATCAGTCCTAGAACCGTAAAGTGTTTGGTGCGAATTTAGTTTGGAAGTTTCATCGGACCATTCTTTATCGAAAATGCAGACAGTTTCACGTTCCTAACATGCTCGAGAAACAATTTCTGGTCGTGTAAATTCCGCTTATGATGTTCATCTGGAATGCCTGCCAGATCATGTAATTTAACGCTATTCTGACAGTCAAAATAATGTTTTGTTTTTTCAAAATAATATTTGTAGAAAGACTGTTTGCATCCTGGTTATAATCCAGTGTTTATGGTACGATTGTGTCCAAACCCCAATAAAAATGCCACAATGTAAAAATGTCAGAAAAAATATGTGAATCGAATTGGGATCGCTGTATGTACATAAATGTTTGGGCTAGTACATTCTTGAGATCAAATATCATTCTACAAAACTCGAACAACCCACACTTGTTAATAACCTAATGAAGTAAACATACCAGCTAGTTACTAGATGGTCTGGAACAGTTACGTCATTAATGCTTCTGGCTATCGTACTCTGTATTCTCCGTTCTCTTTTGTTTCAAGTTAATGTACCATCTATAGTCATTCTTGTCCTGCATATTTCTATTGCCATCATACTCTGAAAACAGTTATACTCTGAATTCAGGTAATTTGAATCAATTTTAATATATGACAGAGTTTGTGTCATTGGCTTCTTCCTCCAGAAAATTTATGTATGGTCAATATTATGAGCAACGTCAATTTTTTCAACAGTGAACTATCTAAGTCGACTTCATTAGATGTCATTGTTCCTTTCTCCTCCATGTAACTATTTGTCACCTAACTGAGTGTTCTATATTTTAAAACTATGAAGGGCTTCTATGAAAAATTCAATTTCTGATCCGAAAGCGGATTTTGTTATTCGAATGTCGATCCAACTGCTATAGTTATCGAATTTATTTGTCATTGATCATAAAATACAACAAACTCCAATTTAGCTACTTGAAGTGAGTCACCAAATAAATTATTGCTTATATTTAACAAATTCGACCAAACGATTACGACCGAAAATTACGACCGGCCTGGAACGGTTACTCCATAAATACCCTTTGACTACCGCAGTCTATTGTCTTTAAAATTTATCTACCTATCATACTCAGAAAACAGTTTACGACATAATAATAACTTTATCTGGACAGAAAGCTCGCGTTTCAGAAAAATATTATGAGTAAAGTCATCAAAATTACATTTAAAGACGTTACGAAGTCGCAGATTGACATTTCTGGATGTCTTCAGGTAATGAATCAATTTCAATATATGACAGAGTTTGTGCTATGGACTGTTTCTTCCATAAATTTTATATTTGGTCGACATCATGAGCAATGTCTGATAGCATCAATTTTTTCAACAGTGGCCATCTTAGTCGACTCCATTATATGTCACTTTCTTACTCCGTGTGAGTATTTTTCACTTACTGTCTACATTTCTAGACCCCTATTGTGAAAAATTCGATACTGGATCCGAAAGCGGATTTTTGAAAATCCATTATCGAAAAATCCGCTATTATGAAACATGAAAGATAAAACGATATCGGATTTTCCGAAAATCGAATGTCAAAATCCGACTGCTATATAGTTATCGAATTAATTAGTCAGTTAAAATACAACAAAAAAATACAATTTAGCAACTTGAAGTGAGTCACAAAAAGCCTTATTGCTAACTTCATGCTCATATTTAACCATTTCCTCCAAACAATTACGTAATAATAAGAAAATTCGAGACGAATCGGATTTTTCGATATCGGAAAAAATCCGATATCGCATTATTTCGTAATACCTCCCTGTTTTTAGCCTAGCGTATAACTCAAGGTCACTTTTAGAGGTAAAGGTCACGTTTTTAGTACACTCCATATCTTAATGGAGATGTTCCTATATTACGACTGTTGAGTATTTTAACTGTAATTTTTTTGTTCGTACTAACTGCACGGTGTGCTGATTTATGTATATGAGTAGACACTGAGGATCCTTACTGGGTGGCATGTATAGTACACTGTAGAAGTAGTCTATCTAAGTTGATTTTGAATACGATGTGACTGTGATGGAACTTATGAATGAACTACATATGGTGGCATTGATTGACACCTTAGATGGTGAACCAACCAGGCGTTGAAGACGTACAGTCTTTTCAAGTTGAGTGTATGGCACTATGTATAATGAATTCCTTCGCTATGCCAGTTTCTATCGAATAACGTTATTAAATAGTTGAGTCCTGATTGGTAGGATTAGTGTGTACTTTATATCGTGATATTGGAAGCGTTGGGATGGGAGGAGTAGTATCATAAGATTTTTTTTCTAAAAAAAGGGTCGGCGATGTCACCAATGTAGATGAAATCATTGAATTACGTCATTGAATTACTGTTTCATCGAAAATATCCAATCTATCGCATCAGACGGACTTGATGTACTGTGCGATTTCTATATGACTTTGACGGATGAGTACGACAGATGTGGCTTTTAACATTCGAAACGTGACGTTGATGGCAAATTCCAAGTTATTTTCAATCACGAGATGCCTTAATTATGTTGTAAGAGGTGCGAACCGGAGAAAAGGCAGACTATTCCATTGTTAGAAGTTATTTTTGCTGTGTTATAAGCAAGGCAGGTAGGGTCTAGTATAAGATTATGGGAAGTCGTATCGGAAAAGTTTTGACGTGTTATGCCCACAAAAAGGGGTCGTTGGGGTCACCACTGAAGATGTGAAAGCTTTTCAGTTGTTGTTGCTTGTATATGTTGCGTGTTAGTCGTGGTAGGTTGCCGTATCTAACACACTCTTCGTTTTTAGGTTACAATTATTACCTGAATGACATGAAAGATGAGTAAGCAAACCGACCCCCTACATACAACTTGTTAGTTCACATATGTATATTTATTGCAGGTTGTCGGATATCGCAATTAATATTCAAGACTTGATTGTAAGTGTTTATATACGAAACAAAACAAATATATTTAGCATAATTATAATTTAATTAAACGATCTGTGTTAAGCCTATATAGATGTATGTTATAAAAGCGATTAGAATTTTAATAAATTCCTAATATGCAAATTAGCTGTTATATAATATTTATTAATCGACAGAATAGAGGCGGTGGCCCCGCGGTAACAGTGTGACTATATACAAACATAACATAAATACTCCATTGCTTTGTAAGGTGATACAAATTATGTTATGCATTTGTATTAATTATAAATAATTGTTATAAATAATGAATATAATTATTAAAATAAATAATGGTTTTAATTAAAACTGAAGGCTTAACAAATGGTAATTGTGCATACATCTGTATATATGTATGTATAATGCGCGATTGATAATTGCGCTACTAGCAGCAAGTCATTTACATATCTGTCAATTATATTTGTATACACTAGATGGAATTGGTAAGATAATAAATAGATCTACGTAATTATATGCGTGCGAGGGTGTTTCCTTCCATTGAATAATTGTTGTTGTACAAAAGCTATCTGATGGCTGGCTGTGTGTGGTAATCTTTAAGTTTTATATATGGACATAATGCGATTGTTATCGTCTTTAATAGATGACATTTTAGGTTTTTGAATAATTTTATTTTTAATTGAATTACATTTTTATTTATGTGTAGAGCGTCGATAAATTGTTACGACAATAGTCAGTCATCAATTTAAATAGAATGATAATATGTACAGTCAATATACGTTGGTAGTTGCGTTAGTTAAATATTTTCGAATTTCAATTACTTATATAACATGAATCATTCTACTTCTTGCAATACATATTAGTCTATAACTTCAATGTGATGATCGAATATAGGTGGAATAAGGGTAGCACACTCATCGATTGATAAAATCAAGCCTAAAATACCGAATCTCAATCTACAAAAATGGATCTATCAATTAAATCTTAGGTCTTTGCCAGTCGATTCAGTCATATCGATGGTAAAGGATTAAAAAGCATTACATTTCGTCATTGAAACGTTGTCATCTCTTATGGAGAGCCAAGTACGATCCTCGAATGGAGTTATGTATTTCGATAGCCGTCAACACCCATAAGCTCCTAAAGTTACACTCAGTTTGAGTAGATTAGTTTTTTAATTTTTTAATTCATATCATGCTGTTTTTCACTCCATTAGTCAATCGCTTTTCATCACGAGCCAGATCTTCACATGCTATGAACCCGAAGATTCCAGTTCGCTCTTTACTCTCGATTATTATAGTCATGTCTCGTACTTATTTATCAAGATTAAATTTTTATAATACATGAGAATGGGTCTGATCAATGCTCTGTAAAAAGGTGTTTGAAACTTAGAATTTTCTTACGCCTATGGTTACCACTGCTGAAATGAGATCAGATTGCCTTTAAAATCACAGATCAGATTTATATTTGGTTTTGAACTCGATGATTTTAGTACCAAAGGAAGCTGATTAGTGTTCTTGTGGATCAAGCATCTATATAGGCAATAACATAAATAGTCTATTTAAATGAAAAAAAATCACCAATGGAAGAAAGATTCTGCTTTAGGCAAAAAAGACTGATATAGACAACGATAGTTCTCGCATTTCAAGTAATCACATTTTTTAATATGGAAAATAATGCGGGAACTTTTCTTCCTTCCGGTATTATTTTATTTTGCCATATACGATTTGAATGAGATCGAAAAGATACTTTGATAATATTGCTCCCCCGAATATTAAGAGCACCGAGGTAATCTAGTCAACTTGCCAGTTATCAAAAATAGCCAAAGATTTGATGTCCTAGACTATGCGGATGATCTTACTGTACTCGTCAGAGGAAAATTTTACACATAGAGTTGTCTACGAAGTGATGCAGAATGCTTTGGGACCAACTACAATGGGAATGGTTAATTCAGGAGGGACTAATCGTAAACGCGAAAAAGACAGTTGTTGTATCCTATATGAAGAAGGACTCATTTTTTGACTAAGTCTTGGATAACAATCTTAATTGGAAGCAACAATACTTCCAAAATAGAGCCACAAAGGCACTTTAGGCCTGTCAAGAAATAGTATAACAAACAAATGCCCCAAAACAGAAGATGGAGTATAAATTTCCTGAAATAGATTTTTCATCTCAAAGTTCCTGCAGGACACATGTGCAACCATATTCCAAGCAATATATTAAGGATTTTGAATCCTATATGGGAGAAATAGTCTAATGATGTTCTTGCGTGTGTGAAGGTACTGCTATAATGTGATATTTGGGACTATTTGGATATTTTTTGAAAATATTTCTCTAATTTTCATCGAATTTAGTCAAAGAGCTCGTACTCTCATCTTGCCGCTTCTGTGACATAGAAATGGAATCAGTAGAATACATACCAGGCCCATGGACGTCTTTTTCTGCCAGCAACGTTAACATCTAAATGGGAGAGTTTTAAGCCCTGATAGAGTGATGCAAACACCACCGAAATTATATATTTAGGCTTATTGCGGGAGCCTGATTATATTTACCACGAAAATACCCTATTCCGACTGTTTTCGGACTGTTAGCTGTCCCTCTATGAAAACGAGACTTAAACTTCCCCATAAACCGAGTTGCCCTTCACTTTTGTATTAATGAAATCAGGTAGTGTTCATTGCCTAAATGTTCTATGCACACTTCACTTTTTTTACATCAACACTTGGTCAATTTGCCTTCAGGTGTTTTACATGGATGTGCCCTTTCTTCTATTAGGTGAATGCTTTTGTGGGTTGCAAATTTATCCAATACTTTGATATCATGTGAACGATAACAAATTATATCATTTTACTCCACTTTCGTGGCAAAAGTATACAGATCTTGGCCTGTTCGCAAATCTTATAAACAAGCACTGCTTTTACTTATATTCGATTATCAACTATTGGAAAGCTCAAGCAGTACAGTTTATAGCGTTGAGACGTGCGGCCTCTACTTTTAGGCCATTAGGTTTCTTGTATAGAGCAACGAGCCTTAACCGTGACTTTTTCAAACATATAATGTCAACCGCACCAGGTTCTACCAGTACCTGCATGCTCTTCGGAGCAATCACTAGTCACGTGTTTGGTGACTTAAGCGATGTTTCGGTGCTGGTGCTATCCAATTTTATAAACATATTGTTGACACTTCAACGATCTTACATACAGTACTTTTAGTATTTTATTTCATCCTCAGTGAGTTCTAAATAAAACATCAGTTTGGACTAGTCGTACAGTCTACTACAAACCGGAAAAGTGTTGTCATATCAATCCCGGTGGTCGAGTATTTTTATCACAATTATGTGTCACAAATTCTTTAAATGAGTATATTTTAGGTTATCGTCAGCCATATACATAGGATAGGTCCATCACAAATTTTAAATCACACGTCGATGTCCAAACCAACTATGTGTGTATCTGAAAGCCACACATCACGATTTAACCAATTTCCTAAACGAAAATTTATTTTCCCAAAACGCTTCTACGCATATGGGAAATAAATTGGGCAAACTGTACAATATGGTTGACAAATTAGTGAATCAACAGTTACACAAATGGTGAAGAGATTTAATATGTTGATAATTCTTACGTCTTGCACCTATATAATCTTATCTATACGAATACATAATCGTTTAGTTAATTAGTGTCCAAAAACCATCTTATCTTTATGACAAAATCAGCTTCCTACTAGACACATACGGTTACTTTATTATTAAGGTCAGTTTGTTACATTAATCATGTGTAAGGTATAACTGTCGTAGAAACATTAAGTTTTGTCATTGATTCGAGCATTGTATAGCTGCTTTATAGACGAAATCTTATCAAACCGAAAATATCAAAGATAATTTATCGGACGCATATCAAAGTCAGAGACCACCCAACATTAACTATTAATACAAAAACACCTACATACAACCAATAAAAATATTTTTCTTTCATGTCTTTTATTGTTTCTTAACGATAATTATTAATTAATTTAATTATATTTTAAGACGAAACGAAACATAAAAAAAAATTATAATAATTCATTCATTCGGTCCGATAGTTGGGAGAAACTTTATAATTGTTTTCGTATTCATGAGAATTTTTTCTTCATTTGTCTGTTGTACAATGGTACTGTATACGCACAGTGGTTATACCATGTACTCAAGTGGGTATATAATGTTCAGGTTTTATTGTTCGTATATGCCTGTGTGTGTGTGATGACAGATTTGAACCAAGAAAATTTGAGAAAACACAATTATGTTGCATTGTCTATTTGCCTTTCAATTGGAATAATTTCTTTGTTTAGTGTTCAAGATAGATCGCTGTACATAATTTACGAGACTTTCTAAAATGTCTGTTCGGTGATGGTGTAGTATTAGTTTAAAACACCCACAGTGGGTGGAAAATGGTATATTAAATAAACAATTGCTTTTGAAAATAATACTAGGTCGATCAAACGGGGCAGTAGTTGAAGCTATGCAACAATTTGAGCGGCAGATACCGAAACCATGAGCCGACCCATCTGCTATGTCATTACTGAACGCCTATAAAAATACCAGTGCGAAATTTAACACTTGCACAAAAGGTAGTTCTCCCAGCAAGAGTAAACGTTTAACTCAACATCAACACTTGCACGTTGATGTTGAGATTGGGAATTTAGAAGTTTCTGGATGAACCAATTTTTACGGTTCAGCAATATGTAAACTAACAAAACGATCGTGCTTGCTTAGAGTGCAAAACAAAAGACAATTAAGTCAAGATTGCGAAAACAATCGCCCGCATGAGTCATGGTTCGGGTCACAGTAACTGCCACAGGACGCATTTGGCCTTTGCAAATTTAGGTTGCAGTGATGTCTCGCACGAAGCAAGATTGGCCTGCTCTGCATTGTTTCAAAAATCCAAATGTTAACCCTGAGTCTATGTTCGCTATGAATATTAACAACTTTCGGTTTCTATATCAAAGCGCTATACATGCCATTCGGTTTTTTGAGAAACAGATTTGAAGGACGAGTAATTTTAGGAGAGTATGCTTGAACCAAAAATCTATATATGTGACATAAGTATGTGGTTTAACACTTTGCCAATGTTCTAGACATATATTCCAAAATATTTCTTATAGCGTCTTCGAATGTATGTCTAGAACAACATTGGCATGGTTAGGTTTAATTTAGAGTTTATGCTCATTACACAATGGTAGCCAAAGTGTTAAAATGCAGATTAATACGACATGAAGTTAAGATTCGATATAAGTGATTGACCGATATGGCAACCACATATGAGCTCTGTGAACAACGTTAAAACAAATAGAGTACAAAAGTCGAATTCTTCGATTAAATTAGAATAGGTGTTTAATGGGCTTAGAGGAACATCATCCATTTCAGGAACGTCTTTAATAATTGTCTAGTCGAACCACAACTACTATCGCCATCGTATGAAATTTTGCTGCCATTTAGAAAATTTTTACTGCAGATGTAGCAAAAATGCTTAGACGCACCGAAAATACCAAAGAATGTTGGAAGAACTCATTAGACGTACCATTTGCCAATTATGTGGTGCAAATCGTCACTTATGGTATACTTAATATTTCATTACTTGTGCACTCAATGAAGCACTACCATGTTTGACGAACCATTGAATAACGATACATATTAGATATGCAACGATTTCGATCGACTCAATGAAGATTTAACTGTGCTCTCTTCCAGATTTAAACTAACGAAATGATTAAGTAATGAAATAGATATATATTGTACAAAACGACTAAAGGATTGTTGAAATCAAAGCTCAAAAGCCGATATTTGAATCCACAAAGTGATATGGTTTTCTATTTAGCAATATTCCTATACTATAACAATCCGGAACACACTAGCCACTAACAAAAATAAAGAATTTTGAGATAGCTAGATACATTGATACAACTCGAAATTGGGTTGCTATACAGGCCAAACGAATTTCATAGACAGACTTCACAATTTCACTAGACTAACTCTCTATAGAACGTATACACTCCCAACAAAATGAAATACCTTCATCGGAAAGAGAATGGATCAAATCCTTATAATGATGAGCGGATTGAAATGCGGAGACACGCGTACACCTTCTAGACAATACTGCTATATACATTTATAGGGGCATTTATAGGGGCATCGGACCGAATCAAGTGCTATTTGTTCTGTTTTGAACCCTTCAGATTGAACCCTGCCAGTGATGGTATAATTCCTGCTGTGGTGTAGTATGGATATCCTCTCATTGTAGGGAACCCTCACTCGGCATGTAACACTTTTAGTTTGGTTCCACAGTCTTGAAGAAGAAGTAAAGTAATCTTAATTTCAAAAAAAAGTAATTCAGCCTATACTGACCCAAAATTGTTTCAGCCAACATTTCTTTCTTCAATCTGTTAAAAATGATACCAACATTTAGTAACCGCTCCGCTTCAATAACATGCAACATATTTAATGAGTGAACCAATTCTTTGAGACTGCCTTACATGAACTCGTCACTATAGACGTTAAGAGATCTATCGACATTGCAGCATCCTTTAATAATTACAATTAGTATCAAACCCAATATTATCAAATAGATTGAATGTAAACTTGAGATATGCTTTCTGCGTAAATGTTCTACCTTCTGGTTATTCACTGCCATCTGCTTTTTTGGATGTAAGATTAATAGCTCAGTCTACGTCAAACACCTTGCTGTTTTCCTGGATAATAAAATTTCTTGAAAGTATCACCTGGATTTTTAACTATAAAAAGCCACTGCTATTTTATGGCAGTATTCCGAAGAGCTTTTGATTTATTTATTTTCTCACAAATCATTGGTTCTACCAATGCTTACTTATGTATCTATCGTATGGTGACCAGTGGTTAAAGTAAACTCTTCATTTTCAAACCTTAACTGTTTGAAAAATATCGCTTGTCGGGTTGTAATTGTCATGTATTCAGCCATTGAGCTCATTCTCTACCTATACCCCAATTCCAATCCTTCATTCTCGGTACAACTTGTTCGGCTGCATTTCGGAACACATCCAGGGAAACGTTGTTTCTCATCAGACTTGCAATCACTTATGCGAATCGCTTGTATTTTTTTTAAGACGAATTTCTCCCTCTCTCTCTCTCTCTCTCTTTTTTTTGAAAAGGGTGCTGGCAAAAAAAACTATAAACATTCAAATCGTTGCATGGCACCACGACGAGGGGCTCCTCCATCTTAATTATAAATCATTAAGCCTATCAGTTACATATATAATTTTGTATCAAGTTACAATTATATTTTATTGCATGCACGGTGCCAATAAAATCGCTTACGTGAAACGCCAGGTCTATATATGCATTTCGCATATGTTACATGTGTGTGTATCGCATATTATGTGAACAAAACCATTTTACATTGTATATCAATTGAATTGAAATTTAAAAAACAATAATTATAAAATTACAAACCATACAGCCATTAAATTATGTACTCGTACGTTGATAATAGAAATCCAACTTTGCGTTAACTTACACGCTATATCGTTCGAATATTACGCTTTTTAATTTTTTAAATTTTTATTTAATACAAAAATATGACAATTATTCGTTTTTACGACTTCTATAAAATTATAATTATTTAATTAATGATAACTACACTTATATACCTGTAATGTATAGTTAGGTATATATGGGTACATACATATGAGTATGCGACAAATGGTATAAGACGGCATATGTGTAATCAACATCAACCGACATCATCATCGGAATTATTATAACGTTGTTGTCATTAACGTATATGTGCACATAAGTATGTGTATGTATGTATGTACCTACATGTTATAGTTGAATGATTTAGTTTTTCTAATTTAGCACGCTTGAAATGTTAATTTAATCACAACTTCCATTTTCTGTGCTTTTTTATATAACACAAATTAAAGGGTTTTCCAATAAGAAGTTTCATTTTGAGTAGCCTGCTATTTGTACAGCTGTCAATTTTAAAGATGTCATCTTTTGACATTTGACAAGTAAAAACTGCGCCTTTACTGAAAAATGTACGATATACGCTTCAACAACGCATTGGAATTGTTAATATTCACTACATAAATGGTGGACATTTTGCACCTTCAATAATGAGGCCTTTTTTCACATAGGAGGCTCAGAAAATCTAAGAACGATTGTTGCAAAGCCTCTCCATCCTGAACGTGTCACTGTTTGGTGCGTTGCGGTTGTACCCTAATTTCTCGAAAATATGGCCGGTGCAACTGTTACAGTAACTGAATTGGGCTGCCGCGCTTTGATTAATAATTTTTAATGGCCGAAATGGGAAGATATTGATGTGAACGACGTTTATTTTCAGCAAGATGGCGCAGCAACGGAACGATCGCAAATTTGCAAGAAAAGTATTCTGACCGTGTTTTTTTTTTTTGAAGAGGCGATCACATTTGGGCACCGAGATCTTGTGATTGAACACATTTCGACTTTTTGCTTTAAGGTCACAAGTAAGATAAGGTCTATGTCAATACTCCACAATCTATTTAAGAATCGCAAATGTGCGATGGAAAATGATGGAAAATTTCAGGAAAAGGACATGGTTCTGCAAGCGTAGCCATTTGGATGATATCATTGTCAAATGTTATGAAATCAATCCTCTTAATGGAGAACCCTTTACTTACACACTGATCCGTCGAAATTATGTGAAATTATATACTTACCATTTAAGCATATATACATATTGTACCTACCTACTTACATATAGAGAGAGATACTCGTAAATAGTGTTTAGATAGTTTGTGTGTTCTAAATCACTATACTTAACTGACAAAATGAAGTTGGTTTTCTCCTCCATGTTTTGTGATTGTTCAGCATTTTTTTTAGTCTTAATTAGTTTGTTATAATAATATAGTTGTGTAACAAATGGAAAGTCTTTTCTATTGTAATTATATATAGCTCGATATGGTTACGCCACTTAAGTATTGTAAATAGATAAATGGCGAATTGTTAAATTAGGTGGGGTTTGTCGTTCTGTATAAAACAATCAAGGAGTGATCGACCTATAACTCACTTTCGTTCCCAATTTGAGATTAATTTTAAAGAAAATCCATAAACTATTCGATTAGACATCTTAATTTGTATAACTACAAAAGATCCGGTTTAGCGAATTGACAAAAGTATTTTGAATGTGATTTGGCCTCTCAGTCCCAAAAAACCAATCGTTATTCGGATGAACCTCAAATAGAAATCGTGATACAAAGCAGCGCAGTCTATGGGACAATATGATGGACCGGAACACAAAACGTGCTCAACAGTTCGCAGTTTACAATTTTCCAAATTTTCTTTCGGAACATGCTTATATTCAAGGAACAATATCATGTGAGAATATTCAGCAAGATCCCAAAAGTGTGTCTATCAGAATTCAAGAACGACCGGAAGTTTTGCAGATTTATTGTTCCAAAAAAGATTTTGGATAAGTGGCAAGAAATGAGGCTGTCCCATCCCTTCTATAGTGCAGACCACGAAAGTGATAAAGTGGAAGCTGAATCAAAACGTACGAAGGCCAATACGTTTCCACTGGGTATCTAGTGAAGCCTAACTTCATTTAAACTGCCTTGTCGGTTTAAAGGCAATTGCCGTGTACAAAAGTATTGAAGTCAATTGTCTTGAGAGAAGTCTGGCTGTCAGCAATGATTTTCTCAAAATTGCAACAATGTCCGCCTGCAAGATAGTAGCATATCAACTATGGGAGGATCTAATTAACCCTCAGGATTTAGCACATTAAACTCAGCACGAACCAGATTCCAGCATACTGGTCCATTATAGTAAAGATCATCATATTGTCACCAGAGACAGGATTATGCTCTTGTATAGTCTCATTTGTGCTTTTCGGTAAAAACTACACGAAATAATTATCCGAAAACATCCTTCGACACCATAGTGTCCGAAGGCATATGGGCAGTTATGTGAAATGTTAACAGTAAGGTACTTACGGCTCACTTTTTTAACAGAAATCTATAAGGTTCTGAATTGATCATTCCCTTACGATAAAATCTAGGGCTAATCATGATCTGTCCTATAAAAAACTATTCAAATAGTAAAGTTCACCTATACCTATAGGAGATCTATACTTAGCATTGGTCTATCTCCAACCACTTCTATCGCAGCTATCTGCCTTTTGATACAGTTCTTTCTTCAGTTTTCAATGGACATTAGTCAGCTTTTATGCAAATAAACAAAAAAAAATTCACCCAATATTTCATGATGATGCATGTGGCCGACACGCCTTAGACAAATTTTTGGTCGAAAAATATTATTTTTGGTATGATTTTGACATTCTTGCACAAAAAAAAATATATGGAAATTGGGATAGAATCATTAGCTATACCACCGTTTGTGCCATTGGGTGCAGAACTTGTGGGATCGGGCACTTACAGTAACATGTTCTTCTGACAGAACAAAAATTTGTATTAGAGTTGTAATATTAAGTTTTGCTTTATGCCCTTCAAACTGTCAATAACCCCGAATACTTCCCAAATGTTCGTTCTTTAGCTCGACTGTTATAGCTTTATCGCGCTTGGGCAAATGTTTTTACGTCCTCTCACCTATAAAAACAATCGTTAGTTTTTTGAAAAACGTATAGCATCTCACTTAATTAAAGGTACGCAATTGCTCGTTCAAATAAGTAAGTCTCCGATCATATCGCGGGCCGGATTCAAATATACGAGTGTATCATTCCATTGCTGCTGAAGCCATATTGGGCCTATATGTAGTGAAGCAACTTATTTTTGTCCTTCGGTGTATCGATTTATTTCAGCAGGACAACCAGATACGCTAATCTAAGACGCCAATTTAAGACGAAAAGTGAACCATATACAGTTCTGGTATCGTGAGTTTATTTAGCCGAGTATTCTTTCTCAAGAAAGGTAAAAGTACGTGGTATGGCTACGGACCAAAATGAGATCATTTTATACTGAAACCAACCTAAGCTTATGTCGAAGCACTTACTAACATCATTCCTATACAGACTACTGAGATCAAATCATTTAGAAGAAAGTTCGCAGACAGTTTATCTTGCTTCGTGAAAAATAACTAAAGCAGGTCCAAAGCAAGTGAAGTACTGTTCTTCTACCTCTATATCTTCACAGCTACTACAATAATCATGAGAAGAGAATCTATATATCCACACGTTTAAGTATGAGATACTCTCCCGTAACAATCTCCCACGATTGCACCTCTGATTTCGTTTAACTAATATAAGTCGTCCGGATATAAGTCGTCCGGATCTGGACTGATCTAGTTGTGGCCAGATGTTAAGATCACCCATATAGTTATTTCAATGCTTGGTAAGAAACGACATGTTGAGTCCAAAAATTAGCATGTCCTATATTGTGGGCAAATTCCGTCCCTAATAAATCAACTACAATTAATATAACAGAATGATCGCGTTTAGGTCAATTCTTAATTTAACAGAACCATACCCCATATATTTTGTCATGCTGGATGATATTAGTTAGTTCTCACCACTGAGCTGTTATTTATATAAGATTGGCGAGATTCAGCGCAGTTTCGATTTATCTTTCCTGATTTTGCACTTACATATTAAATCTTTAGATGTCTAAAATTTAAAAAAATTCTCGTAAAATTAATTTACGTTGTCTCACAGGATACCATCGAGAGGTTCGAATAATGATCTTGTGTCTTTAATTCTTACGGATGTAGGTCTAGATCTTTGGATAAAATTTTCCTCGAGTACTGAACTAGTTAGATCCTCATCCGGTGATCGACGATGGTTTTCTCTTTAGAGTACACGTTTCTTCGGCATCATTTAGTGATTATGTGAAACGATATCCATCCATAGATGGCTTGAACAGATGGACGATTTTATGTGCGGCTTAAAAATCATTCGGATAATTTAGTAGTATTTTTGAAGCGTGCGTGAACTTATCATAACTTGCCAGAGTATAGTATGGTTATAAATGCCAAACAGTGAGCGCAGAATAATAGATCATTTGACTGTTTTCAACTTGGGAAGTTCTACTAATGAAAGTTGCCACAGCTTTTAAGGATTACAAAATACCGTTTAAGGAAAAAACGCGAACCTCATTATAAAGTCGTTTTGAAAGACTTTTAAGATGTGTTTAAAATGAGTGACTTCACTGTACAGCAAACACAGCAAATATTTTAATTAGAGCCGCTAAGCTGTAATAAACAAGATCCTGCCAAAAGAAGTCCAATGCGAACAAAAACGACAATGGGTTTAAACGCGCAAAACGGGAAGGATCATCGACATTCCATAACATAAATGTGACCTGGTGCATTTGAAGGGAGAAATTGGGAAAAAAGAAAATGCAATACGCCAGGTCACAAGTCGTCGGCTGCGGTAGCTATCAAAGTTCAATTTTCTCTTCAATCTAGTCGGGTTCTGGTGGTTTTATCTCAGATAATTAACTATCTGTTTCAGACCTACAAAAAGTTGCGGTATGAGATTTGAGACAAATATTTTTGGAGAAAGTTGAATTTTGGTAAAAGAACGGTTAATTTTGGGTAATATTGATTCACTTGTTAAAGTATCAAACCTAAGCACAAAATGTTGAATTCATTTTTGAAATACTCAAATTACAGATTCGTAGATGCAATGCCAAATGGATTGTATCGTATCATATCCAAAACACAAAGACAAAACACTATAATGAGATATTTGTAGATTTGCGGTTTCCGCCTGTTTATATATTACATCAAAATAGTGTATAACTCTAACTACATCATAATCGAACTCGTGATGAATGATTTCTAATCTCTATGTATACACGGTTTGTTGATTGATTGATTCTCATATGTATGTACATATAACTCGTTTACAGTTGAATTGAATCAAAAGACGACATACCAATAAGATATTAATAACAAAATTATTTCAGTTTATTTGGTGAGAAAATATTAATGCTGGACTATGTAACCAGGGCACATGTATCCATTTCCTTCACGAGATATACGAGGGTAGTAACAAAAGTTCGCTTAGTTGACCAGAAAAAAATCGTCAAAATCTCTGGGTTACTGTTTAAGATTTTTTCACTAAAATTTGTTTTAATATTTGGAAATAACCAGAAATATTTCTTCGATGCCAGAGATTGCATTTAAGTTACTTGTTTTTTCAGCAGTGTGAGCTAGTACGTTGCCAAAAGTAATACCGCAAATACTCTTTCTTCGTGGTTTTCCAACTAATTCTTAAAAAACTTTTGGTTAGCAGTCTTCGGTATACCATTTTGCAGTTAGCGTCTTAATCTTTTCCATGAGAGTATAGCAGCTACAATTTTTGTTCGGGTGAAGTGAACTGACATCATTACTTTTATTGTTTAGTTTTTACGGGTGGGTTTGCTCCGTACTGGCTCGTACTTATAAAACCAATATTCGTCACCAGTAGCACTATTCTGGTAATTCCACGACAATAGGGAAAACGGGAATGATTTTATATGTATATAATTTGAGTTTAAATATTTTTTTCTGGCATACTGAGGTAAAAAGCTAGTGTTAAATTGGAAATACTTTTCCCGTCCAATTTTGGTATGGAAAAATTATTCCCAATTTAGAAATATTTACATCGAATTTTTTTCGTTAGTAGGCCGGGAAAAAAATATATTTGAACAGAAATTACATATAAAACCCATGATACAAATATATATATATATATATATATATATATATATATATATATAAATATAATTGACAGCTGAACGTACGTGGCTGTGACGTCATCTGGGAATAAAAATGTTGTACGTTTCGTAATAAACTGCAAATTTATTAATTTTTGACTGAACTTTGGAATCAAAGGATATAATGTTTAGATATTTTTGTTTTATGTTATAGTTTTATTTATCTTTTTAATTGCTTATAATTTATTTAATTTTTTTATTCTAAAATATAATCTAGATCTAAAAAACAATAATTTAATATTTTCAGGAATTTCAATTAAATATTTATCACATTCTTCTAAGTTTTGTTTTAAATAATTTGGCATTATGCTAATCTTATCACAGTTTATTTTATAAAATATTGTTTCTAATTTTATTATTATTTCCATGAACTGAGTTGAAGGTTTGTATAGACCTCCTTCAGATAGTTCATCCACCCAAGTCCATGAGCTTTGGTTTTCTGAGTTTTTTTTACAATAAAGCCTGCCAGGTTCTCTAATGCGTATGAAGTTGATTCATCAAATTCAATATTGCTCAGTTCTATGCCGTATAATTGCGGCTCATTTTCCTCTTCTACATGTACACTTCTATGTCGTTTTTCTGTTATCACAGGAACAGTTTCACTATCACTATTGCCATATTTAATTTTAATAGTAATGCTTCTTCTTTCTGCACATTACTGCTTTCATTGGCATGCACTAACATTTCATATCTCCCTGCATACAAAAAAAAGAAAGTTAATCAGAAATAGTAAACAAATGTATTTCTAAATACATAATTCTAAATACACAATAATTATCAATTTATTTCTTAATACATAATAATTATTTACTTAATCTTAAAAATCAATTTTCGTATAGACCACCTTTTGCACGTATAGCACTAAAAAAGCTTTCCTAAACATCCTGATTTAATCGGTAGGAAATACCTAATATATTCAATTCCGTATTTTTCTTTAAGGTATTCATATAATTGTGGAAGTGATGCGTTTGTTACCAAAATTCCCTTTTTAAAAAGGCAGCAAAGTTCGTTTTGTTGGGGCCAACATATTAGATACGAAATCACTGGTTTCTTTGATAATGTTATTCTGTACATCCAATGCCAACCCATACGATCTCTAGAATCAGTCGATGGCGACTTTGAATTAAAAACATCAAACCAGTCATCAGTTTTATGAAATCTGCAGAAAGCAAAGCATTTTCAGACTTGCATAATCCTAATGAAATTGCTATTTTTATAGCACTCGAAGTGGTATGTGAAAACAATTGAGTTGCACTTTTTTCAATTTCACTTTTTGGCGACCAGCATTTTTCACGTTAATATGAACATCTGTGATTTTATATAAGATATTAACATCTGATGATGATGTTATTTGCATAATTTCTTTTATAGGTGCAGAATTAATAATTTGGTTTTTATAAATAAAGCCAGTATCCAGAAAATGGTTTCTTAACAACTTGATGAGGTGTGGTACATCAGCAAATACAAATACTTTCATGCTGGATTTTCAAACCAAGTTTGCTCTAATGTAATACCAAGCTCTCTCCCACCTTGGTTAGTGGATCCCATATCGGAAACAATAGCAATAACAACATATATTGAATTACATGCAATTTTTTTATAATTTCGAATAAAATTTCAACTCTCATTCTACAGTCGTAATTGCAAAAAATTGGCTGCTTCCAGTTTTTTACTAGCCCTCTGACCATCACCACCTGAACATAGTTGGCTGGCTTTAGCATTGTTATACTCTGACCTAATTTTCATTTCATCAAATGAAATTTCATCAAATAAATATCTGTATGCACGAGAAAACAAATGGACGACGAAATATCATCCAATGACCAATTTACCCTAACTAATTTATTTGTCCACTAGTAAAAATGGCTTTGACAGATTTTTCCAAATATTGCAAACTGTTCATTTCATTTTTCATTCTTAAATTATCTTTACCTAGAGTAAAGATAATTTAAGAATGAAGATTTGGGTCATTTAATTCTATCAACGTTGCATCAGCTTAAATATATTTATAAAGTAAAATTGAAATATTTGTACTGTCGTTATGCAAACATTCTCGATGGCATTCTCATCAATTGCGGTTCTATTCCGTTTTTTCGCTCGTTGCGCTCTCTAGACGTTGCTTGTTCCATCGTTTTATTTGCAGACAAACTTTGTGATGGCAGTGCGTTTGGGGCTAATATTCGCTGACGATGGAAATGACTACTGGTACTAGAATTCGTAATGTAAAGAAGTCTGTGTTTAAGGCTCGGTAGCCATAACCCATAAGTCAAAAAGGGTTTTATTTTTGGAGAAACGAAAAAACATGAACTTCGACATATCGCTATTGTTTTGTTGTTACAACAATTTTGAACAGCACAAATAGGCATTTACTTATCAATCACAATATATTTACTTTTAATACACTATTTAAATAAATATATTTAAAAACTATTTAGGTTCAAATTTATCAACATTTTAAATAATTTTAATTCACACAAAAAACAACAAAAAGCACCGACATACTATTCCATCTTTTTATATTATATACTCAATACCAGATGACGTAAGAACAAAATGGACGGTTCGATGATTATTTTGGATCATACTTTATATATTTGTATCATGTATAAAACTTCCCAATTCTCTATTCCCGGGGAAGAACCAGAATAGTGTCACAGTAACGACCTAAATTTGTCAACCAATCGAGTATATTTCTTCATTATCCCAGATATACCGATATTCGCGGTACAGCCATTTCATTTAAGGCCCATCCATCAGAATTAATTTCTTGTATCTATCGTGGCTCTTCGTCAACTTTGAACTTCACCAGAGCCACAGTAAAAGTATTAGTGGAAAATTTTGAGCGACCTTTGCAAATGTTTTTAAGAATTTTGAAAAAAAATATTTCAGGACTCGCCTACTAAGCGAACTTTTGTTACTTCCCTCGTACCGTACAACATAGTGTGTGGTTGGAGTGCTCGGTACATTTTGAAATAACAATTTTATGAAAATTCATTTTAATGTTAATAGATATTGTATATTTTAAAAACAATTAAAAATAACATTTTTATCTAAGTATCTAGAAAAAATTTAATTAAAAACTTGTTTAGATTTCTTAGGAAATTTTTAATTATAAGAAAATAATAAATTAAATGAAATTAATTAGAACAAGGGTTTGATTAAATTTGCTTCGCATATTTATATCTCGCGTCATATACAGACTCGTTTGTGATGGACAAAGTTTGGAAAACTATGTATATATAGTGTGGCTGACCACACTATATATGTACACTGTCGTGTCGTATATATACGAGTATGTATCACATGAAACATATTATAATGTTGTTATTGAGTAATTTAAATAAAATTATATACACATGCTAACTAGCCGAAAAGGTCATTGATTTCCTTTCATGTTTAGTTACACATGTATATATGTACATAAGTCGTTTTATAAACATAACTACTCACATTACATGAATATATAAATAGGTGGCTTACACTAGCGGACATGCATTACAACGCTGTACATAAATATTAATAATATATAAGGTCTTGATTGAATGTATGTATGTACATGTATCATGCAATTTTCGGTTTGCATTCTGATATCGATAGCTCGTTTAACGCCTTCGAATTATAATCGCGTCTCTCTACATATAACGTTCTATTTAATTTACATCGCCTCAGGTAAAAAATGTCTTCTATCTCGTAAGATGTTTCTTTATTATATAATTAAATAGTGCTAGAGTGTTCTATCAATGACTATTATTTATATACATCCAGATATAGAGGTGTGAATGTCGTGTTGTGTATATAACTATGTGTTATATCAGACAGCATCAATATATACGCTAATTATTAACTCGAGGCGGCTATAGATATTGGGATAACGACACCATATGTGAATAGACCTTTTGCGCACGTATAAAGCTAATCAAAATTTTCATACTCACTTTGGACCCAACGAAACCTATTTCAATCAACCTTTATATATCCAAAAAAGACAGGAAGTTCTATTCAAATTATATATGTGCGTTTGCCCATACAAACAAAAATCTAGGCTAATAATTTACTTTGCTTTGTCGTCTTGTTTGTCTTGTATATGAATACAAAATCTTAAATCAAAGTAAATAAAAAAAAATCGTTTAATGATTGTTCGAATGAAGACTATGGATAACAACGAAGACAAAAATCTTTTATATCCATATATTGGGCCAAACGAATCTTAAACACACACACACAAAATTAGTCGCCGTATGCCAAAGAAATTAAAATAAAAGCAGCAAAAAAATAAAACTAAATCCGCGGACCGCCTGCACACACTACAAGGATATTGAATTTCAATTCGTTCGACTAAAAAATTTTTGAATGAAAATGTATGTATGAGACACATAATGAATCGGTTCGCGTATACTTAAGAAGACAGTTCAGTTTGATGTACTTTTGTATAAGATGATGAATACATAATCTATATAGAAAACATATAAAGGTCGGTAGATAAATCATTTGAATGCTGAGTTCTTTGAGACCGCTTGGATGTTGGTTTTTTGTTTTGTGGGATCCATTCAAATTTTATTATGTATGTGGACAAAGATGTCGCGTATGATTATATTATATAATGTAGGCCGAATTGGTTAGTGGAGTGGTTTATTCTCATATACACTTCTTTATCTGTGTATACAATCCTTATAAGTGGCTGATCTAAAGCAAATTATTTCTTTCCAAAACAGAGCGTTATCATTAGTCTTCTCAAATTTTTCAAATTGCAGTTAATCTCATGTTTAAATGTGCAGGGCTGTTAGACAGCAGTACAAACAGTTACTCGGTCAGGATAAAGTTTCCGGGAAGGAGACAGCAGTTTTGTGAAACGGCCACCATCTCTCAGAGTATGAAAAAATTTAAAGGCTAAAACGGGAATCAGTATTCCAATAACTGATTTGTTAATTAATATCCCAGCAGCTAGCTCTGTAGTTTTCTATTCTCGAGGAAATTCTTGCCATGGTTCTGAAACAGAAAGAAGTAACTTGGTAGCCAAATTTGGTTCGAGTGGCATAAGGAAACACGTGTCAATAAAACCACCTTCCAATGGCTCAAACATATCATTTGCAAAATTAAGTTATTGGAAGGACCAAAGCTCAAATTAATCGATATTGTGCCCATATTGTGTTTTGAATATTCCCTAATAGTGCTGAACTGCCTGAGTTGTAACAAAATGCACTTCAACCTTTTGCACCCTTCCGTAGGACCACGCAACAGTGAACAAGTTGAAAATTGGCTAAAAGGTTCAACTGTCAGTGAAACTTGAATCTGCTTTGTAACACTTGTGTTTCTATTTTATCTTTTAAGAGATGTATCGACAGTTACTTTAATGGTTTTCATACGAAGCAAGATGGAACATCCTATTTTCATATCAGCTATCCAAAAATTTTCATGAACTAAGATAGACGTATACTTGTAGAGTTTCGCTTAGTGTTCTTCCCTTTAGGATACTTTGTTCTTTGAGTAATCACATCTTCAGTAATCACGAGATCAACGCCGCAATCAAATATCAACTGCATAATATACTTTGAATTGAGGATCAATCAACAATCTTGAATATACCGCAAATATTCGCAGTTCGATAATTATGTGCCTGAAGAAAGTCTTCTCCAGATCGTTGCAGTATGTTATAAAGGTTGCGTTGTCTTTTCCTTAGTTTTAGGCCACCATACTAACGAAGCTTATATCAAGGGCAGAATGGTTTCTTAGTATAACACCAATAAATTGCTTCAGATTGCATAAGGCAGGTTCGTCCATATAGTGTCTGACAGACATAAAGTGCCTTCGTGCTCGTTTTTTGTACCTTAAGGATTTATTAATTCCAATTAATTTTTTTATCCAAGATCACGCTATAACATTAAAATCGGAAATCACCATCGTTAAATACTTCCTTCTCGTAAAGGGGCTACACTAGTTCTTCCTCGATACATAATTTCCATGTTAGTCTAAGTACATCCGGCATCAGTTCTGAAGTAACTATGTCAAATTTTCCTTTAATGATTACAGTCATATCATTCTCTTAGGCTCCACAGACTCCTCCTTGTAGACAGCCCTTTACGGTTTTAATGATTACCGTTTCGTTACACAGCCAATTTCGTTTACAAATTGGAGCATTTCGTTTACAAATTGTTGTAATTTCCACCATTGAGTGATTCCACCTTATTGTAGGCGGTTCACCCACTTCCGTCTTGCTACCCTTTTTATCTATTCATAGGAGGTATGCCAAAAGTACTCTCAATAGCTACAAAGCACAGAGGGTATTTTCCTTACCAGTGACGGTTTCTTAAGATTGTAGATCTACCCACTTTTTACCTAGATTTTTTTTCCATCGGTTTAAGGAGAAACAACTGAAAATATGTCTCTGGTTGGTTATCCTCTTTTTGGTATAAAGACCAAGACAACTTTCCCCTAGAGTTAAAGAATGTACTTAAAGGTTATATAATTCGGACTATATACTGATAATAATCTCATCAACACTTTTCTGGAATACCATTTCCTCCAGAGATTTGGATGACCCACACCGCCAACCTACCTTACTATTAGTGCATTTCTAAAGACGTTATACTGTATCATTACGTAGATATAATGCATCAAGTCTACAATTGTCGTTTTAAGAGTTCATCACAAAACTTACGCCACATATTTCTAAGACTTGAACAAATATGATTTTTGTTTATATTTTGGGCCACTATACGAAGGCATCTCATTTCATAGTTATAAGCATTTTGCTTTATTTTTGTTCATTCCGTTATTTTGCTCAATCCTTTAACACTTTCTCACCACAATCACACAAACTGATTTGTTTTGGTTATTTCGTTTGATTATGAGTACATGTCATTTTAAATTGCGTATCCATGCCCAAGAGTAGACTGTAAATGTATCGTTTAGTGACTAACTTGCTTATAGAGAAGCAATAAGTTTTTATTGCGATAGGGTCGATCTAATTTTGGTCGCTTGCGATAGTGAAATGATAAAATGCAAGAATTGTATTTGTTACCCTCCAATTTTTAGATCGAACATAAACAAGGTATATAGTACAGTATGGTAAAACTCTTCAGTCGTTTTAAAAAGGGGTTGAGCGTTTGACGAATAAATTGACGGGAAGTATTTCCTAAAAAACAATTTGGGTAAATTTTTAGGATATACTTCACGTATGTGCGTAGGAATGTGAAGTTTTTCCTAATCCTAATTATATACGAATGTGTTAGTGTAAATAATATTTAAAATCCATATTAAACGAAACATATATTATGTAATAATTTATTTATTCATTATTACGATTTGAGTAAAATAATTCAAATATGTTAATTATTGTTTTTAAATATTTGCCTTCTAATTTTCATAGATATGTATCGAACTTAATAATAACGCAAGTTAAGTGATGACAGTGTGATTCGAAGCATTCAGTACAGAATTATGGTAAATTTAATAATCCCAAGATTCCTCGTGTACATTTTGTATAAGTCAAGATCTATGCTCTACAGAAAAGTAATTTAAATGTTTTAAAACATATAGTTTTAGGCACTTAGGAAAATTAAGGAAATCTTTCAAGTTACTGTACAGAATTTGTTGAAGTCGGCTTTTTCGAATTTTCCTGTTATTCTTAAACGATGGACATTCTGAGGAAAAATATCATTTTGAGAAGAACCATTTGTTAAGGAATATAATTAATACATTTTAGTATTGAAATACTCGTGTAAGTAAATAATTTTCCTAACTTGGGATGTATGTCAGTAAATATATACAGTATCGAATTACATTATGCCGTGTTTTCGTCTATTCCTTTGGGGATTCTGATAGAGGGGCAGTGACAAATTGCAATTATGCGACTCTCCATCTCACCATCGATCTTTAGCTATCATACCCACAAATGAACTTTAAATACAGCATGTGGTCCTTCATTTATCTCGATTCATAACTCGAGCTTTTCAGTAGCGACATTACAAGTATACTTCGTCACGCAAACGCAGTCGGGATCTTCCTGTATGACTTACAGCGGCTAGAATCCATTCAGAAGAAGTTCCGAAATATTTCCATTTGAGACAAAACTCGGTCAATTCCTAATCGATTATGAACTAGGCATGTCGAATAGAAGTTGAAATTTAAAATGGTTTTTCAAAAAAGCTCTAGAATATGACCACCTGGGATTGAACTCGACCATTTCTTAATCGATTATAATAGAAGTGGGTATGTTGGATGGAAATTGAATTATAAAATGATATTTGAAAAAGTTCTGGAAGACCGCCATCTGGGACGGAGCTCGGCCATTTCTTAACCGATGGAATTGAATATATTTGATGAAAATGAGATTGAAAAATGTTTTTTGGGCAAAGTTCTAAAATATGGCCACCTGGGACAGAATTCGAATATTTTTTAGCCGATTATGATGGAATTGAGTATGTTGGATGGAAATAGGATATAATAAAATAATTTTTGGAAGAAGTTCCAGAGTTTGGCTACTTCAGACGAAACTCGGCTATTTCTTAACCCATTATAATGTTTGTCACTATAGTTCCCGCCGTATAGTACCCGATGTGTCTCTTTAAATATATGGCAATGTCTTCAAATATCCTTAATCCTAACTACCAGAAGCCCTACTTTTTGAAAATTTTATTTGATTTTCCGTTTGCATAGGTCTAGACCTACTGATAAATGTTTGTCGCTATATTTCCCGCCGTTTAGTATAATCGGAAAACTCGGAAAAACCAATTTTTTGAAATACATGTTTTTTTGTTAAAATATTATTATTCCGTTATCTTTATAAATTGTGATAATTTTTCCAATGGGCAGTTGTCAAAAAATTTTCAATGGGATAACAATTACCCGTTTTTATGTAGTTTTCGAATTTGTTTTGTATTACGTATTTTCAAAAACATATATGCATTTTTATTATTGTTTTTTATTTTAGGAATAACTTTTTTTTTTAGGAAATACTTCACAACCGTACGAAAATAATAAAGTGCAATTAAGTAGAATTGGTTGCAACCAAAACTAAATTTCTTTGTCTGACAATTTTAAAAGCCTTCTTAAGGTACTCCTATAAGTAGGCTATGAATCTGGGCTTTAATATGATTTTTGTCGAAGCTCATGTTAAAGTGGTAGATAATGACATAATTATATATTTACTATGTCTTTTTTTGTCCGACATAAGTTTGTCCCACAGAAGCATATCTATAGCATAGTAATGTATAAAGGGGTCGGTTCTGACTTAAGTCTGGGTTCATATGGCACGCAACTCATTAGAGCTACATCTCAAACTTAAGATGAAATATATATATATATATATATATATATATATATATATATATATATATATATATATATATATATATATATATATATATTATATATATATATATATATATATATATATATATATATATATATATATATATATATATATATATATATATATATATATATATATATATATATATATATATATATATATACTCACATTTTAGGACACTATAAGAGTTTCCGGTTGGATCACATTGATCATTCAAACCAAAGTCTCATTTTAATACGTTTTTAATTTCTGTCACGCCTTTAGGCTGGGATGATAGCAATCTCACACAACTGTTTAAGCCGTTTCATGAAACATGATCTGATTTGAAATATATCAAGCATCATAAACCGTTTTCCAACCATCGAGCTTACAGAATGTCTGGAACATATATCGTAGGTACTCGACTTTACTTAAATGCTTATTTTAAACAAATGAATACATTTTCTGTATTTTCCGTGGTCGTTTAAAGAAACATATGACTTCAGGCTATTTCCACTAATTTAATTATATCATGTGCAGAAAAGTAAACATTACAAAAATTGATGAATATCAGAGGACGATAATAAAAAATTATGTTTCCTTTTATGAGTGCCAGTTGTAGCTAATTGTTTAAGATTCACACCGTTGGCCAAAAATTAAAATGCTCCTGATGAACATAAAATGCCATATGACATAAAATGGGACATTAAACCACCTACAATATTCAACAATAGGTATTAATGGTTAGTAAGGTCTCAGTTATAGCCTGGTGTAGTGACCAGGGTCTTTCAGTCAATCCTAGGAAAACTGGGATGGTTCTCTTCACTAGACGCAGGAGTTTTGGAAACTTTAGTCGTCCAAAAATTGTGGCCCATACGATGCCATAGACGCGTGTACTGGCTATACGTTTCAGTGATCAGACCCATATAGTCTCGTTTGCCGCATTCATTTGGTGGCTTAGAACAATCAGCGGGATTGGAGGGAAACCTCGAAACTGCCTTCAAAGATTTGTTTGTCTTGGTATAGTAGGAGCTATGCACACCACTCCCACTGCAGCTCTTGAGATAGCTGTGGGTCTGCTGCCGCTTGATGTTTTGATCAGAAGGTGTGCAGCGCAAACAGCCGCTCGCCTATAATACAAAGACAATCTATTTGGTCCTTTGGGGCACTGTCAAATATGAAGAGAGGTAGGACGGCACATAACTGCCCACATCCACTCAGACATCATTGTGACGAAGCACGTCTTCGGGAAATTATTTCAACTAACTATTACTGGAAATCACATATGGGACTATAACCGCTCATCCTACCCCTCCGGCAACGATATGTTAATCTTAACCGACGGATCAGTATGCCGTAATCTAGCCGGTGCTGGGTTATACATAGAAAATCCTGAGGTTAAATTATCTTTCTCGCTTGGTAGGTACGCTACTGTTTTTCAGGCAAAAACTGCTGCAATATTTAAGCGGCACTCTTTGTACTTTTACAAAAATTGCAGATAAATAAATTGCAGAGATCAGCCAGGCTGCCCTAAAGGCGATTGGTTCCAATACTGTTTCATCAAAACTAGTCTTGGAAACGATAAGTGCCTTACATCGACTGGGCAGGCTGAATAAAGTTATACTCCACTGAATACTCAGTCACATGGGTATCAAAGGGAATATTTTGGCCGATAAATTGGGCTGATTGGGTGCGACATCCACCATTGTGGGACCTGAGACCGCTTTAGGAGTGAAGTCACTTTCTCTTAAACAAGAAATTGATTATCACTTTGGAGATCTGCACCATAAGAGATGGGATAATCTCATCTCTTGTCGTTTATCAAAATCTGCATTGGATCAATAAACCAGCAAAGATCCCAGTCTTTCTTAAACTATGGTAGACGCACTTTAAGGATCTTGCTGGGCATTCTCACGAGGCACTGCTCTCTGAATAGTCATATGTTTCGAATGAAAATTCGTAACACCTCTTTCTGCGAACAGTGTGGGGACGGGGAGGGTGAAACTGTTGAGCACTTTTTGTGTTCTTCATACTCTTCCCATAGACTGCACTGTTTCGGCTGAAAATTCCTATTTGAGGACCAATTAACGACCTTGAGGATACCAGATACCCTGGACTTCATAAGAAGAACAAACAGATTCCGGGACTGAGAGGATTCGCCTGGGAAGGGATGTCACAATGAGCCAATTGAGCCTGAGTGACTGAAAAAAAAGATTTCAGTTGAGATGTGGTTAGGGCGGACTACATAGCTGTACGTAGTTTACTTTGGTTCATCATGTTTGATTGAAAGTACCTCAAAAGTACAAAGCGCTATTCAAGCAAGATTCTCGAGCTAAGCTTTTTTCAATCTATTTGATAAAAACCATGTCTTCCAATTCTAAAATATTGTTGCAATTTTGCAAGAATTGATAAAAAGAAAACACCCTTTTACCATTCAGGCAGACTTTTTCATATACCGAGGATTTAGTCGTCTAATTGGACGAAATTAAACGACTAGTCACAACGAATGCTTTATAACAAAATAATACGAAAACGAATTTTCGCAGAAAAAAGCCACTGGTAAGCTACCAGCTTTACACGAGTAAGCTGGTAGCTTACTCGTAGCTTATGCGAATGTTATAGTTTTCTACATCGAAGTCATGTAAACTGAATCGATTCCTTTTTGGCTGAAAAGCTTAGCACATTGTCAAGTTTATATAAACTATCATCTTCTTCAACGAGTTATCACGGATTGCCGAGGTAGTTCCAAAATTGTTTCGGCCGATCTTAAATTGGGAAACGTTTATCTCATTACATGCGACTGCATGAAACTATAATATTTATTTGAAATTATTTTCAAATAAATAGTTTCATGCAGTCTCATGTAATGAGATAAACTTTTCCCAATTTTCCTTCTACACAACTCGACATAACATTAAGAATGAACTCAATATCTTTTATTTCACGTGTCACTAAGGCTCGATTGGCCGATTGTGACAGATACTTTCACGCGTACACTTACAGTCCTCGAATCAAGCTCAAGATATCTGGTATCATCAAGGTCGTCAAATCATCCTCAAATAGGAATCGTGATCCAAAGCAGTGTAGTCTATGGAGAGAGTGTAACGATCAGGACCACAAGAAGTGTCCAACAATTTCTCCTTCTCATCATCCACCCTCTTCGCAATTTCGTTGTTTCAAATTATTTAGCAAAACCCTCAAACTGCGTATATTATAGTTCAAGAAGGACTGGGTTCTTTGCTGATTTATTGGTTCAAAGAATGTTTTGGATAGTTGACAAGAAATGAGGCTGTTCCATCTCTTGTGGTGCAGACCAATAAAGTGGCAGTTATCATATCTCTCTTAAGTAATAATATCGTTATCTCTATAGCGCACTTATAGGTCCCACAAAAGTGGAAGCTGAATTCAAACAGGTCAATTTATCAGCCAATAGGTATATATCCATGTGTCGTATTCAATGAAGTCTAACTTCATTCTGACTGCCTAGGCGATACAAACCAATAACCGTTTTTAAACACAAGTTTCAATGAAACAATACTGGAGTCAATCGCTCTTAAAGGAGCCTAGCTATGTCAGAAAGGATTCAGATACGATGATCTCTGCAATTCACCTTCATGGCATAGAGTGCTGCTCTCAAAATTGCAGTAATATCCGCCTGAAAGACAGTAGCATCTGTACTAAGAGGGATAGATATTTTCACCTCAGGAATTAGGATGCACCAAATAAATTATAGCTAACTGATCCATCAAGTGTTACATGCGTTAATGCAACTCTCTTCCATGCCAGGTAATCTTCCGATTTATATGCGAAGAGAGGTAGGAGCCCCAATTTTTGGAAGACTAAAGTTTCCCAGAATCTTGCGTCTTATGAAAAGAACCATCTTAGTTCTCATAGAGTTGACTGATATATTCGGATCACTACACCAGGCTACAACTATCTTGATCGCTATTTGTTGTAGATTTATCAACCAGTATTATGAGGATGTCATCGGCATTGCCATTTTGTCAAATTTTTTGTCGTCTAATTGGACTAGCAGTGAGTTGACCACGAAACCCCACGAGAGCGAAGACATACCATCAAAACAACCAAAAATGTGTGGTCTCCATGCGATGTCTTTTAGGTGCATAGATCATCGCACTGAAGGAAACGTTATCAAACGCACCTGCCATATAAAGAAAGGCGCCAAAGATTTATCTTTCCTTTAAGTCCCTATCAACCAATCGTTCTAAACATTTAAGTAGAAAAGAGGACAAGATGATAGATTGTAAACTGTTGTGGTATTGCATGCTTGTTTTGAATTTCGAGGGAGAACGATGCTCCATCGGATTGTATCTTTTATCATCACCTTTGCCACCAAGCTCCAATTTAGTCTATATAGTTGAACTGGGAATTGATTTCCACATATTATAATTTTCACTTTCGGGAAAATGAGTTTTGATAAGGACCTCGAGAGGTTTCTCTAGAGTTCCGAAAGTGACCATCTTATTACCACAATAAACTCTCTTATTGTGGTAATAAGATGGTTATAAAAATTTGCACAAGTCCCAATATTTCGTTAAAAAGCTTTTCATGGCGTTACCCAATATTTTGGTATGGGTAACAGCTAATATTTCAATCAGCAGGTAACGTTTGCATCAATTTACCCGTCTTCAATGTTAAATACGTGTCTAATTGTTTATAAATTATAAGATGACATTTTCAGTCCCACGAAACAATCTATTTATATGCAGCCCCTTTCTGATATAAATATCTAAGGGTACGACATCATCGAAAGTGTACATATATATACTCGTTTATGCGTAGATATCTACAAAGGTATTTTGGTCACCCGCATGAATAACTTTTCGAGGGATTCTATATTAGTCATCTTTTGCTTATCTCTATACGTGTGTGTGTGTGTTTGTATTATATTCTAACTTCTCGAGAGTAACAAAAAAAAATTAAAGAAAAGAATTTTCTACTTTTTTTTTTTAATTTTATTTATATTCAAGTGCAATGAATTAGGTTCCTTTTAAGGCTGAATTGTCAAAAGGAAATTTTCTTCATAAATTCTTGAAACCATACACAACAAAAAATCCAATTTTTTGTGCTAGGTATGTACGAGTATGTATATACACTCAATAGAGTTAAAGTGGTTGTATGATGATGAGATGTACAAGTATATAGAAGTAAGTAAGTTTGGGAGATGGAAAAATAACAACAACAACAATGATAATTTTAAGAAAAAAGGAAATTTTCATTAAACAAAAGAAAAGTAAAATCAAATTTAAGGAAAAGCAGCTAGAAAAATGTTCACTGTATACTGAACAGTGGTTTGAGGAATTTTATTTTGTGTATAATTTAAACTGTTGAGTGGGTGCTATTGTATGTCAAGTTATTTCCATTTTCTCTTATTCTGGAAATTTTTCGGCATTTTATTATTCATACACTACACGTTGGTTATTGTCGCTGTGGAATTTTTTTTTTTTGGTGCGCCTTCAGTGGAACAATAAGAAAATTATTTTTCACTTGTTATGAATAGAAATTCCATTACAATGGGATCATTATTTGTCACCATTTTTTCGGTTTTAATTATTAACTATCTAGAGTACCATAAATAGAACAATTAATTTTGAGAAGTTTATATACCTATATAGACATACATTAAGAGGATGCTCATTCGTCTATGTACATACATATATACCCATGTATGAATTTTCTTTTATTATTATCAAGCATCATTCGATTTATATAATACGAGAGCGCAGACAACAATATATGTAATTCTTATCGTTTGTATGTAATAAATTTATGTGCGCGCGATATATTTTCCCGTTTGATAAGAAAGAGGTGAGTGAGTCTTGTAAACGAGTATTGTAAAGAAAACATGAAAGGGAAACCTTTTTGCGAATAGGCAAAGAAAAACTCTTTTAAGATTAAATACTAGACACAATAATTGAAAAGCGGTTTACTTGATAAATAGATGAATTATTATTGTATTATTTTTTTTTATAATCACATTACGTTTTGTTGTTGTTATTATTCTAGAGAATTAAACGATTTACTTATTCTTTAAACACTTGTATGTAGGGTTGGTTGTATATAATGGAACTGATTGTACTTTTTTATCAATATTTACATTATGATTTACAAACCCGATTTTATCATTTGTTATGGGTATTCGAAACCATAGTTCCAAAATCTCTCGAATCGGGAAATGTGTTATTAACAAACCATGATTCATATGTCTAGGTTATCATTACTAGTTCGATTCTCGCCGTTGCCCAGAAATTAATATGCTCCTGATGGCGTAGAATGCGGTTTAGAATCGTTTACAGTCTTTAAACCATAAATTAATATTGGATAACCAACATATCTGTAATATATTGATGATACTTTGCCATCAGGATGGAAACCGTTAAGATCGATTCCGTTCGCGGTTTTCGATACACGTTTGTACACGGTGGGCTTACTTTGTTGAATTGTTTTTCCATCGACCATATTTGATTGGTATATGGAGTAAATGAAGTAATGCCCAAAGAATGGAAAGTGGCCGTGTTATGCTTAATATTAAAGAAGGCGGAAAATATTCCAGAACTTAATGTCACTAAGGTCCACGGTTATTGATGTTTGGTCACCACCCCGTGAATCGAACTCAAGACCCCCAAATGACACTTAGCACGCTACTTTCTCTGCCACAAGAGTGTTATGCTTAATCTTCACAAATGTTGATCTTTTGCACAGCATTTAAATTCCTTTTTTACATTATCTTGGAGAAATTTCTGCTCTGGAGGAGGACATAACCAGTGAATACCAAGAATCCATCCAAATACGTTAGTCACTGTTAAGTTTTTCGCCGACACTGTTAAATTTTAAAAGAGGCTATCTAGAACTATTGCAATTAATCCTTGTGTTTTACGAGGAACTAATCCGTTCTCCTCAATGCTTTTCAATCTCATGTTGGAATACATTCTTCCTAAAGCTGAAACCTTATAAGACTGTATTTATTTCGAATATTTAAATAAATATTTCTGCATGCTGATCCGAATGATACAGCGATCTTTAAAATGAGTGCCGCCTTCGGATATGTGAAATGACTCTGTCGGCAACGATGGCTCCATGATAACAACATTATCTAGATGTACCTCGTACATAAACCGATGAAGTGAGATTGTTGCAATGGAACGAGTGAAAAATGGCCTGCAAATACCGATAATAAATTCTCTCATATGGAGGAGTAATTACAACTGTTAAGTTGATGTATAGCCTTAAGATGCCTTGGTTTTAGAGAATATTTAGTAGGTTAAGTGTTCTTAAGTCAATTCCCTACAACTTTAGCCAGAATTGCTCTTAACTTTGTGAACCATACTTTATCGTTTTACATAAGAGAGTGTCTTATCACACCGCGATCTCTATAGTTTGATTCGCGTTCAAATACGATTGATAAGTCATATAAATTTGTTTTGAGACGCGATTAGTGCCGTTGATAGACTTTAAGCTACTGAGTATTACCAAAAGCAAGCCAGTATTGCAATATCTTCTGAAAATGTATTGAAAATAAATTCGTTGTTTTAGTTAATCGATAGCAAATACACGCAGCTTTATCGACCCCTCTGAAAAAATCGCATAAGTTATAGTTCAAACCTTCGTTATCCTATTTTTATACTCTTTTTCGATTTAGGGGATGATAATTTGGGCTTACTTCACAAAAATATAAGGAATCACAACGATTTAGGATATGAAGGCAATAAGTTACAACTAAAAAATGTAACCGGAGGAAGTATCAATCCATCTGTACTAAAGAAATTGAATCATTCATCCTTATTTTGAATGTTAACGATCGATATAATCCTTACCACTTGGCATCACAATTCTCTTTAAATGTTTCTTTCTTACGTCGTTTTCAATTACATTTAGACACTGTAGGTTTCAGTTAGATAAGCCACATATGCACATTCCATTATTTTATTCCTAAGATGAGTTACCCAACATATAGACCTAATACAATCGATCAAGTACATCGAACCAATAATAAATGTATTGGGAGATAAAAAAGTCAGCTTGATTTTTTTTTAGATGGGTACCAGGTTCTAATCATGTATGGCATATAATCATGTATGGTATATAACTTCCTCTAAATATACAAGTTTGGTCAACTTTGGTAAAACAACTACAACACAAGAACCACCACGATGATCACTTCTCAGGATCTCGCAACATATTACATCGGTAGTAGCATTAGCGGTGTGTACAAAGGGCAGGGAGGTATAATCTAAATTTATGTGAATATTTAACAATCCACAATCCCAACCACGAAGGCGGTTCAGTGGTTTACCCGCCCGCTTTAGATTAGGAGGACACGTTGATACCTTCATTGTAACGCGCGAGCAGCCCAGGAAATTTAAGGACATCATAGACCTGTTATTGCTCAATCTCATTCTTACTAGACGTAATCTGTTTATTTAAGAAACAAGTGTCTTATTGAAACAAACCACCATGTATGACTCTTCTTAAAGACAATTTTTACGTATTAAAACCACATCCCGTTAGAAGCATGGATAACAGAGTCTGCAAAGTTTCTATCAGAACCCTGCCGGCATCTAGTTAAGAAATTTCAGTTTCGTTCGTTATCGGAATTAACCAGACAAATCACTCCAAGAACTAAGAACGGCCATGCTTCACCACCCACAGATTCGAAAAACAGCTATAAATATGTCTTACTCATTTATGTTCGGACCTGGTAAGTTTCCCCGTGTTGAGTCAAATTAGCTCCATCTTATTGCTAACTGGCATCGTTTATGGTTAGAACTAGGGCGGTATCTGATCGCCTTCAAACCTCTAACTTTCGTTCTTGATTAATTTATTTTAGTCATACGATGATCAATTAATTTCACCTCTTGCACAGTAATACTAATGCCTCCCACTGCTTCTATTAATCATAACGTCTTGATCTTTAAATCAATTAAAAACCGAACGTCTCATTACATTATTCGAAGTAATACGTCATAGCATCAAGGTGATGTACGATCCCAGTTACAGTGTACCACCTGCGCTTGGCCCAAGTTCAACTACGAACGTTTTACCCGCAACAACCGACTTGCCCTCCAATTGATCCAATTGAAGGATTTAAAGTGTACTCATTCCAATAACGGAGCCTTCAACTACGAAAGTAAATATTTTTTATTAAGCCCGCTACTCAAGTCCATTTAGCTCTAATGTGACGGATTAGACGTACATTTACCTTTTATTATTATTAAAGTTGGCTGGAACCCTTAAAGGCTCCGCACTCAGTACCCAAAAGGCCCATGGTGCAAGCTAAAGATTTCATCAAAGCACACAGGTGCGTTCTGCAACCTAAGCAAACTGGAGCAGTTTGAACTTGGGCAGAAGAGATAGTTGATTAACAGGAATATTCCTGGAGTTGAACACAAGTGATATTATGTGGTCGAAAGCCGAACAGGTGCTGATGAAGTGTAAGCTGTCATCAACATCCTCAAGACATTCGTCGCATACGGAATCACTAGCAAGACCCATGCGATGAAGATGACTTTTGAAACGGCCATGGCTAGTAAGTAGAGCAACCAAAATTCTCAAGTTGTCCTTTTTCAACGAAAGAACGTATTTGGTCAGCTTCGGGTTAAGCCCCCTTATAAAGTATTTTACCTTACGGCAAGTTTAGGTTCGATAACGTAACGGTTTTGATTGTTTGTTTCAATGTGTGAAGAGGTACAGGAGCAGTTGGTTCAGGGCCTATGAACCCACATGACCGTTACCTTATAATTACAACCAAGGAGGTTCAGCAAATTCTTACACTCCCCTACCAGTTTGGAGCTAGTTCGAGGATTGTTCAAAGAGTTAAGGACAGTTTTACTGTCCGTACAAAATATAATCTCTTTGTCGACAGCAGCGAGATTAAAAGCTGAAAACACTCAGTGAGTAACCGCAATTAATTCCGCTTGATAAATAGTACAGTAGGACTCCAAACTGCTAGAGATTCTCAAATCATGCGATGGACAGTAGTAACCAAATGAAGCACCCTGTTAAGAGACAGAGCCATCTGAAAAGAATACAAGCGATTCGGATATCTGTTTGAGCAAGTCTAGTGAGAACCACATATCCCTGGAGGGATAACCCACCTCTGATCTGTGAAAATTAAAAACAGGCAGAAGATTTTACTTTAATCACTGGCCACCAAACAATAGATGCATAAGTTAGCATAACAGAGATCCTCCTGGGTAATCCTCTGTGGTGAAATTAATAGCTTACCTGCTGCAGTTAGACTTAACAATTCAATGAGCAGGAATAATACTTGTAGACTTGATTCACTTCGTCTACCTAATGGCAAGTTCACTTCTTCTAAAAAGGGAGTGGGCGACTTTCTTCTCACTACCCATTTCCCGGGTTGTAAAACTATTCCAATTTACAATACTGGTGTAGTCACCACCGATTTGGAGGTAATTTCCAATTGGGACCTAGCCTGCAGATTAATTAGTTATGAGGTCCTACGTTGGAGCTTGTTTTCTTTCAAACCCTTCTAATCTGCCGGTCCTGATGGTATTTTTCCTGCTTCTTTACAGCATGGATATCCTCTCATTAAGGAACATTTATTGCATCTGGTCCAGGCATGTATCGCTTTTAGTTTTGTTCCACAATCTTGGAGCAAAAGTAAAGTAATTTTTATTCCAAAAATTGGCAAGTCGGATTACACCGACCCCAATTCATTTCGGCTTATATGTCTGTCATCAACATTTCTGAAATCTTTAGAAAGGATTGTTGATAGGTTCATTAGGGACCAACATTTAGTTACCGCTCCACTCAGTAACATGCAACATGCAACAGAATGGGCAAATCTGCCTTACATGAACTCGTAACTAGGATTGTGAGATCTTTGAACAACAACGAGTTTCTTGTAGGCACCTTTCTAGATATTGCAGGAGCTTTTGATAATACTACATTCGTCTCGATCACGAACGCATGTACTAATTTTGGTATCGAACCTAACATCATCAGATGGATTGAACGTATGCTTGAATCTCATATAGTGATTTGCGAGGTTGAGCATACCCACACTTCGGTCAAGGCGTCCAGGGGATGCCCGCAGGGCGGTGTACTGTCACCACTCTTGTGGCTTCTGGTCGTTGACGAACTTTTTGTTATTCTTCGTGAGTCCGGTTTTACACCGCTCAGTTTCAGGGAAGCACCTGAATGTATTATCAGATTTAACTCAACACGCTCTTCTCATTATAAAACAGTGGTGTCTATATAAGGGTTTACATGTGAACCCATCAAAAATCGATTTGGTTATTTTTACAAGGCGTATGAATACTGAAGCTTTTTCTGTACCATCACTGTTCGGATGCAAAGTTAATAGCTCAGCCTATATCAAACATCTTGGAGTTTTTATGGATAATAAACTTTCTTGAAAGTATCATCTTGATTTCAAACTACAAAAAGCCACTGCGATTTTTTGGAAATGTCGTAGAGCTTTTGGTAATTCCTGAGGATTATCCCCCAAAATGCTTTATTTTACATTTACCTTAGAAATATTCAAAACAATTTTTGGTCCAGTTCAGATTTTCACAGCTTACAAAAAGTAACACTATCTGCTTCCTCCGATTGAAGCGTGAAAATTTTTTTGTTTGTTGAGGAGAATTGGATTCGTAATAATTCCACCTTTCATATCCTAGTGAAAAAGAATGTTCAATGTCTCCAAATTTCAATACATCCAACAACGCTTATTTTAGATAAGAGCTAACACTTTCCCAAGACAACTCTGATAAATACAAAATCCCGTCCAGCTTGAATAACGACGTTTTTGATTTGAAAGTTCCTCATCTCGCATTCACTTT